>OX465295.1:338957505-339656879 GCA_949987735.1 Leucophora obtusa
CCACATACATTTATATTAACACTTTGGTTTCCCTATTAAAAAAAGTTAATATGGAGCTTTATATGGTAATATATAATTTAATGTGATCCGTATACCATTTCATCCGAAAAATGGCCCGATATAATTGTGTCAGTTGGTTATTACTTTTTATCTCATTGCATCAGTTTAGATCTTAACTGATTAGATTATATATTAAACAGATGAAATTTTATCTGATTTTTGACCTGATACAAGTTTATGGGTTTATGTCGCATGGTATTAGTTTAGATCCAAATATATACATTTCTATACAAGCTTATATAGTTATATCTGAATTTTGACCTGATGCAATTATATCTGCTTTAAAACTTTGATACAATTATATAAGGCAAATGTCGGATACAAATATATTTTATTTATATAAAATTGTACCAACTACGATCTAAACATATACCAATAGATATAAAACGTTAAAATTGTATCAGGTCAAAAATCGGATATAATTTCATCTGATTAATGTATAATTTTATTAGTTGAGATCTAAACTGATACAATTAGATAAAAACTGATAAACAACTGATACAATTACATCGGGCCATTTTTCGGATGAAACAGTATATTTATACAGATATAACTTAATCGCATTTTATACGAATATATGTAACTGTTTTTACTCGGGTTTATAAATATGTTCGATATGACGTTATATATTAAGAGATATTAAGAGATCAGCAAATATAGTTTAAACATAATTATATATAATGGCGTATAAGCTTCTCTAAACAATCTTATTTCGAAATATATAACAAAGTTAATATAAAATTGTATTAAATTCATGTATAAATTTATCTGACATGATTTCTAATTATACAAAATTTTATAAAGTTTAATTGCACTATAAAAATTAAAAAAAAAAACTCCGAAATTGTGGATCTGGTTTTGAATTTTGCACTTTGACATATACATACATATGTAAATGCTTATAACACAGTACAACAGCCAATCTGGGGGGTGAGAAATTCCAAGTCAGGGTGATGGTACTCGGTCAGTATAGTAAAACCCTCAAAGGGTTTGGCGTTCGTATGTGTCATTTTTTTTATGACCTTTTAAATTTTTTCCTTATCTTGATGTTTTTTCGCTTAGTTGTAACTCGAGAACCACTTGTCCGATTTTGATGAAACAAATTTAGAAAAATTTAGAATTACAATTTCTTTAATCCGTTCATATAACATTTTTCTTTATAATCAACAGTTTTGCCGGTAAAAATAAATTTTTGGAGAAAAAAAAATATTTTTTTGCCTAAAAATTAAAATTTTTTTTTTTAAATTCATAAAAAATTTTAATTTTTAGGCAAAAAAATATTTTTTTTTCTCCACAAATTTATTTTTACCGGCAAAACTGTTGATTATAAAGCAAAATGTTATATGAACGGATTAAAGAAATTGTAATTCTAAATTTTTCTAAATTTGTTTCATCAAAATCGGACAAGTGGTTCTCGAGTTACAACTAAGCGAAAAAACATCAAGATAAGGAAAAAATTTAAAAGGTCATAAAAAAAAATGACACATACGAACGCCAAACCCTTTGAGGGTTTTACTATACTGACCTAGTACCATCACCCTGACTTGGAATTTCTCACCCCCCAGACAATAATCCCAAAAATGTTCCATAGTGTAATTGAATTCAACTTATATTTTTCAAATAGTTGGGAAAATACTCTTTATTAAACTAAAAATAATTTTCCCCCTTAAATGCATGGTGTAGCCATTTGGCAACATACCGATTTTTTAATAAAAAAAACCCACTTGATGCACAAAACTGCATTTTTGGGAATTGGGGGCCCCTTCTGTACATAGTGTTCCTATAGTTTAGTGCAGAATTTTTAAACAGTTAGAGTAAAAATCTTGGTTTTGCTCTGTATATTTGTGAAAAATCTAAAACACGCGTTTTTTTACAAAAAGTGTAATATTCAAAAATATTTGTTTAAATATTTAAAGTGATATTCTCGCAATAAAATTCATTTTGGCGACAAGAAATTTTGTCAATTTTTTTTTTTCTTATATACGTTAAAATAATCACAATTTAGCTATTTGGCAAAAAACCATATTTTTCAATAAAAATCACCTTTTTTAAAAATAATTTTTTTTGGTACTTTTCTTGAAATGTACACGCCTTTAGAAATCATATAAAAAAAATGGTTAAAATCGAAGAGATCATGCATTTAAGGGTTAAAAAAATAAACAAGGGGAGAAATTTTTTTTTCTTTGTGGAATTAAAAGCCGAAATAAATATTTTTACTTTAAATTTAAAAATAAAAATTAGACAAACATATGTTGAAATTAATATGGTTTAGTTCATTTATTTTTCCGTGAAAAAAAAAATAATTGTGAAAGTTAATTTTTTATTTTATAAGAAAGACACACATTTTGTAAGAAAGACCAAAACTCTAACCTAGAAAAATTTGTTGCGACAAATTTTTAATTTGTAATGTTTTATTTTGTCAGCTATTTCTAAGTTTATTAGCAAAAATTTTTCTAAACATTAAGCATTAGTATTTAATATGAATGAAATAAGTGATTTCAACAATATTTACTAAAATTTTCTTTGAAAATCTTCATCAAATTATATGTATTTATATATAATTTGATGCAGTTAGATAGACCCATTTTTCGGATCAAATTGTATCAGGTGAGATAACATGCTTATCTCGCTTGATATAATTATATATTCCAATATTCGGATCAAATTAGATATGGACGTATATATGGGTTTATATATGGTGATATATGATTATATAACATCTTTTTTAGTCGGGCAGTTTAAAAATGAGTAAGTTTCTTGCGCCGCGGTCGTCATTAAAATAAATACACTCAAAAAAGTTTGACAGTTACTACATGACTGTTGTTTGTGTAGTAATCAGTAGTTTTTAACAGAAATTAGTTTTTCTATAGAAAAATGCAAAAAACTTTTATGACGGTTATTTAAGAAAACAACTAACAAAAAGTACTGTAATTTCGTAACAGTTGTTTAAAGCAGTTATTTTTAATATCATAAACAACTACCAAAACAGTTATTTTTGGTAGTTATTTAAAAAATAAAAAATTTAGTTGATTTTTTTTTTTTAATTTTAAAAATTCTTGTTTAGTTTATATTTGTTATTATTAGGGAAGGAATTTCATGCACTTAAAAAACGAAAATATGCGCCTATAAAATGCAGCTAAAAAACAAAAATATGCATTAAAAACATATGAAATATGCAATAAAAATACTTATTTTTGCAAAAAAAAAAATCTTTTTGTTTGAATTAAAATATGAAAATATAAAAATTTTTTTAACAAATTTAAAAAATGTTACTAAAAAATTAAAAATATGCATTAAAAAGCTTAAAATATGCATTAAAAACCCGAGTACAAATACTTATATATTGTTATATATAATGTGATTGGGTTATATCTGACGGTGAATGGAGTCACATTAAGACACATATCATTATATACAACTACATCTGATATTATTTTTTCAATGAATTTTTTGTACGTTAATTGATGTTATTACATATCCCCACATTTGACTCCATATATAACTACATAAGCCATATAAAACTAATCAAAATATATGTAGTGACCGATATGATTATATATGGTTCGATTCTAAGTTATATAACACTGTATATATCGTCATACTAAAAATATATTCTTGTAATTTTATATAACTTTCTATATGATCTCATACAAATTAATGTAAATTAAGAGTTAATTTCTCCACAGCTAAATAATTTTCACGTGATTTTTTGCATATAAAATTATATTAAAAAATGATGCGTACGATTTAGAAGACAAAAAAAGCCCCAGCCAGCAATTTCGGAGCGCTCATAAATAAGATTCTTAAATAGCTCATAGAAATGATTATTGTTTTTTTGAAAACACTTTTTTTGGTAGAAAATATGAACCCTCAGAAAACAATCCAAAAAGTTGTCTCTACGATCTAAAAAGCTGTCTCAAAACGAGGGCTCATTTTTCGGACTCAAAGAAGATTCCAAAATTATTTAAATTTTTGAGGAAAATTTCGATTTTATACGTTCTTTTTTCTGAGTCATTTCTGAGTACACAGGGGGATCTTTTCGACGGACCCCTTTGATAGGAAAAAGTGGAAAAATGTTTATGTTTTTGGAGCTCATTTCTGAGTCATTAATGATCATCTTTGTTTGCTGGGGCATTAAAATTTTTATTTTATTGGTTTTTAATTTTTTTCAAAAAATAAAAATTGTTTTTTCGACCTTTTTATTGATTAATTAGAACTTTATTAATTCAGTTCGAGGCCAATTTCCTTATTATGCATTAACATAATAAGTACTTTTTTCAAAAACTCCTATTTTCCTTCATCAGGATATTCTCCTAACAAATACTTCACAGAGTTTTTGCTTTCAAAAACCTCTACACTTTCAGGAATAAAAAGACGACCGTTTTCCTTCTTCAGTTTTCTTTAGAAAGTTGTGGGAATAGTGCAATGCAAATTGAAACATCAAAATTTCATATTAAACGTAGTCTACTACATCAACGAAATGCAAATGAAGCAAACAATAAAATATGTTTTCGAAGTCTCTGCAAAGACATGTACCGACGGTACGAAATATAAAAACAGAAAACTTTCATAATATTTCTATTGTTGGTTGTCTTTGCAGAGACTTCGAAAACATATTTTATTGTTTGCTTCATTCGCATTTCGTTGATGTAGTAGACTACGTTTAATATGAAATTTTGATGTTTCATTTTGCATTGCACTATTGCCACAACTTTCTAAAGAAAACTGAAGAAGGGGACCTGGAAAATCCCCGAAACGATCGTCTTTTCATTCCTGAAAGTGTAGAGGTTTTTGAAAGCAAAAACTCTGTGAAGTATTTGTTAGTAGAATATCCTGATGAAGAAAAATAACAGTTTCTGAAAAAAGTACTTATTATGTTAATTCATAATAAGGAAATTGGCCTCGAACTGAATTAATAAATTTCTAATTAATTTTTATTTTACGTTATAAAATTTGGGCCTTTAAAATTGTTAAAGCTATAGGAATTTCAATATCAATTTCATAGCCGGTATGCATAAAAAGTATACTTACTATTAGACAATGTTATATAAAATCAGATATTTTTATATCGAATTAGATGTAATTTGATGTCCTGGATATGGACAAATCTCGGATCAAACAGTATCAAATTATATCTAATTTGATATAATTAGACACAAGTAGATGACCCATTTTTCGGATCAAGTTATATGTCGTTGTATATGGGGACTTGTCAAATAAGATATAATTATATATGACACCATATTAAGATTTTTACCCGGGAAGGCATGAAATATGCATTTTAAATCAATATATGCAAAAACATGCATTTATGACAAAATATGCAAAAATATGCAACTACAAATCGATGCCACTTTGTTCTAAATTTGATAATTCGGATAAATATTTAATCCATATTACTTTTGGACTATCGAGAAAAAATATGCATTTGCATGAAATTCCTTGTCCTAGTTATTATTAACATATTTCTAGTTTGCAAATAAAAATCAGAAACTTGTATCTCCAATGCATAAAAGCATAATAACTGGAGAACGGTTTGGAATTTTTACTTCGAATTTGAAATAGGCTGAAGTAATAACACATATTTTTATAATCGACAGAAAAAAAATTGTTTTTTTTACTAAAATATACACGCAGAAAAAAACAGGGGGAATATTACCTAAGAGCTATGTAATTATACAACTACATAATTTTCAAGTTAGTTTTACAAAGTTCTACTAAAATATGCACATTTTTTTGTAAAATATATACAATCCTTGTAAAATATATACATGTGTTTTTCTGCGTGTACTTTTAATAACAAAAAGAATTGACTGTAAAAAACAGTATTTTTTTACTGATTTTGTCAGTTGTTTTGAAATTTTTGTAGTAAAAATGTATCAGTTAATTTTACTTTAGTTAGTTTAAAGGTAAAAACCTTTGTCGCATTTTTAACTGCATATGGGTGATATCAAAAAATGTGATAAAAACCGTGTAATCACCGAATTTCTAATGCATGGATTACATTTGAGTTACATATTTCGATATATATCAGCGCATCGTCACCTGTTTTACATAATTTATAACAATCTGACCTATTTTTGGTTAATACATAAAATTTGTGACCAATTTTATAGGCCAAATGTAAACTCCGTAACAACCCTACGGGAAATTTTAACAAACTGTCACCGAACTGGCCCCGTTATATGAAATAGACTGGTCACTTTTACATGGCGTTGTCATAGGAGGTGGAAATTGACCCCTTGTGACATGTCACAAGACAAATCCTAGGACAGGTTACTGAACTCTCAATTTCAGGGACCTGTCCTGGGATTTGTCTTGTGACATGTCACAAGGGGTCAATTTCCACCTCCTATGACAACGCCATGTAAAAGTGACCAGTCTATTTCATATAAAGGGGCCAGTTCGGTGACAGTTTGTTAAAATTTCCCGTAGGGAAGTAACTCATAAGCTTTTTAACTTTAATAGCTTATATTTTAATAACCAATAAAGCTAAATACTAACTGTAAGAATTTTTATGAACAGGAAAAGTGCCGTTTTTAATAAAAATGAATACATTTTACAAACTTTTTCGTATATCTTAGCTATCACGACTTCAACTCTGTAACGATTTTTCGTCATAATTTTTGATAAAAATGCATATACCAGAATTTTGGAGTTATCTATTATTTATATTGCGAAAAGTATAATGATATTTATACTCAAATGATCGTTGGACTGTAAGTAATCATCCAGTATAACAGACTTGAAGCTTTTCTGCAGCATGTAACATTCTCGAGATGAAAAAGATGTCTTTAATAAGATTTGAAAAAATGTTGTAAACTCCGTTCCTAATTTTACACCAAACTATTTAACGAGTAAGAAAAACAATGTCATATTTCGATTCACCTTGTAGGCATCATGCGATTTTGTTGCGGAAAAAAAATTCTGACAAAGCGTTTCTGAAAGAAAACGAAAAAAGTAACCAAATGTAAACTCCGTAACTGTAAACTCTGTCCACAATTGTTTGCATCAGGTTTCATTCAAATAAATGTAGATAAATGTTTAAAATATTTTAAAATAACCATAAACAGAGGTGATTCAACTAATATTTATGCTTCAAAAGACGATTCAACTAATAATTTTGCGTCAAATCAAAAAAAGTTATCAGTTTTTTACCCTAAGCTGCTGGAGCGAAAAACGATTGATTTTGCATTTCATTGGTTTTGAATCGATATTTCGAGTCATTACTGACATTAGTTTGACAAATTAAATTTGTTTCACACAAAGTAAGAATTTTTTGATCGTGAAATGTTATGTTTTTAATATATTATTTTGTAACTGCGCAACCGCTGTTTGGATTTTAAAAAATTTTATATTTTTGAAAAGCATATAAAGCAATAAAAGACTTTAAGTCTTGTGCATAGAAATCGCAAATAATAATAAATAAATAAATAAAATTTAAAAGGACCAAAAATACAAAATTAAAAAAAAAATTTTTAATTTTTTTCGCGGAATGAATTGTATTTTTATTCGCGAAACCGCCAATTTGATAAACACAAATTATATATCATTGGAAAGCAAGTTGAAAACCCAAATACGAAAAACTAATAAATTGAAGAAAATTCGTACCCAACTTTTTTGTTATATCTTTTGCTTGCAGAAATGTAAACTCCGTTACAACAAAAAAAAAATTAAAATTGTGCAAAAAAAGTTATTGCGACAACTTGTAGAAGAGATTTTTTGCAATTAGGTTTATAATGACTAAACTTACTGATTCCATTAAGAAAAAACCGAAATATTAACACTTTTTGCTTCTCACAAATTTGGCCCAAAAATTTTTCACATTTTTTGATTTCATCCATATACATATGTATAGGGTGACAATTTTTTTCCGACTTCAAATCAGTACAACTTTTAAAAATATCATCAAAAAAACAAAAAAAAAATGATTATGCAGCCAAACTAATTTCTTGTCAACCGAATGGTTTGGTTGAGGCAACAAAATTTTTCGATTAACCATCATACCTTCCGAAAAAACCTTACACATTTCTCCCTATACAGACCCCAAAACAAAAATATTTTTTTTCATGAAAAAATCCAGTTTTTTAAGTATTGATGAAATATAGCCATGCTACGAATGGAGTCAAATATGACACCAGGGTAGTATGTACGTTAATTCTTCCGAATTTTTATTCAGGCCAACGAATTTCTGTCGTCATGAGCAAATTGCATTGTCTAAACTAATTTTCTGTAGATACAAATTAACCAATCGATTGGCTACAAATTTAGTTGTCAAAACAAATTATTTTTCTCTTTGCTAATTTCTCCATGATTTCTGAAATAGAAAACCTTCACATTTTGGCTACGCTTTTCTACAAAAACACGTAACATTTTTCAAAATGAACATTTTAAGGTTTTGTGTACTTTTTTTTATTGATAATCCCACAGAGCCGAAAATTTTTTCATGGAAATACCAACTCATATTTCTTCTGATTTTAAGGATTTTTGTACGGAAAAATCTTCAGCTTTTGAGGTCGTTTCCTACACTCAGAAAACAGAAACATTCTGACAGTAGCTCTGACAACCGGATAATTAAAATATTTTTATCACAGTCAAATAACTGTTGTATCAACTGATTTTTTATTATCGCAAGGGAAATATTTGATGAAATCGGTTGTTACCACCAGAGCTTTGAAGAATTAGTTCCTTTTTGAATGAATTCATTAACAATCGAATTCAATTTTCTCTAGCATTGAATGAATTCCTTTTCTTAAGTAATTCACTGAATTCATTCAACTGAATGCGTTCATCAAACAACAAATTCAAAGAATTAATTCAATTGCAATAGTTCTTTTTATTAAATCAAATAAATTAATTAACCGGTGATCGCGTTCAATTTTATAAATCGAACGGGGAAAAAAGTGAATTAATTCCTTACTGAATTAATTCACCACTGAATTCATTCAATTTCATTTTCATTCAGTGAATTAAAAAAAAAATAAAATTACATTCAGTGAATTAAAAAAAAAATAATAAGTTCACTGAATTGAAATAAAATAAAATAAGTACACTGAATTAAAAAAAAATAAAATAAGTTCACTGAATTCAAAGCCTGTTTTCTGCCGTTCAGTAGAAGAAAACAATAATGTACAAATAAAAGTTTTAAATAAGCAATTTTACAGCGTGTGCTAGTAACAAATTAGAAACCGGATGCTGTTTATTAACCTACATGATTCAAAAATAAAGCCTTTTACTATTAAAAATAAAAACTTTACAGATATAGATAAATTTGGAAAAAAATATAACTATATAACTAGTTTGAAAAATTAATAGTTCTATTTTTTTTCCAAATTTATCTATATGTTGCAAATATTTAAAATATTAGATGTCTATTTATTAAAAACCCAAGTTGAACACATAAAAAATGTTCTTTCGCATTTTTTTTTTATTAAAATACGTACACCGATAAAATTTCGTAGTTACATACATAGTTACCAAAATTTGTAGTTGAATTAAAATTAAATAAAATCAACTATTATAATCATAAACAGCTATGGGTATAGTTAACAAAAACAATTTTATAGTAATCCTATTAAAAATTATTTCAACTAATTTCAAATTGACAAATATATTTGGAAAACAAATTCATAAAAAAACGTCAGAGAAGAAATATATATTTTTTAAAATTATTATGAAAAATTACAAAACATATAAAAAGTGTTAAAACGTGGATGGATACAGCTGAAATTAGTAAGTCCTTTATTACATCTTTTACAAGATTACATATATTAATATATCATGTATAAATGTATATTTTACAGAATTTTCACAAAAATGGTTTAAAGGTAAACGAAAATATAATTGAGGACAATTTAGGACAAAATTCAAAACTATTAATCATTAATGTTTCAGACCATCGCAACCATCTAAATGGAACAAGCTCATGAAAAAACAAAAGTATTGCACTCAACATAAACTTTTTTAAAATTATAAACTACCCGGGTAAAAAAAATAATATGATGTCATATGTAATGATATCTTATTTAATATAATTGGAGATATGCTATGATCCGAAAAATGGTGGATAAAATTATATCGGATAAGATCTAAATATATTGAATCATATAGAATCTTATCCGGATTTTGACCCGATATAATTATATCTAATTTGATGTAGAAAGACATAATTATATAACGCTTCATACTTCAAGATCAAAACAAAAACTATTAAAAAGTACTGAAAAATAACACCCTTAAGTTAAGAATTAAAAATTTAAATAAAAATTTAAAAGAAGTTGTACATAATTCTAACCAAGCATTTTAAGCCTTCTCATATAAACTTGTATTCTACCCGTAACTGTGTAAACCTGGTATGTTTATGAGTTTAATTTCAAATTCCATACATAAAAATATGGCATGTGTTTATACAAGGTTTACAAGGAATTTAGGAGTTATAATGAGTACGCCTTTTATATTTTGAAATCATACATAAATATATCTCAAAAAAACATAGATTTTTTTACATTGGGCTATACTTAAACATATCTAAAACAACTTAGAAAAAAATTTAACATTGAGCTATATAAAACTTTATATATTTTCCGATAAAGCCATTTTTAATTATATATGACGATGTATTAAAATTGTCATAGCATATGTAAATATTTATGGTACATACAAATATATATGGGGACATGTATATTTATACTGATCTATATATGACATCATATAAGAAATTTTTGAAAAACTCAAAGCTATACATAATTATATCCGCAAAGATATAGTGTTACGCTTGACTATATATAAACATATTAGTCCATATTAAATTATATAATTTCCTATATAACTATTTTTACTCGGGTATTGTTAATAGCATTATATTTCTCATGATGTTAAAAATTAAAATTAAAAAGAATACAAACTTTAAGCATAAATTCATTTCAAATCAAAATATTTCTGGTGATAAGCAACTAGCTTCATTTTCTAATCGTTGTCGTCAACTATTTACAAAATTTCAGCTACTAATAACTAAACTGATAGTTGAATCATTTGTATTTTAAAAACTTAGTTAATATCAACGAAATCAATTTATCTATAGATTAGTTAGAGGTATTTCACCTATGAGATAGTTGAAATATTCGTTGTAATCAACTAAGGATTTTTTTGGGTGTATAATACAAAAAAAATATATTAAAAATTAGGAGAATTAAGAAATCTAGAAATTTTTGTATTTTTTTAAATGAGCAAAATGTTTTTCCCCATCAGAGATCCTAAAGAATTAACTTATTCGATTTTCATTTCTGAATGATTAAATACCTAAAACCTATTTCGAAGAATCGAATGAATTCTTAACCTAGGGTCTTCAAATGCAATGAAATGTGCAAAGAAATTTGAAAATAACACACAAAACAACAACAATGAAAATAATTTTGTGGTTGCTTTGTGTGTTATTTTCAAATTTCTTTGCACATTTCATTGCATTTGAAGACACTAGGTAATGCACCTAATGCAATCATCAATTTCTTTTGATTCGATTGTCAATCAATCTGTTAATTCGAAAATATTCTTATGACACTACAAGGTGGAATAGACCTGCCCGGGTAAAAAAAATAATATGATGTCATATGTAATGATATCTTATTTAATATAATTGGAGATATGCTATGATCCGAAAAATGGTGGATAAAATTATATCGGATAAGATCTAAATATATTGAATCATATAGAATCTTATCCGGATTTTGACCCGATATAATTATATCTAATTTGATGTAGAAAGACATAATTATATAACGCTTCATACTTCAAGATCAAAACAAAAACTATTAAAAGGTACTGAAAAATAACACCCTTAAGTTAAGAATTAAAAATTTAAAAGAAGTTGTACATAATTCTAACCAAGCATTTTAAGCCTTCTCATATAAACTTGTATTCTACCCGTAAACTGTGTAAACCTGGTATGTTTATGAGTTTAATGTCAAATTCCATACATAAAAATATGGCTTGTATTTATACAAGGTTTACAAGGAATTTAGGAGTTATAATGAGTACGACTTTTATATTTTGAAATCATACAGAAATATATCTCAAAAAAACATAATTTTTTTTTTACATTGCGCTATACTTAAACATATCTAAAACAACTTAGAAAAAAATTTAACATTGAGCTATATAAAACTTTATATATTTTCCGATAAAGCCATTTTTAATTATATATGACGATGTATTAAAATTGTCATAGCATATGTAAATATTTATGGCACATACAAATAGATATGGGGACATGTATATTTATACTGATCTATATATGACATCATATAAGGAATTTTTGAAAAACTCAAAGCTATACATAATTATATCCGCAAAGATATAGTGTTACACTTGACTATATATAAACATATTAGTCCATATTAAATTATATAATTTCCTATATAACTATTTTTACTCGGGTGTAAATAACTTTAAAATAATATTCGCTTTAAAATGAAGTCAAATACGATATTCACGGACTTGCACTCACAGAAATAAACCTGTAAAAATAGCAGAAACAGCTACTAAAAATTAAGCAAAAATGGCCTTACAAAATAAACTGCTGAGATTGGCAGATTTTTTTTATATATTTTTTATACTTAACTTAAAGTTCATTGAAAATAACAAATTATACTTTAAAATCTGCAGAAAGTATTAATATTAGTAGACTAAAAATAGCAAAAATAAAATGTTATATCTACAAAATTTTTGTTAGTTTTTAGTTGAATGAAAATAGCAGTCTATCCCTCTAAAATCAACGGAAATGGTTGCTAAAAATAGTAAACTGCTGATTTCAGAAGACTATATTTTTATTTGTATTAAAAAAATAGAAAAAACTTTCTATATTTAAAATTTTGGGTGATTTTTAGTCCACTAATTATTATTTATTACTAATTTTAACAGCCCGAGTAAAAATAGTTATATAGGGAATTATATAACTTAATATGGATTAATATGTTTATATATAGTCCAGTGTGACACTATATCTTTGCGGATATAATTATGTATAGCTTTGAGTTTTTCAAAAATTTTTTATATGATGTCATATATAGATCAGTATAAATATATATGTCCCCATATATATTAATATGTACCACATCTATTTACATATGCTATGGCAATTTTAATACGCGTCATTTATAATTAAAAATGGTTTTATCGGAAAACATATAAAGTTTTATATAGCTCAATGTTAAATTTTTTTCTAAGTTGTTTTATATATGTTTAAGTATAGCGCAATGTAAAAAAAATCTTATGTTTTTTTTACATATCTTCATGTATGATTTCAAAATATAAAAGGCGTACTCATTATAACTCCTGAATTCCTTGTAAACCTTGTGGAAATACAAGCCATATTTTTATGTATGGAATTTGACATTAAACTCATGTTTACACAATTTACGGGTAGAATACAAGTTTATATGAGAAGGCTTAAATGCTTGACTACAATTATGTACAACTTCTTCTAAATATTTAAATTTTTGTTTTGATCCTGAAATATGAAGCGTTATATAATCATGTCTTTCTACATCAAATTAGATATAAATATATCGGGTCAAAATCCGGATAAGATCCTATATGACTAAATATATTTAGATCTTACCCGATATAATTTTATCCACCCTTTTTCGGATCATAATATATCTGCAATTATATTAAATAAGATATCATTACATATGACATCATATTATTTGTTTTACTCGGGAGGGTAAGTTGTTATTTTATTATTTATTTATTCAAATATAACAAAAATTTTGCATATGTATTTAACAGTTTGGTTTTTGCTGTTCTTATCTTACTAATATTTTACAAAAGTAATCTGTTAGAATTTTTTTATGCAACGTAATTTTTAATAGTTTAACTAAAACTCTTACCCCTTAATTCATAAATGCTTTGTAAAGTTATAGCAGGTTTACAAAACGTCATTTTCATACAAAATTTGTTCAATAAACCTTCTATAATTTTACAAAGCGTTTATGAATTTAGGGATTAATTTTTTATGAGTTTTTATTTGTTAATTTATAATCCCAGGTGAAAATGTTCATATATGGCCATACATGGCAACATATATGGGTTCGGATCCGAAATTTAAGGGTATATGGTCATATATGGAGATATATGAATGTTCATATAAATTTTTTTTTATTTTTTAATAAAAATATTGCTTTTTTATTCAAATTAAATGTAAATATTAAAATTCTATTCATACGTTACTAATGAATTTGTACATTTGAATGAAATTGAGAAGTTATGAAATTTTTAATGGACATAAACATTTTACTTTAAATTTAGAAAATATTTATGACTGTTTTTGATTATTTAATGATTGTTTATACACTAATAGAAAAAAGTGTGTAAAAATTTTAGTTAAAGCTACTAAAAATTAGTTCAAAATGAAAAACTGCTGAATTATCAGAGTATTTTTGCTAAATATAAATAAGATAGGAACATCAAAAATAAAACTGTTTAATATACATATTTATAAAATTTGAGTAATAATTGAGCTAAATTTCAATGATTAGAAAATAAAATTAAATTGTAGTAGTACACTCAGAAAAGTTCTGCAGTTACTACATGACAGTTATTTGTGTAGTAATGCGGTTGTAGTTATTTTAACTACAATTGTAGTTAATTTACTTAGAGCAAAATATTTCAGTGGTTTTGACAGTTATTTTTTCAAACTAACTACAAAAACTACCACATTGTAGTAACATTTATTTTATGCAGTTATTTTGAATTTTTTTTACAAATACTTATATTTTCAAGTGTGTGTGCACACACACGAAGCAATCAGGAGCATGTGTATGACGCGCTTGTTTAGAAATTTCTAGTGAAAGAATATGAGTAGAACATGTTTTCTCTTGTCTTAGTCATAAAACAACGCCAAAGAGTGAGGACGCGTAATACGGAAAAGTTTATATATTTTTTATTAAGTTATTAAAATAATAAGGTAAGTTTTATAATATAAATTTATTTACGGGATTATTAAAAATTATTGTATTTATTTTCTTTCAGTTCTTTTATATTCTCATCTCTACCTGGAGAAAAAAAGGAAGCCAAACAACGCCATATTTCATCCCTCACAGACGGACATCTACAACAATATCTTACTAGTGAAAAATAAAAGTGACATTAGTGTAAATTTTGATTTCTCAATTTTAAATAGATTAAAATTAAGTTAGGAGTGTTTACATAAATTTGTTTTTTATTAAATTAATAATTTTTAAAATAATTTTTATTTATGTTTTTTAACTACATTTGCAGTTGTTTGTACAGTTTTACAATAATTTGTTTTTACTACATTTGTCAGTTGATTTTTAACAGTTAAAAATAACTTCATATTGCAGTTAATTTTTACATTTACTACATTTAATTAATGTAGTCTACACCTTTTTAAGTGCAAATGCAGTTATTTTAACTGTCATTTGCAGTTGATTTTACCTACATAATTCCCTGAGTGTAGACAAAAAAACATCAGAAATTATCAATTGTTTTTCAGATTTATCAATTGTATTGTAGAAGTTATGAATTGTTTTTCAGATTTACCAATTGTATTTCAGAAATAATCAATTTATTTCCAGTTTTATCAGAAATTATCAATTGATTTTCATATTTATCAATTGTATATCAGAAACTGAAAATTGTATTTCAGAAATTTATTAATTGTATTTCAGAAATTCGCAATTTCATTTCAGAAATTATCAATTGTATTTCAGAAACTGGGAATTGTATTTTAGAAATTGCCAATTGTATTTAAGAAATTATCAAATGTATTGTATTTCAATATTTTTTGAATCCGCTCACGTAATTACCCCCATGAAAAAAAAAACTAAAACATTACCCATATATGGATTAATATGTGAATTCATATATGAAGATATATGGAATATATGAACCAATAAATGCAGTATATCATATATGGATTCATACATTTGAATGTATTTACCCATATATGCTTCCATACATAACATATATGTTCATATATGATCATACATTAAACCATATATGCTCATACATGAAACCATATATGACAATATATGAACATATATGAACATTTTCACCTGGGATGATAAAAAATAAATGAAAAAAATTTTTGGTACTATAAAGGTCAAAAAAGTACTATTTTTTAAGCTGGTTAGTACTATTTAAAAAATCCCATTTATCATCCCTGATCCATGCTAAACCCTTTGAGAGTTTTGCAAAACTGGTGGTGTACTCCAATTCACATTGAAACTATTGTTGCACAGTGTTATAAAATCAAGCAAATTTTCGATTCCAAAGAACAGCTTGTACACTCAAAAAAGTTTGTCGGTAGAATCTACTGAAAATTATAGTTAAAATAAAGGTATATGCAGTTAAAAAGGCAACAAAGGTATTAACCTTTAAAATAACTAAAAATTTTGTCATTTTTAACTGTTGAAAAATAAATAACAAATGCATTGAAAACAACTAACAATGTCGTAAAATTAAATCATAAATGTTTACCACAATAATTTTTAAACAACTGACAAAAAGGGTAAAAACTACTGTTATTTATAGTTATTTCTTTTGATATTATAAAAGTATATTTTAATAAAAAAACAACAATTTTTTTTCTTCCGATTACAAAAATATGTAAAAATTTGAAGTAAAAATTCCAAACGGTTTTCCAGTTATGCTTTTATGCACTGGAGATATACTCGTAAGACAAGTTTCTGATTTTTATTTGCAAACTAGGAATATATCAATAATAACAAATATAATCTAAACAGGAATTTTTAAAATTCGAAGAAATTCAACGAAACTTCAATTTTTAAGTAACTAACAAAAACAACTATTTACTGTAAAAATACTGTTTTGGTAGTTGTTCATCATGATATTAAAAATAACTAATTTAAACTAGACTTTGTAACCGTGACCGAAACCACGGTTAACCGCACTAACTAAATTATTATACATTTAAAACCAGATTTTTGTTAATAGTTTAGTATCAAAATTTTTAAATTTTTGCAAAAAAATAAAAAAATTTACAATTCACGCAGTTTTATACAACTTGTCTCAAAATTATAAAAATTAATACAATTTTTTTTTAGTTTTTGTGTTTAATCTGGAACGGTGATGTTATTTTTTTCAAGCGATGACAAGAACTTAATAAATTGTCGTGAAATATTTAAATAGTTTTGGAATAAAGCGCAAAAATTAAGAAAATGCTACTGATTTCACAAATAAAACTTAATTTTTTCATTTGTTTTGTTGAAAAAATATGAATTTTAGTATTAGAAACAATCTTCTTATTCATTCGTCATTATTTATTTAATATTATTTTAGAAAAGGGATTTCCAAAAGTATCTGTATATTCAATTGGTTTTTGTTAAAAATTTCTTCTCAAATTCGGCTTCTATTTATACTAGTGTTTCCAATTCGGTTAATCGATTAACCGATTCCTCGATTAATCGCCTCTATTTCGGTTAATGTCGAAACAAATAATTTAAAACTCAAATAATTATTCGATCCGAATAATCGGTTAAAACAGGTCGAATAACCGGTTACAATTTTAATATGGAATTTTCCCTTATTTTTTTTTCCCAAAACTTCATAATTTTCTTAACTTTGGCTAAAAAATTACAAGAAAAGCTTAGAATAAACATAAAATGACTAAAATACCATCAAATTCTTTTAAAATTGAGTGAAAGAGGTCGTTAAGCCTTTAGAAACCTTTTTAAAGCAAAATAAAGGTGTTTCTAAAACTACCCAAAATACACGAAGTGTCTTGCTGGATCAGCGTCGAAGTGCTCTATAGGCTTTAATCAATACAGTAGGCGATTTTTGATTCTATTCTTTTAAAGATTAAAGCTAATGTAAATTCTCTTTCCATGTCATTCAAGGCAAGGTTGCATTTTTTCAAATATGTGTCCCACAACTGTCAACTGATATCTTAATTCTGTAGAAACTCTACCTTTTCTCACATCTCCAAAGAAAGTATAATCGATTCAAAACCACATCAATTCTACAACATGTCAAACTACTCCATTTTCAGTTTTATTTCAATATTGTTTTAAAATTAACCAAATATATTTTAAAATTGTCTAAAAAGGTTTCAAAATTGTCTAAACTGTTACAAAACTATCCAAAAATGTTTTAAATTCTTCCAAAAATGTTTTAAAATTGTCCAAAAATCACTCAAAATTGTTGAAAAATGTTTTAGAATTATCCAAAAATCTGTCTAAAAAATTAAAATTGTCTAAAAAACTTTGATATTTGTCCAATTGCATTTCAAAGTTGTCCAAAATGTATTTTAAAATTTTCAAAATGTATTTCAAAATAAAAAATATATTTTATTTGTATTAAAGAAAATTATATTTGTATTTTAAAATTCTTCAAATACACTTCAAAATTATTCACTTGCATTTAAAAATTTTAAATCTGTATTTCAGAATTGTAAAATTGCATTCAAAATAATTCCATTTGTATTTCAAAATTCTCCAAATGTATTTCAGAAATTTCCAAATGTATTTAAAAAGACTCTATTTGTATTCCAAAATTTTCCAAATGTATATATTTATATTTGTAGAAGTGATCGCCCAAAGCCTAAAAGGGGTGGTGGAGTGGCTTTACTTATTTCGAAGAGGATTGGATATAGGGTAGTTTTTAGGTCTGATAGGTATGGGGAATCAGAATCTGTATTCGCTGAAGTGGTCCTTCGGGGCATGAAAATTTTAATTGGTGTGAGTTACTTGGCTAATGGTAATTTAAATGTTTTTGAGGAATCTATGGGAGATATTCTTGTTGAATATGCAAATGTTTGCATTATGGGTGATTTTAATATGAATATGTTTTGTAGTAGGAAACAGGGTTGAAAAAGCTACGACTAAAGTAGCAGTAGTAACTAAAAATTACGATTATTGTAGTAAAAAAAACAACAAAACTAAAAGTCATCGCATCGCTACTACTACCACTATGCAAACTTTTCTGTAGCTCAGCAGTAGCACATAGCTTTGTTTTGAAATTGAAAACCACCACAGCATCAATCGATGTGTCTGCTACTAAATTCAACAAGTAGCAGTAGCAGCCAAATAGACAAGACTCCCAAATTACTACTCAGCTACTACTACCACTACACAAAAATTTTATTAGCTAAGCAGTAGCACACATCTTTGTTTTGAAATTAAAAACTACCGCAGCACCAATCGTCTAGTTACAAATTAAGCAAGAGCAGTAGCAGCCAAACATACATGACTCCCAAATTACTACTCAGCAGAGTAGTCATAGAAATATTTTTGGTTGTTTAAAAATGAATTATTTGTTTGGTTTTTCCAGTACTGTGTGTGTGTGTGTATGTATGTATTTTATATTGTTTTTGTTAAACAGAACAGAGCATGAAGATGCTAATTTGCCGTTTTAGAATATTCGATTGATTTTATGATTTATATTTTGTATTTTAAATTTTTTATTTTATACTAAAGGTATTCATTTAAAGTATTTACGCCTCGTATACTGCGTATATGTTGTAAGTTTACTCGATTAATGTCAAAACTAGTTTACGAGCCCTGGTAAATATACGCTTACATTTTTGTGTGTAAACTTTTTCGTATTTATACATACATTTGAATATTGTCAAAAATTAAATTATTTTGAATTTTTTGTGTGTTGTTTTTTATTTGCTGTCTTATTTGTTTTTAAATAATACAAATTTGAAAAATTCTCTTTTTAATTTTTGAAAAGATCTAAAAAGTGGCTAAATGAAAAATTGAGATATGAATAGTTTTAAAAGGTGCGTTTATTATTTATATCAAAAAAAACAGGTAAAGTTATAAATATACGCGATTACAAAAATACACGGTTTACTAGGGTATAAATCCAGTTAGATGAATACCACTACTATATTATATATTTTTTAACTCACCCCTAATTATGAATAATTTGCAGGGTTGGCAGGCAATACCGCTAAAATACCGATATCGATTCAAAACCCTTTCACCTGACTACCGTTACCCCTAAAATACCGTTACCGAAATACCCGGAATACCGTTATCCGTAAAATACCGTTACAGCAATAACTGAAATACCGTTATCCTTAAAATACCGATACCGAAATAAATGAAATATCAATACCCTTAAAATACCGTTACCGAAACAAATGAAATATTGTTATCCCTAAAATACCGTTATGGCCCTTGGAACGACGGGAATAAATATATATATATATATAAAATACCGTTACCGTTATTTTTAATTTTTTGATTTTGATAATTTCACATGGTTATTGAGTGTTTTCTGTACATTAAGTTGATAAATTGGTTCTGTTTTTAATCTCGTTTGTTTTTTGTAAAAAAAATTACGAGTTGCATCGAAATAGCTGACTAGCGTTACCCCTAAAAAACCGTTACCGATATAACTGAAATACCGTTAACCTTAAAATACCGTTACCGAAATAACCTAAATATCGTTATCCTTAAAATACCGTTACCGAAATAACTCAAATACCGTTATCCTTAAAATACCGATACCGAAATAAATGAAATAGCGTTACGCTTAAAATACCGTTACCGAATAACCTCATATATTATATTGTGTCGAGGTATTTTCTGGTACCACAGGCGGTGAATTTAATAGGTTTACCAAGATTTTCAATAGAATTATTACACCGAAAAAATTCCTCAGTAGCTTAGTTAAAGAAAACTTCAGTTAAAATGAAAACATTTTATAATAACTGAAATAATTAATATCAACTTTTGCTTCAGTTGAAAAGAAAAATTAGTTGTTAGTTGACTTCTTAATAACTAAAAATATGTTTAGGAAAAATTTCAAATTCAATTGCAAGATATTAAAAAATATCAAAATACAAAAAATAGAAATGCGTTCGTTGATAAACACAGTGACAATTTGGAATAAGAACCAAAGGGAAAATTGTATGTTTTAATTGTGTTTTGTTTTTATTAAAATAATAATTTTGTAACAAATAAAGAGTGAAATTTATTAACAAAATGCAATATGTTTTATTCATTTGTAACCAAATTAAAGTATATGAAGTTATTTTAAACGATTAAATCGGTTATTAGCTACTAATTTAAAGTCTTGTTTAGTTTAACTTAAAGTTCCGTTAAAAAAAATTAAAATATATTAGTTAAATTCAATCAAATTAAACAACTGAAGCTCAGTAAGGGGTATTTCACCTGGGACCCAGTTGAAAATTTAGTAGCCAATAACTGAGAAATTTTTTCGGTGTATAGATATGTTTTTGGCCTAAGACTTCGCTCTCATGTGACTCCGTACGTAATCCAATTTCTTGGGTGCTCTTTGGTTAATTATGTAGGTATGAGGTTATTGATATTTTTTTACAAAGCAATGGTTAATGGGTTTCCGGACTATATAGTTGACAACTTTCTTTTGTCCAACTCGGAAAGAAACCCCCAACTGGTTTATCCAACATATCATACTACTATGTTCGAGCGATCATTTCAGATTAGGCTTTCAAGAATATGGAACGATCTACCTCTATACCTGAGAAGTTTTGCTTTTTCACCCCAGGTTTTTAGGCGAAAGCTTAAGGATTATGTAGCTATTCATGAGTTATAGCTTTTTGTTTGTGCTACCATTTTTATCTCTCTCGATTTTTCCTTTTTTTATTATTGCTGCACTTAGGAAAATTTGGTGATTGTATTATTTTTATTTAAATATCTATTTATATTATTCAAGATAATGTATTCAGTATTTTTTTATATGATAGTTTTACTGTATTTTTTTCTTATTTTTATTATTATTTATTTTTATTATTATTTATTTTTATTATTATTTATTTTTATTATCTTTATTTAAATTATTTTTTTTTTGTAGTAGCTTTTATTAATCATATATGGCCCCAGGGCTTTGGTTATGTAATTTGAAGTAAATAAATGCTGTATTTATTAATATAATATAAAATATCGTTACCCTAACGATAACCGCATTTGTTTCGGTTACCATCCATGATAATTTGCAATTTCTTTTCATTACGTAGGCCCTGTTCTAAACTAAATACAAATAGAGAAAAGGGTTTAAAATTTCTTTAAAAATTGTTTTAAAAAATTTTCTACATTCAAAGAAACTTTTAAACCTGAATTTAGTTTGGAATAAGTTTAGCCAGTCCGCACCCACCCGTGGTACCAATTCACTTTTCAATATTTTATTTATTGTTTTAAAAATTAACAGTTGTAAGTAGGGTTTTTCTTTTCCCGGACTTTTTCATTTCCCGGGACAGCGGGATTTTTTTATGAATTTCCCGGGATCCCGGGAATTCCCGCTCATTCGAAAATAAATAAATCCGACATATGTTGTATTGGAAAAACTCGTTTTCTATTACAACACCGTCCGACAAAATTCATTTTTTGATTGTACCTATGAGAAAATATACTTAATATATTCTGAAAGTAGGGCTAAATATAAAATATCCATGTCTTCCACTTTTTCGAGATCAATTCGTCTAACAATTTAAATCGCGAATTAATATTGAGGTAATATATTTATATGGAAGGCAGTCTTAATTTTAAAAAACTCTTAGAAATAACTGAATATTAATTCGCGTTTTAAACGGTTAAACGAATTAATATAGACAAAGTGAAATACACGGGTATTTTTTCGTCCCTTCTTTTAGGACATATTCGAATTGTTCATGGGTGCAAACTTGTGTCGGACCAGTTTTATAGTCAGAACTAAGATCGTTTTTTTTTTTTGCTTAAACATTTATTAAGTATGGAATCCAAAAATTTCTTTTCCAAGTTATTTTGTTTCTATGGAGATTTTTAGAAGAATTCGTCTAGAATTATTTTTATAAAAAAGTTTAAAAGGGAGTATTTTTCACACAAATTTTTAGGCAAATTGGCTTAAATCTTTTTATAAAAATAGAAAATAAAATATTATTAAATAATCTTTTAACTTTAATTGGTATTTTTTGATTAGAAATTTTTAAAAATAAATTCCCAGCCAGCAATTTCGGAGAGCTCATAAATAAGATTCTTAAATGGCTCATAGGAAAAAGTGGAAAAATGTTTGTTTTTGGAGCTAATTTCTGAGTCATTAATGATAATTTTTCTTTGCTGGGTTATTTAATTTTCATAGTAGCATTTTAAATTAACATATAAAAAATCTAAAATAATTCGAAAAAGCATTTGATGCATTATTTGAAAAATAAATAATTTTTAAAAAATACAATTAAAATAAAGGAATAGCAATTGAAATTTAAATGAAATTATTTGAAGTAAAAAACACTCAAATTATTTATATGTATCAGCTGAAAATATGAAAATATTACTAATTTTTTAAATTTTAATGCAGAGGTTTTTTGGATGTATTTGGAACTGAAATAATGATGTTGAAATGTTGTATATATTGCTTTTCTTGAACAAAGATCATCGTTTTAAAGAAACAATTTTTTCCCGAAGTACATACGAGTATTTTTATTGGTAACTAAACCAAATTCAGCTGACATTCAAGAACAATTTGGCCTAAATAATATATTTTTTTATATTGTACTAATTCAGTTTATTAAATTTTAAATCGTATTTTTTATTTTAAATATTTTTATTTAAATTGATTTCAAAAAAATTAATGCTTTAAATTTAAATAAAGCTTCCGAAATTGCAATATATACTAGTTGGAACTTCTATAAAAGAATACAAAAAATCCCGGGAAATTCCGCATGAAATTCCCGGGATTGCGGGATTCCCGGGAATTCCCGGGACATAAACCCTAGTTGTAAGACACATAATGATAGAATTAGCATACATAAATTTACGTCACAATTTGACAGTACTGTTTCAACGGTAAATTGTTAACAAGTGGTGGGCGAGAGCAAAATAAGGATACACACAAAATTTATACGTAGATCAGTATTTGTTGTTAGGGTTGTCAGATATAGCGATTTCTTGCCAAACGTGACGATTTACAAACACATTTGGAGATTTTATTCTTGAAATGGCGACGGACGGTTTTTACGCTGATTTAGGAAGTGTTTGGAGATTTTTATGGATTTTTTTACACATCAGTATCCCTATCTTTGATTGAAAAGATAATATTTTTATAATTATTTGGTGCTAATGAAAACAATTTTGCGGCTTTTTGTTTTAAAAATACGAAGTCACGTCAGATTTAGCGTTTTTTATTTTTCACATTGAAGATTATCTCATAATTAGCCAGATTATTAAATATACTTTTTATAAAGTTTCGACAAAAATCGTAAACCGAAGACCTAAAATAAAATATTGTCGACACTGCGTTTATCTGGTTTAAGCCTATATGACAGTTGCTAGTTTCTAGATTCTAGTTTTTGGCACCATCAATGCAAATCATATGAAGGGTACTGCATTATCAACATCAATTTGACAGTTTGATAGTTTTTCGATATAGTTGTTCCCTTCACACACATTATTTCTCACATAAGGAAATTCGTGCTCTCTTCTATTTTGGATTATTAATACTGAAAATAGCAAGTGTCATATAGGCTTTAGGCTTAAGAACGCTAAAACTGAGTTAAATTTAAAGACAAAAAAAAAATTAGTTTAATTGAATCAGAACGAGTTTAAATTTTGCACTAACTTTTTTATATGAGTGTACTAAAAACTACTTTAAAATGACCTTGTAGAAAATACTACTGACAGATTATTTTTGTTATATATCCGTAAGATAGGAACATCAAACATAAAACTGAATTTTTAATTGTTTTTAATCAACAAACATATTCGTCGCTGCTCCTAAGAAAATAGCTATTTGTCGATGAACTTTTTTGTGAGGAGACATACAAATCTGCTTTATTTCAGCGTTTTGCAAACTTTTTGGAAATTATTTTTTTACACACATATAAACCAAACTTCAAGTCTTTCATTTATAAAAGAATTACTTCCAAAAAAATTATTTATTTTCACATTAACTGCACGCACGAGCGCTGATTTTGATAATGAGCAAAAGAAAATGAAAAATATGTAAAACAAATCTAAAAGAAAGATAGTAAGATGTAAAAACAAGTGAAAATGTCACTGCACACAATATCCAAGCTTCGATTTTGGGGAAATTCTGCATTACATTGTAGTTAGCTTATAGTTAGCTCATAAAAGTTAACTAAAAGTGTGATTTTTACGTAGTCGACTACAGAATTGCTTATAGGGAAGTTGATCAAAAACAATGACTGCCTACTTTGTATAAACTAAGTAGCAGGCAGATGCTTTTACTAAAGCTACATGAATTGTTTTTAGTAGTAGCAGTAGTAAAAAGCAAAAATATTTTTTGAATCGTAGTTTTTAAACCCTGCTTGGAATACCCTTAAACATTTTGAAACTTTTTTACACTCAAATGAAAGAGAATTTTATATAGATAGTAGATTTGAAAATGAAAAAAATTAAAAACATTTTTAGACTAACTTTTTGAAGGCTCGACTGAAAAATGAAAAATCGTGTTTTCAGCGAAATTCAAGTAGAAATATTTCAGAACCCTTTCGGCCGATTAAAATTTTTTTATTTTTTTTTGGATTCAGCGAACTATAATTTATTAGAAATAATATATCACAACAACAAATATTTTTTAACAAAATTTAACGATATTTTTTAAACTTTCCGAAATTTCGAAATTTCAACCGCTTTGCGGGACCTTGAACGTGAACCGATTTTCAAAATTTTTATTTTTTACAGGTTAGTGGACGCATACACAACTTTTCCGACCCCCCGTTTTTGAAATTCGCAATTCGGGAAAGTTCGGCCCACTCTAATGTACATATGTCAATTTTTAGCTGGGGTATTTATATTTAGCCCTAATTTTCAGGATTGAAGTATTTAGTCTTGTGTTGTTATATCCTGGCCAAAATTATTTGGAATTAGAAGAAGAAAAAAGAAAAACTTCCATAATAGCTAAATAAATGCCAAAAATCGCTGTTTTCTCGAAATCCGCTGAAATAAAATCTCTGCGCCAGCCAAATGAAAAAAGGAATTCCTACAATTTTTGGAGTTTTTAATATCCAATATGTTCTTAATAAAACCCTATAGTCCAATCGTTGATTTTTTAATTTTTTTTTAAAAAAGGAGGAAATTGGAATAACTCGGCTGTTTTTTAACGTATTTAAGTTTTTATTGCTTTATTACAAATAGACTTCACTCCAAACAGAGCTTTGAAGAATTAATTCCTTTTTGAATGAATTCACTACCAATCGAATTCAATTTTCTCTAGAATTGAATGAATTCATTTTCTTAAGTAATTCACTGAATTCATTCAACTGAATGCGTTCATCAAACAACAAATTCAAAGAATTAATTCAATTGCAATAGTTCTTTTTATTAAATCAAATTAATTAATTCACCGGTGAACGCGTTCAATTTTATAAATGGAAGGGGAAAAAAGTGAATTAATTCCTTACTGAATTAATTCACCACTGAATTCATTCAATTTCATTTTCAGTCAGTGAATTAAAAAAAAATAAAATTACATTCAGTGAATTAAAAAAAAATAATAAGTTCACTGAATTGAAAAAAATAAAATAAGTTCACTGAATTAAAAAAAATAAAATAAGTTCACTGAATTCAAAGCCTGTTTTCTGCCGTTCAGTAGAAGAAAACAATAATGTACAAATAAAAGTTTTAAATAAGCAATTTTACAGCGTGTGCTAGTAACAAATTAGAAACCGTATGCTGTTTATCAACCTACATGATTCAAAAATAAAGTAATTTTTCGTAACAAAATAAATCTAACGAAAGCAAATATGAATTCAATATATAGTGCTTAGTGAATTAATTCATCGAATTTTTAATTCAGAATTGAAAAATTGAATTAAGGAATTAATTCTTCAAAGCTCTGACTCCAAATCACGATTCTTTATTGTTTTTAATTCGAATTAGTTTTAAAATATCATTATTTTCGAGAAAATGCACAAAAAGTCATATTTTCCCCTTGTAAGCCGTGTTCCAAACTTAAGGGCCGTTGCGGCAAGCCTTCCCGATGTCCGATTATCCTAATTTTTTGGAGGACGTAGTTTTACACCCAAATAAATATGATGAAAAACTCAAAAAAAAATTTTTTGAGAACCTTAGTGCGCATATTACAGCATGTTATTGTTTATTAAATATATTAAGGTTTGCGGGGGTGTGGAGATTTTTTTTATTGGTGAAAAGGTTTCTTGACGAGGGGGGTATAGAAACATGTTTGTAACTTAAGAGGCAAGGAGGGATGGGTAGGTTTTTGTTTTAATATGATTTTTTTTTTGGGATTAAACGGTTAAATGGAGGGAAGGAAAACATCTTTAAAACATTAAAGCTAGAAAATGTTTTGAAATTACCAGGCGAGCATAAAAATCAGCAAGCGATTTGAAAATAAAATATTTTTGTTTTTAAAACAACAACTTTCGTTGTAAATTATTGTTTAAAATATACAAGCCAAACAAAACCAAGTCCGATTTACAATAACAAAATACACGCATTAAGCGGCAAATACATGAAGAAACATTGAGTAGGGAACATAAAATATCAAAAAAAATTTGTAAACAGGAATTGCACGAATGTCAACAAGAACATTAACATACACAAATCAACATTCGTAAAAAATGAAGAAAAATTGCTAATGTCAGCAAAATAGGCATTACAAAAATGACATTTGAAATTTTTCTGCAATCACCCTCTTGACTAAAATTTTGCTGACGCAGCAAACTTTTTAGCTGACTTTATTGACGTTTTTATGAGTGTATAGTATTTTGTATTTGTTTTCCTTCCCTCCATTTAACCGTTAGGGTAAAATTCGGTAAAATGAGAGTTAACAAGAAATACTCTCACGAAGTGACAAAAATGCCCAAAAGTAAACGAACGCGAAAAAACATATTTGAAGCCCAAAAAACAAACGTCAATAGATTTGTGCATTATAGTTCGTTTTGGTGAGCGCTCTTTCTAGTTCTTGTTCAATTTGTTGTAAAAATCTAAATAGCGTTTCTATGTAGTTAAACCCCTTTTTGAATCAAAAATTTTAATTAAAATTTCCTTTTTAGGCATTTATATTTACAAAAGGGAATACGTACTTTATTAAATTTGGTAAAGATTTTAATATAATTGAACTAGTTGAACCCAACTGATGATATAACAGCTGATAAAAACAATTTACCCAAAAAAGAACAAGAATATTACTCTCTCATGACAGCTCTCATTTACCCAATTGTGCAGTAAGAAAACGCTTTTTGGTAAAAATTGGATTCCGCGGGATCCCAATGTTGAGTACCCGAACAGACCTAATAAAACAAAAACTTACCCATCTCTCCTTCAGTTACAAACTTGTTTCTATACCCCGCTCGTCAAGAAACCTTTTCACCAATAAAAAACCCTTTTCTACACACCTGCAAACCTTAATATAAACAATAACATGTTGTAACAACGACTATATAGACTAACCCATAAATTCATAAATGCTTTGTGAAATTATAGGAGGTTTATTGAACAAATTTTGTATGAAAATGACGTTTTGTAAACCTGCTATAACTTTACAAAGCATTTATGAATTGAGGGGTAAAGACAAACCACCAGCCTCAAATGCTGTTAAAAAGTCTCTTTAATTTTATATTCAAACTGGTTTTAAGAGAAACAGTTTTTAGTGGTTTTTTTAACGCGTATTTTTTAATATTAATAAGCAGTGTTGCCAAATTTTGAAGGCAGGAAAGCACCGTGAGGATTGTGAAAACGGGTAAAAAGGGTAAAAATTTACCAAAAATGGGGTAAAAAAGCACGATACTAATTTTTTGAAAAATTTAAGTCAAGAATTTAAAAACACATTTTAGCTTTGTAAAATCGTGTACCAAACTAAAATCTAAAAATTTTGAAGTTTAAATATATCGAAGTTGCTATTTAAAATTGTACTACAAACATTGGGAAAAAATGTATTTTTTGTTTAGTTCGTATTATTTTTTCAACTTTGACAGAAAATTGAAGAAAAATTAAAAAAAAACGAGAACAAATACCAAAAATATAAACTGTACAAAAAGCACTAAAAGCACTGAAAGAAATCTGAAAAAGCACTGTAAATACCCGCTTTTTTTAAACGGGTATTTGTAAAAAATCACCGGGTACAAGAAGGAAAAAAGCACCAAAAAATACCCGAAAAGCACTGAAATGGCAACACTGTTAATAAGCAAAATTTTGTGCTAATTATACAAAACTAATGCAGAGAACATATCAAACAACACAAGTGCATTTTACAATTTAATTAAAATTGCTTAAAAACAATAAAAATAATTATTTAAAAATACCACTTTTTCACGTTTTTTGTTATTTTACATCAGTGGTGTTCAGCCCATAGGACAATTGTCCCTGCTCAATTCACATGTATTCTTACGCTCTTGCTTTTAGTCGTCACTGAAAAAGCGACGAATTAACATGAGTACGGATATATGCTGATTTTTTTTAATGTACTGAAAAAAAAATTAATAACAATGTACGACAAATATTTTATGATTATAAATACAGATTAAAGATATTTTATAAATATGTAAATACAATGAAATCATTGATATTGATTTAAAAAAATCGAAAAACTTTTGTTTTACATAGAATGAAAGAAGCCACCCTTATGTATGTATGTATTTTTTTTCTTTCAAAAATTGTATTTTGTTTATTTTTATTTCTTTAAAACAGTGTAGTATTTATTTATATTTTCCGAAAGTACCTACTTCGCTTTTTACACAGAACATTTTCATATTTTTAATAAAAAATAAATGCATACAGATTCTATTAACCCATTCAACATTTCTTACAGTGCAATTCTCATTGAAACTCTCTTAAAACCAGTTCAGTTTTTCAGATGAGAGCCGTGGATAGTGCCTGGTTGTAATATGCGCACCCTGGCCATAAATAAAAACTTTTTTGATTTTTGTTTTTTCCCTATCCTAATTCTGCTGGTCGCCTGTTACATTTTTTTCAATTCCTCCTGTAGCACATTTTGTAAACAAAAATAATTTTTCCATTTAGTTCCAATAAGTCACACTAACGCCATCTAGTGATTAAACAACATTTGCTAAAATTCAATTTTTGCCCTCATCGTTCAAGCCAAATAAAGCTCGAAAAAATGAGCTTTGTAATGCACGTTTTCTAAGCATATAAGTTCTCTGCAGTTGCCCTAGAATCAGTTCTAGAACTTCTGGAATTAGTTCTAGAACTAATTCTCAGTCAGTTATGCCTTTTATATAAGACTCGTGAACGGGTTCCTAAATCACTTCATAGAATCGGAATTGGTCTGATTTGCAACCGATTCTAACAAAAATTTCCCTCTAATATAAATTTTTTAATCATGATTTATTAAAAACTTAAATTATTTTAAATTTGTCAAAATGAGTTAACAGCTATTTTTTCATATAAAGTCAAAAAAATTTTAAAAACTAGAAATACCATACAAAAAATGCTAGTGCGTTAATACAAAATCCTTAAACATTTTTTGTTAAAAAAAAGGAAAAACAAATTAAATAAATGATTAAAAACGAGACTAAGGAAATAAAAAGAAAAAATACTATAGCCATCTAAATTGCCAGCAATATAATTACAAATAAACTAACTCTTATTGGCAGCTGCCAAATTTTTGGCAGCATTAAAAGTATTATGCATCAACATAGCCACAGTCATGGGACCGACACCACCGGGAACAGGAGTAATGTAACCAGCGATTTGACGAACTTCTGCAAATAAATAATATAAAAAATACCATAAGAACAAATATTTAATTAATAAAAACATATGGAAAACTAACCATTAAAATCAACATCACCTACTAATTTAGTTTTACCAGTGTTTGGATCTGTTATGCGTGTAATACCAACATCAATTACACAGGCACCAGGCTTAACCATTTCTTTAGTTATAAGGCCGGGTATACCAGTTGCTGTTATAATAACATCAGCCATTAAACAATATTTGGCCAATTCCTTAGGCGGTGTAAAACGGTGGCAAATGGTTACTGTTGCATCCATGGCATTGGTTTCATTTCGACCATCCGCATGCATTAACATGGCAATGGGCATACCAACATTTTTAGAACGACCCACAACCACAGCATTTTTACCAAAAGTATCAATACCACTACGTTTTAATAATTCAATAACTCCTAGAGGAGTTGCTGGTATCATCGATTTCATGTCCAAACACATACGACCCACATTAAAGACATTAAAACCATCTACATCTTTTTCGCATACAACTGCATTGCAAATTTTACGTTCGTTCATATGATCCGGAACGGGCAATTGTACCAATATTCCATCAACGTTGGTATCCTTATTTAATTGTTCTATTAAATCTAAAAGCTCTTTTTCAGTGGTTGTGGCTGGCAGACGTTTTGTTTCACTGGTTATACCAATATCTTTTGCAGCATTCATTTTCATACGTACATACGTCTCACTGGCTTGGTCTTCACCCACAATAATTGCCGTTAAATGTGGGATGCGATTTCCATTCGCTGTAAAAACTTTTACATCATTACGGATTTCATCGCGAATTTCTGCTGCAATAGCCTTGCCATCGATGATTTGAGCCATACTATTCGTAAAAAAAATATTTATAATAAATTATGTAGGTAGAAACAACTACAAATGACAGTTAAAATAAAAATCGTTTATATAAATATCAATATGTAGTTATTTTTAACTATTAAAAATGAACTGACAAATGTGTAAAAACAACTACAAATTCAGTTAAACTTATTCTTCTAGCGTCGTCATATCACGACACAACTTCAAATATCTTCGCTAGAGGGCATGGTGCGATAATAGAAAATGCAGAAAAATCTTATTTCGGTACTGGTCTTTGGCCAAACCAATTTTCTTTGAAAAATTCTCATGTTTTTTAATTCAGGAGAATATAGGTTAAAACAACATACATACATGAAAATTATTATAAACCTCTACAAACAACTACAAATGCAGCTAAATCAAGATATAAAAATTATTCTAAAATTGTAAACTCTAGTGCTCTTGCTAGTTCAACGTGCTGCGAAAATTACTAACACCAATTATTAATTTATAAAAACAAATTAATATAAATACTCTTAACTTAATCTTTTTCTCGAATTTTTTGGAAACAAAATTCACTCTATATCACTTTTGTTATTCACTTTTAAGATATTGTTCTACATTTAGAATATTTTTGCAGTAACTACATGTAGGTCATTTGTGCATTCATAGTTATTTTAACATTAGTAGTTATTTTTAACCGTAACTTTTAACAGTTGCTTGAAAAATTAACTAACAAAAATGTTGAAATGTAGGTACATAGTAACACTTATTTTGTGAAGTTGTTTTGTTTTTTTAGCAAATAAGATTATATGTGCGGTAAAGTTAATTGTTGGTACACCGCTAAAAATCCTCAGTTGCTCAGTTAAATACCCAGTGTAGAAAATCATTACCAGATATGTGGTTATGTAACTACATACTTGGTAATGGTAACTACTTACTTTTGTTATTACATTTCTTATTACCTTTATATGGCGATGTCGCGAAAAATAATGAGTTATGGTTACACACCAGCATACGAAAAATCAAAAAATATACCGTTACCTATGTGCTTGCCAGTACTGACAAAAATAATGAGTCTAAAAATAGAGTTTCAAAAAAATAAATTACATAAAAAAAATAATTTTTTATTGTATTTCTTTTAAAATAAAATTTGCTGGTGCGGGAATCGAACCTGGGTCTACAGATTGCCAGTCAATAGCTCTACCATCTGAGCTATATTGACATGTAATATTTAATAGATAAAAACATAATTGACCTCCTGCACACAAGTAAGCTTACTCGCCAACATACAAAAAATCAAAAAATATGTGGTTACATATATCCTTACCAGTTTTTAAAATATATTGAGTCTAAAAATAGATTTCAAAAAATTAAAAAAAAATCTATAAAATTATTTTCTATTTGAAATAATGATAAAAATAAGTCATTATCAGTAACTCATTATTATATGTTTTAAAATAATGCAGAAGATAAGTGGGTGTCATTACTGGTAGTCCAAAAAATAATGATATGTCATTACCGTTTCTACAGTGGGTAAATTGTCAGTTAATTTTAAATTAAATATACTGAAATCTTGTTAATTAAAAACATTTTGTAATTACTCTGTGCTTTGTTTCTTTAAAAAAATCTCAATAAGTTTTCAGAAAAACACATTTTTAAAAAATTCAGAAGGAAACAAAAACTTACAATTAGGTTGTTCACAAGGGGTGTGCTATCTGATGTGTCATTGTATCGTCCTAACATAAAACAGAGTTGTTAAAATTTTTATTTGAGTTTAACAACGATTTTCTATTTGGTTTCCTATCTGTTAGCACACTCAAACATAGGACACTAAACATACGTAAAATTGTTGTATCGTGCTATTCTCAAATGTTGTATTTTTTCAATTTAATTTTTAACAACTCTGTTTTTTTCTTAGGACGATACAACGATACAACAAATAGCACACCTCTTGTGAAAAACCTTAACCCTTTGGCGAGTGGCGTACATTATAATGTACGTCGACTTCATCAACTCGTCACGGATTTGAATTTTAACCAAAGCACTATTCATTTACTGTTATCGGTTCGTTATTTTGTTCTTATTCAAATTTTATGCAGGCTGTGAAATTTCAAAACAACGTGAAAGCAGCAGAATGCGTTTTGTCTTGTGATCATCAACGCTGCTGAGAATGTGTTAAAATTTAAAAGTTCAAAAAAGGCTAAAGTTTAGTCTCAAAAATTGTGTGATGAATAAAATTCAAAAATTCAAAAGGTTTTATGTAGAGATTAGTAATAGGAAAAATAAAAAATTAATTAAAAAAAAAAAAAATTTAACCCGCTCGGAGTCTGCAGCATGTTAATGTTTGAACTTTAATTCCAAATATCTCCGCTAGTGGGCGCTTCAAAGCCATAAAAGTAATAAACAATATTTCTTGGGCATAGATCTACATTTCCACGAAGTTTGGTCGAAAAATTCCTAGCGATTAAAATTTCCGTGTCAAAGGGTTAATATTTGTAAAATTTATGGTAAGAATTTCTTTTGGAAAAAATAAATTATTGTTAAGGGGGGGGGGGGGCGGTAAATACTGTAACACCGGCAGTTTAAAGAGCATATTTGAACGATTGTCAAAAATTTAAATAACAATATTAATGGTAAATATCAAACCTATATTTTCCATTAGAAAAGCCATGCTATTGCAGTATTTTCAAAAATTATGTTTTAGATTTCGCCAACCAAAATCGACAGGGTTGTCACTTTTTAAAAAATGGCAAAATCGGCTGCCACTGTGCAGATAAAATCTAAAATGATTCTTAATCCCAGATAAATTCTCTAGTCCTTATCGTGGCCCGATTTTTTTTTTTAATTTTTGCCAAAAGCCAAGAAAAAAGACCTTTGCTTGGAGATATAAAATTTATTTGACTAAAATTCAAAAGCAGGGCCACGATAAGGAATAGAGTTTTTTGTTGCCTACAAAAGAAAAAGAAAAACGGATCGAAATCGGTTAACCCGCTTTATCTGTATAGTGGCGGCCGATTTTAAACTCATGATTGTGGGAAAAAGTTAATTTTACGCTAAAGCATTAAACACATAGACGACTGCAGCTACACGACTACAGCCTGTCAAAAATAAAATACACACGTTTATATGAAAACGATTATTTTGACACCAACACAGCTACACGGCTACACGACTACTTTTGCCGCTGTAGTCAATATAGGATAATTTCTATTTTTGTTGGCTACAAAACAAAAATAGTGTTGACAATATAACAAAATATGTAAAACAGGACAATTTTTCCCGCTAGAGGCGAAATAAAATCGCTAGTTCTGACTAGAAAATCACCGTTTTGGGAACACTGAAGAAACAGCTGTTTATATTTTACAATTGTTTGAAGATTTCATTAATTTATATTTGGAAATAACTTTATTGTGATGTTTTGTAAAAAAAAATGGATCTTACAAAATTAACAAAATATTCCTCAGCCATTATTTTAGAAGCACAATCCAAAAAAGATTAACATTTATCAAAATGTCAAATATTTAGGATTATCTGTTTACATGTTGCTGTCGTTTTCAAAAAAATTAAGTAGCTGACTACACGACTACAATTGCAGCCAGCAGCATTTTTAGTCGTGTAGTCGTGTAGCTGCAGTCGTCTATGTGTTTAATGCTTAAGAGAAATTTCAAAAAAATGTGTATGAATAAAATTAAGATCTCCTAGTTTTCCACATATGTTTCAAATTTGGGACCAATCGGTTAAAGAATATTTTATATATTAACCCTAATAATCTTAAAAACGATTGCAGCAAAATTATTATACATTTAATTTGAGTCAAAATGCTATTATTTTGTACATTTTTTAATTCATTTTGTATTTGTGCCTAATTTTTTATACACATTGAGTATTTTCATAGCTTATATGAAGCCATCGTACCTGCCCCATATGACGTAGAGTTGTGAAATTTCGGTATTTTTTGAGTACTCAATACTACTCAATACTTTTCAATTGAGTACTCGATACTACTCAATACTTTTAACGGTTTTTTTAATTTAAAAATAAAAATGTTATGAATTCGTATTTATTAGGAAAAATTATCACAATTCACATACACGTGTTAAATAACTATTGTTATTTACATTTTAATTAATTTAAAACATTTTAAATAAATTAATTAAATAATTTTTCCCAAAAATTCGTTACAAATTTCTTTGCTTCACAAATAGAGTTGTATTTTCAGAGCTGTATTTTTAGAGTACTATTTTTAGAGTTGTATTTTTATACGAAAAATACACATTTCTACGGAAAATTGCATCTTTAAAAGTGTTGAGTAGTACCGTTTTAGTATTGAGTACTCAAAAAAACAGTCAGTATTGAGTACTCAGTACCGGAATACTCAATACTTTTACAACTCTAATATGACGTGCCTGTGCCCACCACCGAGGAATCGTTATTGGCTTTTCTTTAAAGACTGCGGGCAATTCTTGCATCTTTGCTTGTAGTAGTTTTTATCTTTTTATTCTGCCTTATTATGCCAATAAAAGCAATGAAATAAAAATGAAACCAAAAAATGTTATACATAAATTTAACATAAAATCATGAATGGTACCCAAATAGATGCGGTTATCGGTAAGAGTAACGCTATTTTAGATTATTTCAGTAACGGTATTTTAAGGGTAACGCTATTTCATTTATTTCCGTATCGGTATTTTAAGGATAACCTGTTTTTTGATTATTTCGGTAACGGTATTTTAAGAATAACGGTATTCAGTTATTTCGCTGCATACCTTAATTTTTTTTTACAAAAAACAAACGGGATTAAAAATATAACCAATTTACCAACGAAAACTATGCAATAACCACGTGCAATTACCAAAAGCATAAAATTAAAAATAACGGTAACGGTATTTTAGGGTAACGGTATTTAATTTATTTCGGTGACGCTATTTTAAGGGTATCGATATTTAATTTATTTCGGTAACGGTATTTTAGGGATAATGGTAGTCAGTTGAAAGGGTTTTGAATCGATAACGGTATTTTAGCGGTATTGTCTGCCAACCTTGCATGAAATATTACTGAGCGGGGATGGGAAAGTTGATACGATCGTACTTTTTTTATACTATTTGATTCAAAAAAATACCGTAGCACTCCCGGGTCACATTTGATACTCTTGCATCGTCATAAAGCTGCCTACACACTAGGGAACATGGTTGAGGGAACAAAAAATATCAAAAAATTTTGTAAACACGAAATGCACGCTCTCAACACTCACACACACACAAACGCACTCACACATTCACAAAAAATGCTCTCTTTTTTTAAGTATGTTCCCTAGTGTGTAGGCAGCTTAACTACTCAAGGCTAAGAAAATGTAATTACGTCTCAGCTTTTTTCCATCATGTGCAAATCACGATCGCTAATACACTCCATATTTACTTTTTCCCTCCATTGTCAATTTCGCTATTTTCGCATCAAATTTAGCTATTTTTAAATGCATTTAGCGTGATAAAATGTTAGTTTTTAAAAAATCCACTGGCTCTAAGATTGTATTGTAAGATTGTATATAGGTTTATTGTAAAGCTGCCTACACACTAGGGAACATGGTTGAGGGCACAAAAAATATCAAAAAATTTTGTAAACACGAAATGCACGCTCTCAACACGCACACACACACAAACGCACTCACACATTCACAAAAAATGCTCTCTTTTTTTAAGTATGTTCCCTAGTGTGTAGGCAGCTTAAAATAGTCCACAATTTATGACGCGTAATTCGAAAATGAAATAGAAATAAATAGGGCAGCAACTTTGATGCATAAAAAATATGCACAGAATAGTGAATATACTCTAACAACAACAAATTTATCGATTTAAAAAAATTATATTTATTACCGGAAAACGTCGCTTAAAACTAAAATCCAATATAAAGTTGTTGCAACATATGCTTCTTATTTTGTTGCAACAGTATGCTTCTTATTTATCAAGGTATACAAATTCTTCCTTTAGTTTATTTTATTTAAAGCATAATTTCAATTAAAAATAAAAATATGTAATTAAAATCATTAAATATTCAGAAATATGTACTTAAAAGCAAACTATAAAAATTTGGGCTACTAAATAAATACAAACGTACATTTGCATGAAAATTGCTGCCCTGGTGATATTTATGTGAGTTATATCGTAATTGCGTAAATCGAGAGTTTATGTATTTTTTCTTAGCAAATAAAAAGAGTTAAAAATATTTTTTTAGTACTCTTGGGGTCGAAAAAGTACTCTTCAAACAATTTTTTTATACCGACATTCAAATCTTATTTCCCATCCTGCTACTGAGACTAAAACATATTTTACAAAAAAACGTGTAAATTTTATTTCTTCGATTTTAATTGAAATTTTTGGAGCATGTAGCAAAGAGTATGCTCTATCCAAATAAAATAAAAAAAAAAAATGTTTTCTATAGTCGATACCCTCCTTAATACTATTTATATTTTTTCAATATTTTATAGTTCACGAATGACTAACTTGAAAAAAAAACGGAAAATGTACAGTTCAAGAAATGCCATACTGAACACGTTTGTATCACTGTTGGTAAAAGTGGCACAAAAGTGCCATTTGTGGCACTATTGAATGTTCAATGGCACCTTGGCACTCTCCATAGAATTTTGGCACTTTTTACGAAAATTTCTATATAATTTGATAAAAGGTCGATATCGCTGGTTTTTCATTAAAAGCCACGCCTATTAAGAAGGGTTAGCAAAATTAAAAAACAAATGCTACACTAAAAATATCTACAATTTTTTGGACACCTTCTAGTTCTTCGGGGACAATTTAATCATTATTTTGATATTTAAAAATAAAAGCAACGGGGATAAAATTAGAAAAACTTTAATTGATTCTATTGTATTGTCGAATTTAATTGTAAAATTTTTTGAAAGTCTTGGACCTGCTAACTTATCTCAAAATAACGTAAGTTTAGTGCTTTACTATAGTTAAGAATGGCATTTTTATATGAAAATATTTGTGGTAGGTAATGTTAAACTCGGGTTACTTTTTAGATAAGTTGCCCGCCTTTTTTTTTTTTGTCTTTTTACTTAACCCTTAAATGCATGATCTCTACAATTTTAACCATTTTTTTATATATGATTTCTAAAGGCGTGTACATTTCAAGAAAAATACCAAAAAAAATTGCCAAATAGCTAAATTGTGATTATTTTAACGTGTATGAAAAAAAAAGAAAAAAAAATATATGAAATATTAATTATACATTTATTGTTGCCAAAATTAATTTTATTGCGAGAATACCACTTTAAATATTTAAACAAACATTTTTGGATATTGCACTTTTTGTAAAAAAAACGCGTTTTAGATTTTTCACAAACATAAGAAGCAAAACCAAGATTGTTCCTATAACTGTTTAAAAAATCTGAGTTATAGTTTATAAGAGCATTTTGTGCAGAAAGGGCCCCAATGCCCAAAAATTGAGTTTTATGCATCAAGTGGCGTTTTTTATTAAGAAACTGGTATGTTGCCAAATGGCTACACCATGCATTTAAGGGTTAAAGTAACTAAATGTATAAATATTTGAAATAAAAGCTGAACATATTTTTTTTGAAACATTAAATTTTGCTTAATTTTTTTTTGGCACTTTCAAAGCTTTTTTTGGCACTTTTTTGGCATCATTGAGACACCAAACGAAAATTCTCAAATACCATCACTGGTTTGTATCAATTTAAACTAATGAGAAACATTAATATTAATCAAGGTTGGTTACCCTTATCGCCAAAATACCGTTTCAAATTGAAAACCGTTACCAATACCTCTAAAAAAATTTCCAAATACCGTTATCGTTATCGTTACCGATACCGATATTTTTGTAGGCAGTTACCAGTATTTTACCGGTATTTATTAATTTATATAAAAACGCAATTTTTAACTTTTTTGTAATAACCCAGTCAGAAAAATACAAACGGGAAAGCGGTGGCAAAGCACTTTAACAGGTGGTACAAGTACTGGCAAAAAGTGCTTTCCCATTCCCAAAATGATAACATCATTAGACAAAAGGACCGGCTGTTCAAAAAGCGCCGGAAAAGCACTGGAGGAACAAAATTTTTAAACGTTGGCAAAACGCTGGCAAAACCAATAAATAGGTGGCCTGGAAATATATTTTCCAAAATAAAATTTAAAAAAAAATCATGTGTATTTTTGTTGGTCCTGCCGTGATTTGAACCCAGGCCGTCAGATTGGCAGACGATTGCTCTACCCACTGAGCTAACGAGACATATAATATTTGATGGCTAACACATAAATGAGTGATAATAGCTGGACAACTACTGGCTGTGCCAAAATGCTAGTACTGGCAAACAATTTTTTGTAACTAGTATGCCAGTGTTGGGAGGGCAAAAAAAAAATGTTGGTCTTGGTCCCACAAACAAAAAAATTGATTTTATAAAACAAAAAAAAATTTAAATTAAAAAAAATCCAAAAACAATTTTTTGCTTGCAACCGGATTTGAACTCGGAACCTCCTGACTACAAACATTTTTTAACGAAGCGTCAGCATTTTTATAAAATCATTGGTCTACCAGTGAATTGATTTTTGTACGCCTGGTAGCATTGGCTAGGTAGCACTGGATAACCACTGGTTGCAAACCTTGGCATATCACTCTATGCCAATTCTTTGCCAGTGGTTTTTTTTATAAACCACCGAAATTTTTGTAAAACAAATACTGGTAAAACGCTTTTTGCAAACGCTGGCAAAGCGTCCCAAATGAGTGTTCTGCCAGTCATTTATTTTTAACACCGTGTTTACCCAGTGGTATGCCAGTGCTTGATTTTTTGTACCACTGGCGATTTCTGACTGGGAATCTTCAGTTTTTTTCTACAGAAAAATTTATGGATAATTTTTGTTATTAAAACTACCAGTATTGAATTTAAAGCTTATAATACGTATTTTTAACACGTAAAATAAAGTATTTGCTAACTTTTTACCGGTATTGCTGTTATTATAACGGTATATCGCTATATATTAGTAATATAGGAACGGCAAAAATAAAACAGTTAAATATACAGAATTTAAGTTATAATTAGTAGCCTAAAAAATCACCAAAAGATTTAAAATTTTCGAAGTTTTTTTCGATTTTTTTTTTAATGCAAATAAAAATCGAGCCTTTTGAAAACACCAGATTACAACTTTGTTTAGCAAATATTTCTGCTGATTTTAGCAGAATAGACTGCTATTTGCATTCAACTAAATTAAGGTGCCTATTCCTACGAAAAGTCTGTGACTCTTAGATGTGACTGTGCCCCATATATTTGTTGTTGCAAAGTCACAAGAAATTATATTTACTTAAATTTTTGATTGAAAACTTCAAAAAATTTAAGACCTGGTATTGATACAATCATAACATTGACAAATAAAACTTGAATTTTTTCAATTTTATTGTTCACGCAAAAAACTAGTGTATGTTATATTATACAAACATGCTTGGTAAAAACGATTTCCTACAGAAAAAAATAGTTTTCATTAGCTTAGTTTAAATCAAACCCTTAAATTTTTATTAGGGTTTTTATTTTCCCGACATTTTCGAGCTCCCGGTAATCGGGAATTTTTTTCTAACTTTCCCGGGATTTCCCGGGAATACTAAAGTAATTTTTTACTCATATTTTAACAGTAAATACTACTTTTTGCTCGAAAAACATAATATGTTCCACTTTGACGAAAACTGATAATGCAGAAATGTGTTTTTTGCATTTAATTTCAATGAAAAAATTGTAAATTATATGATTTCGAAAAAATTTTGAAAAACGCTCATTGGGATAAAACGACCTAAAAATAATTGATTTTTTCCAGCAAAAATAGCCTTAAGGGGGTAAATACTGTAACAGCAGCAATTTTAAAAGCATACTTGACCGGTTGTCAAAAATTTAATTAACAATATTTTTTTAATTTTATTCTTTTATTGCAGTATTTTCAAAAATGATTAGTTTTGAATTTCGCCAACCAAAACCGACAGGGTTATTGGCCTTTTTTAAAAAAGGCAAAATCGGCTGCCACTGTGCACCCTTCATTAATTATCGGAAAATAAAAATGTAAAGTCATTCTTAATGCCAGATAAATTCTCTAGTCCTTTTCGTGGCCCGATTGTTATTAAAAAAAATTTTTTTTAACAAAGTTGCCACACAAATTTAAGAATTACAAAAAAATGCAAGAACAAAGACCTTTACTTGGGGATATTACATTTAAATGACTAAAATTAAAAAAAAAATATCCACGATAAGGACTAGAGTTTTTTGTTGCCTACGAAAGAAAAAAACCGCGTTCAAATCGGTTTACCCGCCTTGGCTGTACAGTAGCAGCCAAAGCGGGTAAACGCGTTTAAAGTTTAAAATTAACAAAACAGCAAAATTTCATAAAAACCGTGTATTAATAAAATTTAGATCTCCTAGTTTAACCGATTGGGACGAATTGGTTGAAGGATATGAAGTGCTTTCGCCCATCATTAAGGAATTGTCACTGGCTTTTCTTTAAAGAAAATTCCATCTTTGGATGTAGTTTTTATATATTCCCTACGGGGAAAGGGACCGGTCCCAGATGACACGCAGGATAGGTCCCAAAGGGACGGAGACCAGTCGTTGATCGGCCTTTTTGTTTGAAAGAGACATATCACTTTAACATGGAGTTGTCATTGGAAATGACCAATTGCCACAGTTTAGACACCTTGTGACAGTAAGGTGGTGTGTCTAAAAATAGCTTTTCAAACAAACTAATAAAAAATTAAGAATTAAAAATAATCTACTTGGCGTCGAAGTAGGGCTCGATAACACAACCTCCTGCTTGTAAGGCAAACGCTATACCGTCTGAGCTAATGTTGCTTATGCGTGATGGCTGGCTGATGGTAAAGTTATATATTTTTCGTTTCTGTTCAAATAAAAAAGAAAAAACAAACACTACAAGCAAATAAAAAAATGGAAAAGAAAAAAATAGAAAAGAAAACATCACTAGCACACACACCAATATAGTGGAAGTGCCTTCAGTATGCCCCCGATTAACCGGTCACGGGATAGGTCCTTTAATGGCAGTTGACTCGTTTTTTGCGTTGGCCATAATAAAATTAAAAAATCAATCAAAATTAGAAACTATCCTCAAAAACTCTGATAATATAAATAAAATTTTAAAAAATTGCCCTTAACCCTTAAATGCATGGTGTAGCCATTTGGCAACATACCGGTTTTTTAATAAAAAAAACCCACTTGATGCACAAAACTGCATTTTTGGGCATTAGGGGCCCCTTCTGTACATAGTGTTCCTATAGTTTAGCGCAGAATTTTTAAACAGTTAGAGTAAACATATTGTAATATTCAAAAATATTTGTTTAGATATTTATTCTCGCAATAAAATTCATTTTGGCGACAATAAATGTATAAATTATAGTTTATAGTTTTTTTTTCAATACACGTTAAAATAATTACAATTTAGCTATTTGACCAAAAACCATATTTTTCGATAAAAAATCACATTTTTTTTTAAATACATTTTTTTTTAAATACATTTTTTTTTTGGTATTTTTCTTTAGAAATCACATATAAAAAATGGTTAAAATCGATGAGGTCATGCATTTAAGGGTTAAGTTAAAAAGAAAATTAAGTGAAATACCAATTGTTAAAACTAAAACAGCTTTAACATTAAAAAACGTTGAAAATACAAAACTTAAAATTTTTTAGCAAAAAATTATAAAAATTTAAAATAAGAGCTAAAATAAGCAAATCGTAAAAAAATAAAGTTCAAAATAAATAAAAGAGTAAAATAAATAAAAAAGATATTTAAAAATATGCCGCGAATTTTGTTTTTTATTTCGGTATCGCTCAAGTTTTTTAAAAGCAACAGTGAAAGTAACGAATCAGAAAATACTTTGAAAATTAATTCATTCCCTTTGATTCATATTTGTACTAATTTAGTAATATGCCTTCGGTTGACCGGTCACGGGATAGGTCCTTGGAGGGCAACTGACTCTTCATTCCCCGTAGGGTTTGTTCTGCGTGTTATGCGATATAGGGCTCTAATAAAAAAAAAGTAAAAAAAATGCAACCAAAAAATGGTATACACAAATTTAACGCATAGAATATTACTTTGAGACTACAACATATTTTACAAAAAAAAAAAAACCTGTGGAAATTTTATTTCTTCGAATTTTTTTTCGAAATCGGATCATATAGTGAAGAGTTTTCTCTATTCAAATAAAATTTAAAAAAATCCGAACAAATTTCTTTCTATAGTCGATACTCTTCTCATGGACATCGTTGGAGATCTCCTTTAAAAAGGTAAAATACATAAAGATTTTTCAAGATATGCTTATTTTTTGGCTTTTTGCGGATATTCAAGCTAATGTACATGGTTGTTTTAGTGTTTTTTTGAATTCCCGGGAATTATAGGGAAAATTCCCGGGAATCGGGAAATGAGAAATAGGCAAAATTCCCGGGAATTTCGTCCCGGGAATTCCCGGGTTAAAAACCCTAATTTTTATATAAATTACCTAAAAATATAATTTTTTATTGGTACATTATAAATTCTTTTGTGAATTATGTTAAATCACTTTCTTTTCTTACCCTACGGGGAAAGGGACCGGTCCCAGATGACACGCGTTTACAATGATGGAGTACTCCAATCTGTAGCAAATTTAGTTTTTTTCTCTTTCTTATTAACACATCTTTGTATTTTAATATCTCTTTTTATTCTACTCCAGAGTCAAACTTGTTCGACTCTGGAGTGCAGATTTGTAGCACTCTAGAGTTAACATTGATCTGTTAACTATTTAACATGACAAATACACCTTAAAGAACACATCACTAATTTGTTCACATCTCTAGTTGTCAACAAATTAGAAAAAAAAATATTTAAAAACGTAAAACCAAAACAAAATATTTGTGTTGGGAATTTTAATATAAAATAAAAAATTATTTTAAAATATAGGCAGCCGTAATAAAGCCTGGAAATTAGCGAAACAAAATGTAAGTATTTAAGTGTCAAATATTTTTTGAAGTAACTCTACTCTGCATTGTGAACAGTTAACATTTCAATCTGTGCTGCAGAGCAGTGATGGTATTTGAAAAATTTCGTTTGGTGCCTAAATGATGCCAAAAAAGCTTTAAAAGTGCCAAAAAAAAATTAAGCAACATGCAAATGTTGCAAAAATTATGTTCAGTTTTTATTTCAAATATTTATACATTTACACCCTTATAATAAACTTTATAACAATAACAAAATTGTCACAAAACTGGTGTGAATGGAAATTATTATAATTTTGGTATTCTAAGAAAAATTGTCACAGCAAAACCTTGACAAAATTGTCATGCAATAAAAAGCACATAAATTTTCATTCGTCAACAATTTAAAATATAAGTTTTATTTTCTTTTGAAGAATTTTATAATTTTTCTTCACAGAAATATAATACGAAAAACCTCATTCATATTTTGAGATATTATTTTAAGATACATCGAACCTTTTACCGATTCTAAAATTCCTGTAAATTCCTCCAAAAGATTAGGTAGTAACATGGGATTTTTGGGGCTAAAGTTGTTAGGAATAAGCTCAAAATACTTGATGCTAAAATTTAAAGGATACTCCAAGTGCTTAGAACTAGTTCTCTCGTGTTTGCGGTTCCTGGACATTTTTTAAAGTTTTCATTTCATTTAAGATTTCATAAAATTATCCAAAAAAACGTAATTTTTCACAAATTACAATTTTTTGATAATTTTATTTTATTTTCGGCAGAAAAAGCTTTCACCATTGTATGGTGAAATTTTTAAAACCTTTGCTAGTCATAAAAAAACTAGAATACCATAACAAATTTTTGAAAAATTCCAGTGATGGACAATACAATAGAATCAATTAAAGTTTTTCTAATTTTATCCCCATTGCTTTTATTTTTAAAGATCAAAATAATGATTAAATTGTGCCCAAAAAACTGGAATGTGGTCCAGAAAATTGTAGAAATTTTTAGTGTGGCGTTTGTTTTTTAATTTTGCTACCCGTTCTAAGTAGACGTAGCTTTTAATGAAAAACCAGCGATATCGACCTTTTATCAAATTATTTAGAAATTTTCTTAAAAAGTGCCGAAATTCTATGAAGAGTGCCAAAGTGCCATTGAACATTCAATAGTGCCACAAATGGCACTTTTGTGCCACTTTTACCAACAGTGCTGCAGAGTAGAGTCACTCTACCATTGTGAAAGCGCCTTTAAAAATAATCTCCTTGGCGTCGAAGTAGGGCTCGATAACACAACCTTCTGCTTGTAAGGCAAACGCTCTACCGTCTGAGCTAACGTTGCTTATGCGTGATGGCTGGCTGATGGTTAAGTTATATGTTTTTCGTTTCTGTTCATATAAAAAAGAGAAAGAAAAAACAAATACACACACAGCAAATAAAAAAACATGGAAAAGAAAAAAATAGAAAAGAAAACAACATTAACACACACACAAATATGGTGGAAGTGCCTTGAATATGCCCCCGATTGACCGGTAATGGGATAGGTCCCTTAATGGCAGTTGACTTGTTTTTTGCGTTGGCCATAATTAAATTAAAAAATCAATTAAAAATTAGAAAATTACCTCAAAACCTCTGATAATATAAATAAAAATTGTAAAAATTCCCCCTTAAGTTACAAAGAAAAGTTAAATGAAATACCAATTGTTAAAACTAAAACAGCTTTAATATTAAAAAAACGTTGAAAACACAAAACTTAAAATTTCTTAGCAAAACATTATAGAAATTTAAAATAAGAGCTAAAATAAGCAAATCGTGAAAAAATAAAGTTAAAAATAAATAAAAGAGTAAAATAAATAAAAAATATTTTTAAAAATATGCCGCGAATTTTGTTTTTTTTTTCGGTATCAGTCAAGTTTTTTTAAAAGCAACAGTGAAAATAACGGATCAGAAAATACTTAGAAAATTAATTCATTTTCTTTTGTTCATATTTATACTAATTTAGTAATATGCCTTCGGTTGACCGGTCACGGGATAGGTCCTTGGAGGGCAATTGACTCCTCATTCCCCGTAGGGTATCTATTTAAAAAATTGTCAATATTTAGTTACATTATGGGAAAATGACAAAAAATTTCATGTACGCGACCCAAAAAAACTTAGGTAGTTTTACAATTCATTTATTTGTTGCCAAATGCTTGCAAAATGTGTATAATTCCTAAAAATAGCATTAAAATTGCCAAAGTTGAAAATTGTTAAAAAAAAAAATAAAGAAGATAAAACAATATGGCGAAAAGAAGATGCCAAAAGTGAAAAAAGTTAGAAAAAAATATAAAATAATATAAATAATATAAAATTTTATGCTAAATGTCATATGGAATTTTCGGTGGGTAAGGCTAATGGACAATCTCAAACGGATATGGCTTTATATTCACATAAGACACATTTATCGGTGCGTTTAAAATTTATCGTCCACATTTTCATCAATGGGTTCATCTAAAACTTTCGGTTAGTAAAACCAGGGGTATGGCATCACCAAAAACAAAAGTTCAAAGACCTCAAATATAAAGATGTAACAAAATGCATCCCTGTTTAGTTCCAAAAATTTCCAACAGATGGCGATATTGTCACTGCATTTTTGTGTCATTATTTTGAAAATTCTCTCTAAACAAATATGGCTGTTAATCAAAATATCAAAATCAAAACAAAAAATAAAAATATAAATAAAATTTTAAATTTTGAAAAATATTCATGGTTTTGTAGTGTTTTTGCAACTTTTATAAATAAAACACATAGTTAAAATTCGTGTAGATAAATAATAATTATAACATAAAAGAATATATAACCATCAAAGTGTTAAAACTTATTTGTAAAAAAATAAACAATTTCTTTTTGTTGAAATAAAAAAAAATCACAACAAATATGTTACCCTACACCATTCATTGTTTGGCTTGGTCTTTAGGTTGAACTAAAAATATTTCAGTCGAAACATTTTTTAAATGTTTGTGTTTAGGATTTGTTATAGGGAGTGAAAATAAAAAAAATTAAGTTATCGAAATAGTGATAGAAATTTGAATTTATGTTTCAGCTAAATGTTTACAATTATATAATATTACACATTTAAAAAATTTTTTCTATTCAACAATATCTCAGTTCATAAAAGTTTTTATTAGAGAACTTGGAGAATTATGTTGGTAAAATTAATATTAAAATAACTGCAATAGAGGATGATTTGAAATCAATTGACACTTGGAATCAAATTTATCAACACTTAGTTTTCTAATTCAGCTTTTTTCGGCTTCCATTTCAACTTAAATCTAATACTTTTACATTTCAGAGAAATTATGCTAAGAAGAAAAATTCAAAAAAAAAAAACTATAAAAACTACATAAATTCTTAAAAGGTAAAAGAAAATTTTTGGTGGTAATTTTGTGTTCCAATTGCTAGTTTTGATAGAAGATCCCATTTTTAGTCAAAAAAGTAGAATTGCCGATCAGAGTGAAGTTTTTTAATTTTTCAGAAAAAAGTACTTTTCCCTTATCAATCTGAAAATGATTTAATTTACCAATTAAAAGATTTTTAATATATATTTTTTTAAGTAAAATAGTTAAAGACATTTTAGGAAATATATAAAAAGCACTTTAAATACTTTTTGTGAGTTAAAGCTACTCTAAATATCAATTCAACTTTAGTTTCTGAAAGTGAAAAAAATAATATTTTTTTCGTTTTACGTCTTCTTGAAAAGCTTTTAACATCCCAGTGTAGAAAATCATTACCAGATATGTGGTTATGTAACTACATACTTGGTAATGGTAACTACTTACTTTTGTTATTACATTTCTTATTACCTTTATATGGTAAATATATCGTTACCTATGTGCTTACCAGTATTGACAAAAATAATGAGTCTAAAAATAGGTTTTCAAAAAAATTAATTATATAAAAAAAAACATTTTTTATTGTATTTTTTTTTAAATAAAATTTGCTGGTGCGGGAATCGAACCTGGGTCTACAGATTGCCAGTCAACAGCTCTACCATCTGAGCTATATCGACATGTAATATTTAATAGATAAAAACATAATTGACCTGCTGCACACAAGTAAGCTTACTCGCCAACATACAAAAAATATGTGGTTACATATATCCTTACCAGTGTTTAAAAAATATAGAGTCTAAAAATATATTTCAAAAAATTTTCAAAAAAATCTATAAAATTATTTTCTATTTGAAATAATGATAAAAATAAGTCATTATTAGTAACTCATTATTATATGTTTTAAAATAATGAAGAAGGTAAGTGGGTGTCATTACTGGTAGTCCAAAAAATAATGATATGTCATTACCGTTTCTACACTGGGATTCTATTTACCGCTATAAAGCCCGTAGCATAGTTGTCTTTTCAACACAAAATTTTTTTTAACAACTTAAACTTCAAATTCCGAAAGAAAAAAATTGTTTTGGACTGTTTTAGAAAAAAGTTTGCGAAACTAAATTCCGAAATCAAATCTATTCCGAAAAAACCTATAACATGCCTGATAATATTCTAATTATGATTTCAGTGTAATTTTTAAATCCCGACCGAAATCTGGCTTTTGTCAGTACCAATAAACAAAACCGAATATTCGCTTTACTGGGAAGAAACCGAAAGTTTTTGTTAACAATTTCCTTAAATTACGTAATTAGAAAAAAACTGAAAATAAGTTCTTAAATTTTAAATGAGATCAATTCTATTTATTATGAAAACAAAATTAACAAAAGACGTTATGTTAAGCCACTTCTAGATGAGGGAAGAAAACAGATATGGATGGAATATAAGCTTCTCTAAATAGCAGAAATCATTCACAATCTAGTTTTTCTAGATGTGTTTTTGATTTACCTCTAGTATTTCTCTAAATTATATTTAAAAGAATTTTAAATGTTTCGGCATTTGTTCCGAAAAGTTGCCAAATATAGGGGCTTTTGCTGAAACCGGTCGGTCGGATTCTGAATTTTATTTAAATGCAAAAGCAAATAGTTTTTTCTATATTGAATTCAAAACACTGGAAATCCTACGTTTTGTAAAAAATTGATTTTCAGTTACAATAACATACTTTGTGTTACAAAATGTTAATTAGTTTGCGCGACTATTTTGTTTTCATATTTAAATTTTAATGTTGCAAACCGAGAAATAAAATTTATATTAACTAAATTTATAGTGTAGGGTGTTTATTTTTCTCTTGTCAAATTATTTTAATAACGACTTCCGGTAGTACTCATAAGCGTTATTCAATAGTACTCGTTAGCGTTATTTGGAAATGCCTGCCATCTGGTGTATAATATTGGCAACTTTTGTTATATCAGTTATATCTTTATATTTGACATCTTTGAAAAGTTATAACGACATCGTTATCACTAGATGGCACTTTGTTCAAAAAATTTACAATTTTCTTTTTTTATTTAAATTGAAATAATAACAAACAAAAAAGCAAATAAAAAAAAAGGAATTCTCAAATTCTATTATTTGTACATATTTTGCGCTTGATTTTTTCTTATTTTGCGCAGTTTTCAGCAATTTTTGAGTTTTTAAATATAGGCTCAGCTGATACTAAATAGTTGCTCAGGTGATACTAAATTTCAGCGCCCCCTACCGCTGAGTAGTGTAAGTTTTGATTTCCTATCTCTATAATTAATAGTCTCTGAGTAAAACTATTATATAATCAAATTAAAATAGTTAATAACTTTCATTTTTATTTGCATTGCAGTTTAAGATTTTAACAAGTTGATTCCATCTGGAAATGGTTGGTGATTATCCAGAATATGCTGATTGTCATTTTTCATAGTTGCAGTCACAAGCTAGGGGTGACAACATGTTTTAGACTTGAAGGCTGTTATTTATATAGCCCAACGATTGAGACTGGAAAAGGAATTAGTATTACAATAGGACAGGCTGACAATGCTTTGTTTGGAATGGTAACAACCCGACTAAAAAAGATGTTATATAAACATATATAACCATATATAAACCCATATATATGTTCATATCTAATTTGATCCGAATATTGGAATATATAATTATATCAAGCGAGATAAGTATGTTATCTAACCTGATACAATTTGATCCGAAAAATGGGTCTATCTAATTGCATCAAATTATATATAAAAACATATACTGGCATGTGATGAAAATCGATCGGTTTCAAATCGATCGTTTATAAAATTTCAATCCTAAATATTTCTTATTATTTTTAATTTAAAAGCGATAAGAAGTCGTTAATTGATATACCTGATACAACTATAGCAGTTAAAAACAATTTCAACCCTCTTTGCCTTTTATATTCATCATTAAATTTTTGATTTTTAACCAAATCGTTCGAAATCAAAAACGATAATTTTCCATCACATGCCAGATAATTTTATGAAAATTTTCAAATAAAATTTTAGTTAATATTAGCTGTATTTTGTCTCATGCCTATCAACGTTAAGTATTTAAAGCAAATGTACGTTAAACCGATTGTAGTATAAAAAAATTTTAAACAGGTTATATTTATAAATTATTCCGTTATAATCGAACATGCATCAGCAAAAGCTTTTAGGAAGTACCGCGTATAAGTTACGTTAGATGTAAAAATGTATAAACGTTGAGTTTTCCACGTTGATAATAATCCGTGTTGAAAGTTAACGTGCATACGAAAAGTATTATGCTAGTTTTCGTCTTAAACGCGTTTTTATGCGCTTTGAGTTTTTTTATGAGTTAACGGATATAGTTAAGTCGAAAACACAGCTATTGTTGAGTTCACTTATTTTCATTCATATTAAATACTAAAGCCCGACAGAACAGTTTGGCTAAAAAAGTGGGTATTGGACGATCTTTCGTATGTTGACGCAATACAGAAAAATTTTATTGATGGAAAGATGTTTTAAATGAGGATTGAAAGCGATTTATGCCGTTTTTAGGACGCAGATTTTCCTTAAACTTAGAATACGGCGTTTGTAACAGAAATCCTTCTTTTAAAATGTGGTTTATTTTATTTCAATAAAGACCAAAATTCAAAGCGACAAAAAGTTGTTTAGAAAAATTTTTTGCTAATAAACTTGGAAATATGTAGCTGACAAAATAAATTTTCAGATTAACTCCACATTACAAAAATTTGTCGGAACAACTTTTTCTAGTTTAGAGTTTTGGTCTCTCTTATAAAATGTGTGTCTTTCTTATAAAATATAAAAATTAACTTTCACAATTATTTTTTTTTTCACGGAAAAAATAACTGAATTTAAACCAACGACTATCTGGCATGTGATGAAAATCGATCGGTTTCAAATCGATCGTTTCTAAAATTTCAATCCTAAATATTTCTTATTATTTTTAATTTAAAACCGATAAGAAGTCGTAAATCGATATACCTGATACAACTATAGCAGTTAAAAACAATTTCAACCCTCTTTGCCTTTTATGTTCATCATTAAATTTTTGATTTTTAACCAAATCGATCGAAATCAAAAACGATCATTTTCCATCACATGCCAGTATATAATTAAAAGACTACCCAACTCTCCCTACCTCTGTTAAATCACTCTCTTCTTAATTTGTATCGAAAAATTCAGCCATAAGAATTACACACGGCTGCAAAGGCTAACATTTTTCGAAACAAACTGCTAATGTTCGAAAGAGGCGATGAAAACCGCCTGCTTAAACCAACCGCCTGCTTTCAACATAAGTTTGTCTAATTTTTCTTTTTAAATTTAAAAAGAAAATAGTTCTTTCGAACGAACGAACGAACGAAAAAAGTTTTTTTTTTTCTTATTTATTTCTTTAAAATTATTTTTTAATAAATAGTATTTTGGCAAATATTTGAAAAATAGATGTTAATTTCAATTATAAACATTAATTTATGTATACGTCAAAGTGCAAAATTCAAAACCAGATCCACAATTTCTAAGTTTTTTTTTTAATTTTTATAGTGCAATTAATCTTTGTATAATTAGATATCATTTCATATATAATTATATATAAAATTAATACAATTTTCTATTAACTTTGTTATATATTTTCATACAAGGTTGTTTATAGAAGCTTATACGCCATTATATATAATTATATATAAACTATATCGCAGATCTCTTAATATATGGCTGGAGACCTAATCCCATATGATTATATGTAAAGTTATATCAAACATATTTATAAAACCAAAGTGCTAATATAAATGTATATGGTTATATAAAGCCACGCATATAAACATTTATAATTATATCAAATCATATAAGATTATATGAAAACTTTGGTTGATTTTCTTTTCGTCATAAAACGAAGCAAATTTCAATTGTCTATCTTCATTAGTTTATGAGAAAAACCAAAACCCCCTTTTATGGGAGATAATGATGTATTAAAAAAATCAGACGTCATTAACAAATACCACGACTATATCGCTATGTTAAACTGCTTATACATATAATGATTTCTCTTTGAAGGCCAAGAACCACATCATATAAAAACTAATTGAAGAGAACTTTTTTGGTTATTACAACTCTCCCATTTTTAGAGGCGTTATTTTCTGCTAAATTAGAGGCGTTAAAGATATATATTTTGAAAGAGAATAGTCCTTTTGGAACTTAAAAAGTTCTCTAATAAGAATAAATTATGATTTCAAAATATGAAGGATATAAAAATTATAATATCATAATTTATGTGCGCTTAAAAATATTTTACTGATTAAAGCCTATTATCTTGTTCACTATACCAAAAAATTCCGTTATTTCCCCCGAGTCTGTTAAATTTTTCAATAAAATTCTTTTTATTTCCTACAAAATAGCACATTTGAAAATCTATAATTTTTAATGGAGATTGGCAGACGTTTTCACAAATTTAAGAAAATATTAAAGGATTACACAGAGAAAAGAGATGGATCTACCGACATATTTGTTTGTGGCAACAGAAATTCGGTGAATGCAATAGAATTTCGGTTGAAACAATATATTTAAATTATGTCAGGAATACATTTGATTGCAACAGCCAATAATTCGGTTACTGCCACCAAACCATTCAGTTGGCAGGAAATTCGGTTGTCACAATGAATTGGTTTTCTCTGTGTATAATAAATTACAGCAGAACTTCTAATTTTTTTTTAATGAATTATCTGAAAAATCAAATTCACTTCATTTGAATTGGAACTTTATTCAACTAACTAAAAAATCTGAAAATATCATTTATCCAATTCATGCATTGAATTCTTTTTTAATTGTGTAAGTCTTCTTGTTTCAGAAAAAAGCGAGTCAAAAGCACGTAACTAACTTAAAAACTTAAATATATGAAAATAAAACAAAAGTTGTTAAAAAATAAATAAATCTCTATACCATAAGTAAAATTTGAAAAAACTGCAAAGAATACTTTATTATTATTGATTTTATAACGTTTTTTGCTTCTCCTGTAAAAAAAATAAAAGTGTAGTTACGTCCGTTTGCATTTAAGGTGACGATATGTATGTTTACCCTGTAGTTTTTTTATTATTGCAAAACACTAACGGCGGGTCTCATACTGCAGGTTTAACTTTAACTTAACTATAAACAAAAGAAAATGTCAAAAAATGTACACAAAACAACAAAAATTTTTTGGGTTAACTATTAACTAAAGTTTAAACCTGAAGTATGAGACCCACCGTAAATAAAAGCCTAAAAAATAAATTTAAAAAACCATGGATGGTAATCGAAACGAATGCGGTTATCGTTAGGGTAACGATATTTTAGGTTATTTCGGTAACGGTATTTTAAGGGTAACGCTATTTCGTTTATTTCGGTATCGGTATTTTAAGGATAACGGTATTTGAGTTATTTCGGTAACGGTATTTTAAAGATAACGATATTTGGGTTATTTCGGTAACGGTATTTTAAGGTTAACGGTATTTCAGTTATATCGGTAACGGTTTTTAAGGGTAACGGTAGTCAGTCATTTCGATGGCTCCCGTAATTTTTTTAAAAAAAAACAAACGAGATTAAAAACAGAACCAATTTATCAACTTAATCTACAAAAAATACTCAATAACCACGTGAAAGTACCAAAAGCAGAAAATTTAAAATAACGGTATTTTAGGGATAACGGTATTTCATTTGTTTCGGATACGGTATTTTAATGGTATTGATATTTCATTTATTTCGGTATCGGTATTTTAAGGATAACGGTATTTCTGGTATTTCGGTAATGGTATTTGAAGGATAACGGTATTCCGGGTATTTCGGTAACGGTATTGTAGGGTTCAACGGTAGTCACTTGAAAGGGTTTTGAATCGATAACGGTATTTTAGCGGTACTGCCTGCCAGCCCTGAAAAAAACTACTGTCATCCATAAAGGCTTTCTTTAACTTGTATTAATTATTTCTTTACAAAAAATTATAATTCTATACATTTTTGTTATCACTTTACAATTTTTATTAAGTTAGAATTCCTATTATAACAAAAATATCAAATATTTCCTTCACGAAGATTTCTTGAAAGAATTGTGAAAAAATATATGTATCATAAACTGTATCATGAAAAGTCTCGTGAGAAAGTCTCATGAGAAAGTCTCATTTAAACATTCTTTGACTTTTCTCATTCACAGTTTTTTCTTTTCATAAGTAGTATTATATCAACCTTCATTCATTTTATTTTCATTTTTTTTCTTTCTTTTCAAGTTGTTTAAGTTTCTTATTTCATATCATGAACGAGAAGGGAAGGCATCAGTTACTCAATAACACTATCATGAAAATGAGATGTGTGTTGTAAAAGAAATGAAATATCAAAATAAAAAGAAACATACCACATTTGTTCTTTCATGAACGTTGATACAAGAAAGCCAAACACAAATAATCTTGTTCATGAAAATGAAAAAACAAAATTCACCAAAACGTACTCTGACGTTGATACAAGAAAGATTAAAAATGAATACTTCATAGTGTGCAAATACGAACTCTGGTAAGTAACCATTCGTATACATTTCTTCTTGTGGTACCGAAACAGCTGATTCGTTACAGATACGTCTACGGTTGGGTAACTCAGCCTTAAGAGTTAAGAGTTAAAGGCGGATTATGGGACCGTAAATGTGCTGTAACTGTACCGTGCCGTAGCTAAAAAGTACACTTATAGATTACCGTAAACGACATTACTATTTAGCATCTATTTCATGTGGTTTTATATTTTATTCTAAAGTTTTCCATTTATTTGATAATTTTTATTGCTTATTTGTTCTTTGAATCAATTTTCTTTATTAAAGGCTGAATTACCCAACCGTAAACGTATCTGTAACGAATCAGCTGTTTCGAAACCACAAGAAGAAATGTATACGAATGGTTACTAACTACTGTTTCCAATTATTCGACATAGGCGGTTAACCGGTTATTGCATTATTCGAAAAATCACTAAAACTGATTAACCGGTTATTCGGGTCGGTTATTCGAGAAAATTGGCGATTTATTAATTAATCGTTTAAAATAAAATTAATGTATTTCCTTAACTTTTTACCAACAAAAACACTAACTGCTTCCTGTTTTTGTTAAATATCAACATGACATATGAACACGATGTATTTAAACAAAATTTTCAAATTAAAAAAGCACATCTACACTAGAGAGAAAATGCTAGAGATAAAACAAAAATCACCTCTAATTAGCTCTATTTTGAATGAGTTTAGCTATTTTGGAGTGTTTTTGCTCCATCTCTCGCGTGTAAACGTACCTTAAGGTTGAAAAGTTTCGGAATCTGAGATTATCTAAATTGAAACATTTCTTTTATTAATAAAAAAATTTATGTAAAACTCAATGTAGATTTTTTACTTCTTACGAAATTTTTTTTAATCTGTAAAACTTTGGACACAAAATTTCTTTGAATGCAAATTTAATCTATACTACAATAAATATAATATTGCATTTAAAAAAATTATTATCCAAAGTTCTTCCTCCTCCCCTGAAGAAATAAAACAAAATTTAGTTACATTTGAATAACATATTAGTTACATGAAAATACCAATTTACTCTACAAAAATTTGGAAAAAAAATTTTCTGAATAGTAGAGTTAGTAGACTAAAAAATATCATAAACAATTGTTAAACTTCTCAGTCTTTTTTCTGTTTTTAAGGGCCAGTGACAATAAACAAAATTATCCAAAGTTTGAGCTAACATTCCCTTCTGTATTTATGTATTTAATAAAATTGTAAATTTTTCCAAATGTATTTCAGAAATTTCAATTTGTATTTTTATTTTAAAAGCATTTTTTCAAACATACATGCTTTCTCTTTCTCTTAAGTCTCATAATTCCTATAAAATTTTCATTATGAAAGAGAAAACATGTATGTTTGTAAAAATGCTTTTAAAAAAAGTAGAAATTTCTTAAAAAACATTTGTAAAAATTTTAAATGCAATTGGAATTTTATTAAATACATTTGGAAAATTTTGGAATACAAATAGAATCTTTTTAAATACATTTGGAAATTTTTTAAATACATTTGGAGAATTTTGAAATTTTGAAAAACAATTTGAATGCAATTTTACAATTCTGAAATACAGATTTAAAACTTTTAAATACAAGTGAATAATTTTGAAATGTAATTGAACAATTTTAAAATACAAATATAATTTTCTTAAATACAAACCAAATATATTAAAATATATTTGTAATTTTGAAATACATTTTGAAAATTTTAAAATACATTTTGGACAATTTTGAAATGCAATTGGACAAATATCAAAGTTTTTTAGACAATTTTAATTTTTTAGACAGATTTTTGGATAATTCTAAAACATTTTTCAACAATTTTGAGTGATTTTTGGACAATTTTAAAACATTTTTGGAAGAATTTAAAACATTTTTGGATAATTTTGAAACATTTTAGACAATTTTGAAACCTTTTTAGACTATTTTAAAATATATTTGGATAATTTTAAAACATTTTTAAACAATTTTGAAATAAAACTGAAAATGGTGTAGTTTGACATGTTGTAGAATTGATGTGGTTTTGAATCGATTATACTTTATTTGGAGATGTGAGAAAAGGTAGAGTTTCTACTAGGGTTTGGGGTTCGGGAATTCCCGGGAAAAGTTTGCCGGGAATGCCCGGGAAAATATTATATTTTTCCCGGGAAAACGGGAAATTTTAAAAATATTAAATTTTTTAAATTGTTTTTGTCTGGAATAGGATTTTTTTATTTTAGTCATAAAAAACATTTTAAACACCAAAACAAAAATGTCATTGTTAAAATCTTTTAAAAGGGAATCAATTTATTTGACACACACAAAAAAATGTTTGCCAAGTAATTTCAACTAATAAAGATTTTTCGCATAACTTATTAAAAGTTTAAGTAGTAAAACCTAAAAACTTGGTAAAATGTTTAAAAGAAATATGAAAAAAAATTTTGTTTCTTACAAATAATCGCCCTTACTATCTAAATTTTTCAAATGTATATTTTAGGTAAAGTCGACTTTAGTTAAAATATTGGGTGGCAGTATACCTTCACTTCATTTATTTTTCGAGCATTCTGATTGGTTAATTTATTTTCAACCAATCAAAATGTTTGAAAATATAAACATTTTTGTAGGGTTTTCATACAGAAAATGAATAAAACCGTATGATTAAAAATAAAGTCGACTTTAAATTTAAAATACTCCTTTATATTAACGGCCAATAATTTTATAAGTACCGTTTTCATTAATAAATGTGAAAAGAAAAGACTGGTTAACGGTGATATCTAAATTTCGTTATCCGACATCTAAATTTGGTTCACAAAAAAAAAATTGATGGTCATGCAACTTCTCTTGAAGAAAACAACAACAAGAATAATGTTTCAGCTAAAATTAGCAAAGTACCCGAAAAAAAGCGTAAGCTGAATAGGCATTAAAGGTTTTATCGTACGGCAACATTTCCTGAAATGGTATCCAAATTAGCCGCAGTCAATCCGCACCATAACTAGATCTTCGTTTATTCGAGAAAGTTTTTATAATAAAAACCTGGCATTGCAAAAAAATGAAACCGATGTAAAGAACATTATATTAAATTACTACAATCATGTAAAAGAGATCATGATGAAAGAAATATCGAGCAATATTTCTAACAATAGGAGATTTACTATATATAATCTTAGATGAATGGACAAGAATATCACAAAAGAGATATTTGAACATATGTATAAATGGAAATAATTCATTTTATAACCTGGGGTTGGTTTATATATCAGGAAGATGTAATGCTGATGAAATAAGAATTGTAGAAATAAGACTAGAAGAGTTTTATTTGTCTTTGGAAAATAACATTGTGACCACCATATCTAATGGGCCAGTGTGATGAAACGGTTTGTTTCCGACAGTCCAGTAGTAGGTGCTTTCTACTGGAATCATGCAATTCATTTGGCAGTGCTGCGAGTAATTTATGTGAAATCAAATGTTCAACATTCTGATATTTTTTACTTTGAATTCTCACTACACAGATTGCATTTGTACTGAAATAGTTTTTTTTCTAACAAAAATTACTTATATAGGTGGTTTTCATTAACAATTTTGTTTAAAAATATTTCCCGGGAAATAAAAAAGTCCGGGAAATCCCAAACCCTAGTTTCTACAGAATTAAGATGTCAGTTGACAGTTGTGGGACACATATTTGAAAAAATGCAACCTTGCCTTGAAGGACAAGGAAAGAAAATTTACATTAGCTTTAATTTTTAAAAGAACAGAATCTAAAATCGCCTACTGTATTTATTAAAGCCTATAGAGCACTTCGACGCTGATCCAGCCAGATACTTCGTGTATTTTGGGTAGTTTTAGAAACACCTTTATTTTGCTTTAAAAAGGTATCTAAAGGCTTAACGACCTCTTTCACTCAATTTTAAAAGAATTTGATGGTATTTTAGTCATTTTATGTTTATTCTAAGCTTTTCTTGTAATTTTTTAGCCAAAGTTATGAAAATTATGAAGTTTTGGGAAAAAATAAGGGAAAAATTCCATATTAAAACTGTAACCGGTTAATCGAATCGTTTTAACCGATTATTCGGATCGAATAATTATTTGAGTTTTAAATTATTTGTTTCGACATTAACCGAAATAGAGGCGATTAATCGAGGAATCGGTTAATCGGTTAACCGAATTGGAAACACTATTACTAACACGTAAATGTAAACGTACTTGCCGGATCATTTTGTCGAAATCAGAATTTTCTATCCACTTCGAAACAGCTGAATGATTTTAGTCGGAAAAATATGAAATGAATAAAGAAAATTGATTCAAACCAGAGCTTTAAAGAATTAATTCCTTTTTGGAATGAATTCCCAAAAATTTAATTCAATTCTTTAATTCAAGGAATGAATTCATCAAAAAGACATCAGCAGGAATTAATTCCTGTGAATGAATTCAAAGAATTCAAATTTATAGAATGAATTCCCTGACCAAAGCGTAAAGAATTAAAATTAAATAATTCATTCACTAAAGAATTCATTCAACACTATTTAATTCAATTTGAAGTCAAGGAATTCATTCAATTCTAGTTAATTCAACTTTTGGCTAAGGAATTCATTCAACTGTGCACTTAATTCAACTTTTGATCAAGGAATTCATTCAATTCTAGTTAACTCAACTTTTGGTCAAGGAATTCATTCAATTCTAGTTAATTCAACTTTTGGTCAAGGAATTCATTCAATTCTAGTTAATACAACTTTTAGTCAAGGAATTCATTCAATTCTAGTTAATTCAACTTTTAGTCAAGGAATTCATTAAATTCTAGTTAATTCAACTAGAATTAAATTTATTTCGTTTAATTCCCTAAGGAATTAAATTTTTTTTAAGTTTTCAATTCCAAGGGAATTAAACAAAAAAAAAATTTAATTCCTAGGGAATTAAACGAAAAAAATTTAATTCCTTAGGGAATTAAACGAAATAAATTTAATTCCTTGACTAAAAGTTGAATTAACTAGAATTGAATGAATTCCTTGGCTAAAAGTTGAATTAACTAGAATTGAATGAATTCCTTGACCAAAACTTGAATTAACTTGAATTGAATGAATTCCTTGACCAAAAGTTGAATTAACTAGAATTGAATTAATTCCTTTTCCAAAAGTTGAATTAACTAGAATTGAATGAATTCCTTGTTGGATGAATTCATAAAATTTTATGAAGGCATTAGAAAAAAATGAATGAATTCCTTTAATATAAATCGAATGAAAAAAAAAGGAATTCATTCAATTCCTTAAGTTTGGTCAGGGAATTCATTCCCAAAATATAAATTCAGTTCAAAAAAAGGGAATTAGGAAATTAATTCTTCGAAGCTCTGATTCAAATAACAAATAAGGGCTAAAAATTAACAAATATATGGAAAAATTTAGAATAAAATATAAAACCACATGAAATAGATGCTAAATAGTAATGTCGTTTACGGTAATCTATAAGTGTACTTTTTAGCTACGGCACGGTACAGTTACATCACATTTACGTTTACGGTCCCATAATCCGCCCTTTACCACTAAAGGCTTCATTAGTTTGGTAGTATCGTAAAGTATCGTGTCAGCTGTTTACTTTTAGTTAATGATAGTATACACAACTACTTAGTTTGGAAGTACATTTGAGGTAAGAAAATCTATTGAAAATAGATTTATACTTTACGATACCTCATTTCGCCGCAGTGTACTTCCAAACTAATTTGAGCTTGAAGGTATAATTAAGGGCGGATTCTTTTAGTAAAAAAAACATGGTTTATTTTTTAAATAAATAAAAGAAAAATTGCAAATTCTGTATTTTTATAGTTTGTTTATTTTAATTTTAATTAATTAATTTTTTTTATATTTTAATATCTTTCATTGTCCTCAATTCCTCTGCTGCCGAACTGTAATTGTGTTTACCAACCCTTTATTGCTCTACGTCATTTCCATTCAATAACTGTAGGTATAATAATGTGGATGTATATTTAAAAACTATTTGTCTAAAATACAAATGGGAATTATAAGACACATTTTGCAAAAAAAAAAAAAATTGACTAAATAAAATATTACTATGTCTGTAAAAGTGTAGTACTCATTTTCGACTTTTTTTAGGGTACCCAATGCTGAAAAGTAATTACTCAATACTTTTAGGCTTGTATTTTTTCAACAAGTAAGCAATTTTGACATGAAAATTACACTAAAAATATATTATTTTTGTTTTCATTTGCATTAATATTTTTTATTTTTGTTTCCATTAATAATATTATAAGATAAAAACTTTAGAAAATCCAGCATCATTATTCTTTTATATTAGAGATGTACATCCACCATATTGATTTGCATATGTCAAAGGAAATTCTAAGCACTTTTTGACATTTACTTGTCTTATTAGAAAAATATACTTATTGCTTATTTTATTTTCAAAACTTGATCAATGCAAATTTTACATAGTACGTTTTTAAATATATTTCACCAATGTAAATTTAACAAAGAACGTACTTAGCCAACTTAACAAAAAAAAGCATTCGTAATTTAGCAAAAATGCATATCAATTAATTACCAGGAATTTGGGGCTTGTATTTTTGTATTAGTTCAATACTATGCAATTTTTACATAGCAGGCTTTTTAAAAGATACCTACATCTGTTTTTTTTCTGCGTGTACAAAAACTTTTGTTTTGAACACATAAAATATTATATTTGAAAAGTAAACAAATTAAGTAAATAAAAAATAAAAACTAATTTAATGATTGAATGAAACAAATGAAATTGAATCCGATTTTCAGGGATAAAATATAATCCACAATGAATTTTTATGAAAGTTCTTGCTTGTTATATTATACAAAAGTGCAAGTATTGGTACTATAGGGGTCGAAAATGTACTATTTTTAAACTGGTTGGTACTATTCTGAAAATCAAATTTATCAATCCTTAATACCACGTTACATATTTTGAGTAACTTAGCAAAAATAAAATACCACATTACGACTCGTTCTCGTTACATTTACGATCTACAAATGTAGTAAAAACAACTACATTGACTAAAAGTTGAATTAACTAGAATTGAATGAATTCCTTGGCTAAAAGTTGAATTAACTAGAATTGAATGAATTCCTTGACCAAAACTTGAATTAACTTGAATTGAATGAATTCCTTGACCAAAAGTTGAATTAACTAGAATTGAATTAATTCCTTTTCCAAAAGTTGAATTAACTAGAATTGAATGAATTCCTTGTTGGATGAATTCATAAAATTTTATGAAGGCATTAGAAAAAAATGAATGAATTCCTTTAATATAAATCGAATGAAAAAAAGGAATTCATTCAATTCCTTAAGTTTGGTCAGGGAATTCATTCCCAAAATATAAATTCAGTTCAAAAAAAGGGAATTAGGAAATTAATTCTTCGAAGCTCTGATTCAAATAACAAATAAGGGCTAAAAATTAACAAATATATGGAAAAATTTAGAATAAAATATAAAACCACATGAAATAGATGCTAAATAGTAATGTCGTTTACGGTAATCTATAAGTGTACTTTTTAGCTACGGCACGGTACAGTTACATCACATTTACGTTTACGGTCCCATAATCCGCCCTTTACCACTAAAGGCTTCATTAGTTTGGTAGTATCGTAAAGTATCGTGTCAGCTGTTTACTTTTAGTTAATGATAGTATACACAACTACTTAGTTTGGAAGTACATTTGAGGTAAGAAAATCTATTGAAAATAGATTTATACTTTACGATACCTCATTTCGCCGCACTGTACTTCCAAACTAATTTGAGCTTGAAGGTATAATTAAGGGCGGATTCTTTTAGTAAAAAAAACATGGTTTATTTTTTAAATAAATAAAAGAAAAATTGCAAATTCTGTATTTTTATAGTTTGTTTATTTTAATTTTAATTAATTAATTTTTTTTATATTTTAATATCTTTCATTGTCCTCAATTCCTCTGCTGCCGAACTGTAATTGTGTTTACCAACCCTTTATTGCTCTACGTCATTTCCATTCAATAACTGTAGGTATAATAATGTGGATGTATATTTAAAAACTATTTGTCTAAAATACAAATGGGAATTATAAGACACATTTTGCAAAAAAAAAAAAATTGACTAAATAAAATATTACTATGTCTGTAAAAGTGTAGTACTCATTTTCGACTTTTTTTAGGGTACCCAATGCTGAAAAGTAATTACTCAATACTTTTAGGCTTGTATTTTTTCAACAAGTAAGCAATTTTGACATGAAAATTACACTAAAAATATATTATTTTTGTTTTCATTTGCATTAATATTTTTTATTTTTGTTTCCATTAATAATATTATAAGATAAAAACTTTAGAAAATCCAGCATCATTATTCTTTTATATTAGAGATGTACATCCACCATATTGATTTGCATATGTCAAAGGAAATTCTAAGCACTTTTTGACATTTACTTGTCTTATTAGAAAAATATACTTATTGCTTATTTTATTTTCAAAACTTGATCAATGCAAATTTTACATAGTACGTTTTTAAATATATTTCACCAATGTAAATTTAACAAAGAACGTACTTAGCCAACTTAACAAAAAAAAGCATTCGTAATTTAGCAAAAATGCATATCAATTAATTACCAGGAATTTGGGGCTTGTATTTTTGTATTAGTTCAATACTATGCAATTTTTACATAGCAGGCTTTTTAAAAGATACCTACATCTGTTTTTTTTCTGCGTGTACAAAAACTTTTGTTTTGAACACATAAAATATTATATTTGAAAAGTAAACAAATTAAGTAAATAAAAAATAAAAACTAATTTAATGATTGAATGAAACAAATGAAATTGAATCCGATTTTCAGGGATAAAATATAATCCACAATGAATTTTTATGAAAGTTCTTGCTTGTTATATTATACAAAAGTGCAAGTATTGGTACTATAGGGGTCGAAAATGTACTATTTTTAAACTGGTTGGTACTATTCTGAAAATCAAATTTATCAATCCTTAATACCACGTTACATATTTTGAGTAACTTAGCAAAAATAAAATACCACGTTACGACTCGTTCTCGTTACATTTACGATCTACAAATGTAGTAAAAACAACTACATTGACTAAAAGTTGAATTAACTAGAATTGAATGAATTCCTTGGCTAAAAGTTGAATTAACTAGAATTGAATGAATTCCTTGACCAAAACTTGAATTAACTTGAATTGAATGAATTCCTTGACCAAAAGTTGAATTAACTAGAATTGAATTAATTCCTTTTCCAAAAGTTGAATTAACTAGAATTGAATAAATTCCTTGTTGGATGAATTCATAAAATTTTATGAAGGCATTAGAAAAAAATGAATGAATTCCTTTAATATAAATCGAATGAAAAAAAAGGAATTCATTCAATTCCTTAAGTTTGGTCAGGGAATTCATTCCCAAAATATAAATTCAGTTCAAAAAAAGGGAATTAGGAAATTAATTCTTCGAAGCTCTGATTCAAATAACAAATAAGGGCTAAAAATTAACAAATATATGGAAAAATTTAGAATAAAATATAAAACCACATGAAATAGATGCTAAATAGTAATGTCGTTTACGGTAATCTATAAGTGTACTTTTTAGCTACGGCACGGTACAGTTACATCACATTTACGTTTACGGTCCCATAATCCGCCCTTTACCACTAAAGGCTTCATTAGTTTGGTAGTATCGTAAAGTATCGTGTCAGCTGTTTACTTTTAGTTAATGATAGTATACACAACTACTTAGTTTGGAAGTACATTTGAGGTAAGAAAATCTATTGAAAATAGATTTATACTTTACGATACCTCATTTCGCCGCACTGTACTTCCAAACTAATTTGAGCTTGAAGGTATAATTAAGGGCGGATTCTTTTAGTAAAAAAAACATGGTTTATTTTTTAAATAAATAAAAGAAAAATTGCAAATTCTGTATTTTTATAGTTTGTTTATTTTAATTTTAATTAATTAATTTTTTTTATATTTTAATATCTTTCATTGTCCTCAATTCCTCTGCTGCCGAACTGTAATTGTGTTTACCAACCCTTTATTGCTCTACGTCATTTCCATTCAATAACTGTAGGTATAATAATGTGGATGTATATTTAAAAACTATTTGTCTAAAATACAAATGGGAATTATAAGACACATTTTGCAAAAAAAAAAAAAATTGACTAAATAAAATATTACTATGTCTGTAAAAGTGTAGTACTCATTTTCGACTTTTTTTAGGGTACCCAATGCTGAAAAGTAATTACTCAATACTTTTAGGCTTGTATTTTTTCAACAAGTAAGCAATTTTGACATGAAAATTACACTAAAAATATATTATTTTTGTTTTCATTTGCATTAATATTTTTTATTTTTGTTTCCATTAATAATATTATAAGATAAAAACTTTAGAAAATCCAGCATCATTATTCTTTTATATTAGAGATGTACATCCACCATATTGATTTGCATATGTCAAAGGAAATTCTAAGCACTTTTTGACATTTACTTGTCTTATTAGAAAAATATACTTATTGCTTATTTTATTTTCAAAACTTGATCAATGCAAATTTTACATAGTACGTTTTTAAATATATTTCACCAATGTAAATTTAACAAAGAACGTACTTAGCCAACTTAACAAAAAAAAGCATTCGTAATTTAGCAAAAATGCATATCAATTAATTACCAGGAATTTGGGGCTTGTATTTTTGTATTAGTTCAATACTATGCAATTTTTACATAGCAGGCTTTTTAAAAGATACCTACATCTGTTTTTTTTCTGCGTGTACAAAAACTTTTGTTTTGAACACATAAAATATTATATTTGAAAAGTAAACAAATTAAGTAAATAAAAAATAAAAACTAATTTAATGATTGAATGAAACAAATGAAATTGAATCCGATTTTCAGGGATAAAATATAATCCACAATGAATTTTTATGAAAGTTCTTGCTTGTTATATTATACAAAAGTGCAAGTATTGGTACTATAGGGGTCGAAAATGTACTATTTTTAAACTGGTTGGTACTATTCTGAAAATCAAATTTATCAATCCTTAATACCACGTTACATATTTTGAGTAACTTAGCAAAAATAAAATACCACATTACGACTCGTTCTCGTTACATTTACGATCTACAAATGTAGTAAAAACAACTACATTGACTAAAAGTTGAATTAACTAGAATTGAATGAATTCCTTGGCTAAAAGTTGAATTAACTAGAATTGAATGAATTCCTTGACCAAAACTTGAATTAACTTGAATTGAATGAATTCCTTGACCAAAAGTTGAATTAACTAGAATTGAATTAATTCCTTTTCCAAAAGTTGAATTAACTAGAATTGAATGAATTCCTTGTTGGATGAATTCATAAAATTTTATGAAGGCATTAGAAAAAAATGAATGAATTCCTTTAATATAAATCGAATGAAAAAAAGGAATTCATTCAATTCCTTAAGTTTGGTCAGGGAATTCATTCCCAAAATATAAATTCAGTTCAAAAAAAGGGAATTAGGAAATTAATTCTTCGAAGCTCTGATTCAAATAACAAATAAGGGCTAAAAATTAACAAATATATGGAAAAATTTAGAATAAAATATAAAACCACATGAAATAGATGCTAAATAGTAATGTCGTTTACGGTAATCTATAAGTGTACTTTTTAGCTACGGCACGGTACAGTTACATCACATTTACGTTTACGGTCCCATAATCCGCCCTTTACCACTAAAGGCTTCATTAGTTTGGTAGTATCGTAAAGTATCGTGTCAGCTGTTTACTTTTAGTTAATGATAGTATACACAACTACTTAGTTTGGAAGTACATTTGAGGTAAGAAAATCTATTGAAAATAGATTTATACTTTACGATACCTCATTTCGCCGCACTGTACTTCCAAACTAATTTGAGCTTGAAGGTATAATTAAGGGCGGATTCTTTTAGTAAAAAAAACATGGTTTATTTTTTAAATAAATAAAAGAAAAATTGCAAATTCTGTATTTTTATAGTTTGTTTATTTTAATTTTAATTAATTAATTTTTTTTATATTTTAATATCTTTCATTGTCCTCAATTCCTCTGCTGCCGAACTGTAATTGTGTTTACCAACCCTTTATTGCTCTACGTCATTTCCATTCAATAACTGTAGGTATAATAATGTGGATGTATATTTAAAAACTATTTGTCTAAAATACAAATGGGAATTATAAGACACATTTTGCAAAAAAAAAAAAAATTGACTAAATAAAATATTACTATGTCTGTAAAAGTGTAGTACTCATTTTCGACTTTTTTTAGGGTACCCAATGCTGAAAAGTAATTACTCAATACTTTTAGGCTTGTATTTTTTCAACAAGTAAGCAATTTTGACATGAAAATTACACTAAAAATATATTATTTTTGTTTTCATTTGCATTAATATTTTTTATTTTTGTTTCCATTAATAATATTATAAGATAAAAACTTTAGAAAATCCAGCATCATTATTCTTTTATATTAGAGATGTACATCCACCATATTGATTTGCATATGTCAAAGGAAATTCTAAGCACTTTTTGACATTTACTTGTCTTATTAGAAAAATATACTTATTGCTTATTTTATTTTCAAAACTTGATCAATGCAAATTTTACATAGTACGTTTTTAAATATATTTCACCAATGTAAATTTAACAAAGAACGTACTTAGCCAACTTAACAAAAAAAAGCATTCGTAATTTAGCAAAAATGCATATCAATTAATTACCAGGAATTTGGGGCTTGTATTTTTGTATTAGTTCAATACTATGCAATTTTTACATAGCAGGCTTTTTAAAAGATACCTACATCTGTTTTTTTTCTGCGTGTACAAAAACTTTTGTTTTGAACACATAAAATATTATATTTGAAAAGTAAACAAATTAAGTAAATAAAAAATAAAAACTAATTTAATGATTGAATGAAACAAATGAAATTGAATCCGATTTTCAGGGATAAAATATAATCCACAATGAATTTTTATGAAAGTTCTTGCTTGTTATATTATACAAAAGTGCAAGTATTGGTACTATAGGGGTCGAAAATGTACTATTTTTAAACTGGTTGGTACTATTCTGAAAATCAAATTTATCAATCCTTAATACCACGTTACATATTTTGAGTAACTTAGCAAAAATAAAATACCACGTTACGACTCGTTCTCGTTACATTTACGATCTACAAATGTAGTAAAAACAACTACATTGACTAAAAGTTGAATTAACTAGAATTGAATGAATTCCTTGGCTAAAAGTTGAATTAACTAGAATTGAATGAATTCCTTGACCAAAACTTGAATTAACTTGAATTGAATGAATTCCTTGACCAAAAGTTGAATTAACTAGAATTGAATTAATTCCTTTTCCAAAAGTTGAATTAACTAGAATTGAATAAATTCCTTGTTGGATGAATTCATAAAATTTTATGAAGGCATTAGAAAAAAATGAATGAATTCCTTTAATATAAATCGAATGAAAAAAAAAGGAATTCATTCAATTCCTTAAGTTTGGTCAGGGAATTCATTCCCAAAATATAAATTCAGTTCAAAAAAAGGGAATTAGGAAATTAATTCTTCGAAGCTCTGATTCAAATAACAAATAAGGGCTAAAAATTAACAAATATATGGAAAAATTTAGAATAAAATATAAAACCACATGAAATAGATGCTAAATAGTAATGTCGTTTACGGTAATCTATGTGTACTTTTTAGCTACGGCACGGTACAGTTACATCACATTTACGTTTACGGTCCCATAATCCGCCCTTTACCACTAAAGGCTTCATTAGTTTGGTAGTATCGTAAAGTATCGTGTCAGCTGTTTACTTTTAGTTAATGATAGTATACACAACTACTTAGTTTGGAAGTACATTTGAGGTAAGAAAATCTATTGAAAATAGATTTATACTTTACGATACCTCATTTCGCCGCACTGTACTTCCAAACTAATTTGAGCTTGAAGGTATAATTAAGGGCGGATTCTTTTAGTAAAAAAAACATGGTTTATTTTTTAAATAAATAAAAGAAAAATTGCAAATTCTGTATTTTTATAGTTTGTTTATTTTAATTTTAATTAATTAATTTTTTTTATATTTTAATATCTTTCATTGTCCTCAATTCCTCTGCTGCCGAACTGTAATTGTGTTTACCAACCCTTTATTGCTCTACGTCATTTCCATTCAATAACTGTAGGTATAATAATGTGGATGTATATTTAAAAACTATTTGTCTAAAATACAAATGGGAATTATAAGACACATTTTGCAAAAAAAAAAAAAATTGACTAAATAAAATATTACTATGTCTGTAAAAGTGTAGTACTCATTTTCGACTTTTTTTAGGGTACCCAATGCTGAAAAGTAATTACTCAATACTTTTAGGCTTGTATTTTTTCAACAAGTAAGCAATTTTGACATGAAAATTACACTAAAAATATATTATTTTTGTTTTCATTTGCATTAATATTTTTTATTTTTGTTTCCATTAATAATATTATAAGATAAAAACTTTAGAAAATCCAGCATCATTATTCTTTTATATTAGAGATGTACATCCACCATATTGATTTGCATATGTCAAAGGAAATTCTAAGCACTTTTTGACATTTACTTGTCTTATTAGAAAAATATACTTATTGCTTATTTTATTTTCAAAACTTGATCAATGCAAATTTTACATAGTACGTTTTTAAATATATTTCACCAATGTAAATTTAACAAAGAACGTACTTAGCCAACTTAACAAAAAAAAGCATTCGTAATTTAGCAAAAATGCATATCAATTAATTACCAGGAATTTGGGGCTTGTATTTTTGTATTAGTTCAATACTATGCAATTTTTACATAGCAGGCTTTTTAAAAGATACCTACATCTGTTTTTTTTCTGCGTGTACAAAAACTTTTGTTTTGAACACATAAAATATTATATTTGAAAAGTAAACAAATTAAGTAAATAAAAAATAAAAACTAATTTAATGATTGAATGAAACAAATGAAATTGAATCCGATTTTCAGGGATAAAATATAATCCACAATGAATTTTTATGAAAGTTCTTGCTTGTTATATTATACAAAAGTGCAAGTATTGGTACTATAGGGGTCGAAAATGTACTATTTTTAAACTGGTTGGTACTATTCTGAAAATCAAATTTATCAATCCTTAATACCACGTTACATATTTTGAGTAACTTAGCAAAAATAAAATACCACATTACGACTCGTTCTCGTTACATTTACGATCTACAAATGTAGTAAAAACAACTACATTGACTAAAAGTTGAATTAACTAGAATTGAATGAATTCCTTGGCTAAAAGTTGAATTAACTAGAATTGAATGAATTCCTTGACCAAAACTTGAATTAACTTGAATTGAATGAATTCCTTGACCAAAAGTTGAATTAACTAGAATTGAATTAATTCCTTTTCCAAAAGTTGAATTAACTAGAATTGAATGAATTCCTTGTTGGATGAATTCATAAAATTTTATGAAGGCATTAGAAAAAAATGAATGAATTCCTTTAATATAAATCGAATGAAAAAAAGGAATTCATTCAATTCCTTAAGTTTGGTCAGGGAATTCATTCCCAAAATATAAATTCAGTTCAAAAAAAGGGAATTAGGAAATTAATTCTTCGAAGCTCTGATTCAAATAACAAATAAGGGCTAAAAATTAACAAATATATGGAAAAATTTAGAATAAAATATAAAACCACATGAAATAGATGCTAAATAGTAATGTCGTTTACGGTAATCTATAAGTGTACTTTTTAGCTACGGCACGGTACAGTTACATCACATTTACGTTTACGGTCCCATAATCCGCCCTTTACCACTAAAGGCTTCATTAGTTTGGTAGTATCGTAAAGTATCGTGTCAGCTGTTTACTTTTAGTTAATGATAGTATACACAACTACTTAGTTTGGAAGTACATTTGAGGTAAGAAAATCTATTGAAAATAGATTTATACTTTACGATACCTCATTTCGCCGCACTGTACTTCCAAACTAATTTGAGCTTGAAGGTATAATTAAGGGCGGATTCTTTTAGTAAAAAAAACATGGTTTATTTTTTAAATAAATAAAAGAAAAATTGCAAATTCTGTATTTTTATAGTTTGTTTATTTTAATTTTAATTAATTAATTTTTTTTATATTTTAATATCTTTCATTGTCCTCAATTCCTCTGCTGCCGAACTGTAATTGTGTTTACCAACCCTTTATTGCTCTACGTCATTTCCATTCAATAACTGTAGGTATAATAATGTGGATGTATATTTAAAAACTATTTGTCTAAAATACAAATGGGAATTATAAGACACATTTTGCAAAAAAAAAAAAAATTGACTAAATAAAATATTACTATGTCTGTAAAAGTGTAGTACTCATTTTCGACTTTTTTTAGGGTACCCAATGCTGAAAAGTAATTACTCAATACTTTTAGGCTTGTATTTTTTCAACAAGTAAGCAATTTTGACATGAAAATTACACTAAAAATATATTATTTTTGTTTTCATTTGCATTAATATTTTTTATTTTTGTTTCCATTAATAATATTATAAGATAAAAACTTTAGAAAATCCAGCATCATTATTCTTTTATATTAGAGATGTACATCCACCATATTGATTTGCATATGTCAAAGGAAATTCTAAGCACTTTTTGACATTTACTTGTCTTATTAGAAAAATATACTTATTGCTTATTTTATTTTCAAAACTTGATCAATGCAAATTTTACATAGTACGTTTTTAAATATATTTCACCAATGTAAATTTAACAAAGAACGTACTTAGCCAACTTAACAAAAAAAAGCATTCGTAATTTAGCAAAAATGCATATCAATTAATTACCAGGAATTTGGGGCTTGTATTTTTGTATTAGTTCAATACTATGCAATTTTTACATAGCAGGCTTTTTAAAAGATACCTACATCTGTTTTTTTTCTGCGTGTACAAAAACTTTTGTTTTGAACACATAAAATATTATATTTGAAAAGTAAACAAATTAAGTAAATAAAAAATAAAAACTAATTTAATGATTGAATGAAACAAATGAAATTGAATCCGATTTTCAGGGATAAAATATAATCCACAATGAATTTTTATGAAAGTTCTTGCTTGTTATATTATACAAAAGTGCAAGTATTGGTACTATAGGGGTCGAAAATGTACTATTTTTAAACTGGTTGGTACTATTCTGAAAATCAAATTTATCAATCCTTAATACCACGTTACATATTTTGAGTAACTTAGCAAAAATAAAATACCACGTTACGACTCGTTCTCGTTGCATTTAATTTACGATCTAGTAACGAGACCTTTAAACAGTTGATACGTCCGGCACGGCACATTACAGAAATGTCACGGAACGCAAAGACTAATGGAGCCTTAAGCGTTGGCGAATGTCAAATTTCTATGGAAATGACATAAGCCAACATCGATAGCTTACCGCACAAACACAGCTAACAGTAAATGGGACAAATATGCTGTTTTAATATGAAAAAGTTATAAAAATGCACGGACTAAAAAAATAGTTTTTTATGAATAAAACTGGACAACTGCACTCAGATAAGTTCTGCAGTTACTACATGACAGTTTTTGTGTAGTAATGCGGTTGCAGTTATTTTTACTACAATTGCTGTTAATTTACTTAAATAAAAATTTTTTAATGTTTTTGACAGTTATTTTTTTAAACAAACTTCAAAAATTAAGACATTGTAATAACATTTATTTAATGCAGTTATTTTGAATTTAAAAGTTAAAAATACTTATTTTTAAGTTAAAAATACTTCAATTTTCAAGTGTGTATGTGTACGAAGTAAAGAAGAACGTATGTACGAAGCATTTGTTTAGAAATTTCTAGTGAAAGAATATGAGAACATGTTTTTTCCTGTCTTAGTCATAAAACAACGCTAAAGAGTAAAGACGCGTAATACGGAAAATGTTATATATTTTATTGAATTATTAAAATAACAAGGTAAGTTTTATAATATAAAGTTTTTTTATGGGAATATTAAAATATATTGTATTTATTTTCTTTCAGTTTTTTATATTTTCATCCCTTTCTACCTGGAGAGAAAAAGGAAGCCAAGCAATATTTCATCCGTCACAGACGGACATCTAGAACAATATGGTGAACAATAAAAGTGATATTAAGTGTAAATTTTGATTTCTCAATTTTAAATTTATGATGGAATAAAATTAAGTTAAGAGTATTTACATAAACTTGTTTTTATTAAATTAATAATTTTTATTTATGTTATTTTAATTACATTCGCAGTTATTTGTACAGTTTTACCATAATTTGCAGGTACGTTATTTTAATTGCATTTGTAGTTGTTTTTACTACATTTGTCAGTTAATTTTTAACAGTTAAAAATAACTTCACATTGCAGTTGATTTAAATGCAAATGTAGTCTACACCTTTTTAACTTCAAATGCAGTTATTTTAACTGTCATTTGCAATTGATTTTACCCACATAATTCCCGTAGTGTGTAATAAATTAAAAAATGTTTCTATCCGACACGCCTTTCACCTTAATTTTTAATAATAAATGCAATGACGAAGGATTTTATTGTAATTTTAAATTCTTTATTCTATATTCTTTATTATATTTTATATATATGAAACGGCAAGAAACAGCCTGTCTTTTAAGTTTCACCACTTCAATTTATATTTCTACAAAATCTAACTACACTACAATATCTAATATTTAAAATTAGTATCTAGAGAAGTGTAGTTTTTTCTAAACATATTTAATAAAAAAACTTAAAGAAAATGCTTTTGTTTTCTAGTTTTACAATTTTTTGTTTCTCTTTTAACCTTCATTCGTATTTTTTTCTGACATTAAATTAACAGAATGTTTCATATATTTGTGTCTTTACTGTTATGTATAAACCCGGATAAATAAATCCAACTTTTTTCTTGGATTTAAAAAATCCACTTTTTGTATGAAACGAGGTAAATCCAGGTTATTAAAAAATGCGCTTAATGTTATTAAAAACGAAAAAGGTGACCAAAACCTGAAAACAACTTTGTAGTTTGTTTTATAACATAAGATAAGCTTTGGACTCTTTAATTTACTTATATTTAAGTATTTTTTTTTATTAATAAAAGTTAGAAGGGATTTTGGACGGCATTTAATTTTTCGGACACGGTGGACCTTTCTGTGGAATTGCCCATATATCTTTGTTTTAACTGCCAATTTCAGTAGATTCTACCGACAAACTTTTTTGAGTGTACATTTTGAATTGTTACTGAACTCTCATAAAAAACAAAGTTCAGGGACCTGTCCTAGGATTTGTCTTGTGACATGTCACAAGGGGTCAATTTCCCCCTCCTATGACAACGCCATGTAAAAGTGACCAGTTTATTTCATATAAAGGGGCCAGTTCGGTGACAGTTTGTTAAAATTTCCCGTAGGGCATGTACTCAGCCGGAAATACATTTTCATTGTGTGTAATAGAAAATAACTTTTTAGAAGTTTTTGAAAAAAGTGGATTTTCGAACCACTCCTATCTGGTGTATTTTGAAAATGCAAAAAAAAATTTTTTTTTATATTAAATTTTGTTGTAGAATCGAATGGTCAAGTCACATTTCCTATAAATGCAGCGCTTTTTGCTCTGGAGGTAAAGGGTCTTAAAATCAGCGTTTTTGGCCGACTTGCGCCAGTGGAAGGAGTTGAAATAAAAAATAAAAAAAAAACGCCATTCTTTTTTTCTATGCATAAACTTTAAACAAAGTGATGATATCCGAAAATCAAATTTTTATGACGAACTCTAATGAATTATAGAGTCGTTTAGAAATAGTAACCAGATTAAAATTTGGATTAACTGTTAATAAAAAATATTGAAATATGGTTTAATCGACTTGTTTAGCGCTTGATTATGCAGTTAATCCGATTTTTACGAGAATAACTAAATGTGATATTAAAGAAAAATTGAAGATAAAGTACGTGAACAAATTTTTCGATTAAGATAATGGAAAAATACTGTTATTTTAAACAATTATTTCTAGATTTCGTATCGTCAACCTGGCAACACTGAGTGTAATTCCCACAAAAAAAAAAACAACAAAAAATTTCTGAGTCTTTGTACATATGTATATCATTAACATTTTGCGACAAGAATTACTAGAATGTGAGTAAAATTTTAATTTGATGTATGTATGTACATATGTATATACATTAGGGTGTCCCGATTTTTAAATCTCTTCAATTATTAGAATTCAAAAATACTTGGGACTAGTTAATTGAATGGACCAATTATTTGATGATTTCATTGGCATTACAATGAAATTTTTTGGCAGTACAATTGATCAATGCCAATGAAATTTTTTTTCAATTGGCATTGTTCAATGTATAAATGCCAATTATAATTGATGAAATGAAAGCATTTGTTTTCATGTTTTGGTAAAAGAACATCTTAAGAAAAAAAAATTAAAAATTCGGGTATTTCTTATCTTATATTCGTAACTTCGTTAAGTTTACGTTACTAGAGGCTGATCCATCTAGACTGACCAGGGTTAAAGAATAGTGAAGAGCAGTGTACTTGATACAACTTGATAAAATAGCGAATATTTATAATATTTATAACTCTGAAATTTTACATTCTTGTCTTAATTTTCTTCTTTATAAAACAATTTTTTTTGTATACAATGCTTTTTTCGTCAATTATATGTACATTTCATTGCCATTGGGTGTACATTTCATTACCACTATTTCAATCAATGCCTATTTTGGCATTGAGATCAAGTAATGCTATTTAAATACCAATGTCAATGAAAAATTATCAACTATGAACTTAAACTATAACGGTTGGTCTCATCCTACCAGTGTTGCCAATTTAGCATATTTAATGCTAGATTTAGCATTTTTTTAATTCATTTAGCATGAAAAAAATGTATCTAGCATATGGCATTTTTTTCAGCATTTTTGCCAACAAAATTTAGCATATTTTTAGCATTTTTTACAGTTTTATTTTCTGTGTTTTCTTTTTGGAATATTCTACATTAATTTGAATGTTCTTTCCGATATAAAAACAAGACAAGCAGTATTAAATCAACCTTTTTCCACGGTTCTCGTTTAATAACGAACTGGGATTGTTATAGTTTTGTAATAACATGTTAAAAGTGGTACTTTTAATTAATTTTTTTTTTTATTTTTTAAACTATTTTAATTAAATTTTACGTTTTCTTTGTGTTGTTTATTATATTCTCTACACTCATAAAAAAAGTCCGTACAAATAGATCAAAATTGTGCTGGCGCAAATACATGTACTATTTCCTGTTATTTTAGCAGAATTTTTACCTATTTGTACGGACTTTTTTAGAGAAAATAACAGAAAAATCAGTTCAATTTAATCAGAACGCATTTAACAGACTTTTGTCCTAACTTTTTTTTACAAATGTACATTATATAGTTAAACTAACACCAAATTTTATTATTTATATTGACCAATAAGCTGTTATGTAAGTAGTATTGTGCTCAGTATCGGTTATGTAAGTGGTTACGTAACTCCTAACATGTAACATTAAAGTAACATGTTCTTATATTGTTACCTAGCCCTCTTTTGGAAAGTACATACCTCCAATGACATGCCCTTGTTAAAATAATAGCTGTTGGAATAGCAAAGTAAGAGGTTACATACCTTAATTTCTTCTTACAAACCTTATTACCAGGTAATAGAAAGTTTTGCTGGGCCTGTACACTTTTTCATTTAATCATACCAAAAATCTTACAACGTCAACCAACACCACAAAAAATATTAACCCTGATCGAGAAAATTATTTTTCTAAAGAATTTCATGCAGGTAAGCCCAAAGATGCAGAAATTTGAAAATGGTAAAAAGAGCATGCAATAAAAACCATTCATATTACCGGCCAAAGTATTCCACATTACCACCTATTTTAGAAATAAAACATTTTGGGGAACTTTCATTTATCCGCCTTTAACTTTTTGAGATAACATATTTTCAGTGACACAGTTGGGAAATCAAATAATAATAAATTTATTTTAAAGGATTTTTGAACTTCTTTACAAGAATTAACTTTTGAATTGTTTTTAATTTTTCTTTTATATAATTTTAGTCAATAAAATGAACTGAATTCATAATTAGAGATGACTTATTTTCAGTCTAATTGTAAAAAGTCACTAAAATAGTATTTTTTTAAACAATTTGAAACATTTTCTTATAAAATTTTTTTAGCATATTTTTTCTGGCATATTTTTTTAGTTTTTAGCATTTTTTGGCATTTTTATGCAAAAAATCTAGCATTTTTTCCTAAATAGGTTTTGGCAACACTGCATCCTACTACTGTTTGACATTTCGCAAAAACAGGTGTTAGTTTTTTTGCAAAATAGGTGTAAAATAAAGCTATAATAAATATATAAAAAATTTTTTTGCAGCAATTGTAGTCCTCGAGTTTGTTTTTAAGTTTTAAACAGATAAGTTTTATTTTAATAAAACTGAAACAATTTATTTTCAATAATATTCCATTATTGCGTACATAGGCATACCTAGACCATTTTTCTGGGTTGGGAAAGGGACCCATTTATGTTTGGCAGTTTATTTGCTCATTTTGAGACTCTTAAACATAAAAAACACTTTCGACATTATGCTTACAATTTTTTCATAAAAAAAACTTTAAAAAATGTTTCCCTCCCTTGTAATACAATTTTCATAATTTTCAAAAATCAACAACCCTGATAGATTATCCTATCAAAATCTCCATGTTTTTATAGAAAACTCTGAAAAGCGCATCTATTTTTCTGAAGAAAACCCCGTACAAGGAATGTATTCCAAGCTATACTCTCAGATTAGTATGAAATTAGGATATTTGATAAGAAAAGGAATCTAAAATCAACCTGTTTAATTTTCCAACCCCTACTCTAACCTCATATTTTGACCACTTAAATTACCGAGGTGGTCAAAACCGTGACATGTTCATCTCAAAAAAGTTTGTCGGTAGAATTTACTGAAAATGACAGTTAAAAGAAAGGTATATGCATTTAAAAAGGCGACAAAGATGTTTACCTTTGAAATAACTAAAAATGTTGTTATTTTTAACAGTTGAAAAATAACTAACAAATGCATTGAAAATAACTATCAATGTCGTAAAATTAACTGACAAATTCTTACTACAAAAATTTTAAAACAACTGACAAAGTGGGTAAAAACTACTGTTTTTTATAGTTAATTCTTTTGGTATTATAAAAGTATATTTTAATAAAAGAACAATTTTCTTTCTATTACAAAAATATGTGTATTACTTCAGCCTATTTAAAATTCGAAGTAAAAATTCCAAATTGTTCTCCAGTTATTATGCTTTAATGGAGGAGATACAAGTTTCTGATTTTTATTTAAAATCTAGGAATATATCAATAAGAAATATAAACTAAACAAGGATTTTTAAAATTCAACGAAATGTTTAATTTTTTAAATAAATAACACAAATAACTGTTTACTGTTAAAATACTATTTTGGTAGTTGTTTATTATGATGTTAAAAATAATTGAATTAAACTGTTATGAAATTACAGTACATTTCGTTAGTTGTTTTCTTAAATAACTATCATAACAGTTGTTTTGCATTTTTTCCATGAAAAAAAACCGTAATTATGGTAAAAACAACAACTACTGTTTACTGCACAAACAACTGTCATATAGTAACTGTCAAGCTTTTTTTAGTGTTTGAAGTTTAGTTAGTTTGAAGTAACTTCCTTGTTAGATATTAACTAATTATTTGTTTAAAAAACTATTAAATTCACATTGACACGGTGCAAAAATATAATTTAATAACATACATTTCCCCATTAATCTAAGATATTTATCTCACCAAAAAAGATTCTGCGATATTTTCCAATTTAAAATCATTTTCCATTTTCGTTCTAATGCCTTCAGATGCTTATTGAGTAACTTGGTGATTCTAATAATTTTTTTGAAAAAAACTCTAAGAACCAGTTTTATAATCAGAACTAAGATGGATTTATTCCTTAAATATTTCTAAGTACGAATTTTTCAAACAACATTTCTTAATTAAGAAATATTTACGACAAAAACCGATCTTAGTTCTGACTATAAATCTGACCCTTACACTGGAGTTACACGTTCAAGATTTTGATTTCCAGTTGATCACACATACTGCTTGTCAAATTCAGTTGATCTTGAAGCTGTGACTAGGCTGCACGCAAATTGATAGTAAATTTTCTTTCCAAGATACCGTCGTCTCATTTTCATGACATTTCATGTCAGCAGATATTGATTCATAGGCATTTATTATACCCTACACCACTATGTGGTCAGGGTATTATAAGTTTGTGCTGATGTTTGTAACACCAAAAAATATTGGTCGTAGACCCACCTTATAGTATACCGATCGGCTCAGAATTTTTTTTTATTTCGATTTAACGATGTCCGTCTGTCCGTCCGTCCGTCTGTCTGTCTGTCCATGAAATCTTGTGCGCACTCTACAGGTCGCAAATATTAAGATATTTTGATGAAATTTGGTACGCAGACCTATGTTGGCCCAAGGACGAACAAGTTTGATTTTGGTGACCATCGGTCCATGCTTAGACCTAGTGCCCAAATAAGGGTCCTACCAAAATTATATTGTTTATACGCTGCAGGTCGTAAATATTAAGATATATTGACGAAATTTGGTACACAGACCTATGTTAGCCCAATAACGCAGCCTATTGATTTTGGTGAACATCGGTCCATGTTTAGACCTAGTGCCCATATAAGGGTCCCCCCAAAATTATACTGTTTATACGCTGCAGGTCGTAAATATTAAGATATTTTGATGAAATTTGGTACACAGACCTATATTGGCCCAATAACGCAGCCTATTGATTTTGGTGAACATCGGTCCATGTTTAGTCCTAGTGCCCATATAAGGGTCCTACCAAAATTATACTGTTTATACGCTGCAGGTCGTAAATATTAAGATATTTTGATGAAATTTGGTACGCAGACCTATATTGGCCCAATAACGCAGCCTATTGATTTTGGTGAACATCGGTCCATGTTTAGACCTAGTGCCCATATAAGGGTCCCCCCAAAATTATATTGTTTATACGCTGCAGGTCGCAAATATTAAGATATTTTAATGAAATTTGGTGCGCTGACTCACATTATAGAAAATTTTGACACAAGCCCCATTTTAACCCATTCGAGTTTCGGATCCAAACATTAGTTGGCTTTTAACCAGACTGGTGTAGGGTATTGTATAGTCGGCATGCCCGACTTTAACCTTTTTACTCGTTTTTAAATCATTTCGTCAATATAGCCAAATATTCATATTTCAAAGAACTTCATGTAGATGCCAAAGGAGAAAAAGTTAGAAAAATATAAAATTTTATGCTAAATGTCATATGGAATTGTCGGTGGGTAAGGCTAATGACCAATCTCAAATGGATATAGCTTCATTTTCACATAAGACACAACTATCGGTGTGTTTACAAATTTATCGTCCACATTTTCATCAATGGTTTCACCTAAAACTTTTCGGGTAGTAAAACTATTATATAATCAAATTAAAATAGTTAATAACTTTTATTGTTATTTGCATTGCAGTTTAACAGCGTAATTCATAAACTTTTACAACAGTCTTATTGCAGAATTTTAAGAATTTTATTGAGAAAAATAATATTCATATTTGCTTAATAACTAAAAAATAATAAATGTTTATAGTTGGTACTCATTAACTTTAAACCTTTAATAAAGTTTGGAGCATAGCTGTTAAATTTCGATTACGATTACTAATCAATTATATTACATTTTGAAAAGAATTGTATTGATTATATAATTCTCTATTAAACAATTTCTGATTACTAATTGATTATGATCACAAATAATCTAAAAGTAATCAAGATTACTTGAGATTACCATAAAATAATCAAAAAGAATCAAAAGTAATCAAAAAATAATGCGACTACTTTCAAAGATTACTTTTGATTCTTTTTGATTATTTTCAAAAATATTCGGCATGAATTAGAGTGCCTTAGTAGAATTTTTGCGTGATTGAAATGTTCTGAAATGTCATTTGAAATTTGAATAAAGATTTTGGATAAGTTTTCATGGTAAAACTAGAAATTACTTTGGTTTTTTTTTTTATTTATTATTTATGATTCTTTTTGATTATATTTTGTAGTAATTACAAATAATGCTGATTACTTTTAGATTATTTGGAATCATAATCAATTAGTAATCGTTCGAAACTGAATATAATCGTAATTTAATCATTACTTCACCTTTAAAAAGAAAGTAATCTAATTACTAATTATTATGATTAGTAATCATTACTTAACAGCTATGGTTTGGAGTGAGGAGGTTCCTATTTAATTGTCAATTATTTCATTTTCAGGCATTTAATGATTCATTAAAGTCATCCTTTCCCTAAAATGTGTGGATTACAACAACCTTCATCCATCAAACTGAAAAAAGCTACAACAATTGCGTACACCCAAAGTATTACATAGTGGCATAGTAAACAAAATCCATAGTCAATTCGAATTTTATATGAATCCACTATTATAATCAGTAATAACTATGGACAAAGAAAAAATAAAACATTTTGTAATTGACCTGTGAAATGAAATTTCAAAAAATGTCTGTCAAGGCAATTAAAAAAAAAAACAAAATGAAAACAATATATTTATACACAACGGAAGGACAAATTTTATTTAATTGTAAGTAAATGTTGTTAGCGTCTTTAAAATAGTTTTTAATATTAAATCACAATTTGTTTACAGATTAAGAATTTGAAAGAAAAGAAGCGTTCAAGATTCCAAAATAAAATTCGATGAATATGGCAGATTCAAAGGGTTTGCAAAGGGTAACATCTTAAATATTAAAATTGTAAATTTTGAAAATATTAATAAAAAGTGTAAAATGAAAGAGTACTTCTTATTTCCTTTTCTAATAAACTCAAAACTGCTGGATTTGTGGATTCTATTAACGATTTTCAAATGAGTAATCGTTGATATCAACTATTTTTAAAATTAATTCCACTTCAACTAGAAAAGCATTGCTAATAACATTCTCCATAGTTGATTTGTTTATTTTTTTTTGGGAAAAAGCTAGAATCCCAACGCCAGATCAAAGAACATGTGCTGCAAAAGTCATTAAACTTTATGAAGAGTGGAGAATAGTCCAAAAAGTATGTAAATCTCCGTTCCCAAGTCATCGCAAAAAAGAAAATTACTTTAAGGAAAATTTAAACAATTTATTTGACATTGCCCACGTTGACGCTCTGAAGCTTATAAGTATACAGGAAGATATAGACTTCTTAATAAAGCAGCGAGAAAATGGGCGTGTTGGTAGCATGACTTGTGTCGATCAAAATGTCACAAATAAAGAAAAAAGAAAGGCACAATGATTGGAAGATGAAAAACATCGAAAAGAAAATTATGAAAAAAGAAAAGGCACTTCAGGTAATTATTATGTAGTATTTGGAAGCAAAGTGTCTTGGTGGTAGCATTCCCAATTTCACATTTCGTGCACCTGGAGCGACATCTCATGCAAGATTCATGTCCAAGGCCATCTATTGTCTCAAAATGTATATTTTTAACGAGCACTTTAAAATGTCTGCGAGTCAGTTGAATGGAATTCGTAATACGTGCATTTTCTTAGTAAGTCTCTACATCCCATACTGGTTTAGAACCGCAAATTCAGTTGAAGCGCCAAATAGAGATATGCAACTAATAAAGGGGATTATTGGGTATTTTGATAAAAAAATATCTACAGTGCTTTTGGAAAAAATTCGGAACCACCTGTGGTATTTATCAGAGGAAGCAGTTGCACTTGCCTTTTTTAATCCACATGTAGACTCAAAAATAAAGGAAAAGATGGTTTTGGCGTTGCAAATAGATTCCGATGAAGACAATCATATCGGTGATAATGTTGATATTTTCCCTTCTAAAAAAGTGTGTGCAAGCGTTGATCAATTACAATTATTCACATCCAAGGATTTAAGCTCTTTTGTAACTCCTAAAACAAAAAAATTTTTTTCTCGTCTGGAAATTTCTACGGATTTCTTACGCTTTGATCCGTCAAACTGGCCTAAGATCGAAGCATTTTGTAAAGGGGGACAAATCGTAAAATGCATTACTGTTGTGAATGATGCCGCCGAAAGAAAAGTCAAACTAATAACTGACTATAACAGATGCTTAACACACAACGAAGACGATAAACATTACTTGTTACACATTGTAGAGGGCTACCGTAAGGACTTCCCAGCCTATACAAAATCTTCAATGATTTAAAATAAAAATAATAAGCCTATTAAATAAAAATTAAAGAAAAAACATTATATTTACAGTATTTCTTATTACAAAAATTTATAAAATGCAAAACAAAAAGTATTAGGGTGGTTTTTCAAAATTTTGACTTTTGACCTCATTGTGGCACGGGTTGGCACCCTCCGATCAGCCTGAAAATTTGCTACATCAATTTTGGCATCAAATCGCATATTTTTATCGCTACCCACATTCAAGTTTCAAAAAAAGTTTTTAACGCCAGGTCTAATGAACATGCAATTTGAATGATTCAAGTTAGGAATTCATTCAATTCATATTAAAGCTTTGAGAATGAAGCTTATGAATGAATTCTTTACGAATGGTTTAAGGGAATGGTACATGAATATTTTTAAAATCTGAATTTAATTTTTCCTGATTTAAGCTTAAATTGAATTAAGTTTTTCGAAGCTCTGGTGCACACACACGAAGCAAACAGGAGTATGTGTATGAAGCACTTCACTCAGAAAAGTTCTGCAGTTACTACATGACAGTTATTTATGTAGTAATGCGGTTGTAGTTATTTTAACTACAATTGTAGTTAATTTACTTAGAACAAAATTTTTCAATGTTTTTGACAGTTATTTTTTTAAACAAACTACAAAAATTACTACATTGTAGTAACATTTATTTTATGCAGTTATTTTGAATTTTATTTACAAATACTTAAATTTTCAAGTGTGTATGCACACACGCGAAGCAAACAGAAGTATGTGTATGAATCACTTGTTTAGAAATTTCTAGTGAAAGAATATGAGTATAACATGTTTTCTCTTGGCTTAGTCATAAAACAACGCCAAAGAGTGAGCACGCGTAATACGGAAAAGGTTATATATTTTTTTATTAAATTACTAAAATAATAAGGTAAGTTTTATAATATAAATTTATTTACGGGGAATGTTAAAAAAATATTGTATTTATTTTCTTTCAGTTCTTTTATATTCTCATCCCTTTCTACCTGAAGAAAAAAAAGGAAGCCAAACAACAGCATATTTCATCCCTCACAGACGGACATGTACAACAATATCTTAATAGTGAAAAAAAGTGACATTAAGTGTAAATTTTGATTTCTCAATTTTAAATTTATTATAGAATAAAATTAAGTTAATAGTATTTACATAAATTTGTTTTTTTTTATTAAATTAATAATTAAAAAAAAATTTTTTATTTATGTTTTTTTTAACTACATTTGCAAGTTGTTTGTACAGTTTTACAATAATTTGCATGCATGTTGTTCCAATTGCATTTGTAGTTGTTTTTACTACATTTGTCAGTTGATTTTTAACAGTTAAAAATTACTTCATATTGCAGTTAATTTAACTGCAAATGTAGTCTACACCTTTTTAAGTGCAAATGCAGTTATTTTAACTGTCATTTGCAGTTGATTTTACCTCCATAATTCCCTGAGTGTTGTTTAGAAATTTCTAGTGAAAGACATAAAACAACGCCAAAGAGTGAAGACGCGTAATACGGAAAAGGTTATATATTTTTTATTAAATTATTAAAATAATAAGGTAAGTTTTATAATATAAATTTATTTACGGGAATGTCAAAAAAATGTTGTATTTATTTTCTTTCAGTTCTTTTATATTTTCATCCCTTTCTACCTGGAGAAAAACAACACCATATTTCATCCCTCATAGACGGAGTGTAAATTTTGATTTCTCAATTTTAAATTTATTATAGAATAAAATTAAGTTAAGGCCTGGTATCTTACACACAGAAAAAAACAGGAGGAATATTACCTAAGAGCTATGTAATTATACAACTACATAATTTTCAAGTTAGTTTTACAAAGTTATAGTAAAATATGTAAATTTTATTGTAAAATATATACAATCCTTGCAAAATATATACATGTGTAGCGGAAAATATCCGAAAAATTACATATATTTTGCTAGAAAATTGTAAAACTTACTTCGAACTTATGTAGTTGTATAATTACATAGCACTTAGATAAAGTTCCACCTGTTTTTTTTCTGTGTGTATGTAATATTAAACAATGATTAACAATAAAATCATTGTTTACCACTTAATTACAGTAACTCGTCAAATTTTAATCTCTGATTTTACCCTAAACATTGATTAATTTTAATTACAGAAATTTCTGTGATTAAGACCTTAAACATAGATTTGTCACCCTACAATTCATGTTAGTATTAACAATTTTTTCAATTGTTGGTAACATTTTAAAAAGTTTTACATAGACCAATTAATTTGTAAAATACACACCTTATACCATCGCACTGTGCTATCGAAATAATGCACATCTTTAACTTGCCTAGTAAAGCGCATATAGTATCTTCTCTAAAGACCAATTTGAATTCCAAAAATATTTGGGGGAAATTATAATAATATGACATAAGACTGGATTCTGTGCGAATGGTTAGTTAGAATCTGTCGAAATTTTGATATTCATTTAGCAGAAAAAAACCACGATTCGTGGGAGTAAAATTTTACCAAAAAATGTGTATAAGGTGTCTCAGAATAATTTTTCGATTCTGCCGTTTTAATTGCAAATAATTTAAATTTTTTAATTTTCTTGCCCTATGTAAGTTGCTCAGCTAGTGTTAAACGGTCTCTAACTTGCTCCGGCAAGACTTTAAATTGGAGTTAATGACTATAGTTTTTTCTATTAATTTTTTTTTTTTATTTTGCTTACTTATTGAACCAATTTTTACCATTTATTAAAATTTAACCATAAAACTTAACCTACCAGATTCAAAAACTCTTGAAATGACGGATAGTCAGTTTTATTTATACTCCTGAGATTCTATGCTCGTTGTTTAGACCAAGATTATTCTTCGGGAAAAATACAGTTGTTGGCGTACTTAAATGTTTCCTGCAGTGCATTTTTTAAGTACGCTTTATATTTTTCCTCCGAGGAATATTTTTGGATTCATATCTTGTATGCTCCACAAAATTCGAAAATAGTAATTTTTACAATTAACACAAAATTTTACAGAAATGGCTCTTCTGAAGATTTTTGCTTTACACACAAATTTGTTGTAAGATATCTTAAAAATAGAACCAAGAAAATCAATATTTTACGTTTCACGGTTTGTAAAAATATAACTCTTTTGGAGATGTCACTGTTTGTGTATATTAAATTCGAACAAGATATGTTTACCTAAACTAATAACAAATATTAATATAGATGCATAGTTGTTATTTTAGTTTTCCCTCCGAACCTAGTTTTATTATAATACAAAGTTTGGATTGAATGTTTCAAAAAACATCAAAAATCATCTAATCCTTTATACACATATCTTAATAACACCTTCCTAGACTAAAAACAAATACATACATATATAACACTTACCCAATGAAAAAAATTAAGATATGCGTGTAGCATGCAAAAAGACACTTCCTATTTGAGGCATTTAGCGATTGATGATTTTAAAAACAACAATTTGGTTATCTATTTTTTAATTTTATCACCCCGTATCATGCGAAAAATTCAATAAAAAACTCTTATTTCACGAGTTTTCAAACTTTTTTTATTTTCTTTTATATCCTTTTCGTATTGTCAAATGAAAATATCTAAAATTAACAAATCATTGGGCAAGTTTACCAGAGAAACCTGCTACCGCTACAAATGATATGTAGCGCTTTATGATTACCTTAATCTGGTGAACGATGCTACTTTTGTTTTTGTTTTAAAATAAAAATATTTGTAGATGTTTCATTGATTTTTTCGAAAATTTTTATTCCTTTATGATCATATTTGTATATGTTTATTATTCTTTAAAAAAATATACAAAAAAACAAACGACAGCTGATGTATCATTAACTGCTCACAAGTAGCGTAAAATGTTTACGCTACCAAAACAAGGTAGCGCTACCACAACATGTTGACTTAGCGGTAGCTAATCAAATCGTTAACCAGATTGTTGAGTAGCGGATTAGCAACAGTTGAGCGTCTGGTAAACGCACTCATTGATTAAATTTTTATTAGTTACCGATATTATTTTAAGTAATTATTTTAATCAATGATTTCTAAATCAATGATTAAAGTAAAATAATCATTGGAGATAAGATACCAGCCCTAAGAGTGTTTACATAAATTTGATTTTATTAAATTAATAGTTTTTAAAATAATTTTTATTTATGTTATTTTAACTACATTTGCAGTTGTTTGTAGTTGTTTTTACTACATTTGTCAGTTGATTTTTAACAGTTAAAAATAACTTCATATTGCAGTTGATTTAAATGCAAATGTAGTCTACACCAGGGAAACAAGCCGATCAAAATAATCGGCGGCGGCGGCGCAAGCAAAAAATCGGCGGCGGCGGCGGCGATTAATGTTGAGCCGGATAAAAATCGGCGGCGGCGGCGCAACCAAATAATCGGCGGCGGCGGCGGCTTAATCGGCTTGATAGAACATTATACACGTAATTTAAAGATGGTTTTTTCCAAAATATAGCAATAGAAAATTGTACAAAAAATTTGGAATTAGCAAATAAAAAATAATTTTAAGTTAAATTCATCGATAAAAATTACAAATTTAGGATTTTTAGTTTTTGAACGGAGCTACAAGGAGAGATAGTTGGGCTTTCAAAATATATACATACATATATTTATATATTCAACAAAATTGTGTGGAAATATTTTCAAATAAAACTGATTTTCTTAATTTTTTCTTATTTTGTTTGATTTTGACGGATTTTATTTGCAATATTTTGTTTAAAAAACTAATTTTTATCTAATTTATTCTTAATTCAGGGTAAAATGAAGTTCTACTTTAATCGCTTTAAAATTGTCAAAGTTATACATTTTTTTATAAACATGGAATCTTTGTATATATAAGAAAATTTAAAATATTAGCCTTAATGAGTGTGCAAACAAGAACATCGAGTTGTCTTATAATAGCTGGAATTAAATGTTTAGAAAAATTACGATAACTTTTTCTATTTTCAATTAATTCAAACAAAAGAATCTGATTTTACTAAGAACTAAACCCACTTTCAGAATAAATTACAATAGTAAAGAATTGTTTAATACTGTAAAAAAGCCGTCAAAGTATACAAATTAAAAAAAAGAATTAATTTTAATATTTAAAAAAAAAAACTGTCAACATATTTCAGTTACAAATAAATAATTCTATATATATTTGGAAAGCTAAATTTTTTGTCTTTCCAAAAAATTTTTGTCTTTCAAAATCGGTTGAAAAATTGCTGAATTTCACCCATAATGACACTATCACCCCTGTTCTTAGTTCCGAAACTTTTTAATTAGAGTTGATTTGTAAAATCACATGGAATTAAAAATTTCGAAAATTTGTTGTTTTTACCAAATTTTAATATTCATAGACTAATTTTAAAATAAATTATTATATAATAATTGTCGTTAAAAAATAAATATTCGTTTCACTATCATCAAGCTTTTTCTACACGAAATAAAACGAAAAAAATAACTCCGACGTGGATCACGGAATTTTTTTGTGGATTCGGAACTCAGAACAGCGTCGATTATTGTAAATATCTCCCCAATTTTATAAGTCGACCGAGAAGTAACTTAACATTTTTTTCGTCCGCAATGTCTTAAAAATGTGTCTTTTGATAATAATTTCAGGTGTACTGAAATTTCTTAAAAATGTGATGTGATCTACTTAAACAAACCTAGGACCATAAATTCGAATGAATTAATTCTTTAATTCACTTTTGGAATTTTAACTAAAATTTACTAATGTATCATTCGTTTATAATATTCCTTATGAATTCATTCCCTTCATTCTTTTAATTTTTATGCATAATGAATGAATTCTTTCATGAATTCATTATTTTTATAATGATCTTTCACGTTTCATTCGGTTTGTAAAAGATTAAAACAAATGTTGAGTTTTTAATTATTTTTATGGGTTTTGTATATGATATCAATATTAAATCCCTAAAATAAGCCACATTTTTATTTAATTTGTAATTATAAACTAAAGTGTTGTCAGAATCATTAGTATATTCATACCTTAGATATTTTACTGATTGAATAAAATGACAATTTTAATAAGCCATTTTGTAAAAGATTAGAATTAATGAAAAAATTAATTATTTAAATTGATTGTAATTCTATAAGGAATGTATTCAACATAAGAATGCATTCTATTTAATATTAAACTTTGGGAATGAAACCTATGAATTAATTATAAAGGAATGGTTTGATGGAATGATATATATTCAATTTCTAAAGCTGAATTCGGTTTTGTGCGAATTAAGCTAAAATTGAATTAATTCTTTCGTAGCTCTGCCTGTAGATTGTAGGCAATTGTGGTCATTTGAAAAGCATATATGTATATTTTTTATTTTATTTTGTAACACTGTTTAATGTGTATCCAAAACTATGGGTGCTAAAGACGTGTTCATTTGGATTCTCTCTATTGAATATCGAAATTTCAGCGAAATCTGTCAGAAGTTTTCAAGCAAAACTTCCAACTTAAGAAACATTTATGACAAAAATCCTTCTTAGCTCTGACTATAAAACTGCCCAGCCAGAAATTGACAAACATAAAAGCGTTCTGAAAGCACTTTGTATGGTGGTTGAACCGTTATCAAAGCAACATATTTTTTTGTTTTATAGTGTTCTCAGAACACTAAAATGATAACCATGATTTACGGTCTCATGTTTGTATTTAGAGTATTTTAGAAACGTTGCAAAATTAAAAAATAAAGTGATTTTAAAGCGTTATAATTTTTGTTTATAGAACGTTTTCAAAACATTAGAAAAACTAAAAATAAAGTGATTTTAAAGTGTATTAATACAAAAGTGGAGTGTCTTCCGAGAATTTTAAAAACGAAAAGTAGAGCAATTTTCCAGTACTCTAAATACAAAAAATAAAGTAATTTCTTAGTACTTGAAAAACATTTATTTTTTTATATATTTTATTAGAACTTAAATTAGTTTTAAATGACTATAGCTGTATTTTCGACTTAACTATATCCGTAAATAATATGGGGGCGCCTATATCACAATTTTCAGCATTTGATTTTGAAAATAGCTTGGGTTTTGTAAAAATTGTAAAATCGCCAACTAATCCCATTTCCCATATACAAAGGAAATTGCATGTTTTTAATACCAATTACCAAATAATATTCCACTAGAATATCCTTTCAATAAGAGCAGCAACTATTCTCTGGGGAAACCTTTACACACTTCTGAATCTAGAGTTTTTTCTTTCGTAAACATTTATGGATTTCGAATTACATCTATTCATCCTGATAATATATGTATGTTTATTACACAATGGGAACATTCTGATTGTGAAAGAAATTTTTATTACAAAACATACGAAACACAAATACAGTGATATGCATTTGAAAGGCAACAATTTCAAGGAAACTAGAAAGGTTTTTGACTACCCGATCTAATCAAAGGAGATCGGATTATATAATGTAACAAATTTAGATGAAAACAACACTGAAATAGGTATACATATGATGGAAGCTAAATGCATTCTTACAACATTTTATAACGAATCAATTGCTATTTCCCTTTTACATAAATAATTGCAACAAAATATTACAAAAGTAATAAAAATAATTTTTAGTACTAAAACACATACAATCTTTCTTTTAATCAACAGTTGTAAAATTTGTTAAAAATCGTTATCAAAGCATTTTAAATATGGTATTTTCCAAACGTTCTCAAAACGTGTTATTTTTGGTATAAACAATGCTTTGAGAGTACTTAGTTTTTTGTACCATCATCAATTTCTGGCTGGGTGGTTCTTTTATTTCTTTTGAACTAAAAAAAAATACTCTTGATGGTTCAGAAAATGATGAAGTAGAAAATTTGTTTTAAAAATGACATTTGCTTTTAATTTTTTTATTTTGGAAAATTGATACTTCCAGCCGAAATGAGCCGAAAAAAATCGGCGGCGGCGGCTTAAACGGCTTACGGCGGCTGGCTTGTTTCTCTGGTCTACACCTTTTTAAGTGCAAATGCAGTTTTTTAAGTGTCATTTGCAGTTGATTTTACCTACATAATTCCCTGAGTGTACTCAGAGATACTTGTGTGTACTTCCTAGAATCCCCGAGTGCTTTCAAACTCTACAGACATTGTAGAGTAATGGCCCACAAGCCAATATACTTGGTAAGTACACACAAGTATAGTGGCATGTAAGTTAGATAAAATTTTTGAAAAATTTCAAATATATTTAGTTTCATATACAATTGTTATACACAAGTATCCCATATCGTAAGTACACACAATATGAAGTACACGAAATCGATTACATTGTGTGTACTTACACGTTTTTCTAAAGGGTTGTGTCTCGTACATATATTTTTTTTTTATCATTTTCATAACTAAATATTGACAATTTTTTAAATAGATAAGGGAAGAAAATGATTTAACATATTGTACAAAAGAATTTTTAATGTACCAATTAAAAATTATATTTTAAGATAATTTATATAAAAATTGAAACACTCACAATAGTTTGTCGGTAGAATCTACTGAAAATGACAGTAAAAACAAAGGTATATACAGTTAAAAAGGCGACAAAGGTATTTACCTTTAAAATAACTAAAACTTTTGTTATTTTTAACTGTTAAAAATAAATAACAAATGCATTAAAAACAATTACCAATGTCGTAAAATTAACTGATAAATTTTTACTACAAAAATTTTAAAACAACTGACAAAATCGGTAAAAAAAACTACTGTTTTTTACAGTCAATTCTTTTTGTTTATAAAAGTATATTTTAATAAAATATAATATTTTTTCTTTCGATAACAAAAATATGTGGTATTACTTCAGCCTATTTAAAATTTGAAGTAAAAATTCAAACCGTTCTCCAGTTATTATACTTTTATGCATTGGAGATGCAATACAAGTTTATGTTTTTATTTGCAAACTAGAAATATATCAATAATAACAAATATAAACTAAACAAGAATTTTTAAAATACAACGAAATTTTTTATTTCGGAAATAACTAACAAAAACAACTGTTTACTGTAAAAATACTGTTTTGGTAGTTGTATATTATGATATTAAAAATAACTGATTTAAACAACTGTTACGAAATTATAGTACTTTTCGTTAGTTGTTTTCTTAAATAACCGTCATGAAAGTTGTTTTGCCTTTTTCTATAGAAAAACAACTGTAATTACTGTTAAAAAACAACAACTACTGATTACTACACAAACAACCGTCATGTAGTAACTATCAAACTTTTTTGAGTGAGGATTTGATTTAAACTAAGTTAATGAAAACTATTTTTTCTGTAAGAAATCCTGTTTACCAAGCATGATTATATAATATTACATACGCTAATTTTTTGCGTGTAGGAAACCAGTAGACATTTTCTCAACCAAAAATACACACTCAAAAAAGTTTATCGTTATAATCGACCGAAAATTACAGTTAAAACAAAGGTATATGTAGTTAAAAGGGCGACAAAGGTATTTACCTTTAAAATAACTAAAAATGTTATTTTTAACTATTGAAAAATAATTAACAAATGCATTAACAAGAACTAACAACGTCGTAAAATTAACTGACAAATTTTTACTACAAAAATTTTAGGATAGGGTACAGCTAAGGAACACATACCGTATATATCGTTTTAGCGATCGTGTGTTTGTACACAAACCGAATGCGGTAAACTACGATTGTCTGATGAACGCAAAATGCTACGATTATGTACTGAACTTTCAACACATATTCACGCCCGTTGAATACCGAATTCGGGTTGTGTGTATAAACACAAACACTAATTGGAGAGAATTGCGTATGTGTTTTCTACGTAACCAATATGCTTGTGTACTGTGTTCGCGATGTGCGGTAAGCAACCCTTAAAGTACGGTTCGTTAGAATTTATTTTCCTACTCTGGGAATTACAGTTAAAAACAACATCTACTCATTACTACACAAACAACTGTTATGTAGTAACTGTCAAACTCTTTTGAGTGCTGGATTAATTGATATTTAAAATACAAAAAAAAGTGATATTTTTGAAATCAAAATCATAGATACAAGAATTAAATATAGATTTTTATAAAATTCTGGGGTGGGCAAAAAGTAGTCTAGGGTGGGCTTTGCCAGATCGTCCTAAGTCCGCCAATAATTGGGTATTGTCAATTATACTACAGGAAATGCTAAAAAAATGTTTGAGGCACTTTTGGCTTAATCTGCAAAAATGATTTCTAAACCGCATCAGAAAAAATAAATAGAAAATAATTTAGCACTTTTCCAGAAATTTACTTGGCAATTGCAATACTTGCAAATTTGAAAACAAATTGTTTATAGTTTTTATTAAAAATATTTCTTGTTTATTACCAAAAACTTATTTGTGGATCAACATTGATGCAATAAATTTGTTTTTTTTAAGCTTTTTTTACAAAACGATTGAGACTGATTTTGCAAATGTAAAATGTCAAACTACAAACGCTTGCAGAAGTCCGTAAGTACGCTCCAAAATATTTTTTGTTATTGTTCTCGTAATTAGCTTCAAATTACGCATCGTTAAGAGCTAATAGTTAACGCGATTCTCAAATTGGGAAATATCGGGACACGCCAATATACATACATAATATGCATGCGATAATAAGGTTAACAACCTAAAATTCTTTAAAATGCAAGGGGATTTACAAACACGAATAATAGAGCCCCACCGAAGCCGGATTTATTGTACCGAAACCGAATATTCGAAAGGAACTAATTAAAAATGTAAAATTCCGCAATGTTTTAGTAATTGTTTCATATCAATGATGATAAAGTTAGTACTATAGTACTTTTTGTGGTACTATTGGAACCTCAAAAGTACTATGGTACTCCTCTGACTCATTTAGTACTATTTACACATTTTTCGATTTTTAAATTTTTTGTGCTTTTTAATTTTCAGAGATATTCGGCCTTATTACGAGTGTCGTAGTCGTAGTCGAAACTAAGTCGAATTTGCTGAAATTTCGTTAAAAACACAACTTTTGAACAATTTTTCAATTGGATTTAGCATATATAACACTCAGATTTTAAAAAAATCCAGTATCAGAGTTTCATTTCTTTATAATTTCCATTATATACAAAATCATTTTATATGGAGTTGAAAATTTCGACTACAAATACGACACTCGTAATCAGGCCGATTATTGTCTTTATAGCGAACACATCAAATATTGGAGTTTTAAATAAATTCATAAACGCTTTGTAAAATTATAGGAGGTTCATTGAACAAATTTTGAATGAAAATGACGTTTTGTAAACCTGCTATAAATTTTCAAAGCATTTATGAATTGAGGGGTTAAAATATTAGATGTTACTATTGACAACTCTAGTTAAACACATAAAAAATGTGCTTTCGCATTTTTTTATTAAAATACGTATGTATACAAACAAAAATATTAAAAATTAGGAGAATTAAGAAATCTAGAAATTTTTGTATTTTTTGAAACCAGCAAAATGTTTTTCCCCATCAGAGCTCCTAAAGAATTCACTCATTCGCTGTTAATTTCTGAATGATTAAATACCTAAAACCTATTTCGAAGAATCGAAGGATTCCTTAATGCACTTAATGCAATCATTAAATTCCTTTGATTCGATTGTCAATCAATTTGTTCATTCGAAAATATTCTTATGACATTAAAATAATATTCGCTTTAAAACGAAGACGAATACGATATTCAGGGACTTTAAATTCTAAGCCCTACACTCACTGAAATAAACCTGTAAAAATAGCAGAAAAAGCTACTAAAAATTGAGCAAAAAATGGCCTTACAAAAGAAACTGCTGCGATTAGCAGATTTTTTTTATATATTTTTATATATTTTTTATATTTAACAAATCTGCAGAAAATATTAGTAGAGTAAAAATAGCAAAAATAAACTGTTATATCTACAAAATTTTTGTTACTTTTAAGTTAAATTTAGTTGAATGAAAATAGCAGTCTATCCCGCTAAAATCTACGGAAATGGTTGCTAAAAATAGTAAACTGCTGATTTCAGAAGACTGAATTTTTATTCGTATTAAAAAAACTAAAAAAAAAGATTTTTAGATTTAAAATTTTTGCTGATTTTTAGTCTACTACTTATTATTTATTACTAATTTTAGCATGTTAATTTTTTATTTTCTGTTAACTAAATTTTATTCAAATATAACTTAAATTTTATATATGTATTTAACAGTTTGGTTTTTGCTGTTCTTATCTAACCAATATTTTACAAAAGTAATCTTAGAATTTTTTTATGCAACGTAATTTTTAACTAATTTTTAATAGTTTTAACTAAAATTTTTACGTTTTTCTATTTATGTATGAGTTAGATATAACAGAACTCTTAATTTTTTATGAGTTTTTATTTGTTAATTTATAATGATAAAAAAATAATATAAAAAAATTTTGGTACTATAGAGGTCGAAAAAGTACTATTTTTTAAGGTGGTTAGTACTATTTTAAAAATTTCATTTATCATCCCTGTTTCATATTGTAGAGAAGTGGTGCCCACAAAGAGAAATGAGAATGTATTAGCAGCAGAGCTTTGAAGAAATAATTCCGTTTTGAATGAATTCACTACCAATCGAATTAAATTTTCTCTAGAATTGAATGAATTCCTTTTCTTAAGTAATTCACTGAATTCGTTCAAATGAACGCGTTCATCAAACAACAAATTCAAAGAATTAATTCAATTGCAATAGTTCTTTTTATTAAATCAAATGAATTAATTCACCGGTGAACGCGTTAAATTTTATAAATCGAACGGAAAAAAAAGTGAATTAATTCCTTACTGAATTAATTCACTACTGAATTCGTTCAATTTCATTTTCGTTCAGTGAATTAAAAAAAATAAAATTACGTTCAGTGAATTAAAAAAAAATAATAAGTTCACTGAATTGAAAAAAAAATAAAATAAGTTCACTGAATTGAAAAAAAATAAAATAAGTTCACTGAATTCAAACTTGTTTTCTGCCGTTCAGTAGAAGAAAACAATAACGTACAAATACAATTTTTAAATAAGCAATTTTGCAGCGTTATTTAAAAAAGCGGGGAGTTAAACAAAACAAAAAATACATAACACCACTTTTGATTTCTTCTAAATTGAGTTTAGTGTTGAAAAAATCTACAAAAGTAATTCACCAGAAAATGGACATTTGTGGTAAATGTTTCACTGACAAACTCGTTTCGTCTAAATATCGACTAATTTTTATTAATTTATTAAAAAGCTCCGGGACTTTTAAAAATTTGCGGAAATTTCTATAAAAAGTGAAATTACACAAAAACTACACAAAAATGTCATTATTAAAAAATTATCCAACGAATGTGTAAACAGTCCCGTTTTTGAATAATTATTCAAAAAGTGGCAACACTGATCCCCCCTTGTCTCGCTCAATCGGCTCTCTTTTTATTTGTTCGCGAACTCGGGCACAAGCAAAATAACACATTTTGCTTGTGTAAAATCAAAGAACGTAAAATAAGGAGAAATTCCAACTATTATACAGGGGAATTGCGGGGATATTAGATGCTTTTAAGGGGAACGAGATTATTTCATAATGCGTCATAATTTAATTTACTGTGTTCACTGTTAATGTAGTGTCTACAAATGAAATAAAATACGTAATTAAATTTTAAAATAATTTGGTGTCTCCACCACACATTAGGTTTAATATTTTTTTATCAATTAAATTCAAAATCAATCGCAGAGAAAATTATTTTACATGGAGAGTCTATAATTCATACACAAAAAATTCCTTTAGGGAAAATGATGAAAGATAGGTACTTATTAAAAATTTGTTCATTAAAATTCGTGGATTTTATAGTTTTGTATAAATTGTGTAGGTACTTCATTGTGTAAATGATGTTGTGTTAGAAGTTGACAACACTCATTTCAAAGAAGAATAATGAAAAAGGAAATTTTACGTCATCACATTTTTCCCCTCACAGTACTCACATCTTTTGTGTGCGCAAACTGTTTTCACCCGGTTTTTATTTGCTCGCCCGAGTTCGCTAAAAATATAAGAGAGGCATTGGAAGGATCGTCTCTCTCTATATGTATACTCTTTGACCACATAAATAAAACCCGCTCGGGTGTCATATTTTTACCAGCCCTCCCAGCAAAAATATGTGTAAGTCATTCAAAACAAACAACTTTTAAATTGGTTACAATGGAGCTATAAGTGCTCCGTTTCTGTTTCGAATGTATGTGCTTTAAAACAACTTTCAAAAATGTATATATAATGTTGTTTTTTTTTCTTTGTAAATGCATTTGTTTGTAAATTACGAATTTATTAGAGATTCCATTTTTTATCTCTAAAAAACCAAAATAGTTAATTTTATTAACGACTTTATTTATTTACGATTATTTACATATTTTTTAATTATTCGTACATATGTATTTTAAAAAATACTTCAATTACAGTTCCCATTGAAAAAGGGAAGTAATAAAGAATTGGATTCCATTGAACCTCCTGGAGTATGACCCAAATATGACATCTTCTTTTCCCTAAATGCAAATACATAAAAGTTAACAATTAAAATGTATTGTTTAGGTTCTATGAAGTCGCTCGCGTGCTTTTGCACCGTGCACCAAAGAAATATGTTAATAAAATTTGTTGTAATGTTAACACATTTTATCGTTTAAAACAGACCAATCAAGAGATTCGTTAACAGAGGTTGTTCCTTAACCTTTGCTTATACATTAAAAGTGCTATAAATGTCACCTGCTTTAAATGTCGATATGCTTTAATTGTTATTACACCTTAAAGTAGTAAAATCAAGCTAAATAAATAATTCTATAGTGACGAAAAATATATTATTTCTTCAACTCAAAAATAGATTTAAAAAATAACTGCCGTCAACTTTAAAATGTCCATTAAAGTTCCAAATTTTAATTAAAGTTAAAATTTTGCTAAATGAACTTCTTCAACATAAGAATTTAACTAATCACGATTGCAAATTATAGGATTGGAACTTAATGCATCGTTTAATGAAAATGTTGATTTTAAGCTGACGATGGTTGACTTGCAAAATTCAAATGACGACATGGTATTAGCCTTCGAAATATGTCTGGGGAAAAATTGTCCTCCAACGGTTCTCGGATTTTTTAATGAATTTAAAGCTAAAATTTCAATCATAGATCTGCGGCTTCAGCAAATTTATATGATGGCCTTATTACTGTAGAGTTGTAAAATGAAAAAATAGTTTCCTAGTACGCTTTAATATTCACAAAATTCCTTGAGTAATGTTTTTAAAAAGATTAATCAGAGGGTTACATATAACTTTTAGGCCCAGCTTTTAGGATGTAGATATTTAAACTTAGTTTAACGCAGTTTATAACTGGAATACTGCTTCTAAAATCTATTTTATTTTTCGTTTTCGGTTTAACTAAACCAAGTTTAACTGACATCCCAAAAACTCGGTCTTAATGTATTAATCTTATTTGATTCAATATCGTATCTTTTTCGAATTTAAAGACTGAAGTAAACATGTTACAAACTTATTAAAAAAAAAACTGTTGAACAAAAATTAAAAAAATTTTGGTTTTGTCTGATTTTGACTTAATCGAATTGATTCAGATGCAAAAGAAGTGTCCTTAATATTGCCCTACAAATAATAATAAATTGAAGCTTTTGTTACACAATAGGTTCAGAAATGGGCTCTGTAAAGGCTAAACATTAAAATTGCCTCTAAAATATGCTATTTCAGACATATAAAAAGCACATTTAAATCACTTTGAAAAATGTATTATATTATATATTATAAAGAGTACTTCTAAATCACTCTAAAAATGCAAACAAAATGTACTCGTATTGATGTGATGAAAATGTATACCTAAAAACCATACTTTTATTAACATCATGTAATCACTTTTAAATTACTAACAAAATGCTTAAATTGAACTACTGACAACATGGGACATCACGTGTAAAATAAATCAGTGTTAGAGCTAAATTGTAACTACTTCACAATCAGTTGATGCTATTCGGAGTGCTTTTAAAATAACTTTTTTGTAATGACTTTTTTTGCTGGGCTGTTATAGGGGAAAAACACCGTATATTTTTAAGAAGAACAATATTCAAAGACATAAGATATGTAGATGTATTTATAGCATTGTGGTTTGTTTATTAATTGGTCAAAAGGGGAAAAACAGCAAGTAATTCCCCGAGATAGGAAATAAATATATATGTATATACCTACCCATGTATATACAGTAGAGTGGTCCAAAAAAAAACATGAAAGTTGGAATTCGCGATCTCCACAATATTGCCCCTATTCCTTAATGTCTAAAAACTCTCTGTGACAAGTTTCAGCTAAATCCGCTGTTATTTTGAGGTAGCACAAAAAGTTGTCTTTTAAGAATTAGTAATTTATCTCTGAAGTAATTTATACAAAAAGTAGGGTTGACTTTAAATTTAATTATTTCTTAACCTGTACGCTATTATTTAACATTTTCTTTTAAATCTGGTCTTAATTAATGTGAATATAAAGAATTTGAAATCAAAACTTAAAAAAATTAAGTAACTTTTAAGTAATTCGCGGTTTTTTTTTAAATTTATACAAAAAATACATATTTTAGTCAAATTTTCGAAATTTTCCGAAAAGATGTAATTAAAAATTCAACTTCTTTTTGCCTTGTATGCGCAAATTTCTCAAATCTAATCTTTATTTAAACGAAAATTATGAATCAGCAATCGAAACTTAAAAAAAATTTGTGGTTTATGAATTATTCGCGGTTTTTGAAATTTCAAAAAAACCCAAGTTTTTTGAGATATTTTACTAATTTTTAATTAATTAAAAATAATAGAACAAGTACAAGCTCGAAACTTCAATTGCGATGTGCTACCACTAAACAAAACTTTTTTGGTGATTTTTTTGATCAGACCACATTGTGGAGCGTGAAAATTCCAACTTTTTTTTTTTTTTTTGGACCACTCTAATATACAGTGTACACGTTACTGCAAATTGTAGATTTCCATTTAAACAAAAATTAAAGCTAAGCAATATTTATACGAATACAAAACAACCTATTAAAAATGTGCTTGTGAGAGGGCCATAACAAATAACAGAGTGATAAGAAATTTTAAATCAGCTTAGCTGCAAATGCCCAATTTCATGGAATAATCCCCCTGATTATGTAAGGCGTTTTAGTAAAAATGCCTCCATACAAATCGAAATTAACAAAAAGTGAAATTTTCCTGGTGAATCTAATACAATTTTAATAAAATATAAGTCTTACTTGACTGTCAAATCTTGCAAAAATATTTGCCATAACGACTTTACTGTAAAAACGTCTACGCCTAATCCATACATAATCAGGGTGAATATAATAAATAAATTATAACACTGTTTTACTTCATAGATCTTAAAATTTATTTCATTATGTCTTATATTGTAAAACAATTCGTATTTTAATTTAAATGTGTAAAAAATAAAAAAATTAACATTCATAATATTATGTGAAAAATGTTAAGGTTTGATATTTCTGCATAGTATCATGGAATATAATTAGAGACAAAAATAGAATAGAGAATTTAATTTCACTTGTCACAAACTTCTACTCAAGTAGAATAAATATTTCTAAAGAATTAAGACAAACATGTTAAAAGCAAATAAGAAAATTTAAAAAAATCATGGAACTAATTGATTTTTTTATCATTTAATAAAATTTGTATTAAACAAAATAATGATTTTGATTATGAAAAACGTATTAATATTTAATAATAAATTCATTAAAAATTTGGTAAATTAAAAAAATTTTAACTTAACTAAATGTTTGATTTGTGGAATTAAAGTCTTATTATGCATTACTTGAAACATACAGATTCCATAATACCATGAAACATGTTAATATATCCATAATTAAAAAAACTAAATAAAATTTTAATGTTTTTTAATCAAATCAATTAAATTTTTGTCAACATCTTCTAATGCTAATGCAAATAATGTACAATTAATGGTTTGAATATTACGTTTAATCATAATTAATAAACCCTTGGCATCATCCAAATACACACATTTTATACCTAATTTATCAGCAACTATTTTCCATTTATCCTGTTTATCCAACTGCTTGCATAATGTTTCAAAAATATCTTTATTATTAAAAGCCGCCACTAAATCAGATAAATCAAAATGATCTCCGAATTTTTCTTGTTTAATTTCAATTTCGTCTACTATAGAATTTGGGGGAATAGTAACCATTGGTTCCAAACTACTACTACTACCACCACCGCCATCATCATCATCATCATCATCTTCGGTGGAGGAACAAGAGTTTTCTTCTTCTTTTATAATGAGTTTACCATCATCATCCACTGAGAGTCTTTGATTATCGATTGAAGGCAAAGAAAGAGATGTTAAATTTTGGTTTTTTAAAAGTAATGATAAAATTGCTTGAGCTTGTTTACTTGTCGATGCAAATTGTTTTGCCAAATCTAATGGAGTATATCCTGCTGTATTCTGAGCATTTATTACTGAAGCTATGGTAGGGTTATCCAATATTAATTTTACCAATTTAATATTTTGTTGTTGTATTACCATATGTAAGGCGTTATTACCATCTTTACTATTTGCTACAGCTGCTATAGTTGCATCATATTTTAAAAGTTTTGAGGCCATTTCATAATTATTATCTCGTATTGCCAAATGTAATGGTGTAAAGCCATCATAATTTAAAATATTCAACTTTAAAATCATTTGAGAATTGATGAAACTTTCCAAGCACTGCAAATGGTTTTCACGTACCGCAATGTGTAGTGCAGTATCACCTTTAATGTCCTGAATATTAGGGTTACATCCCAACTTCAATAAGGGTCGTACATATAGAGAACGATCATAAAGACAGGCAAAATGCAAAGAAGACTGATTACGTTTAGTTAAGTTTGAATTTAAAAGATTATTCAATTTAAAAAATTCTAATATCTTAAATATTGGTATGGCCAATTTATTATTATCATTAAAGACAAGATCATGAATTAAAGATTCTTCATGTTTTTCTGCATGTTCATTAAATATTTTTATTATTTGCTCAGCAGCACATGTTAATTTAGTAGAATTAAGTGGTTGGGCCGATCTGGTATCGGAAAATATATTTAAAATACGTTGTATATAAGGACTGAGAGGAAACTGAGTTTGTGATTGAAGATTTTGTTCGCTTGGTTTAGTCGCTGTATCCATTAACTTTTTACTAATCATTACTTTTTTGTAATGTAATAAAGATTTGGTGCTATTAGTATTACACGCTCCATCTTTTTCTGTATGACCTCCGCCGCCTAGATCGACAGCTGGACTATTAAGATTTTCGTTATTATCGTCTAGGGCCATTAAATTTTCATTTTCATTACCCAAGTAATCTAATAAATGATCAATGCCAGAAGAAAAACTTGTCGATTTGTGCTTTATTTCAGGATCAGCCATTAAACGATTGATTTCTTCCGAGACAATCCTGGAATAGTTTAAGCCTGACAATTGCTGTTCTTGTACGGTTTTTGGTATGTCTCCAGAACTTAAAGATCCCGAATTAATACTACTAGAACTACCGGAAACCGAAGAACATGTCCTTCTACGCTTTCGTGATATAACAGCATAACTAGGTTTATAACGAAATGATACTGCTGGATAACTACGTTCATCATCTGAGGGTCGAACTAGTTCTATAAATACCTCTACTGGTTTGTCGATATCTTTATCTTTGTATGCCGGTGTTCTACATACAATGGCATATTGATGATGGACATCAGATTCACGAAATGTAGCAAATGACTCCCATACAAGTTCATCATCATTCATTTCAAAGAAACGTACTTTGATATTTTTTTTACTCACTTTTTCTACCAACAGAATAAGATCTTCTCCGCCAGAAACACTGCCGGTAGCAATACTTAAACGTGTTATACGTAATTCTCCAGTTTGTGCTGATTTTCGATTGTTAATGGGGTTGGAATAGATGGGTGCAGCAATTGGTGTATAAAAGTTGTTGTCTTCAACGCGAAAAGCTTCAAAACATAAGCGAACCTAAAAGGGATAAACATGAGTAAAGGTTAGATTTTATTTTGTAATGTTATAAATAAATTCTAATCTGAGTAAATATTTTCCATATTTGATGAATCAAATTATTCAAAACTAGCGTATAAGTATAAAGAGCTTTTGGGACCAAGTGCAGTTTTGGGCGTAGCCCCGATTTTTTTTTTATAAATTTTTATAGTACGTTTGGAGCTGATTTCAAAAATATAATTTTCTTGTCGGTGGGGCTTAAAGTCGGTGGGGCTTAAAGTCGGTGGGGCTTAAAGTTTATAATTAAAACTCAAAAAAGTTCGGAAGTACTTTTCCGATCAGCAACAAACTAACACCAAAAGGAAGTTCTCTGAAATATCTTTTTATTGTGGTCCGCTATGACCCAATATATTAACTCATTGTGAAGCTGTTGAATATTTTTCCTTTTCCTTCGTGACGTTTTTTGTAAAAAGTTTATTTAAAATTCAACCTATACATATATCGGTAAGTACCTAATTGTTACTAAAATAGACAGTCAAGACTTTAAGCTTTCATTTGAGGTAAGACATGAAACCTTAGCTTTTAAATTAGAAAGCTTTTGAGGGTCAAAGTTCGATTTTTTTAACCGGCCTTCGGATGGACTTAGGATTTTTCTCCTATTTGATAGACAGTTTATTGGCGTCGTTGAGTAAAGCTTTTCTATGTAGCCGGCCTCCGGCCGGACTTAGGGGCTTTTCCTACCTGTTGAGCAGTTTAGTTCATCAAAACAAGTCCACTAAGCTTAATATAAAAGAAAAAAATAAATAAAGAAAGAAAGAGGCAAAGTCTAAGTTTGACCCTTACAACATTTAAAAAGCTGTGGAGTCATGTCATATCTTAAATGAAATCTCAAAGATTGGTCTTCCATTTATGTATAGATTACTTATCATTATAAAGGCATAATTTAGAATAAATCTGCTCTTCACAAAAAAAAGTCATGAAAAAATTAAAAATTGTCAACTGGTCCACAATGGGTTAATATCAAATTTTTAAAAGTCTTAATTCTTTCATTTACTTTTTAGAAATTAATGAAATTTGAGTTAATTTCATTCCGTAATAGCATTCTTATAGAATTAATTCAATACCTTAATACCCAAAAGCTTTAAATTATGAATTCATTCTATTTTGATTGAATTCTAATTGAATGAAACCAAATTTACCTGATTTTCATTTAGTAAAAAGGTGAATGAAAAATATTTTTTTTTCATTCGTTTAGTCAAATGAAAAATTTAAATTTTCATGTACTTGCTAAAATATTAGCATAATACAAATGAAAAACAATCATGGATGGTAACGCTATTATACATTATTTCGGTAACGGTATATTAAGGGTAACGCTATTTCATTTGTTTCGGTATCGGTATTTTAAGGATAACGGTTTTTTAGTTATTTCGGTAACGGTATTTTAAGGATAAGGGTTTTCTGATTATTTCGGTAACGGTATTTTAAGGTTAACGGTATTTCAGTTATTTCGGTAACGGTATTTTAAGGATAACGTTAGTCAGTTATTTCGATGCATCCCGCAATTTTTTTACAAAAAACAAACGAGATTAAAAAAGAACCAATTTAACCAAAAAAAAGAACAAACTTAATGTTCGAAAAATACTCAACAACCACCTGCAAACACCAAAAGCAGGGTCAAGGGAAATTATTTCCAAATGCCAACCTCACCCACAGTCCACCTTGGACATGGTGTCCCCTGTTAACGCTGACGAGGCTCTGACGACCAAGTATGGGCGGTATAACCCGGTTCCCACGGCAATCGGACTATGTGCCGGAACGATTCGGATGTATTCGAATCTTCGAATTTATCCGAGCAAGGATTGCCACTCCGGCTTTAAATGAGAATTATTAACTACAAATTCTCATTTTAAAGCCGTTACAACAACAACAACAACCAAAAGCAGAAAAGTTAAAAATAATGGCAACAGTATTTTAGGGATAACGGTATTTCATTTATTTCGGTAACGGTATTTTAAGGGTATTGATATTACATTTATTTCGGTATCGGTATTTTAAGGATAACGGTATTTCGTTTATTTCGTTAACGGTATTTTGGTTTTTTCGGTAACGGTATTTTAGGGGTAACGGTAGTCACTTGGTAGCCTTAACATATATTTATATAGAAGTCTGTTATATATTTTTTAGTAACTTTAATTAGCCATATAAGGCCCTAAGGGCTCGGTTATGTAAATGAAGATTTAATAAAAAAAAAGGTTTTGAATCGATAACGGTATTTTAGGGGTATTGCCTGCCAACAACCCTGAAAACAATTAAAATTCATCTAACATAAATAAATTGTATTGTATGCTTATAGCTTGTGTGCTTTAGTTTTGATTATGTGTTAGTTTCAAACTGCACTGCACAAAGTGAATGTTATTAAATTTTCTTCATTTTTGAATGTTGAATAAATATGCGAATGTTGAATAAATATGCGATTTGAATGATTCAAACTGGAAATTCAGTCAATTCCTATTAAAGCTTTGGGAGTGAAGCTTATGAATGCTTTACGAATGGTTTAAAGGAATGGTACATTAACATTTTCAAAATCTGAATTCAATTTTTCGTGATTTAAATTTAAATTGCATAAGTCTTTCGAAGCTCTGGTTAATATATGGGGTCATGTTAGACCTCTATGAAAAGATATTTCAGAGACCATTTAAATTTAAATTTTCAACTTTATGATACAAATTTTAGACTGATCAGAGTTATTCCCCAAAACTGCAATTTATCGAGCTTTTGCAACAGAAAAATATATTAAATACATAATCGATAATGCACTTTTTTTTAGGTTTTATACACCATTGTTTTACTTCCGGTAAGTTGATCCGCTCGTGACTTAAAGCGGGTTAACCAATTTTTCCAAAACATGTATCGATTAAAGTTTACCGCTGTATTTGCCCTTAAGTAATTTTAAATAGAAAACCCTTTTTTTAAAGTTAATTTTGCGAATATTTAAAAAACTGGAGCTAATTACAAAACTTGGTGTCCTCATTCTCGATCTACGTCCTAAAATATAGCTACTTATAGGGTGCATGCTCGATGCATTTTTAGTGTTATTAAATTTAATGTATATTATGGAAAAGTCAATTTAAAAAAACTTTTAAATAGAATTAATAAGTATACATCAAATTCTGCATACAAAGTTAAAAACGAAGTATTTTTATTTTATGTGCGGGGCTTAAGGCTTTTCTGCTATGTAATAGGCACTTTAATGACTTAGTTGATTAAAGTGTATCTGTGTTTAAATTTTTTAACTTCTTGCTTTAATGCAATACCTGAAATTACTCCATAAGTGACTGAACACATCAAATGAATCTGCTGCAAGTAGCAAAATCATTTTTTCCCTATATATTTTATACAGAAAGCAAACTTTCAAGGTGCATGCAGCTTCAATTATTGCTGCTAGCACGGAAAAATGAAAAAGAACCGTTTTTATTCGTTGGCAGCAACACATTTGTGTACCTGTTGCCTTGCAGCATTTTGCTCTTCGTATACAATATATGGGGAAAGGGCTTTACAGCTAGCAGCAACGCCATTTGATGTGTTTAAACAGTAATACATGTTTAGGATACACAGCTTAAGAGTTATTTTATAATTGGTGCTTACCGAAAATACAAAACAGTCCAAACAACAGTTTACACTCAATTCTGAGTTCGTGAACTTTTGGACTGGGTTGATTTACCGCGATAAAGTAAGGAGAGAAAATATAATCTGTTCAATTGTTAGAATATTGAAAATATTTACTTAAATTATGATCAATATTTTATGACTTGCTTACCTGGTTTAAATTCATATCCTTGGCTTCTTTTTCTGTTTGTTTATGTAACTCTTGTTCCTCTTTCTTGGTCAAAGTATCACGACCCAATTCGAATAGCAAACGTTTAAGTTTCTTTTTAAGTAATTCAGCAACAATAAATTTTTTGGCCGTATGTATAATACCCATATTTTTAAATTCTGCAAAATAGCCAACTTCCTGGCCTACTTGTATCTCATGGGGATCACATATATCATGATCATCTTTGCGTACCACCAACTGATGGGAATGTGGACTATCTAGATTAGTCTGAAAAAGACTGCAGCGTATAATAGCAGGACCTTTGTAATTACACAATTCCACTTCTGGAAAACTTTTTGTGTTTCTTTGTGAATTGGTACCATTAAGAGAACCGTGTGTGCCATGCATTTCAGATTTGTAGCGAAAACGAAATTTTTCCACTGGCTGTTCGTTGATGCGCAAGGTAGCAGGATATTCATGTTTAATAAAAGCGGGCTGATGTATTGATTGTTGTTGATAATTTAGTGGATTACCAAAATTATACTGAACTGTTAAATTATTATTCTGATTTGGATACATTGTTGAAACAATTGTCTGCTGCTGCTGTTGTAATGTATTTGTGTTCATTTGTACAGATTGCAATTGTACATATTGTGCCGAATTTTGTTGTTGAAAAGATATTGAAGTAGCTGGTGGTAAAGTTAAGTTGGAAAAATCAGCTTGTAATGCAGAAGCAGGAGATTGTACTGGAGAATAACCAACTGAACTTGGAGAATTACCTGGTCCTGGAGATGTTGTGTTATAGCCACTGGTGCCAGACATTGACGATTCACTCATGTATCGTATTCGTTCTTGCGTATCCATATCAACAATATCCTTGCCATGTCGATTAGGAAAATAATGTGGCAACATGATTTCTTTTTTTATGTTATTTTGACACTTTTACTTTTAATAGTAAATTTGACATTTAAATGTTTTTTTAATTCTTCTAGTTTTCCTTTTCCTCTATAATTATTTTTAGAAATTTTCCAATTTCTTTTTCAATACTTTGTTCAATTTATTAATGTTTTTTAAGTGCTGCGTAATTAACTTTACAACTGAACGTTTAATATTGCAATGTGGATTGAAATTTCTCTCAATGTCCACACTAGATTCGTGTTTGCTTATTTCGTTGGAATAAAAAAATGTTCTTCCCCGAAGTAGTATGACCGCAGTTGTTGAATGTTTAAAACGATAGAAGAAGGGGCCAAATGCGGAACTAAAAGACCTCTTCGTTTATGAGTCAGCGATATAAAATTGATATTTTTATATAAGTTTTTAATTGTTTATGCTTGTTTATTTTTATTTATTTTCACTATAATTGTATTTTCTTTTATTAGATAACTTTTTAAAAAAAATACTTGTTTTAATTTTAATACAGAATTAATTCAATTCTCATTATCCACTTCTGTTTAAAAGAGGCAAATTATAGCAATGACTCAGAGCGTATTTTAGTGTTGCCAGTTTTTTTTAGACCTAGTCCCCAATTAACGATTTGCCCTTTCAAAAATCCCAGATATGTATTTTCTGAAAAAATTTGTGGTTCCGAGTTCAAATCCGGTTGTAAGCAAAATTTTTTCTTTTTAAGCGGAGAATACACGAAGGAACATTCGTGAAAACATTTACATTTTTTTACGAATGTTTATTTGTGTATGTTAATGTTTGTGTTGACATTCGTGTTATCAAAATTTTTTGATATTTTTTGTTCCCTACTCAATGTTCAAACGCATTCTCCGCTTTAGTTTTTAATGAAAAAATTTTTTCTTTCATTAAATTGATTATTTGATTTGTGAAAAAGCAGCTTTAAGACAAACTTTTTTGTTTTCCCATGTTAGTTCCAGCCAACTTTTTGCCAGTGCTAGCATTTTTGCGCAACCCAATCAGAATTTTTACCAGTGGTACAAAAAAAAGCAGGTACTGACCAATGGGTAATCGCTGTGTTAAAAATAAATGGCTGGCAGAACACTCATTTTGGCACGCTTTGCCAGTATGTTTTACAAAAATTTCGGTGGTTAAAAAAACAATGAAGAATGGACTTAGAGTGCTATGCCAACGCTTGCAACCAGTACTTATCCTGTGCAACCTAATCACAAATTGCCAGCGGTACAAAAATGAATTCACTGGTAAAGCAATAATTTTATACAAATGATGACGCGTCGTTAAAAAAGTTTGTAGTCAGAAGGTTCCGAGTTCAAATCTAGCCAGCAGTTGTCCAGGTGTTATCATTCATTTATGTTTTTAGCCACCAACTATTATGTCTCGTTAGTTCAGTGGGTAGAGCTGTCGTCTGCCAATTAGACGGCCTGGGTTCAAATCACGGCAGGACAAAAAAATACATATGAACTTTTTATTTTTTTTTGGAAATTTGTTTAGCATTTGAAAAAAAGAAAATTTTGGCTTCATAATAACTGGTGGGTCAAAAGTCACCATGGCGTTGAAAAATTTAGTAACTTTTTCGTTTATATATTTTTTTTCATAGAATATAAATAACACCTGGAGAATAAATAATGGAGATTCACAACTGAACAAAGACCCCATGGTGACTTTTGGCCCATCCTGTATTTGCAATGATATTTCGTAGAGTAGCTTTACCCAGTATCTACAAATGCAAAAAATGTGCAATTAAATTTGAAAAATAAAGCAACTACAAAATTTTATTCCTTTTTCGTGTTTATTTTCCAATTTAAGCCCAAATTAGTTTGGAAGTATCGTAAAAAAAAGTAACGTATCATTCATATAATGAATAAAAAGAGTATAAAAAATAAAAATATTGTATTTTTTATCTTTTTCTTGTGCATAGAATTAAATGTCAAGTAATAAAATAGAAAATTTCTATTTTCAATAGAACTTTTTTACGATTTTACTTGACAACAGTTTCAATGCATAGAAAAAAGATAAAAATATATTTCTATATTATTTTAACACATTGAATTGATTACAGATACGTTTTTTTACTTTACGATTAGACTAATGAAGCCTTTAATTGCACATTTTAATTCATTTATATGTAGATACTATGTTAAAAAATGATAGCAAAGAATTATCAAAATGATTTCATTTCAAGTGAAGACACTTAGGGCCTGTTTATCCATTACGAAAATAGTCTAAACGAAAGAAATTGACAATCACTTTCGTCAAAAATACATGGGAAACAAAAACAAATGTTCGTTACTTTGCTTTCGTTTAGAGTATTTTCGTAATACATAAACCAGGGTTTAGTTTCAATTTTATTGCAAAATCATGATATCGGTGACATGCAACCGGCTATTGCAGTGATGCCTGCCACCAAATGTCACTTTCCTTTTAAATTTGAAATAAAAAAAAAAAAAAATACAGAAATTTTGGTAAAAAAGAACTTGGGAAATTTTAAGTATTTATTGTTTGTAGATAAAAATTAATATTTGATAAAATTTTGTTTTTCGAAGAAAAAAAATATATTTTTTAGAAATGGTCAAGTGATCTCCACCACAGTGCAAGTGACAATTCTCTGCAATCGTTTTGACATTGCATATGAGGTTAACATTTCTATATTTTGCTGGGATTATGAGGGTATTAAGCTGCCTACACACTAGGGAACATACTGAAAAAAAGAGAGCATTTTTTGTGAATGTGTGAGTGCTTTTGTGTGTGTGTGCGTGTTGAGAGCGTGCATTTCGTGTTTACAAAATTTTTTGATATTTTTTGTTCCCTCAACCATGTTCCCTAGTGTGTAGGCAGCTTTAAAAAAAACTAATTTTTTTTGGATAGTTGTAAAGGCACAACTACACGAGAGAGAAAACTTCTAGAGATAGAGCAAAAAACACCTCTAATTAGCTTTATTGTGAATGATTTAAGCTATTTAGAGGTGTGTTTTGCTCTATCTCTATCAATTTTCTATCTCGTGTAGATGTGTCTTTAGGACATATCAGTGATTTTATTTTTAATTCGATGTCAAAAGTAGAATTAAAATAATTCTTTGATTTTGTGTGAAAAAATTAACAGAATTAAGGTAAATTAGAAAACGTATTTTTGACATTACAAACATGTATGGAATCTATAATGCTTAACAAAGATGGTAATAATTACAAAATTCGTCGTATGGGTAAAGAAAGTCTCCGCCGAGATAGCCTTTTACTGTTTTCTATTAAATGCAGTGAAGAGACATTAGCAACAGCTCGTCAAAATATTGTTCATTAATTTTATTACAATACAACATTATTTTTTCTACCACAATAGTGGCACATGAACTGTTATTATTTATTTTTTCTTTTATTTGAAAAAAACATTATGTTTAGCAAAATGTTAACCTTATTTTGGAACAAAAAAATCATAGAAATGTTAACTTTATTTCGGAACAGAGGTAGTAATTTATTGCATTTAAAGACACTGGGTAAACGGTCGACTTTCGTGATATCTCTGGATTTGCAAACAGTGTGAACGCAGCAAAACGAATAAAAAGCGAACTAGTTTATATGGTTCAAATGAATAAATCTCTCAATCGATCTAGTTTGACAATCCTAAAATTATTCTACTGTAGTTGACTGGCAATTTTTTTTTCCAAACCTGAACTTGATTATATTATTTCGCGTTGTTAAACATTGTTGGTGCACTTGAATTAAATTCGGGCCAAAATTATGTAGGTTTATTTTCAGTAACCAACGCGTAGTAGTAAACATTTAAAACAAATTTTTACGAAGTTTATAAATTTAATATAATGGCGATATGTACACTTTTTATTTCTTAAAAACACAAAAAACAAAACGACAATAAACTCGATGAGTATATGTCCACTCATGAAAATAGTTCAACAAGGCAGAGCTTTTTGTAACACATTTACGATGCGTGAAAATGAGAAGAAATGACTGCTTTTCTAATAGTTGTAACAAACTGAGTGCATGCGTTTAAAAAAAACTAGATATGTATGCATTTGTTTATGCTATATTCAAAATTGATACAAATTGTTTTTGAAAAATAAGTCCAGTTTTATATTTAAATTTTTAAATACCTTATTTTGAAAAATTCCTTTAAAATATTAAATTATTTTTATGTTTTACAGTTGAATTAACAACGTGCTCGTTACAACGTTTGAATAACTTTTAATTCAAGTATCTAACGCATGTCTGTTGTTAATGTCAATTTATCCATATATGAGGCTTTGCATTTCAAACAGTCCCGCTAAGAAAATATACACAAATTATACCAGATATGAATCAGCTGATTCGGGCAATATGGCCGACAGAAAATGAGCAAAACAAAACGCAAAAATTTAAGAAAAACAAAAGATAAAGCACAATAATCTAAAAAGAGACAGATATATACAAAAAATGCGCAATACAAAATGTATGGAGATTTTATACTGTTATCTCCCTCTTGACTTGACTTCCATGTAAAAAAAAACAAACGGTTCGAGAATACTTTTTTGACACCCATCATTAGTTTCACATCTGGTATTAATCTGTGAAAATATACATATGTATTGAAAATATCTTTCATATGGCATTAAAATTTTATATATCAATTATGTTAACTCATTACGGCCCACTTTAAAATATTTAATTTTCAGAAGATTCTTTTTTTAAAAAAAGATTTTATTTTAGAAGATTGCGCATATAAGGGTGCGTACAGAGTGGTCGCTTGTTGCCGAGCCGACTGACGCTTATTGCGAGAACCAATGCCAGAAAACTAAAAAGTAAGTACAAATAAGCGCGAACAGGTCATAGTGGGCGCCGAGCTGGTCAGAGCGCAAAGCTGATTGAATGCGAGAAAACAGTTCCAAAGCGTTTTTCAGCACCTAAAACATTGTTTATGTTAATAAAATAAAAATTAAACAAAAAAATTAAAATTCAAATAATAAAAATTAAATAAAATTATAACAATTATAACTTTATTTATAATTGTTATAAACTTATAAACAAAATTAAAAAAAAAATTGTAATAAAAATTTCAAGAATAATTGAAGAAATACGTTAATAAGTAAAATTTTAAAACTCAATGTCAGAATGAACAACAAACCCAAATGCATACAAACATACATAAAACACAAATAATAGATAAAATATCAGCGCTGATTCTCGCATCCACTATGCACACTAGGGATGCCGATCCCGAAATCCCGATCCCGAAAATCCCGGGATTTTCGGGATTTGGAAATCCCGAAATCCCGGGATTGGACTTGAAAAAATCCCGGGATTTCCGATTTCATTATTTGGCATATTTTACCTCTTTTTGTATTTGTTTATATTGTTATATTCGACCAAAATCACATAAATCTAATATCTTATTAAATGTTATTAAAAAACTAATTTTTCCTATTCATACACTTATAAAAAAAAGTTAGTACAAAAGTCAAACGCTAAACGCGTTCTGATTAAATTGAACTAATTTTTCTGTTATTTTCTCTAAAAAAGTCCGTAGAAATAGGTCAAAATTCTGCTTAAATAACAGGAAATAGTACATGTATTTGCGCCAGCACAATTTTGACCTATGCATTTGTACGTAATTTTTTTATAAGTGTAAGTAATAGATTCAAATAGATTACAGATTGAATAAATCTGAATAAAACCTTAATAATTTAAAAACTTTTATTCAGCTGTGAAACTTTTAAAAATCATAATTCAGCTTTATTTAATCTTTAAACGGATATGTTTTTATTTATTTTATTGATGATTTGCTAACTTCATTCAAAATAGTTTTGCCGACTAAAAACAGCAAGTTTTTGTTAAATTATAGAAATCTCACAAACTGCCTTTCTGAAATCAGCAGAGGTATGTGTTTAATATAGTATTTAGGGCGAGTAACTTATTTCCAACTTAACCATGGTTAAATTTTAACCACAGATATTTTCATATAAATTTGACATTTATAACTATGGTTATGCACTAAACTCAGTTTATTTTGAGATAAGTTAACAGGTCTTAATGTTAGTTGATTTAAAAAAACTAATAGTCACTAAATATTTCTGATGATTTCGGCAGAATAGTTTGTATTTGCATTCAATAAATTTTTTACAAATATAACTAAAAATTTGTAGATAAGCAGTGTTTCGGCTAGTTAAAAAGTTTCTTCAGAAGTAAATTGTAATTTGAAATTTACTTAAATTTAACTCATAAGTATATTACTTATATGTCGGATATTTAACAATTGTTTAGCAAACAAGTTCTGCTGATTTCAGTAGATTTAATTGCGGAACCTTTTTTACTAATTTTAAGTAGCTTTCTCTGCTATATTTACATACTTATTTCTATGAATGGAGTTTCTGTTTAAAGCCAGATTCACAATGCTGTAGTACTCCATATTTTTTGTATCATGCTATCTCTATTTCATATACTCCACTATGCAGCGAGGAGTACTCCAGCATTGTGAATCCGGCTTAATTTGTTTATTTCTTCATACTACAAAAAATAATAAGTAGATTTATAATGAATTATTTTAATTTGTAGGATTTATTTGAGCTATTTGGTTTTAAAATTAAAAATATGATGAAACAAGAAAATCCCGAAACCCCGAAAAATCCCGAAATCCCGAAAAATCCCGGGATCCCGATAAATCCCGGGATCCCGAAAAATCCCGGGATCCCGGGATTTCAATTTCCAAAATCCCGAATCCCGGGATTTGTAAAAACCAGTCCCGTTCGGCATCCCTAATGCACACCCAAACTTGTTTCTTGCATGAACAAGTTCTCGCAATAAGCGTCAGTCGGCTCGGCAACAAGCGGCCACTCTGTACGCATCCTAATTTGTACTTATTAGAGGTTTTCATATAAGCTCGTAAATTCCTTGTAAACTTTGTATAAATAGAAACCATATTTTTTAGGAGTTTTCATATAAACTCGTAAATGCCTTGTAAACCTTGTATAAATACAAACCATATTTTTTATGTATGGAGTTTGACATTAAACTCATAAATATACCAGGTTTATATCGTTTACGAGTAGAATACGATTTTTTATGAAAATCCCTTTTATGTGTGGAGTTTGACATTAAACTCATAAATAAACCAATTATACACTGTTTACGAGTAGAATATTCGTTTTTATGAAAACCCCTATTAATTTATTGTCCATACTTATACCTCATTCAATTGTGTATGTTACGTAATCCCCTGAAGGAATTAACTTTTTCGTTTAATTCTCTGAAGGAATTATCGTTTTCGTTTAATTGCCTAAGGAATTAACTTTTTCATTTATTTCCCTAAGGAATTCACTTTTTCTTTTAATTCCCTGAAGGAATTAACTTTTGTATTTAATTCCCTGAATTTAAGTGTTTCATTTAATGCCCAGAAGAACTTAACTTTTAACATTTTGATAACTTTCGAACTTGTGTTTTGAACATTTCAGTGTACACATCTTTAAAAAATTATGCAAAAAAACAAATATTTTTTAAATATGTTCATTAGTCCCTTAGCCATAAAAAAATATTCATATATGTACATAAGCTGTTCATCAGTAAAAACTAGCAGTATTTGTTAACCTAGTTTATTTTGTTCGAATTTACCATAACCGCCCTATTTTTGTATTCTTAGGTAATAATAAGTTACGTTCTTCTTTGCATTAAATGAAGACCTTATATTCAGGGAACCCATGTGAAAATCGAAATATATATTAACATACATGATCATACATTGGCTCGTATGTGTCATATACGTCCATGCATAGTTCAATGTATGACCATACATTATTTAATATATTTCTATATATCTTTGGATCCGAAATTTGAGGGAAAAATTAAAAAAATATTGAATTTAATCAAATTAAGCAGTGTTTTGGACTTAACTATATCCGTTAAATCATAAAAACACTCAAAGTACATAAAAACGCGTTTAATAGTATATTTAGACTGCGCGAAAACTAGTAGTTTTTGGTAATTTTTAGGTTTTGAGCCGAAAACTATAAAATTAATTTAGTTTTTCCATACAATTTTCATACAAACTGAAAACCAGATTCTACCTGGCTTTTGCCAAAAACCAAGTAAAAATATCTGAAATTTGTATTTTTGATACACCCGATTTCTTTTATAACTAATTTTCGATACACCCTGTTACAACGAATATAGAATTAAAGCAAGTGTCAAAAATATATTTTTTAATTTTTTTTAAATATTTCAGTTTTAGTTTAAAATTGTGTGTTGTTATACATTTTTAAATGTGTTAATAATTTTTCTTAATTAATTTAACCATAAAAACATAAAGAAAAGTGTTTAATAAAAAAGTGATGTGACTAAGAAAAACTAAAAATTCAGTGTAAATGAATTGGCTTTTGTGATTTAGTTTTGTACAAAAACCACCTGGTTTTTGCTCAGTCTAAATTCAGTATAAGACGAAAAATGTCACATTACTTTTAGTAGGTTTGAGGTTAAGAAGAAGAATAAACATTTCTTCAAAAGTTATAAACACATTAATTTGCAAATCAGACTAGATCCAGTTTCTGCCTTTTTTCTATGGACAGGCTTCATCAGACAAAATACAGCTTTAGTTAGAAATATAGAAAAAAATAAAATAAAAAAAAAAATAAAATACAAAAAAAAATTTAAAAAAATAAAATAAAAAATAAATAAGTAAAAAAAAGTAAAATAAAAAATAAAAAAAATAATACTACCTAGTTTTTGCAGAAAACTAGTTTTTGCTTGTTTTTTGTATGCGTTTTGACAAGTTAACATAAAAACTACAAGAGACAAAAACCAGGTAGTCAGTTATAAATGCGGTATAAAAAAATTAAAAAAATGTTGGTCCCGCTGCTAATCGAATGCGTGATTACCTGTTTTGAAATAAACTGTATTAAAATCACTTTAGGATCACTTAGAGCAATTATGCTTTAGAATCCATACTGATTTTTTGCATATTGTTGAGAATTACTTTAAAAAAAGCTATAAAAATATAATAACGGATACTTTGAAAGTAATGAAAGAAGCGAAAGCGGTAGAAATACACTAATGGATACTTTCAAAGTAGAGTAAGAAGTTGTTTGTTAAACATGACTTCCAATTTTTTTTGCTGGATAGTTAAGTTAAAATTAACCTTGCAGTATAAGACCAACAGTAATTTTTTAAAACCTACTAGGTTTTGATTAAAGTCTGAATTGGTACCCCAATTGGGTGAATTACACCCAAAATTCAGAATAAGTTCTGATTTTTAACCAATTTTTAAACATAACTTCGGAATTTCAGATTCTTATTTTGTTTAAATTTGTTGTTAATAAAAACTCAGAGTTTGCATATAAATACATTTTTTATTATGAATTGAATTGAGGTTCAAAACAACTGGTACATTACTGGTACCAAAGAGTCGCTCCAGAACTAGTTTGGTAAATTACTCAAAAGTACCACGACATTTTTGTGTTATTCTTCCTAAAACAATTTTGAACCATTTATGTAGCTATTAGTTTCATTAAAACTATGGAGGGGCTGTTTTAAAAGATTAAATTTAAAAACAAGTTTTGAAATTCTAGGTTTGTTTAAATTTGTTTTTAATAATACTGAGTTTGCAAATATACACTAAAATTTTGTATTGTAATTACAATAGAAATCATACACAAAATATTTAAAATTTCATTTGGTAAATAGAGCCAACTATTGGTCTACTCTACTTTTCATCAAAGGATTTTTTATTGATTTTTATCTACACTATGGTGCAAAAGTGAGCCAATGTTTGAAACGAAAAGATCAAGTACGATTTTTCATGGTATTTATTAAACAAATTAAAAACTATTTATTTACATAAATAAAAATATCAATCCTTTAAAAATAAAAAAAACAAAAACATTTATTAATGACTTAAGTATCTAAAAAATTAAATATATTCTAATTCGGGGCATTGGCTCACTTTTGCACCAAGGTTTTGCTGATCTAAATTTAATAGTTTATCCAATATCCCTTTGCTTTTTTCAACTGGCCCATTCTTTTTGGCAGGGATAAATACAGCATTTATTTACTTCAAATTACATAACCAAAGCCCTGGGGCCATATATGATTAATAAAAGCTACTACAAAACAGATTGGTACAGATTGGATACATAAATCACAGGAATTTGTTTCCATTCAGCCTGTACCCTCTCCCACAGTTCAGCTCTTCGGGGCCTCTTCGTATTCCGCCAGCCGACGATTTAAATAATCCCACATATTTTCGATCGGGTTGAGTTTGGGGCTCTGCGCTGGCCACTCCATGACCCCAAACACCTGTGAACTAAGCCATTCCTTGACGATTTTCGCTGAATGTTTGGGGTCGTTGTCATGCTGAAAAATGACATTTTCAGCTCTATCTGGCATGTGGGCGATTGCTAAAGGCTAATTCTCTTGCAAGATGCGAAGATAGTCTTCCTTTCTCATTATGCCATCGATCTGTATAAGTGGGCCCACACCATCTGGTGTTATACATCCCCAAACCATAAGATAACCGCCTCCGTGCTTTATAGTTTGAGTTATATTGGCTGGGTTTGGTGTGGTGGCCACATCCACATGTGAAAATAATGGTGCAAAAGAAGAAACATAATAGTCTTGTATATTAAATTTGCGTGAAACCAAAGTCTACACGATTTTCACGTGTTAATGGAGTGTAACAGTTTTATCACGTGAAACTTAAACAACTTACGGTGCTTTTGAGGAACTGTTGATTTTGTATAAGCTTTTTTTGTGCAATATTACTAAGGAAATACAAAACTTCCAAATCCATGGCTTACTATAAAAAGCCCATAAGTCTTTTTATTATTTTTTTATAGGAGTAGGAAAACTCTTAATAAAATCTGAATAACTTTGAATCTAAAATTTATTTGAATGAATTTTTATCATTAAAAAATTTCATTTACACATGTTCACAGTTTTTAGATTTTATTAAGATTTTACTTCTCCTCAAATAAATAGATTAATTAAATAAAATCGTTTTAAATTAAGCAATCCAAAAATATTTAGCTTTTTAGAAAACTGCACTACAAATTATTTTTAAACAAGTATTTAACTGATTTCAAACTTTGCATAAATGATTGATCTAAACATTTTTTTTTAAACTTCTACTTATGGATACATTTTAATTGTTAATTTGTTGTGTTTTGTTACTAATAAACTATAAAACCTACGAAAAATGAGTAATTTTTACGAAAAAATAATGAAATAAAATTGTTACCCGAGTAATTTTAAAACCTTACAAGATTAATCGGTCCTATGCTCCTTACAGGAATAAAAGGAACAAATATATATATATACAAGATTAATCGAGTTACTCTAGTAATTTTAAAACCCTACACGATTAATCGAGTAAATTCAAAACCTCAAATTCGAGTTACTCGTTTACTCGAACGATATGCCGTACAATTTATATGGAGCTTTTTGGGCATTGGTAACCTCTCTGTAGTCTGTGGTAGATACTAGAGATGGGCACGTGAGCAGAATTTCGCGTGATTCACGTGAATCCTTTATAAACTCACGTGAACGCAAGTGAGTGTGAGTAGAAAAAATTTGTGAGTAGAAAATTTTTTTTACGATTTCATACTTTTGCGTTTTTAAAATGCAATACAAAATAAATGGCAAAATTGCATATTCACAGTATTTTTTGGTTTCCTTAATTTTTGCATTTTATTTATTCCGGTCATAATTTTTTCGTGAATTTGAGTGATACTCGAGAATCCCGCGTGAGTGTGAGTAAAATCTAAATTTACTCACGTTTCGTGAGTCAAAATTCACTCACGTGCCTATTTCTAGTAGGTATTTTATCATTGATACGTTTTTTCAGACAAACGGTTGGTGCGGAAAGCCTCATATATAAACGAACTACAAGAGAGTAAAACTAAAAATACATACCATCAGTGTTGCCGTTTTGGTTATTTTTCACCAAAATTGGTTATTTTTTTCCAATGTGGAGATGTGAACTTTTTTTTCATTTTAGTAACTTTTTTGGAAATCAAGTATATAAATTTTTTTTCTGCGTTTTTAGATTTATGTTCTGCTTATGCTTGTACCTAGTGTCTTCAAATGCAATGAAATGTGCAAAGAAATTTGAAAATAACACACAAAACAACAACAACGACAATAATTTTGTTGTTCTTTGCACATTTCATTGCATTTGAAGACACTACAGTAAGAAGCTTCTCGTACAAATTGAAATTCTTTGTAAGAACATTTGTAACTTTTTTGCGCATAGTTCGAAACGTATTCTTGAATTTAAAGAATTTCAAGATTATTTCAGTGTAGAGCCACATAAAATATTAGGTATTTCTGGTACCCGGCGACTGGTACTATGTAATGTAATCAATCGTATAACTGAGCAGCATAGCTTTGAAGAATTAATTCCTTAATTCAATTTTTCAATTCTGAATTAAAAATTCGATGAATTAATTCACTAAGCACCATATATTGAATGGAATTAATTCATATTTGCTTTCGTTCGATTTATTTTGTGACGAATTAATTCAATTGCAATAGTTCCTTTTATTAAATCAAATGAATTAATTCACTGGTGAACGCGTTCAATTTTATAAATCGAACGGAAAAAAGTGAATTAATTCCTTACTGAATTAATTCACTACTGAATTCGTTCAATTTCATTTTCGTTCAGTGAATTAAAAAAAGATAAAATAACGTTCAGTTAGTTATTAATTCAATTGCAATAATAACTATTGCAATTGAATTAATTCTTTGAATTTGTTGTTTGATGAACGCGTTCAGTTGAACGAATTCAGTGAATTACTTAAGAAAAGGAATTCATTCAATTCTAGAGAAAATTTAATTCGATTGGTAGTGAATTCATTCAAAAAGGAATTAATTCTTCAAAGCTCTGCTGAGCAGTGGCCTGCTTTATATTTATATTTAATAGCGTTCGATTTCGAAGTAAACGGTACAAGCATGTGAATTGGGTTAACTAGTGGGCGATACTAGCTTTAAGGTTTACTTTTTATTTCTCTCATATATTCTTAATATAATAAATAACTTAAATAAAGAATTTCAATCGGAAAAAATGCGTCTTCCATATGTTTATGGCCAATTGAAATTAAATTTTTTAATTAATTTTGACCAATTTTATTAAAAGCAATTACGTTAAAAGTTTAATTTCATTAAAAAGGGTTAATTTATTTGACGAAATTAATTAATGTAATTAATTAGATGTAGAAAATATTTTTATTAGCCGTAAAGCTGAACTATGTTTGAATGAAAGTAGCTTGTCCAACTTAAAAAAATATGAAATTAAAAAAAATATACTATCTGTTTATATAGAACTTTAAAAGAAATCTCAAAATGCTATGAATTTTTGAGAACAGATTTAAAACATCTTGCCATAATAACACCAAATCAAGTTTTAAATAATTTAGAGCCATCTTTACCAAACTTAACAAGCGGTAATGAACAAAAAATTTATCCCAATGGAAATTATTAAGCTTTTCGAACATTGCAGAATTAAACAGTAACATGGATATAGTTGAATTTTGTGATGAAGAATCCAAATACAAAAGTGGAATGGTTGAAAAATGAGATGTTTTAACCGTATAGAATAATTTTTTTTATACCTCAAATAACACAGTGATGAATTTTACCTGAAACTAATTTGTTGATATCTATTTGGAAAGAAATTAAATTTAAGTTTTTTTAGTTAATAACTGTGGGTCTCATACTGAAGGTTTTAAGGCACATCTACACGAGAGAGAAAAATTCTAGAGATAGAGCAAAAAACACCTCTAAACAGCTTAAATCATTCACAGTAGAGCTAATTAGAGATGTTTTTTAGAGTTAACTAGAAGTTAACCCAAAAATTTGTTGTTGTTGTTTCGTATAAAATTTTTTGCCATTTTCTTTTATTTCATATTTAAGTTAAACCTACAGTATGAGACCCACCGTAGTATTTAGTATGTTAAAGAATTTTAATTTTGTTTTGTTTTTTGTTAACTCTAAAATAGAAATTTTGTTAATAATTAAAGTTACATAATAAATATTTTAATATATTTAAATAAAAACTAAAAAGCTTTAAATTTTGGTTATTTTTTTCTCATTTGGTAACTTGTTTTTGAATATTTTGGTCACAAAAATTATTGTTCGTGGCAATACTGCATACCATATCCCAATAAGCATTTGGAAGAAATATATGCCAGAAGATATTACGGCAATATCATTTATTTATCATTTCGAAGACAAACAAAGTAATATTTTGTACATATCATCTTTTTATAAGTTGGAAGATATAATGGCAATTACGAAAATAAAAATGTCAATAAATATATTTTTTTATTTAAAAACACACCCTAAAGAAGAACAATTTAAAAATCAAGAATTAGCTAATTTTTGGACGACGTTTCCCAACAAAATTACAAAAATTAAGGTAAGCTAAATTGTGTTTCATTTATATAATCATATTTTGCAAATAAAAATTTAATTGCTTTTTTCAGAAAATATCGGGTGGTAAAATTAGAATCAAATATCTGATAAATAGGGTAATTTATTTTGTTAATAACATAAAAGAATGTAAATTTTACATATGTTGTTTTTAATAAAAAGTAATTAAAATCATATATTTATCATCTGGATGTTTTTCTTTAGATATTTGCATTACTTTTTTATATCTTCCAGATGATAATAGAGCAATATCGCATATTCATCTTCCAGAAGGATTGCTTTCGTATTGCTGTGAAGTATTGCATTCGGGACACATTCTCTACCAAATGGGGTATCTCCCGCAATACGAAGGTGATTGTTGCCGCAATAACATTTCTCTTCCAGGCAATACTTTTGGCAGTGTTGCCAACTCCTGAAGGCAGGAAAGCACCGTGAGCTATAGTAGCCCCACTCATTAAAAAATTGAGAGCTTGTCCCTATCTCATGTAGTTGTAGTGGTATTAAGAACTATATGTACAAGTAAAATTACAAACACTACTTCATTTTTTCACATGACAGGAAAAGAGTAAAGCTACTATATTATACTACGCCGTGAGCATTATGAAAACGGGTAAAAAGGGTAAAAATTTACCAAAAAGGGGTAAAAAGCACGAAATTAATTTTTTGAAAAATTTAAATCAAGAATTCAAAAACACATTTTAACTTTGAAAAATCGTGTAAAAAAGGTTCAGAAAATTACCTAAAAAGGGGTAAAAAAGCACCAAACTAATATTTCAATATTTTGAAGTTTAAATGTAACGAAGTTGCTATTTAAAATTGTACTACAAACATTGTGCAAAAATGTAGTTCTTGTATAGTTCGTATTATTTTTTAAATTTTGACAGAAAATTCAAGAAAAATGTAAAAAAACAAGAGCAAATACCAAAAATATAAACTGTAAAAAAGCACTGAAAGCACTGCCAAAAATCTGAAAAAGCACCGTAAATACCCGCTTTTTTTAAACGGGTATTTGTAAAAACTCTCCGGGTACAGGAAAGAAAAAAGCACCAAAAAATACCCGAAAAGCACTGAAATGCCAACACTGACTTTTGGGGAATCGTATTCGTATTGCTTTGTTGCTGGGATACATATATTTACATATATGTATATGTCAGGGATGATAAATGGAATTTTTAAAATAGTACTAACCAGTTTAATAGTACTTTTTTGCCCCCTATAGTACAAACAATATTTTTCATTTAATTTTTTTATCATTATAAATTAACAAATAAAAACTCATAAAAAATAAAGAGTTCTGTTATATCTAACTCATACAGCAATAGAAAAACGTAAAAATTGTATATAAAACTACTAAAAATTACGTTGCATAAAAAATTCTATCATATTACTTTTGTAAAGTATTACTAAGATAAGAACAGCGAAAACCAAACTGTTAAATACATATAAAAAATTTTAGTTATATTTGAATAAATTTTAGTTAATAGGAAATAACAACTTAACCGGCTAAAATTAGTAAAAAATAATAATTAGTAGACTAAAAATCACCAAAAATTTTAAATGTAGAAAGCTTTTTTCTATTTTTTTAATACGAATGAAAATCTAGTCTTCTGAAATCAGCAGTTTACTATTTTTAGCAACCATTTCCGTTGATTTTAGGGGGATAGACTGCTATTTTCATTCAACTAAATTTAACTTAAGCGTAACAAAAATTTTGTAGATATAACAGTCTATTTTTGCTATTTTTACTCTACTAATATTAATATTTTCTGCCGATTTTACAGTATAATTTGTTATTTTCAATGAACTAAAAGTTAAATATAAAAAATATATTTTTAACTCTACTATTTTCTTGAGCTTAAGGTTTGGTTTTTATTTATAAAATGTTTTTTATTTTCGATATTTCGCTACTCCAATGTGTAGCATCTTCAGGAAATAACAATTAATTGAAAAAATTATAAACAATTTCAAAGCTTGAAAAAATTTGAAAAGCATTTGTCAAATATAAATTGTATGTATACATTTATACCAGCAAACAAAGCTCAAGAAAATAGTAGAGTTAAAAATTAAAAAAGAAGGTTAAATAAACGAAAAGAATTTATAAAAAATATATATAAAAAAACTGCAAATCTCAGCAGTTTCTTTTGTAAGGCCATTTTTGCTTAATTTTTAGTAGCTTTTTCTGCTATTTCTACAGGATTATTTCTGTGAGTGTAGCGTTCAGAATTTAAAAGTGCTTATGCATAATAATTTGAAAACCTTATAACACTTTTATAAAATAAATTTTGTATGGAAACTGTATTTTATAAGCCATTTATAAATTTAAAAAGTTATTATACATATGACCAAAGTCCCTGAATATCGTATTTGACTTAGTTTTAAAGCGAATATTATTTTAAAGTTATTTACACGTCTATTCCACCTTGTAATGTCATAAGAATATTTTCGAATGAACAGATTGATTGACAATCGAATCAAATGAATTTAAAGATTGCATTAGGTGCATTCGGAATTCATTCGATTCTTCGAAATAGGTTTTAGGTATTTAATCATTCAGAAATGAAAATCGAATGAATGAATTCTTTAGGAGCTTCCAGGTAATTCTGTAACTTTTTAAAGACAAAATTCGGTAGTTAAATTTACAAGTTTTCATAGTAAACTGACTACTTAACTACCGAATTTTGTCGCTAAAAAGAATAGCCCTCTATGGGGAAAACATTTTGCTCGTCTAAAAAAATACAAAAGTTTCTAGATTTCTTAATTCTCCTAATTTTTAATATTTTTTTTTTTTATACATACGTATTTTAATAAAAAAAAATGCGAAAGAACATTTTTTGATGTGTTCGCTATAAATACAATAATATCATATTATATATTATTAATATCTCTGAAAATTAAAAAAGCACAAAAAATATAAAATTCGAAAAATGTGTAAATAGTACTAAATGAGTCAAAGGAGTATCATAGTACTTTTGAGGTTCCAATAGTACCACAAAAAGTACTATAGAGTCGTAACGTGCCGGACATTTCTGTTGAAAACAGAATTTTTTCTCCGTTTTTACGTGAGAGTGCAAAACAGCTGTTTTTAGTTGCATGTCAGTGTTGGTATTTGTGGCACAATTGTACCATGTTTGGCACAATCAAAGTTTGATTGGTACACTGGCACATTTTGGTTATTGCCAAAAATTCTATACCCCCGGTCTAGATTAGCAATAAATATCTTAGCAATAAGTTAAGTAAATCGGCAGAATAGCGGCATAAAATTGCTTATTGCCGAGCTTATGTTAAGGGTATGAGAACACGTAATTATGTTAACTCATAATTTGCAATAATTCAACGAAGAAGGTTATGCGACACTTACTAGCATTGGCGGACTTAGGCCGGTCTGGGGTGGGCTAAGCCCTCCCTAGACTGATATTTGCTCACCCCAGAATTTTAAAAAAATCTATCTACAATTCTTTTATCTATAATTTTGATGGCAAATAGTCAGAACTAAGATCGATTTTTGTTTTAAATATTTCTTAAATAAGAAATTTGTTTGAAAAATTTTTACCTAAGAAATATTTAAGAAAGAAATCGATCTTAGTTCTGATTATAAAATTGACCATAAGAGTTTTTCTTTAAGAAAAATTATTATAATCGCAAAGTTGTTCAATAATAGAAATATAACGCATAACCTTTTTTGGTGAGTTAAATATCTTAGATTTCATACACCGAAAAAATTTCTCAGTTATTGGCTACTAAATTTTCAACTGAGTCTCTGGTGAAATACCCCTTACTGAGCTTCAGTTGTTTAAATTAGTAAAACATAACTAATTTTTTTAATTCAAAATTGAGCTGAGGACTCAGTTGATTGAAACTTACAACATTAACAATAATTTAAAAGCCACCAACATATAATTTTATCTTATTTTTGTTTCTAATTTTATTTATGTTTTTTATTTGAAATTGAAGACAATTTAAATATTACCACAGAGGCAATTTAAGAAGTGCACTAATAAAACTCTTCGTCCAATCTTTACTAACGATGGTCTGGTTTCACTCTTGCTCTAGTTTATGTGAGATCTTGTTTGGCCCCACCTATTGTAGCAATTAAAAAGAAATGTTTTCTCTTAAAAGATCTTAAAAATAAAACGTAACTTATCTCAAAAAATTTCATCTGCACTTTAATTCCATCTTGTACTAATTGATTTAATCGAATTTCGACGGTAAATCCATTAAAATCCATTCTTTCGTCTAAAATTGGTTAAATAAAAAAAACTTCAAATATATTTTTTTTATTGTTTTTCGAAAATACTTTGACAGTCTTTAATTAATTCATTTGAACATACAGGGTATCTGATAAATATATTTTATTTAACTGAAACAATAGTTGACAACGATTATTTCAGTTAAATTGATTTTTTTTTTATTTTAACTGAGAAATTCTTTAACTGAGCCACTAAGAAATTTTATCGGTGTAGTTTTCTAAATGAATAATTAGTTGATATCTAACTAGGAAGTTTCTTCAAACTAAACATTACTATGTTATTTTAATGAAATTTCAATATTTTGTAGAAAAAAAAATTGTAAGATGAACATCTCACTGTTTTTGACCACCTCGGTAATTTAAGTGATCAGAATATGGGGTTAGAAAGGATTCGTCCGAGGTAGAATTAGACAGGTTGATCTTAGATTTCTTTTCTCTATCATAATAATCTGAAAATATAGCTTGGAACACATTCATTGTACGAGGTTTTCTTTAGAAAAATAGATGCACTTTTCAGAGTTTTGTATAAAAATATGGCGATTTTGGGATTAAGAGTGTGAGAATGGGCAAATAAACAGCAGAAAATTAATGGGTCGCTTGCCCACCCCAGAAAAATGGTCTAGGTACGCCAATGCTTACTAGTAAATACCCTTGTAAAAATCCAAAATCGATAAATTTTTTTTGTGTTTTATTTATAATTAGTTGAATTATATTTAATTCTTCTTAATTTAATTAGTTTTTTTGTTTTTCTTACTGTTTTTTCTTTTATTTTATTAGTGGCGTCCTTTTTTATAAATGTCAAACTAAAATGTCATCTGAGTTTGACATTTCATCTCAGCAATATGTCGGCAATAATTGTTAACGAAGATGCGTTAACAATTATTGCGACATATATTGCCAGCAATAAATATGTACGCAATTTGGGGGTCTACACTGAAGATAACATAATTTTGACATTTGCTGCAATATATGTCAAAATATTTATTGCTAGTCTAGACTGGGGGATAGAAATCCGGTTTATTCAAAAAAGAAATTTATAAACAATAATTTTTTTTTAATTTTGTTTAAAACGAACACATAAAATATTTACATTTGAGAAAAGGTGACACGGAGGAAATAAGAAGATAAACAGGAAATCTAAAGTAGAATGTTTGTATACACATAGTTACAAAAGTATACATACGGGAAACAAATTTCTGTTTTCTTGAAGAAAATATGATTTTACTTTCTTTTTACTTGCATTTTTTGTTTAAAGTAAAACATGAATCATTTTTATCATATTCTAGAAAACTTTTGTTGTTTTTGTTAGCAAATAACTACAAAAAACATATAATTTATCATTTTTTAAAGTTACATAAGTATCAGAGCTTTAAAGAATTAATTCCTTTTTGGAATGAATTCCCAAAAATTTAATTCAATTCTTTAATTCAAGGAATGAATTCATCAATAAGACATAAGCAGGAATTAATTCCTGTGAATGAATTCAAAGAATTCAAATTCATAGAATGAATTCCCTGACCAAAGCGTAAAGAATTAAAATTAAATAATTCATTCACTAAAGAATTCATTCAACACTATTTAATTCAATTTGAAATCAAGGAATTCATTCAATTCTAGTTAATTCAACTTTTGGCTAAGGAATTCATTCAACTGTGCACTTAATTCAACTTTTGATCAAGGAATTCATTCAATTCTAGTTAATTCAACTTTTGGTCAAGGAATTCATTCAATTCTAGTTAATTCAACTTTTGGTCAAGGAATTCATTCAAGTTAATTCAACTTTTGGTCAAGGAATTCATTCAATTCTAGTTAATTCAACTTTTAGTCAAGGCATTCATTCAATTCTAGTTAATTCAACTTTTAGTCAAGGAATTAAATTTTTTTCGTTTAATTCCCTTAATTAAGTTTTCAATTCCTAGGGAATTAAACAAAAAAATTTAATTCCTGGGGAATTAAACGAAAAAATTTAATTCCTAGGGAATTAAACGAAAAAAATTTAATTCTTGACTTAAAGTTGAATTAACTAGAATTGAATGAATTCCTTGACCAAAAGTTGAATTAACTTGAATGAATTCCTTGTCCAAAAGTTGAATTAACTAGAATTGAATGAATTCCTTGACCAAAAGTTGAATTAACTAGAATTGAATGAATTCCTTGACCAAAAGTTGAATTAACTCGAATTGAATGAATTCCTTGCCGAAAAGTTGAATTAACTAGAATTGAATTAATTCCTTTACCAAAAGTTGAATTAACTAGAATTGAATGAATTCCTTGTTGAATGAATTCATAAAATTTTATGAAGGCATTAGAAAAGAATGAATGAATTCCTTTAATATAAATCGAATAAAAAAAAAGGAATTCATTCAATTCCTTAAGTTCGGTCAGGGTATTCATTCCCAAAATATAAATTCAGTTCAAAAAAAGGGAATTAGGGAATTAATTCTTCGAAGCTCTGATAAGTATACATACCCCCCTATAAAAAATTATGTATCGTTACAAGTGACGCTACAAATTTCATGATGATATGGTACAATTCATTAGTAGAGCTTGTACTTTCACAAAAAGTGACCATATTTGGAAAACAAAAATCATAACGTGTCAGTAATGGAGCAAAATGGGCAAAGGCAAAGAAATTTCGGAACCAATTCGAAAAACCGTCATTAAATTGCGGAATTACGGTAAGTCTCTGAATGAAATTGGAAATTTATTAAATTTGAAAAAGGCCACAATACAAACGATAATAAAAAATTTCAAAGAAAATTGAAATTATGAAAGTAAGGCACGTTTTGTCCGCCCTCGTATTCTCGACAACCGAACAGAACGGGCCGTTATTCGTTCCGTTCAAGAAAATCCTAAGCAAAATGTAGTCGAACTGAATCGAAAATTAAAAGCAGTACTGGAAATTTCTGTTTCCGACAAGACAGTTCGAAGAACCATCAAGAGAAATGGGTACAATAGCAGAGTTGCGATAAAAAAAAAACACTACTTAGATCTGTGAACATCCAGAAACGCTTGAGGACGCCCAAAAGTACGGAAATGTTCACGTAAATGACCCAACATTTTGGGAATCGGTAATACTTATATTCATCGGTGAATATTGTATAAAATAAGAATTATTGTAGTTATTGTATAAAATAAGAATTAATTTTTTAACATACAGTAGAACCTCGTTTATCCGGGTTTTTCGGTACCAGGATCAGCACGGATAATCGATAAACACGGTTAAAAGAGTCATATAAATTTTTACTAAATCTTTGGTATTTGAATGAGCAATTTGCACAAAAATACCTGTTAAGCTGCCCACACACTAGGGAACATTCCATTCCACATGGCCATTTTTTTACGAATGTTGAAATGTGTATATGATTGTGCCACGTTGACCTTTGTGTTTACAAAATTTTTTGATATTTTTTGTTTCCAAACTCAATTTTTCATCGTGTGTATCGATGTTACTGTTTTTGCTGTATTTAGTTCATTGATAGCAGTCACGCTATCAGGAGCTTTTGTAATTACGCATTTGAGAAAATGAAAATGACGACAATTATAAATACCCGAAAAAAAATTTATTCAGTTGCATATCTTTTTTTATTTGGCATCATACTAAATTATATAAAATTTTATCCGGAAAATGGATTAATCAAAATGTATATAAACGAATAAAAAAGATATTTGAATTGATATAATTTCATCCAATTTTATCGGAGTTTTGGTCTTATTCAATTGCATTAAATTTTGTTTGTTTATATGAGTATGTATAGTGTAGGAAAACAATCAGTTAATTAACTGAGAGAATTATCTGAATAATATTAATAAATTTTTGCACAAAACCGATGAATTTCACTAGGCCTCGTCCATTGAAACTTTTTACTAAATAATGGAATTTTTGATAAAATGTCAAAATATTCATTTTATTTATTAAAAGTTTCATACACTTAACGAAAAAGCTTCGTTAAAACTAAATTCATAAAATATATGAAGCGTTTTCATCAATTTTAAGCATAGGCCTAGACAATTTTTCTGGGGTGGTCAAGCGACCCATTAAAATTTTGCTGTTTATTTGCCCATTCTCACACTCTTAATCTTAAAAAACACTTTCGGCATTATGCTTACAATTTTTTCACACAAAAAAAAACTTAAAAATGATTCCTTGCCTTCTAATAAAATTTTCAAAATTTTCAAAATTAAATAATCCTGGTAATACTCATAATTTTCAAAATTAATAAACTCTGAATAGTGCATTTATTTTTCTGAAGAAAACTCGTACAAGGAATGTATTTCAAGCTATATTCTCAGATTACTATGAAATTTAGATATTTAATAGAGGAAAGAAATCTAAGATCAACCTGTCTAATTCGTCCACCTTGGACGAACAGTAGGGTAGAGGGGGGATCCTTCGCCACTTTTTTTTCAAAGCATGGTCATTTCTTAACCCCTAATTATTTTTCTAAAATTACTTTCAAATTGAAAACCTACATATCTTGTCTTTAAATTCTATTATTTTTATTCTAATTATTTGCATATTTTCTATTATTTTTTTAATATTTTTCAAAGTAACTCAATTCGGCGAAACTGCCCCAAACCTGGGGTATATTCGCCAAAAGAGCCAGATACAATTTAAAAAAAAAATTTGTTAATACAGCAAAGTCAATCTTTTAATGACTGAAATAAATAATTTAGAATAAGTTCTTTAAGATATGTGATTCCTTTTAATCAATAAATCTCCACTACATTAAAAAAAAAATAATTTAAAACTATAATATAATGATTCTTCAAAATTACAAAAAACTGAATAATTAATATAAATTTAAGAATGAACACAATTGTTCTAATTTACTATTAAACATATTTTAAACATATAGAAAAGTCTTATAGAGCATTTAAGGCAGGGATGCACCAACTCTTTGTAGCTCCAGGGGCCATATGGTGATTGTGCCCCAGGGACAGGCACTAACATAAAATTAATATTTTTTCACACTTTTTAAGCATTTATTAAAATCAAACTATTATTTTTCGAAACCTTTGGATCGTAGGTCTAACATAATGAAAAATTATTTTCTTATCACATGATTTGAGGAAGTTATTACAAAATGTATTTGCTTCCTATTATTTTTCTGGCACCCCAAAAAACACAAAAATACGTCTGTCTGCGACCACATGTGATATAAATTAATCAAAGTGGATGTCAAGGAAAGGTCATTCAAAAATGCACAAAATATATTTTTTCCAATTTTTTATCCCCCTTAATAGCGGAGAAAAATCGGATTAGTTTATGTGCCCCACTGGCGAAGGATCCCCCCTCTACCCTATATATCCCCATATTCTGACCATTTAAATTACCCAGGTGGACAAAAGTAGTGAGATGTTCATCTTACAATTTTTATTTCTAAAAAATATTGAAATTTCATTAAAATAACATAGTAGTGCTTAGTTTGAAGTAATTTCCTTGTTAGATATAAACTAATTATTCGTTTAGAAAACTATGAAATCTGAGATATTTAAATCACCAAAAAAGATTCTGCGTTATTTTTCTATTATTAACTGTATTTGTGTGACTCTCTATCAGTGTTATCTAGAACGATTTTGACAGTTTTTCAACGTATTCCGGCTTTATACTGTCAAAATTGTTCGAGATCATTGAATAAAGATCATTGATAGGAATGCCGCATGCTATTGAACAACTTTGCGGTTCTAATAATTTTTCTTAAAGAAAAACTCTTATAGTCAATTTTATAATTAGAACTAAGATAGATTTGTTTCTAAAATATTTCTTAGGTAAGAATTTTTCAAACAACATTTCTTATTTAAGAAATATTTAAAACAAAAATCGATCTTAGTTCTGACTATCGAACTGACCCTTAGATTTCCACAAATTATCTGCCTAGGAAGCCATTAGACATTTTCCCAAACCAAAAACACAGGATTAATTGATATTAAAAAGTAATATTGTGATAATTTTCGCCATCAAAATTATAGATAAAAGTATTGTAGGTAGATTTTTTTTAAATTCTGGGGTGGGCAAAAATCAGTCTAGGGTGGGCTTAGCCCTAACCCTATCCTACTAAGTGTTGACTATAACACCGGCTATAATATTCATACTTTATTTACAAAGTGTTCGTAAAAAATCAAATGTTAATTAAAATCTGATATAGTAATTGATTAAACTATAATTTTTTACTCTGTGTAGTTACTTTTCTTATTTCTTTCATTAGATTTAAGAGTAGATACCCAGTGTAGAAAATCATTACCAGATATGTGGTTATGTAACTACATACCTGGTAATGGTAACTAGTTACTTTTGTTATTACATTTCTTATTACCTTTATATGGCGATGTCGCGAAAAGTAACGAGTTACACACCAGCATACGAAAAATCAAAAAATATGTCGTTACCTATGTGCTTACCAGTATTGACTAAAATAATGATTCTAAAAATAGAATTTCAAAAAAATTAGTTTTATAAAAAGAAATATTTTTTTAATGTTAAAATTTTTTAAATAAAATTTTCTCGTGCAGGAATCGAACCTGGGACTCCCGGTTGCCAGTCAATAAATAGCTCTACTATCTGAGCTATATCGACATGTAATGTTTGATAGAAAAAAACATAATTGACTTGCTGCGCACAAGTCAGCTTACTCGCCAACATAAAAAAAATCAAAAAATATGTGGTTACATACATATATCATTACCAGTGTTGAAAAAATATTGAGTCTAAAAATAGATTTCAAAAAAATTTACAAAAAAATCTAGAACATTATTTTATTTTTGAAATAATGATAAAAATAAGCCATTATTGGTAATACCTACATTATTTTCTATTTTGAAATAATGAAAAAAGTAAGTATTTATTAGTAACTCATTATTATATATTTTAAAATAATGCAGAAAGTTAGTACGTATCATTACTGGTAGTCCAAAAAATAATGATATGTCATTACCTTTTCTACACTGGGTATAATTAAAAAAGTGCGACATTGGTATGTCTCATTTATCACAGAAATGAAAAAATTCTGGGTAATTAGAAACCCTAGATATAACATAACATATAAGCTCAACTTTTTAATTTTGTATTGAATTAAGTATATATTGTATTTAAATCCACAAACATTTTGCTCGATTCGAGATAGTAAATAATTTTATCTAAAATATTCTTGGGTCACATTTAGTTTTATAAAGAGTTGTTATAGAGATATAATTTGATCAAGTATATGTATTTGTATATGGCATATAAAATGATATAAGAGAAAAGATATTTTAAGATATGATTATATAAGGCAACGAATAAGAAAATTTTGAAAATCGGAATCGCAGATAAACTCATATTTAATTTTATACGTTGTTATTACTCTCTAATATGAATAGGTACAATTGGATCAAACCTAACTTGATAAAATCTAATCGTTTTTTCACGGGTAATGAAAACTGCATTAATTTTATAAATGAATATATTTGCGAGAATTATGGGACATAAAATGTGATAACTAAAAAAATAAAACTAAAAAAGAGCAGCATATGGAAAACTAACAATTAACAAATTAAATAATTTCATTTTCTTCCGCCCATATTTCATGTGATCAGTTCTACAAACAAACAAAATTTATGTTTCGTTTGAGATCGTCTGTATAAAAAAATGAATAAAGTAGAAACACAAGTTCCGTCACGCATGTTCCCTAGTGTGTGGGCAGCTTTATTAACTTCTGAAAGCACGGATAATAGAGTTAAACCACTGTTAATAGAGGTATAAAATCAAATACCAGAATGCCGGTTAACATATATACCCGGTTAATGGAGGCCCTGATAATCGAGGTTCAACTGTAATTCGATACTATTACATCCGAGTTTTGACCCGATATAATTTTATGAATTTGATACAAATTTAACTCTATCATATATAATAATGTAGTAACACAAAGCGCAATAATGGTTTCATATGGACCCATATAAAAACATTTACAATTATGTATATAAAAAATTATTTGGTTGTATCAAAACTTTTTTACTTGGGAATTTAAAAATTGTGTACATACAATTTTAAAATAATAACCAGTCAAAATATTAAATTTAAAAAAAAAATTACCCTTACAGATGACTTTTTCTACATGAAAATCTTATCAGTGAAAAATAAACTGATGAAATTTTTTTAATAATTTACAAAAATGCATCTCATATTATTATTTATATGATTATTTTTAATCTTGATAAGAAAACTTGACTACTCATGGAGGTCTATTCGAGCCTCCAAAAAACAACAGATTTACGTTATTTGTATAGACGTTATTTTTATTTTATAAATGCGCTTGGATTCGCATATAACATAATATTGAAATGCTGCTGGGCGTAAAAACAATTTAAAAAAAATATATTTACGTACAATAACATAAAAAAACGAGTAAAAAAGGTTAAAGTTTGGCACGCCGACTATATAATACCCTACACCAGTCTGATTTAAAGCCAACTAATGTTTGGATCCGAAATTTGAATGGGTTAAAACAGACTTGTGTCAAAATTTTCCATAAAATCATAAAAGAAGAGAAAATCGAAAATATAGCCCATAAGGGCGATAGGCCCAAATATGGACCGATCTTATCTAGAATCAATAGGCTTTTTCCTTGGGACCATGTGAGTCAACGAACCAAATTTCATTGAAATATCTTCTTAATTGCGACCTGCAGCGTGTAAACAAGCCAATTTTGGAGGGTACCCTTATATGGGCACTTCGTCTAAACATGGACCGATTTTAACCAAAATTAATAGGCTTCGTTCTTGGGCCGACATAGGTCTGTGTACCAAATTTCATTGAAATATCTTCGTATTTGCGACCTGCAGCGTGTAAAAAAGAAAATTTTGGGGGTACCCTTATATGGGCACTAGGTCTAAACATGGACCGATTTCAACCAACGAAGTAAGTCGGTGTACAAAATTTCATCAAAATATCTTAATATTTGCGACGTGTAGAGTGTTCACAAGAATACATGGACAGACAGATCGGTATACTATAAGGTGGGGCTAGGATAGGGATGCCAAACGGAAAATCCCGAAATTCCGGGATTATTTCTCAAAAAGCCCGGGCTTTTCTTATTTTTTAATATTAATATAAACGCAAATAAACAAAGTGAGCAATTTTAGATTACCTACGTTTTTTCTTGAATTTTCTCATATTGACAAGTAATTGATGCCAAGATATTGGTAAAATTATAAATTAAGTAGATTATTCGAGTAAACTATGCAAAGACTTTGCAGAAAAATTTGAAATTTTGGTAAACAATATTAAGTTTTTGAGTAATACATGCGAAAAATCAAGTTTGTTTGTTATTTTACCGATTTATTCTTCCAAGCGAAATTCGATTTCTGAAACTGGGACTGTAAGTTTTGGCTGGGAATGTAAGTTCGAATTCTTCCATGAAAATATTTGCTAACGATAACCAAATAACTTTGTTGCTGTAATTACACGATTTAGTGGGCAAGGTTATCGCAACGAATCTGTTTTAAAATCTTCTTACAAAAAACTGGGCGCAAGTGTACTTAATGACAGGCCTTCCCAGCCAGAAAAATACAAACGGGAAAGCGATGGCAAGGTATTTTAACAGGTGGCACAAGTACTGACCAAAATTGCTTTCCCATTTCCAATATGATAACGCCAATAGACAAAAGGACCGGCAGTTCAAAAAGCGTACTGCAGAAACAAAATTTTTAACTTTGGCAAAACGCTGCCAAAACCAATAAATATGTGGTTTGGAATTATATTTTCCAAAATAAAATTTAAAAAAAGTTCATATGTATCTTTTTTTGCCCTGCCGTGATGTTTTGTAAAACAAATACTGGCAAAACGATTTTTGCAAACGCTGGCAAAGCGTCCCAAATGAGTGTTCTGCCAGTTATTTATTTTTAACATCGCGGTTACCCAGTGGTATGCAAGTACTTGATTTTTTGTACAACTGTCAATTTCTGACTGAGATGTTTCAGTATTCATAAAATGTACCACATTATTAATTAAAAACTATTAAATAATTATAAAACGCTTTATTCTATAAAAAAATTAGTTACATAATATAAAAATTTTTACAAATAAAGGAAAATTTAAATCCCGAAATCCCGTAAAATCCCGGGATACCGAAAAATCCCGTAGTGCCGAAAATCCCGAATCCCGGGATTTTCAAATATCAATCCCGATTGGCATCCCTAGTCTAGGACCAATATTTTTTGGTTTTACAAACATCAGCAAAAACTTATAATACCCTCTCCACGTACACACAAAAAAATATTGTTCAACTTTTTTCAATTAAAACGATTTGTTAAATTATTTCAAAAGGTGTCAATTAAAATTTAATCCAATGGATTAAATAATTGCTCAAAACTGCAATTTGCTTGACATTTTTTTTTATTCTACCACTCAAAAGCATTTCATAAAACAAGAGAAAAACATCAGCATATTGTTGTTGTTTTTCATTTGCTTTATTTACGTAGTTGTTTTTATAAATGCTAATGTATTAGTAACAGGGATGATAAAGTTGGTACTATATTACTTTTTGTGATACTATTAGAACCTCAAAAGTACTATGTTACTCCTTAGCATTATTTGATACCATTTTAAATTATTCAAAATAAATAGTAAAAAATCGTAAGAAACGTAATTCAAAGGAAAGATTTCTAAAATTTTGCAAAAAATATTAAACATTTATTTGAATTTAAGAGAAAATCTTTAAATTGTTGTGTTTTTTGTTTAGTTTTATTTGATTTAGTTTTCTGAATTGATATTAGTTAATTTAAATTGTGCGGTAACTTAATTTTTAGTAAATTGGACATGTTCGGGCATGTTGTTTGTTTTAATACCCAATCCATATATGTGACAGCGCATAGAGAAAGGGATTGATGGTGTACCATCAATTTTTTTTTTGATGGTACACCAAAGATACACGTATTTAAATCTTTAAAATGGCTCTCCTGAACAAAACCCTTTTTTACCCTTAGGTCTCTTTCTATTTTGCGCGTCACATATAGTTTTTTTAATTATAAGAAATAAATTTAAAAAAAAGATTAAAATTTTATAATTTTTGACCCCGCTTTTTAAATATTAAAGATTAGACTGGGACGTCAAAATAATAGTCAACGCTGAAGATTGGATGCAAGAACAAAAGCGATAGAATAATATAAAAAGGTAATTGCGAAGAAGAAAGAACGAAATACACTAACAGAGTAAAGTGGATCTATATTATATTTTGAACCTTGTTTTAATGTACAAAAGCACTTTAATATATGTACGTTTTTTTGTTAATTTATAATAAAAAACTAAAAAAAAGTACTTTGCGGGTCGAAAAAGTACTATTTTTTAAGCAGGTTGGTACTATTTTGAAAATCCCATTTTTCATCCCTGATTAGTAACTAGTATTTTAAATTATTTTTTATAAAATTTTATAAATTCTCGTTGAGTTTATTATTTTATTTAGTTAAATATTTCAATTTTGCCATATTAAATCTGAATATTCATTTATTCTAAAGCATTACTATTATATAGTAATGTATTTTTTAAAATATTTTGTTTAAAAAATTTAAAATTTTTTTAAACGAAAAATCTAATTTTTGAAATTTTTTGTTTAAAAATTTAAAATTTTTTTTAAACAAAAAATCTAAAAAATTAATTTAAAACAAATTATTTTAATTTAGTTTAAAAAAAATTTTTTATAACAAATTCAAAAAAATTTTAAATTTGAAATTTTGTTTAAAAAATAAATAAATTAAAAATTATTTTAATCAAATATATTTTTTTTAGTTTTCAAAAAATTTTAACAGAGGCCTTAGCTTCAGAAAAAAGAAGAAAACTAATTTCTACGAGAGAACTTTTCACATAAGTATAAATAAATCTATCAACTGAATGAAAATTGAATGCAGCTTTTATTTTAATGACATTCAAGCTAAAAATAAAGAAGTATATTTTTTATAGTTGGCATGGCAACTGCCACTTTATCCAGCTGATAGTTAGTTTATTTAGAAGTTCTACAATATTGATCAATTTTTAATCCAATGAATTAATTTTTAATCAAACTCATATAAAAAACCAATAAAAATCCTAATCAAATGTATCACTATTTTATTGAAAATTTATTCAATTAAAGTGCTACAAATTTTTAATTGAATGAACAATTTTCGTGATTGGAGGAATTCCAACGACAAAATTTATTGAATAGGCGGTTTTCATGATTGAAATTAGTTTTTATTTTTTTGTGTGTAGTGGTGTAGGGTATAAATATTCCGACAAAAACATGTTTTTCTGAATTTTTGTAATTTTAAATGGGGTGATAGATAAGAAAGTCGTTTGTAATTTTATTAACAAACAAAAAATTTTACAGTACACTCAAAAAAGTTTGACAGTTGTTTGTGTAGTAATCAGTAGTTGTTGTTTTTAACAGTAATTACAGCTGTTTTTCTATAGAAAAAAGCAAAACAACTTTTATGACGGTTATTTAAGAAAACAACTAATGAAAAGTACTGTAATTTCGTAACAGTTGTTTAAATCAGTTAATTCTAATATCATAATAAACAACAACCAAAACAGTGTTTTTACAGTAAACAGTAGTTTTTGTTAGCTATTTAAAAAATAAAAAATTTCGTTGAATTTTTTTGGATTTAAAAAATTCTTGTTTAGTTTATATTTGTTATTATTGATATATTTCTAGTTTGCAAATAAATATCAGAAACTTGTATTGTATCTGCAATGCATAAAAGTATAATAACTGGAGAACGGCAGAGCTTTTAAGAGTTAATTCCTAAATTCAATTTTTCAATTCTGAATTAAAAATTCGATGATTTAATTCACAGAGCACCTATATTGAATGGAATTAATTCATATTAGTTTTTTTTCGACTTATTTTGTTACGAATTAATTCAATTTCTATAGTTCTTTTTATTAAATTAAATGAATTAATTCACTGGTGAACGCGTTCAATTTTATAAATTGAACGGGAAGAAAAGTGAATTAATTCCTTACTGAATTAATTCACCACTGAATTCGTTCAATTTCATTTTCGTTCAGTGAATTAAAAAAAATAAAATTACGTTCAGTGAATTAAAAAAAATAAAATTACGTTCAGTGAATTAAAAAAAAATAAAATTACATTCAGTGAATTAAAAAAAAAAAAAAATACGTTCACTGAATTAAAAAAACAAAAAATACGTTCACTGAACTCAAAGCCTATTTTCAGCCGTTCAGTAGAAGAAAACATTGATTTACAAATAAAATTTGCAACTAAGCAATTTTACAGCGTTTGCTAGTAAAAATAAACAAATTACATATATATATATATATTAAGTATTAGAGAAACCCGATGCACTTTATCAACCTATGTACATGATTAAAAAATAAAGCCTTTTACTATTAAAAATAAAAACTTTACAGATATAGATGAATTTGGAAAAAATATAACTATTAATTTTTCAAACTTATGCTTCCCAGTAAAATGTAGATGCTTGACTATGACGTATTTCATTTATACGTTTTTATAATACAATGTTTTCTTCTACTGAACGGCAGAAAACAGGATTTGAATTCAGCGAACGTAATTTTTTTGTTCAATTCAGTGCACGTATTTTTTTCTTTTTTAATTCACTGAACGTAATTTAATATTTTTTAATTTACTGAACGTAATTTTATTTTCTTTTTAATTTACTGAACGTAATTTTTTTTTTTTTAATTCACTGAACGAAAACGAAATTGAACGAATTCTATGATGAATTAATTCAGTAAGGAATTAATTCACTTTTTTTCCGTTCGATTTATTAAATTGAACGCGTTCACCATTGAATTAATTCATTTGATTTAATAAAGAGAACTATTGCAATGGAATTAATTCTTTGAATTTATTGTTTGATGAACGCGTTCAGTTGAACGAATTCAGTGAATTACTTAAGAAAAGGAATTTATTCAATTCTAGAGAAAATTGAATTCGATTGGTAGTGAATTCATTCAAAAAAGAATTAATTCTTCAAAGCTCTGGAGAACGGTTTGGAATTTTTACTTCAAATTTTAAATAGGCTGAAGCAGGGATAATAAATGGGATTTTTAAAATAGTACCAACCAGCTTAAAAAATATTGCTTTTTTAGTCTACTAATATTAATATTTTGTGAAGATTTTAAAGTATAATTTGTTATTTTCAATAAACTAAAAGTTAACTTAAATATAACTTAAATTTTGTAACAGTTTTAAGCGGAGAATACACGAGGGAACATTCGTGAAAAATGCCCATTTTTTTGTATTCAACTTCGTTTTAAAGCGAACATTATTTTAAAAGTATTTACGGATCTATTCCAACTTGTGAATGTCATAAGAATTTTTTCGAATGCACAATTTGATTGACAATCGAATCAAATTAATTAGGTGGATTAAGAATTCATTCAAATCTTCGAAATAGGGTATAGCATACATGGGAATTTTTCATTACCATTGAAATTTCATTACCATTAGTTCATACTAGGGATGCCAATCGGTATTGATATTTGAAAATCCCGGGATTCGGGATTTTGTATGACTACGGGATTTTTCGGCATCCCGGGATTTCGGGATTTAAATTTTCCTTTATTTGTAAAAATTTTTATGTTATGTAATTAATTTTTTTATAGAATAAAGCGTTTTATAATTATTTAATAGTTGTTAATTAATAATGTGGTACATTTTATGAATATTGTAACATCTCAGTCAGAAATTGACAGTGGTACAAAATATCAAGTACTTGCATATCACTGGGTAACCGCGATGTTAAAAATAAATGACTGGCAGAACACTCATTTGGGACGCTTTGCCAGCGTTTGCAAAAATCGTTTTGCCAGTATTTGTTTTACAAATCATCACGGCAGGGCAAAAAAAGATACATATTAACTTTTTTTAAATTTTATTTTGGAAAATATAATTCCAAACCACCTATTTATTGGTTTTGGCAGCGTTTTGCCAAAGTTAAAAATTTTGTATCTTCAGTACTTTTCCGGCGCTTTTTGAACTGCCGGTCCTTTTGTCTATTGACGTTATCATATTGGAAATGGGAAAGCAATTTTAGTACTTGTACCACCTGTTAAAATACCTTGCCATCGCTTTCCCGTTAGTATTTTTCTGGCTGGGATAATATATGAAGGCCTGTCATTAAGTACACTTGCGCCCAGTATTTTGTAAGCAGATTTTAAAACAGATTCGTTGCGATAACCTTGCCCACTAAATCCTGTAATTACAGCAAAGTTATTTGGTTATCGTTATCAAATGTTTTCATGGAAGAATTCAAACTTACAGTCCCAGCCAAAACTTACAGTCCCAGTTTCAGAAATCGAATTTCGCTTGGAAGAATAAATCGGTAAAATAACAAACAAACTTGATTTTTCGCATGTATTACTCAAAAACTTATTATTGTTTACCAAAATTTCAAATTTTTCTGCAAAGTCTTTGCATAGTTTACTCGAATAATCTACTTAATTTATAATTTTACCAATATCTTGTCATCAATTTCTTGTCAATATGAGAAAATTCAAGAAATAAAACGTAGGTAAACAAAGTGAGCACACTTTGTTTATTTGCGTTTATATTAATATTAAAAAATAAGAAAATCCCGGGATTTTTGAGAAATAATCCCGGGATTCGGGATTTTGCCAATCCCGGGATTTCGCGTTTGGCATTCCTAGTTCATACTATATATATATTTAATCCTTTAATTCCTAGTGGAACATAGGGCCGCAACAAATGTTTTCCATTGTATTCTATCGGTAGACATCATTTTCATCTCACTCCAGGACATACCATGCTCATGCAACTCGTTCTCTATTTGGCGTCTCCAAGTGTTCGCAGGTCTACCAGGTCTCCTGGATCCTTGGGGGTTATATTCAACGGACTGTCGAGTTAAATCATTCGCTGGCTTTCTCATTGTGTGTCCTAGCCAACTAAATTTACGCAATCGGATATTCATACTCAAAGGAATTTGATTGGTTAGGTTCCACAAATCCCGAATTGATATCGTGGCAGGCCAGAATATCCTATGTATACGCCTGAGGCAGCGGTTTACAAAAGCTTGCATACAACTTATTTCATGACTCGAAATATTCTAGGTTTCACAGCCATACAGAAGAACAGATTTTACGTTGCTATTAAAAACCTTGATCTTGGTGTGATTTAAGATATTTTGCGATCTCCAGAATTTATAAAGCATGCCGTATGCTTGCTTTACCTTGCACAGTCTATTCTGTATATCTTCTTTGCTGCCCCCTCTTTTAGAAATTATACTCCCCAGATAACAAAAGATTTCAACATCATCAATGGGTTCGCCCGAAAGCTGGAAGTTTGTGTTGCATGAATAATTTATTCGCATTGATTTAGTTTTGTTGATGTTAATTTGTAAGCCCGCTTTGGCCGCACGTGTGGCAAAGGATTGAATCTTGGATTGCATGCTAGAGAAGCGGTGGGATAGAAGACAGACGTCATCTGCATACTAATGACAATGAAAAAATTTCATTACGATTTAATGGTAATGAAATATTTTTCATTGGAAAAACCATTACTAATGGCAATGAAATTACACTAATGTATAAAAAAAATAATTACAATTGATTAAAAACCATTTGTTTACAAAAAAATTCAGACAAATAAAAACGAACAACGGGTTTGGCCGGGGAAGTTATAAAACTTAATTTTTTAAGGAGGATCCATTCCATTTCGTTAAACTTTACCTGGATACAAATAACAAGGGAATGGAAAGTAGTATTTAATTTCAAATGATCCTGAGCCTGAATGAGCATATTCCATCTTCGATTTCAGCGAGTTTTAATCCATTTTAACGTTTTTCTGTCAATGGCAATTATTTTTTTTTATTTATTCATTCTCATTGGTAATGAAATTTAAAATCATTGTCATTAATCAATGAAATTAAATTTTAGGATCATTACCATTGATTAAAAAAATGGTAATGAAAATAATTTAATTACAATTGATATCAATGCAATGGTAATGAAATCATCAATTAATTAGTCCACCTAATTAATTAGTCCCATATATGGGGTATAGGTATTTAATCATTCAGAATTGAAAATCGAATGAGTGAATTCTTTAGGATCTCGTTTCAAAAAACACAAAAATTTCCAGAATTTTTAATTCTCCTAATTTTTAATATTTTTTTTGTACATATACGTATTTTAATAAAAAATTCGAAAGAACATTTTTTTATGTGTTTAACTTAAATATTTTCAATATGTATAAGGATTTTTTATTTAAAACTCCGATATTTGATTTTATCGCTATAAACTTGTAATAAATAGGGTTCGGAAGTTTAGGCATTTATAACACAGTACAACAGCCATTCTGGGGGGTGAGAAATTCCAAGTCAGGGTGATGGTACTAGGTCAGTATAGTAAAACCCTCAAAGGGTTTGGCGTTCGTATGTGTCATTTTTTTTTTATGACCTTTTAAATTTTTTCCTTATCTTGATGTTTTTTCGCTTAGTTGTAACTCGAGAACCACTTGTCCGATTTTGATGAAACAAATTTAGAAAAATTTAGAATTACAATTTCTTTAATCCGTTCATATAACATTTTTCTTTATAATCAACAGTTTTGCCGGTAAAAATAAATTTGTGGAGAAAAAAAAATATTTTTTTGCCTAAAAATTAAATTTTTTTATGAATTTTAAAAAAAAAAATTTTAATTTTTAGGCAAAAAAATATTTTTTTTCTCCACAAATTTATTTTTACCGGCAAAACTGTTGATTATAAAGAAAAATGTTATATGAACGGATTAAAGAAATTGTAATTCTAAATTTTTCTAAATTTGTTTGATCAAAATCGGACAAGTGGTTCTCGAGTTACAACTAAGCGAAAAAACATCAAGATAAGGAAAAAATTTAAAAGGTCATAAAAAAAAATGACACATACGAACGCCAAACCCTTTGAGGGTTTTACTATACTGACCTAGTACCATCACCCTGACTTGGAATTTCTCACCCCCCAGACAATAATCCCAAAAATGTTCCATAGTGTAATCGTGTTTAATGTACATAAAATATGTATTAAAAATCGAAAAATATGCATTTAAAAATATTTAGTTATAATTGATTTTTTTAACGTGTTCAATTTTATCAATTCAACTTCAGTAGTGTATTTGGTCTTTAAAAGTTGCTTAAAAACTGAAATTTACCCCTCATCGTTAGCTATGTTTTCGACTTAACTATATCCGATAACTCATAAAAAACTCAAAGTGCATAAAAACACGTTTAAGACGAAAACTAACATATTACTTTTCGTATGAACGTTAACTTTCAACACGGATAATTATCAACGTTGAAAACTCAACGTTTATACATTTTCACATCTAACGTAACTTATTCGCTTTGCTTCCTAAAAACATACCTTCGATTATAACGGAAAATATTTAACATATCCCGTTTAGAATTTTTTTATACTACAATCGGTTTAACCTAGCTTTGCTTTAAATACTTAACGTTGATAGGCATGAGACAAAATACAGCTATTGTCAGAGAGTAATTTAATTTCTCCAATATTTTCGACTCCTTGTTGAAACAAAATCAAAAAAATTTTGAAATTTGAAAAATTATTTATTTTTATAAAAGATATTAATTTTGCAAAAACATATCGTCGCTGCGCTTAAGAAAATAGCTATTTGAAAAAAAAACTTTTACCTGAGGAGACCTACAAAACAGCTTTATTTCAGCCTTTATCGAAACTTTTTAGAAATTATTTTTCTGCACATATATAAACAAAACTCCAAATTTTGCATTTATAAAAGAATTACTTCCAAAAACCATAGCCAAGAGATAAAAAAAGATCTAATTTCGGTGCCCCACAAATAATTTTTGGAAGCAAATAGCTAATTTCTTAGGCGCAGCGACGATGTAGCGTTACTATCTAGTCAGAAAAATACAAACGGGAAAGCGATAGCAAAGCACTTTAACAGGTGGTACAAGTACTGGCAAAAAGTGCTTTCCCATTCCCAACATGATAACATAATTAGACAAAAGGAGTAAATAGGTAGTCTGGAAATATATTTTACAAAATAAAATTTAAAAAAAGTTCATATGTATTTATTTTGGTCCTACTGTGGTTTGAACCCAGGCCGTCAGATTAGCAGACGACAGCTCTACCCACTGAGCTAACGAGACATATAAAAGACATAGGTGGTGTTTCTAGATAACGTTTTTCGCCACACGAACGAAAATACAATAACAAAATACATGCAACGCAAAAACAAAATATATGTAGTCACTCATTCGACAAACGACGCACATCTTGGAGAAACCCCCCGATAATACTTGGTGGCTAAACACATAAATGAGCGATAACAGCCGGACCACTACTGGCTGTGCTAAAATGCTAGCGATGGCAGACAGTGTTCTGGAACTAATATGCCAGCGTTGGGAAAGAAAAAAAAGTTGATCTTGAGCTTTTCCACGAACAAAAAATTTATTTTGTAAAACAAAACGTTTTTAAACTTGCAACTGGATTAGAACTCGGAACCTTCTGACTACAAACTTTTTTTTTAACGAAGCGTCAGCATTTTTACAAAATCATTGCTCTTCTACCAGTGAACTGACTTTTTTTAAATATTGGGTCGTAGTAGTTCTGCTTGGTTTGTTTTATAGCATTCTGATTGCGAAATTTATTTTCAACCAATCAAAATGTTTGGAAATATAAATATTTCTGTATGGTTTTCATCCACAAAGTGAACAAAACTGTATGGTTAAAAATAAAGTCGACTTTAAATTTAAAATACTCTTTGACAATAAGGACCATGGTTGAATTATAAAAGGTTTGCTACATGGACATTTTTTCACTTGTCCAATTTGACAAAACTCGAAACAATAATATTAAGGAATTTACAAAAGTTAATAAGATAAAATTTGGCATAACTACATTTACAATTAACCAAAAACTACACTAATAGAAAAAAGTCCGTAAAAAATTTAGTTAAAACTACTAAAATTAGTTAAAAATGATGCTGCAGAAAAAAACTGCTAAATTAGCAGATTATTTTTGCTATATATTAGTAATATAGGAACAGCAAAAACAAAACTGTTAAATATACAGAATTTTAGTTATATTTGAGCTAAATTTTTTGAAATGGAGAATAGCAAATTGACCTGCTAAAATAAGCAAAAAATTTTGCTAAATAATTAGTAGCCTAAAAAATCACCAAAAAATTTTAAATTTTCGAAGTTTTTTTTCGATTTTTTTTAAATGCAAATAAAAATCGAGCCTTTTGAAAACAGCAGTTTACAATTTTTTAGCAAATATTTCTGCTGATTTTAGCAGAATAGACTGCTATTTGCATTCAACTAATTTTAGCTTAAAATTAGCAAAAATTTTTGTAGATTTAACAGTTTATTTTTGCTACTTTTAGTATACAAATATTTAGCAAAATTTTCTGCAGATTTTACAGTACAATTTGCTATTTTCAATTAACTAAAAGTTAGCTTAAATATTACTAAAATTATGTAAATTTAACAGTTTTAATTTTGCTGTTCTCATTTTACTAGTATTTAGTAAAAAAATCTGCTAATTTTAGCAGTTTTTTCTGCAGCATCATTTTTAACTAATTTTTAGTAACTTTTTCTGCTATTTTTACAGATTTATTTCTATGAGTGTAGTAGTTTTTAAAAACTACTTTAATTTTTCTGTCAAATTCCATACAAATTTTGAATCAAAAACTAAAAGTTTTTAAAAACTACTAGTTTTTGCTTGTAGTGAAATAATAGTATATTGGACTGGACAAAAGCTAGTAGTTTTTGACCATTTTTAGTTTTTGAGTCGGAAACTATAAAATTAATTTAGTTTTTCCATACAATTTCCATACAAACTAAAAACCAGATTCTACCTGGATTTAAATTTACAGTTTTGTATATACAGGGTAATGAAAAAATGTTGTAGTTGACCGAAACTGTATACTAGCTATAGATTATAACGATTATTTCAGTTACTTTGAAAATTTTTGGTTTCAACTGAGGAATTTTTCAACTGAGCAACTGAGAAATTTTATCGGTGTATATATTAATTCTACCGAGTGTATCAAAAATGCACATTTCAGATATTTTTACTTGGGTTTTGGCAAAAACCAGATAGAATCTGGTTTTCAGTTTGTCTGAAATTTGTATGGAAAAACTTAATTAATTTTGTAGTTTTTAAACAAAATTCAAACAAAAAAATTAATAAAAATAATTTTGTCATTATCATTCGCTGTGTTCATTTTGTTTTTGAGGGTAAATTTTACAGCATGTTTACCGTGTATTCCAAAAACAATTTTTTGTTTGTCAAACCAGCTGACAGCTTGCTTTGATCGTCTACAGGCCGCTTATAACAGTTAATACAAATTTAAATTCAAAACACCAACGAAGCTTTGATAACAAATCTTTTTTTAATAAACATGTGAAAATAAAAAAATTTTCTATCAATAATTGAATTATTCAATCTTACCTTGTGATAAAACGCATTTTGATTTTTTTTTAGTATTACAAATTAATAAAAAATATAATTTTTAGGGATAATTAATATGTGTGCTTTTGTGTGAAATGTGTTTAAGTATTTTAAATTTATAACTTTATTTATTTTGAATATTATTTTATTTTAAATAATTTGATTTAAAAATCCGGTTTTTATTTGTAGGAGAACACTGAGTTTCAACGTTATTTTAATAAATAACTCAACACTTTTCTGCTTTTATACTACGAAGTCAAAGTGAACACGAACTCACGTAATTAATTACATGGGGTTTCTAGAAGACGTTCGTTGTCACACGAATGAGTGACATGTATTTTGTTTTTGTATTGCTTGTATTTTGTTATTGTATTTTCGTTCGTGTGAAGAAAACGTCATCTAGAAACACCACCTTAACCAAAGAGTATACGTGTTGCCCTGTTTTTTTCTTTATGTCAACGCCATGTGTATATACTGTAATGTTTTTTGCTAGCTAACTCGCAACTTGGTGGCCTAGGGGCTTCTGATGCAGTAGGTCGCAGGTTCAAACACCGGTTGGAGCACAATATTCTTTTTCGTTTTTTTTTTGTTTTTATAAAATTTTAATTAGATTTTTATTATTTTGCTGTTATTTAGTATTTAACAATTTTTTAGGCCAAAAATAAATAAAAAATTATACAATTTGTTTTAAATTTGAAAAAAAAAATTTTTTTAATTGAAAAAAGAATATACATAAAAAAATTTATTTTTTACTTCGGCTGGAATTTGAACCCGTCCAGCCCATGTCAAAGACAGGCATCACAACCACTAGGCTACAATTAGTAATAGTTTGCGTAAACAATATGTGCGTTCCCGTACGTTACCGCGGGTACCCAAAATTGCCCAAACAACAACAATTAACACGCAATTTTGAGTACGGGAACGCCTTTGGGCTAGTTTGTGTAACTTCGGTAAAGTACGGGAACAGACATAATATTGCATACGAGTAAACCACAAATTATACCAGATATGAATCAGATGATTTGGGCAATATAGCCAACAGAAAATGAGCAAAACAAAACGAAAAATTTAAGAAAAACACAAAAGATAAAGCACAAAAATCTAAAAAGAGACAGATATATACAAAAATGCGCAATGCAAAATGTATGGAGATTTTATATTGTTATCTCCCTCTTGACTTGACTTCCATGTTAACAAAACCATACGGTTCGAGAATACTTTTTTGACACCTGTCATTAGTTTCACATCTGGTATTAATCTGAGGAGTAAACAATACATATACATATGTTTAGAAAAATGCAACAGTGATTTTATTGTGTTCTATTCTGATTGGAAAAATGTATCATTTTAATGGGGTGAGGGCAGGGCAACATTTTTAAAATGTTGCCTTTTAACAAGGCAACATTTTTTCCAGAAAAGAAAACGCCATTAATGTCGGAAAAAAATACGAATGAAAATTAAAAGAGAAACAAAAAAAAATTGAAAAACTAACAAATAAAAGGTGTTTATTACTTTTTTTTTTATGAAATATGTTTAGAAAAAAAACTACACCTCACCAAATACATATTTTCCATCTTGGATATGGAGAAATAGCTGAAATAGAAATGGCAATTTTTCACTATACTGTAAGTAATTTAATTAAATCCAATTAGTGAATATTAAATATTGCAATGGAATTTTTCAATTGTGTAAAAATATAAATTGAAGTGATAAAACTGAAAAGGCAGACTGTCTATCGCTGTTTTATATAAAATATAATTAAAATTTAAAAGTTAAAGTAAAATCCTTCATCATCGAATTCGGTATTAAAAATTAGGGTGAAAGAAGTGTCGGACAGATAATTCTTTTTAAAATAGGGAGAATCTAACCCCATCTGTTGAGCACTTTTAGAACTACATTTTGGATTTATTAAATCGAAGTGATTAGAAAGAGCGGCTAATATAGGCACATGAATATAAAAAGCGCTAGATTGATAGAAAAAGCGCAAAGTTGGCAACAGTGATTCCAGCAGAGAAAAAGTAAATAAAAAATCGCAAAATATTTTATTCTAGCAGTTAAAAACATTTATAAGGATTTTTCATCAGACATACAAATTTTGACTAAAATATAATAAAGTATAACATAGTGAACATGCAGTAAGTATTTTAACATGGAATAATACAAAATCTAACAAACGTTAATACAATTCGCATCTAAAGACAACCACCAGTGACTGAACATGTACTGCATCAAACACAGGAAAAACAGCAACAAATATTTCAACCAATAAGCACTCCAGAAATACAGCCTGCACGGGCCGCTCATGTTATGCCAACTCCAACTACTAATTGGAGTATAGAAACAATGCCATGGAAAATAACTAAAACTGACCATACCGGCGATGTTATGGAATTTACAGCACATACACCTCTTAAGGACAATGCAATGCGAAGAGCTCTGTTGCATCAAAAAAGAAAATCTGAATTAAATGCAACGGGAACATTGTAAGTATATAAAAAGTGTAGGTTGGAGAGAACATTTAAAAATTTGCTCACAGACTAAAGTGCTTACTCTGAGTTTAATGGTACTATGCTGGGTTTCATATAGAGTTTGCATTTCTGTTTTAACCGCAACGGGAACTCTGCTTATCCACACTACTTAACAGTTTTCATGCGGTTACGGTAAAACTATCATGTACACTGAACATTCTATAAACGTCATCAGGAATAAATTTTTTCAAAAAGAGAACGCATATGAAATATATATACATAGCTATTTTGGAATAGCTATATTTGGCCTTAGATTTTTGTAGATTAAGTACAGTAAGTTGTTTTTTCACGTGGGAAATTTTCACTCGAACTTAAAATGCCTCAAAAGTTATTTCATATTCAAAATATTAACAATTTTTTTATTTTATTAGAAAGATCCGTAAATTGTTTTACACGTGGAAAATATTTACCCAAACTTTAAAAGCTTTAAATAGTAATTTAAATTCTAAAAATTAAATTTTTTTTATGTAATATAAGCTGTGTTTTCGACTAAACTATATCCATTAACTCATGAAAAAACTAAAACACGTATTTTAGCTCTTTATTCTACTACAACAGTTCTTTATTCTTTTACACTCGTTTTAGGTAAACCGTGTTTAAGGCTGCATTCACACCTAATTCTTAAACACGTGTTTAAAACAAATAAGGAATAAAAATTAACAAATAAATGGAAAAATTTAAATAAAATATAAAACCACATGAAATAGATGCTAAATAGTAATGTCGTTTACGATAATCTATGTGTACTTTTTAGCTACGGCACGGTACAGTTACATCACATTTACGTTTACGGTCCCATAATCCACCCTTTAGTAACCATTCGTATACACTTCTTCTTTTGGTTTCGAAACAGCTGATTCGTTACAGTTACGATTACGGTTGGGTAACTCGGCCTTTAACGTTGATAGGCGTGAGACAAAATACAGCTGTAATTAGAAAGCAACAATCACAATAAACCAGTGGTGTTGATTCCATAGGACAATTGTCCCTGCTCAATTCACACGTATTCTTAAGGGCGGATTATGGGACCGTAAACGTATATGTGATGTAACTGTACCGTGCCGTAGCTAAAAAGTACACTTATAGATTATCGTAAACGACATTACTATTAAGCATCTATTTCATGTGGTTTTATATTTTATTCTAAATTTTTCCATTTATTTGCTAATTTTTATTCCCTATTTGTTGTTTGAATCAATTTTCTTTATTCATTTCATATTTTTTCCGACTAAAATCATTCAGCTGTTTCGATGCCGGATAGAAAAATTCTGATTTCAACAGAATGGTCCGGCAAGTTCGTTTACATTTACGTGTTAGTAACCATTAGTATAAATTTCTTCTTTTGGTATCGAAACAGCTGATTCGTTACAGATACGTTTACGGTTGGGTAACTCAGCCTTTAGTTTGTCTGTAATGTAACGTGCCGTGCCGGATGAACCTTTTTAAGGCTGAGTTACCCAAGTTATTTGTTTTCGTTCGATTTATTTTGTTACCCAGCAAAAATATGTGTAAGTGATTCAAAACAAACAACTTTTAAATTGGTTACAATGGAGCGATAAGTCCTCTTTTTCTGTTTCGAATGTATGTGCTTTAAAACAACTTTCAAAAATGTATATATAACGTTTTTTCTTTGTAAATGCATTTGTTTGTAAATTAAGAATTTATTAGAGGTTCCATTTTTTATCAATAAAAAAACAAAATAATTTTATTAATGTACTTTATTAATTTACGATTATTTACATATTTTTTAATTATTCGTACATATTTTAAAAAATACTTCAATTACAGTTCCCATTGAAAAAGGGAAGGAAATAAGAATTGGATGCCATTGAATCCTGGGGGGGGGGGGGGTAAATCTTGCAAATATTGTTTAAAATATAATTCTGTATAAAAATTCTACTTTTCAATTTATTATTTTCGTAAACCTTGTACACTACACATACATAAAAATTCAAAAACTAAGATTTTTGCTAAAACTCTTTTTACAAAGGTATAAAATTTACGAATTCAAAATTTTTTTCGGATCGTGTTATGCGGTAACCCCCCTGCTTTAAATGTCGATATGATTTAATTGCTATTACGCCTATAGTGATGAAAAATATATTATTTCTTCAACTCAAAAATAGATTTATTGTCTATTAAAGTTCCAAATTTTAATTAAAGTTAAAATTTTGCTAAATTATCTTCTTCAACATAGGAACTTAACTAATCACGATTGCAAATTATAGCATTGGAACTTAATGCATCGTTTAATGAAAAAGTTGATTTTAAGCTAACGAAGGTTGACTTAAAAAATTCAAATGACGACATGGTATTTGTCTTCGAAATTTATAATGATGGCCTTATTACTGTTCAGTTGTAAAAATTCGACGCTTTTCTTTCCTTTATTTGTTAAAATGAAAAAAAATATATATATGAAAAAATAGTTTCCTAGTACGCTTTAATATTCTGAAAATTTCTTGAGTAATGTTTTTAAAAAAATTAATCAGAGGGTTACATATAACTTAGGCGCACCTCTTAGGATATAGATTATCTTTAAACTTAGTTCAACGCAGTTTATAACGGGAATACTGCTTCTAAAATCTATTTTATTTTCTTTCAATGAAGACATAAAGTCTAAACGCGAAAAAGTTGTTCGGGCAAGTTTTTGTTAATAAACTTGAAATGGCTGATATAATTCGTTTTCGGTTTAACTAAACCAAGTTTAACTGACATCCCAAAACCTCGGTCTTAGTGTATTAATCTTATTTAATTCAATATCGTATCTTTTTTTAATTTAAAGACTGAAGTAAACATCCCAACAAACAAATCGTACCGTTTTCGGTCCGTCATAAACGGAATCCAACTCCGTTTACGTACCGGATCCGTATACGGACCAGAAAACGGATATTAAGGAGCATCGAAACTGATTCGAATCCGTCGAAAGTCCGTCAATGACGGACCGTTTACGGACCGTTATGTCGTGTAAAAAACTGACAAGTCCGTTTAATGTCCGTCATTGACGGACCGTTGCGTCGTGTAAAAAACAGACAAGTCCGTTGAACGTCAATGACGGAACTTTTACGGACCGTTATATCGTGTACAAACAGAGTGACTCCGGACCAAAAGCAGACTTGTATATCTATCTAAATTGACTAATTTTGAGTAATAATTTTTTGCTTTTTAAAATATTTATTAATAACGATATTATTACAATTTACACTATATTTAGTACATCAGTTTACCTCTCAGTTTACTTCTTTATATGGCGCACAATTCCCGATAGACACCCATAATAAAACCGATCATCTACATGCAAAAGAAAAAATAAATTAGTTATGGTTTAATTTATTGTATTTACGATGGAGTTTTGCATACGACTAAAATTCGCAAACTTTAGATCTGTTCCATGTCGTTACTGCGGGTTCCCAAATTACTCGAAACAACAACAATTTACACACAATTTTGGAAAAATTGGGTAGCGGTACGTGGAACAGAGCTTTTGTTACAAAAGCAAACCATCTTACACACACCATTGTAAAATACGCACTAAATTTGACTAATCTTACCATCTTGAAGTTATTTAATCGATGATGTGTTTGCCTATTCCAGCTACCGCCACTAATTATCGCCAGAAAAGTATTTTTTCCAAACTAAAGGGTTGACCTTTAATTTTTTAAACAATTTAAGTGTTTTTATTTTGAAATCAATTAAGTCCGTTAATGTTCCGTATACAAGCTTTGACGGATACGTGTATTACGGGCCGTAAATGTGCCGTAAAAGCCGGATTCATGATTCCGTACGTGCCGGAGAGTCCGTAAAAATGTTTCTTGGGATGTTTCAAACTTGTTTTAAAAAAAAACTGTTGAACAAAAATTTAAAAAAAATTATGGTTTTGTCTGATTTTGACTTAATCGAATTGATTCAGATGCAAAAGAAGTGTTTCCTTAATATTGCCTACAAATAATAATAAATTGAAGCTTTTGTTACACAATAGGTTCAGAAATGGGCCTGTAAAGGCTAAACGTTAAAATTGCCTCTAAAATATGCTATTTTAGACATTATATTGTATTATATTATATATTATAAAGAGTACTTCTAAATCACTCTAAAAATGCAAACAAAAAGTACTCGTGTTGATGTGATGAAAATGTATACCTAAAAACCATACTTTATTAACATCATGTAATCACTTTTAAATTACTAACAAAATGCTTAATTGAACTACTGACAACATGGGACATCACGTGTAAAATAAATCAGTGTTAGAGCTAAATTGTAACTACTTCACAATCAGTTGATGCTATTCGGAGTGCTTTTAAAATAACTTTTTTATAATGGATTTTTTTGCTGGGAATTATTAAATTATTTTAAAGATTATTACGGTAGGCATATTCTTTTAGTTTGGCTTTGAATACATTGACAGAAAAGTCAAAACTTCTAAGTAATAAGGGTAAAGAATTCCAAATTTTAGCTACCCTATACTGAAATGATCGCTGAAGAATCGATGTGTTATGAAGAGGATAATTTAATTGAGGGTTCCTTAAAGAACCTGAAAGTATAAAATATTCTAGTAAATATTCCGGACATTTGGCCTTAAAAACTTTGTAAAAATGTATTAACAACCGCATGTGTATAAAACTTTTAAAATTGCTTCCTAGAAAGTCTACTACATAATCAGAAACGTGGTCACGGTATTTAAGGTTGTAAATAAATCAAATAATTCGATTTAAAAGAAGGTTGTATCTACTCATTACACCACCCTTGACGCCTGTAAACACTTCAGCACAATACAACATATTTGACATCAGCAATGCGTATGCAATAAATATACTTTTTAAAAGGTAGATAAAAAATGCGTTCCCGTACGTTACCGCGGGTACCTGCGGGAACCCAAAACAGCCCAAGCAACAACAATTTACACGCAATTTTGAGTACGGGAACAGACATAAAGATTCAAAGAATATAATCGGCGTAATGTAAAGTTAATAGTAGAACACAACCAATTTAAATGTTGATCAAAATTAAGTCGGGAATCAATTAAAACTCCCAGATATTTAATACATTTACAAACTCAATTTTATCACCATTTACCATGATATCTAAATCGACATCATATCTAGGAGATTTAAAAATCATTGCCTAAGTTTTTGCATAAGTAACACAAAGACATCGAATCTGAGATATCTGATATTAAAAAATATATCACACGTTCCAAAACATCTTTAAACTGATGTTTACCAGAAAAAAGAAGCTGAATGGCATCTGCAAAAACAAAAATTTTAAAATAAAACCCTTGCTCAACTGTCATAAGAACATTCAATTCAATTTATTTCTTATAATATTTATATTATTTACATCTGACTTAGAAGCAAAGAGTTTAGGAACTTCGTTCCTTTTCTACTTAGATATATAAATATATTTTTTTAATTTATGAAATTTATGTACATTATTATTAAACGGAAGGAAAAAAATTTACAAAAACCTTTATGAAGCAGAGGTATAAGATAAAAATGAGAAAAAAAAAATAAAGTAGATAAAATTATGATGATATCAGTTGGATCAGTTCATTGATATGTATGTACATTAGGGTGGCATTGAATTGGTCGGATTATTGTGCCACTTGGTCTAAAATATGTATGCTGAAAATTTGAGCGAAATCGGACCACTCTAAGCCGTGGACCCTAGGGGTCAAAGTTCAGATTTTCGAACAAATGTATATCTAGCTGTAATTGCTTGAAGAAATCGTATTTTTTTTTAAATCATTTAAAGCATTAGTAAAATTGCTCTAATTAATGCAATAAATACCAGTTTTAAATATATATAAAAAAAATTCACCCTTTAGTGCCATGGGTGCCAAAATGACCCATTTTTAGAATCTTAAAAACATTAGTAAAATTGTTCTAATTAATGCATTAAATACCAATTTTAAATATATATATATAAAAAATTAACCCTTTAGTGCCATGGGTGCCAAAATGACCCATTTTTAGAAAAAAATGTAGTATATCCAAAAAACACGTAAAAAGTAGTTCGAGTTCAAATACTAATAGTTCTGAGCCATAAGATCTCAAATAACAAAACAAAAAATTTTAGATTTGCATATTGAAATTATTTTAAATAAATTATTAAGTTTTTAAATTAAATTTTTTTCAAATACACTTAAAGACAATACAAATTATTATAATTTTTACACCATTGCACTTGTTTTAATAACAATTGGAATTCTTTTAAATTACAAATGATGTTTTTGAATTTTAAATGGGGCTTTTTTAATTACATTTGCTATTTTTTGAAAAACAAGTGTGATATTTTGAAAAATTAATGTGATTTTTTGTTAATTTTTGAAAAATAAAATTTGAAAATACTCATTATTTAATTATAATCATTTAAGTCCTTTAAATTTCCTTCTTTTGAATATTGTTGTCTATAATTTTGTACAACCTGAAAAATTAAAACATACATAAAACCAAGTTAATAATTTCGAATGAAATATTAATAACATTTTGTATTACTTTAAATAAATATTGCCTCTGCTCTTCATCTTTTGTAATTTTTTTGTGGTAATCTTGAACTAGTTTTATTCCCCTCACGGCGCAGTCATTTACAATTTTTAAGTTTTGAATAATTTCCTTTCCTTTTCTATACTCTTCCAAATCATTCCAAGTACTTGGGTCTCTTTCTAAAAAATCTGTTGGAATATCGAACCTTTTAGTATTTTTGGAGAACAAGTCATTTAGAATTAATGAATTGTCTCTGTCAATGAATTCTTTTAGATTTTCCTTTTTGATAAGTAGCTTTTTTAAAATTTCTTCACCTTCTTCATTATTTTCTTCTTCAAAATAACTCAAGCACATCTTTCGTTTCGCAGTCAATTCTATCATCGAATAAAGCGAATCCCACACATTCTTCATTTAAATAATATAAGTGATTGATAAATTTAGATATAGCCTTTTCTGCTATATTTATATTAATAGTTTTGTAGCTTTCTAATTTTCTTAAAAATTCTAAATCATTTACAGGCGCTTGTTCTGCTTTGTCTGCATTGAACCAGAATCTGGAGTAACACTTAATAATAAAGCCAGCAATTTCAAGTAAACCATTTATTTCTGATTCGGTTATTTCGGGGATTGATCCCGAAAAATTAAAATTTTTAAAGAGTAAATAACTTTGGCCATCCACCTAGCATGGTGCATAGCTCCTGGCTTTGAAAATTTTAGTCCACGGGGAGGAACTCCACCCAAAAAGATTATAATTAACTCAAGAAACTCTTGGTAATCACTCCGTGGAAAGTCCTCTCTAATCTTTTGCATTGCGAAGCTTAAAATCTCATCACCTAAAATAGTTTTAAAACGTGGATATGTAAATCCCGTCGAAATTTTGTTTTGATCTATTTTGGGCCAATGCTTTTTAAATTTTTTGAATATAGTGATTTCAGGGCCAGTTGAAACGCCCATTTCTTTCTCGAATACACCTGCTAACACAATTTCCAAAATGTGATGTCTGCAGCCAAGGAATAAAATGTCTCGTCCGATTCGCTTTTCTAAAATACTGCAGGCTCCTCTAAATTTGCCTGTGTTTGACGCTGTTGTATCAAATACAAAGGCCTCGGTTTTGTCTAAAATATTGTGGTCTTCAAGAGTGTCGTAGACTGCAGATGCAATTTCTAGGCCAGTTCCCGATGGTATATCGGGAATATTTAATATTTGTTCTGTCTTTGGAGCAGTTGCTATTATTGAGAGACGGTCTTCGGATTTTCCTGTTACGCTAGGCAAAAGTTTTGTATCCCAGTGAATTGTTAAAGGTTGGGAGTTTTGTTTAAACGTTGATACAATGTTTGTGCTCTTTGCTTTGCCCAACGCATCTCTTTGCTGACGAATCGAATTACGGTTTATAATAAATTCGGATGAGCTGAGCCCAACTGCATCCAGAACAGCAACTAGTAAATGAACTGTATCTCTGGAACTTATCTTTAATTTATCCAAAACAGCTGCTAGTCTTGGTGTCAAAATTTCTTTGCGAGGTCTTTTTTTTTTTTTTTTGGTTTTGTGACATTATCCGCTATTTGTGCATTTAAACCAAAATTATTATTCTCGTTTTGGATGGATTCTTTGTTGTCTGACTCATCCAATCATAAAGAATCGTAGGCAATACAATCTGTTAAAATCAGGTTGGTTAAAAAAAATAATTTTGCTATCAAAGCCTCTGTACCCATTTTAAACCCATAACACTTTTGTTTTAACACACTCATAACAAATTTGGCTGCCTGCCGCAACCGATTTTAAATGGTTACCGCAACCTTGTAAATTCGGTTTCCACAACCGAATTTTCGGTGAGATGAAATCTTTCGATTTTTATATCGATGCAGTTTGGTTAAAATGGGTATACTTTTAAATATATATTTACCTTTTGAGGTTAATGGAGCTTCCAGAAGCTGTTGTCTTCTAAGTTTAAATGCTTCTTGACGTTTTTCACGGTTTTCTTCCTTTTTTTTTAAGTTTGCATCAATACCTATCATGCACCCTGGGCGGTCTTTTAATCTCTGCTGGATCAAAAACTGCTTGTCTTCCTCGATCTTTATTAGATTGAGTGCGTCCACATGAGCCATATCAAATAAATCATCAAGTGAGTCTTTCCAAGATTCTCTCTTTTGTTTTAAACTATCAGAATCTCTTAACTTACGTCTCGATAACTGATTCCACTTATTGTACAGGGTCACTAATTTTTGTTCTGCGTTTGATCTTGAAATGACAGGAATACGGGCCCTTTCCCAAAAAATTGAGCATTCCCTTATAACTATGCGAGCACTTTTAGCAACATTTTACTTTTTAGTTCTTAAATTATAAAATAAAACTCTTAGACAATCTACCAGATAATTGTTTTTTTTTGTGGCCAATTAAGTAAATTTCACTTCTTAGTACTGGCATAATTAATTTTAAATAAATTACGATAAAAAATAACTTAAGATACACTTTGCACGAATGTTAATCACTTTCAATCAATTAAAAAAAGTGGGTTTGACTAGTTTTTCTTTATTTGTTTTTTAATAGGGGAAAACCCGTATTAAATGCTCTAAAATTACTCTTTGAAGTAATATAAAACGGGAAATCACAGAGTTGAAATTTGAATGTGAAATTTGATACGCTTGGACAACAAGGGTTTCAAATCGTGTTTAAAAAATGAGACATTTTGACCCGGGTGGCACAAAAGGGTTAATTTGTTCATAAATTATTATAAAAAAAATGTCAGACTATAATAAAAAAATAGTTGCTATTTAATCGTATTTGGACAATGAGGGTTTTAAATCGTGTTTAAAAAATGGGTCATTTTGACCCCGGTATCACCAAAGGGTTAATTTTTTCATAAAAAAATTCATATTGTAATTTAGAATATTAATTACAATAATTTTACAACTTTTTAGCAGGATGCTTTGAAATATAAGTATTTCTACAATTAAATATAGGTAAAAATACAGTAATTCGTAAAATCTGAACTTTGACCCCTAGGGTCCACGGCTTAGAGTTATCCGAATTAGCTCAAATTTTCACCATATGATATTTAGACCAAGTGTCACGATAATCCGAGCAGACCTAAGCTATAATCCAAAGTTCAAATTGCACCATACATTTCAATGCCACCCTAATGTACATGCTGAGAGATTTGGCATCTTCCATTAAAATTTAGAGTCAATCTTTTGATTTTATCCATAACGAGTTCGAAGCCAGCGAGACTATGTTGGCGTCGGGTGGAATAGTGCCATGGTAGTTTAAATATCATTTTAAGTAGCTTATTTTGTGCTACTTGGAGTTTTTTTATATGATATTTTGCAGACGTGTACCAAACTGGAGCACAGTAAAACATTATGGGGTGGAATATAGATTTGATGATGAATTTTTTATTGTCTATGTTCATTTCCGACTTTCTGTTTATAATTGGGTACATTATTCTAATAATTTTGTTAATTTTGTCCACTACATAGGGAATATGATTATTAAAATTAAGCTTTGTATCAAGCATTACGCCCAAGTATTTGACGTTGTTTTCCCATGGAATATCATGGTTCATGAAACGAGGTAAACTCTGGGGTATAAAACAAGACTTACGTTTTCTTGTAAAATAAATTGCCTGCGTTTTTTCAGGGTTAACCAAAATCTTCCATTTATCAAAATAATTACTCAACCCAGTAAGAGCAGACTGCAAGTTTGTAATAATATCAGCTGAATATACATCAGAACTAAGAATTGATGTATCATCTGCAAATATAGACGTAATGTAATTGGAAAATATTGGAATGTCAGCAGTAAAGATGTAAAAAACTGGCGACAGGCAAGGACCTTGTGGACATCCTGCAATGATATTTACTTGTTGTGAACAGGTTTTACCCAAGTAAACGCTAAATGATCTATTTTGAAGAAAGTTTTGAATAATTTTTATGAGTTCAATTGGAAAGTTGAATTTTTTCAGTTTAATAATAAGTCCGTTATGCCAAACGGAGTCAAACGCAGCTTTTATGTCTAGCAAAATCATTCCAGTTGATTTGCCGTTTTGAAAATTATTTTTAACTAATTTTCTGATTTTTAGTTGGGGTTGAGACGTATTATGTTCACTTCTGAACCCGAATTGTTGCGATGGAAGTATATTATTTGCATCGATAAAGTTAATAAGCTTTTCCTTAATAATTTTTTCCAAGATTTTACTTATAGAAGAGAGCAGACTTATTGGTCTATAAGAAAGTGGAGAATCAGGAGGTTTATTTGGCTTGAGTATTGGAATGGTTTTTGAGATTTTCCAATCATAATTTATAGCAAGCATTTAAAATGTTCGTTAGATAGGTGATGCCTTTATTAGGTAATTTTTTTAGACATTTATTATTAATACCGTCTAAACCTGCAGTTTTTTGTTTTTAAATTTTTTTATAATTACACCAACTTTTTCAGTAGTAGTGAAGTAACCGTTTTGTGGGATAAGAACATTCATATGCAATAAAAACAACATAGACTCAATCATTGACAATACTAGTCACTGTGAACCAATTAGAAACAGACTCCTTACAATGGACATATTGACATCTTTCCGTCAGATAAGTATAAATTAGCGTACAAGCCGATCGAGAAAAATTAAAGAAATTGCAAAGTTTACGAACTAAAACTGCATGACTTATGCGGTCAAAAGCCTTGGATAAATCGAGTAATAACAAAACGCCTATCTTATTTTTATCCAAAATTCTTCTAATCGAGTCTGCTGTTTTTTATGTATGTTAATTTATTTTTGTTTTATTAGTAAACTCAAAGTAATTTTAGCTCTTTAATACGAAATCTAGGTTAAAGATTTTAGAAACAAATATACAATAAAATTCGTCTCTCAACCTATTTAATGAAAATATAACATTTTTTTGACAATGTCAAAACTTCTGAATTTCTAGACTGATAATTTACTTTTTATATTCCAGACCAATTAAACAATTTATATCAGAAGAAAAAATTACGGCTCATTTTAATGGTTTACACATATCGAGTGATTATATACAACATAATACTAGTGGTGGTACTATAACCGATGATGCTGTTAATGATGAACCCTCTACAAGTGGCAAATGTTTTTCGAATCTAACCTATAAAGATTATCAAGTTACGGCCAAAGAGTTGGAAGAAAAATTGCGAAAAGCTAATCGTATTACAATTTGTGAAGAATTGAAAAAATTTAATGATGAACAAAATAAAGTAAGCTATTTACCAGAAGCTTTACTACATCATATTGATAAACCGTGTACAGCATTGGTCTTATGGCAACCACCACCCATATTGAATATATTTAACCAACAGAATATGCACATTCATAAATGTGAACTAATTGATGATTATGAAGTTCCTGATGCTTATTTATTACCCGAAGAAGATGAGGATATTGATGACTTGATTGATAACAATAATACATGTAATTTAGATTTTAATAATATTAAACCCGATAGTATGGATGAGGATTTGTAGTGTTGTATGGATGTAGGCTAGTAGTTATATGTGTTTATCACTTTTGTTCTGTGCCTACTAATCGTCACACATTTCACATTTATACGAAAAAAGTTTTACGATTTTTTAATGTCTCAAAAATAATACAAATGCGATGATATATATATATATATTTTTTTTTTAATTTGAAACGACTGCTATTTCTTTCGATATGAACTAGATCTAATGATTGAGCTTGCAAAATAGGTTTTTATATGATTTTTTAATATTAACAGATTTTTATATCGTTTTTATATCTTAATATTGATGATGTTATCATACTATACTGATACAATAATAATAGAGAGAGAGAGCAAAAGTTCTATTTTACAATTAAGCCATGTTACATTTAAGTCGCTTATATAACAGCTGGAAGTGATTATACATATTTCATTGTTAATTCAAATAAGTTAATAAAAAAAGCATTACTCAAATAAATGTAGTGTTTTGTGTGATGTAAAAAAACTAACAAAATGCTTTCTTGGTCATTTTACTTTTTTTATTTTAAATTTTTTAAATTTCTCACGTTAGTGGTAATTACAATCGTCTTGCAAGGAAGGTCTGCAGAGTGGTTCACTCCGATTTTGAAGGATTTTGCATATGTTATAGATGAGACAAAATTAACACGTATTTTTGTATCGGGCCAATGTCATAGTTAGGGGGTAACCTAGTGTCTTTACATTTCATTGCATTTGAAGACACTAGGTAAAACACAGGATTAGAAATTAAAAATCTCACGAATATTTGGTTACTATTCGGCATTCGGCATATTCAGCATGTTTTTACTCTTCAACCGTATTATAGCACTAGTCTTTCAGTTAAGGTGTTTAATATCTTTATAAATCAATAAAAACAACAACAAGGTGGTTCACAAGGGGTGTGCTATTTGTTGTATCGTCCTAACAAGAAACAGAGTTGTTAAAATTTAAAGTGGAAAAATACAACATTTAAGAATAGCACGATACAACATTTTTACGTATGTTTAGTGTCCTATGTTTGAGTGTGCTAACAGATAGAAAACCCAACAGAAAATCATTGTTAAAGTCAAATAAAAATTTTAAAAACTCTATTTTTTGTTAGAACGATACAACAGATAGCACACCCCTTGTGAAAACCCTAAATATTTAAACATAATTATAGGACATACATAAGTGTGAAAACATGTCAACTCAACCCAATAAAGTGGCATTTTCGGATTGACCATCTCCGATTTCAATGAAATTTACCACAACTATCGTACATGATAACAGCTCATTAAAGCATAAATTTCAGAGCCAAGACTCTTTTTCCCAAATATGACGTCACGAGAATTAAAAAAAAACGGTAAAATTTTACTAAAGTATAATTACAAAATCGACTATATCTTTAAAACTGTTTAAGATATAAAATTATTTTGGTGTTTTTATTAGGTAAGGAAGTGCCCTTTAAAATGATATGTATATTGATTTATTTCATGAAAGGGTCAACGTCATTTTTTGGAGTCTTGGAGTTCAAATTACCATTGCTCGAAATGCGAATTTTTTTAAATTCTAAAAAAATATATGGTTATTGTAATCTCTTCTACATTTGTGTGAAAAATTTGAGGTGGTATCTCGATTCGTCTGTGAGTTATAGTCAAAAACATTGTCACAGGTATGGTTTTTGTGAATTAATACATGTACACACATGGTCAAAATAATAAGTACACCTGCTTATTTTTTCTTTATCTGGCATGTGATGAAAATAGATCGGTTTGAAATCGATCGTGTCTGAAATTTCAATCCTGAATATTTCTTATTATTTTTAATTTAAAAGCGATAAGAAATCGTAAATCGATATACTTAATACAACTATAACGGTTAAAAACAATTTCAACCCTCTTTGCCTTTTATATTCATCATTTAATTTTAGCTTTTTAACCAAATCGATCGAAATGAAAAACGATCGTTTTCCATCACATGCCAGTATGCTTAATTTTAGTTACTTTAACGGAAAGTAAACATGGCAATTCTTTTTTATTTAAATAACTTTAATATGACAATGCCTTTAAAAGTAAAAACAAAACTGAGGCTTCCCCGTTGTTTTCATTGTGTGTTAGTTTTGTCTGCTCTAGTTTTTTGGAAGGGCTAGTTATTTTACTGTTATTTATCTTTATTCATAACGAAATATATAGTAAAAAACATGGATGGTAACCGAAAGAAATGCGGTTATCGTTAGGGTAACGATATTTCAGGTTATTTCGGTAACGGTGTTTTAAGGGTGTTTAAAGTTCGGTAAAATGAGAGTTAACAAGAAATACTCTCACGAAGTGACAAAAATGCCCAAAAGTAAACGAACGCGAAAAACCATATTTGAAGCCCGAAAAACAAACGTCAATAGATTTGTGCATTATAGTTCGATTTGGTGAGCGCTCTTTCTAGTTCTTGTTCAATTTGTTGTAAAAATCTAGATAGCTTTTCTAGTTAAACCGCTTTTTAAATAAAAATTTAAAAAAAATTTCCTTCTCAGGCATTTTTATATACAAAAAGGAATACATAGTTTATTAAATCTGGAAAAAATTTGAATATTAAACAACAGGTTCGATTTATTTACATATTTATCTCTTTAACACATTTAAAATACCGTCTTCAAAAAATTGTCGGTAATTTTATGGAGTTGGTACATTACCGATATGCCTTTCCAACTTTTACGCTAATTTTTGTAAATGATACACATATTTTTCTGAATGAATAAAATGAGCGATTGAACTAAAAGAGCTATTAGTTGTGAACTAGGTCTTTGGTTCAAATAAGTAAATAGTTCAATTGAACTAGTTGAATCCAACAGATGATATAACAGCTGATAAAAACAATTTACCCAAACTTACACGAAAAAAAGTTTGGGCTTCTTCGGGCAAGAAGAACAAGAATATTACTCTCTCATGACAGCTCTCATTTACCCAATTGTGCAGTAAGAAAACGCTTTTTGGTAAAATTGGGATCCCGCGGGATCCCAATGTTGAGTACCCGAACAGACTTAATGATAAAATGAATTGTTTAAAGGTCATCCACCCAAGAATAGATGGTATACAACATTTTGTCTCCAACCAAAACAAAAAAACTGCAAAAATTCCAAGACTAAACTCTTTTTTCGAAAATTTTCCCAAATTTGCATGAAAATAAATTAAAAACAAATTCAATAAAAAAGTGATGCATTTATAATAAAACCATACTCGATATTCGAATACTTTTAGTATTCGTAATATAAAAAATTCTTTAATACAATTTGTTCCCATTATTACTTCTCAGTAATGTTTAAAAATCGTTTTTTAATATGTTTTGATTTGTAATAAAACATTTTAATTTCCAAAATTTACAAAACAATATATTTACCTACAATTACCGAATCAATCGTTCACTAAATTCATGTATCACTGAATATACAAAGTGTTGCCAGAACTAAAAACAAAATTAATAAACTTTTATTGTATGTTTTTGAATATAATTTTTTAATAAAGGTTTAATAGAGATAATGAATGCTTTAGCAAATTCATGTTTTAAAGCTAAATTAAGAAGTTTTTTTGAATAACAGCGTTAGTGTTTAAAAAGTACTTAATAACCACGTGAAATTATCAAAAGCAGAAAATTAAAAATAAAGGTAACGGTATTTTAGGGATAGCGGTATTTCATTTGTTTCGGTAACGGTATTTTAAGGGTATTGATATTTCATTTATTTCGGTATCGGTATTTTAAGGATAACGGTATTTCAGTTATTTCGGTAACGGTATTTTGAGGATAACGGTATTCCGGGTATTTCGGTAACGGTATTTTAGGGGTACCGGTAGTCAGTTGAAAGGGTTTTGAATCGATAACTGTATTTTAGCGGTATTGCCTGCCAACCCTGGTAAAAAAAATCAGCGATGGGTCGAAAAAGTCATTGTTCCCCGGAGGATAGAAAAAATGTTTCAAGACTAAGAGAAAGTGGCCAAAGTCTTTGTTCTATAGCAGAAACTATTAATCGGCCGCTATTTTTTGTACATAATGCTTTGAATCCTAAAAATCCCGTCAAAACTCGCGGAAGACCCCAAAAAACTTCAAAAACAACAGATATCCGCATTGTAACTCTTGCGAAGAAGGACCCATTTGTGTATTCAAGAGCGATTTCAGCAGATATTGGAAATGTAAGTTCATCGCGAACGGTTCGTCGTAGACTACAAGAAGCTCATTTACCAGGACGGATAGCCAGAAGTCCTTTTGCTTAGACAAAAAACTTTAAAGGCTAGGTTGGCGTTTGCAAGAATTCATTCCAATTGGTCCGGAGCAGACGGTTATAAAAAATGGCAAAAGATTTTGTGGAGCGATGAAACAAAAATTAATTCATTTGGAAACGACTGCCCTTAATGTTCGACGCCCTAAAGGTAAGGAATCCCATGTTCGCTTTACAAAGAAGACAGTCAAGCGCGGGTCGGCAATATTCTGGTCTGGGGTTGTTTCTCGTGGTATGGTGTCGGTCCGATACATCGAATTACCGACACTATGACCACTTTCCACTGAGGAAAGTATGCCTATTAGATGGACATTCCAGCAGGATAACGAGCCAAAGCATACTTCTAAGTTGGTAAAGGATTGGTTCCAAACCAAACATGTGGCCCTTCTTGACTGGCCAAGTTAATCTCCGGACTTAAACACCATCGAAAATCTTTGGACAGAGATAAAACAAAGAATTGAAAAGGAGGTTTTTAAAAATAAGGATCAGTTATGGAATTTTGTTCAAAATACTTGGTATAAATTACCAGTAGAGACCTGCAGGAAGCTTATTGCCAGCATGCCAAAAAGAGTCAACAAAATAATTCAAAATAATGGTGGATATACCGGCTTTTAACGAAACTTAGCTAAAATCACTCAATTTAGCAGAAAAAACTTGTATTTTTTACTGTTTTGCTTATTTTAAAATAATATGTACATTTTGTCCAATGTTTTTTGATTAATTACTTTTTGAACATGACTGAATTTAACTTTTATTGTTTTACGGTGGGTTAATAGTTAACCCAAAAATTTGTTGTTGTTTTGTGTACATTTTTTTGACATTTTCTTTTGTTTTTAGTTAAGTTAAAGTTAAACCTACAGTATGAGACTCACCGTTAGTGTTTATTTTATTTCTAATGTTATAACAAAACAAAATAGTATTTGTTTTTTCTTTTAATTTAAATAAATTTTCGGCTACGAGCCTTTAAAAAAAATATTTCAAGCTGTACTTATTATTTTGACCATATGTGTATATACCACAATAGCATGTACAACATTTTTTGGTATTATTATAAATTAATGAAAAAACGAGTAAAAAAGTTAAAGTCGGGCATGCCGACTATATAATACCCTACTACACCAGTCTGGTTAAAAGCCAACTAATGTTTGGATCCGAAATTCGATTGGGTCAATATGGACTTGTGTAAAAATTTTCTATAAAATAATAAAAGAGAAAATCGGAAATATAGCCCATATGGACGATAGGTCCAAATATGGACCGATCCTATCTAGAATCAATAATCTTTGTCCTTGGGACCATGTGAGTAAGCGAACCAAATTTCATGGAAATATTTTGAAACTGAATATTTGAATTGAAATTTGTTTTCCTGAAATTGAGAAATATTATTTAGGAAAGTCATGAACTATTTTTGAGAAAATAAACTATTTCGTTTTTACTCATATTTAGAAATTTTTATTTGCTTTAAGAAAATTTTCCTAAATTTTAGTACAATTTTACTCAAATAGAGGAAAATTTTTAATTCATTTTGAAGTTAACTTTTTATCAAATTTAAGTTCACCTTTTTTTTTTGAGTGCAGAGTTTTGCAAATTTATAAAAAAAAAAATCCCATCTTTGGCCATACCTGGAACTAGGTTATCATAACCCAGAGACAAAAATTTATATCGGAATATTTGTGGATCTTAGAAATGAAACTATTTTATTTTTTACGATTAATGAATGTTCTTTAATTTGACTCAAGATCATAAATTAATATCACTTTCTGTTTAAATTATTTTCAAATTAAAGAAAGATGATACAATTTTCACAAGTAAATTACAAAGAATAAAAATTTGAAAGAATTCGATAAGGCCAACAAGAGAGAATACGTATTTTTGGCTTTCGCTACAAAGCCATCATCAGTGTCGTTTGCCTTGAATGGGTTAATAATTGATGATCGTCTACTTATGTGAAAGATGAAAGCAAATCGGATTTGTTAACAACACCTCAACTTAGACTAACATCAACGAAATCTAAAGCGGAGAATACACGAGGGAACATTCATGAAAAAATGCCCATTTTTTTGTGAATGTATGTGTGTGTGTGCGTGTTGACATCGTGCAATTCGTGTTTACAAAATTGTTTGATATTTTTTGTTCCCTACTCAATGTTCCTTCGTGTATTCTCCGCTTAACAATCGTATTTTTATCCTTTGTTATTATTACTCTAAAAAGCTTTGAACCTTAATTCTTAAGGTATCTCAGCTGATTCTATTCAACTCTGTGTATGATATCCACAGATTTTTGAATTACAACAAATCGTCAAATTTAAATGTATGTTATTTAAATTATATTTTGCACTGTGTCATGTGTTTTCAAGATGAATGATTTTCATATTTTATCTCATTTAATATGAGAACCGTTCACAACAACAGAAAGCATGTTCGAGTAAAATATAATACAGATAAGTTAAGATTATCCCAACATCGTACTATTTTCTCGGAGCTTCTTCGAAATAAGCTCCCAGAACTGATAACAACAAACAATATTCAACAAAATTGGAATAATATCAAAACTGCAGTGACAGAAGCCTGTGTAGAGGGTCTTGGTAAAGCATGCAACAATAAGTGCCCACAAACGTGTGCTGAAAATGCAGCTGCGGCTCACAACATGAAAGAGCTTTTTATTATCACCAAAAAGATTGCTGGTTCTAATAGAAAAAGAACGGTCCCTGTCAAAGACCAGAGCGGGATGAACAACTAAAACGTTGGAAAGAGCACTTTGAAAGCGTACTAAACGTGCAGCGAGAAGGTATCAGCGTAACGCATAACGACAATCAAAGTACATTGCCCATAAGAACCGATCCACCATCCAAACGGGAAATTATTGATGCCATTGTAGCTCTGCAAACTGGAAAAGCAGCCGGCTTAGACAACATCACTGCAGAAGTACTCAAAGCAAACCCGAAAATATTTGCTAAGATACTTCACCCTCTGTTTCAACAAATAAGGATTTTAGAGGAGTACCCGACGGACTGGTTGCAAGGGACTATAGTGAAACTTCCTAAGAAAGGAGATGCAACTGATTGCAACAACTGGCGTTGTATTACAATTCTTTGCGCTGTAATGAAAGTTTTTATGAAGATCATACTGGAACGAATGATAAAACAGGTCGATAGTAAGATACGTGTCAAACAAGCTGGATTCAGAAGCGGTAGATCATGTATCGATCAAATTAACACCCTTAGGATTATAATTGAACAGGCCGTGGAAATGCGATCTCCTTTATATGTCCTATTTATCGACTATGAAAAAGCATTTGATTCCATTCATAGAGAATGCATTTGGGCCGAACTGAGGAACATGAGGGCTCCAAACAAGAACATCTCTCTAATACGAAGCAGCTATGAGGATTTTAAATGCACCGTACTCCATGAAGGTAAAATTTCTGTACCATTTCACACCATCTCGGGCGTAAGACAAGGTTGCTGGATATCACCACTGTTGTTCCTTATAGTAATGGATGCTATGTCCAGGCGTGCTTACGATAACAAGCCACGGGGTATTATGTGGGACCACCTTAGACCAAACGTCCGACTAGAATCACTTGATTATGCTGACGATAAATGCGAGCTCGCTCACCGGCTTAGTGATATGCAAGAAAAATTAGATGACCTTTCACGAGAATCCCACAAAGTTGGTCTCAGAATTAACGTCTCTAAGACGAAGGTAATGCGCAACATAGATTACATAGATATCTTACTCTTCTTCTTCTTTTGTCAACAAACAAATTTTTACACACACATTGAAATATTTTTTGTATACGTATAGGACGTATTTCGGACACATTCTCATGAGATACGTGCACTGACAGCGAATGTCAAAGAGTAAGAGATCTAATGATGCGCAATAACTGCAGATCAACAGAACCTTTGAACCACAAATTATACCAGATATGAATCAGCTGATTTGGGCAACATGGCCGACAGAAAATGAGCAAAACAAAACGCAAAAATTTAAGAAAAACACAAAAGATAAAGCACAATAATCTATAAAGAGACAGATATATACAAAAAATGCGTAATACAAAATGTATGGAGATTTTATATTGTTATCTCCCTCTTGCCTTGACTTCCATGTAAACAAAACCATACGGTTCGAGAATACTTTTTTGACACCTGTCATTAGTTTCACATCTGGTATTAATCTGTGCTTTGAACGTTATGCACCAGAGAAACAAGCCAGCCGCCGTGAGCCGTTTAAGCCGCTGGTCATTTTTGCCTCAGCCGCCGCCTCCGATTTTTTTCGGCTCATTTCTGCTGGAAGTATCAATTTTCAAATATAATAAATTTAAAAATAAATATATTTTTTAAAAAGAATTTACTAATTCATTAAACTTGAACAACCAGAGCTAAAAACAATTTTTTTATATGAAAAGAAAAAAGTTAAAATCTTGTAAATATTAAATTTCTATAAATATAATTTTTTTGAGCTATAAAAGCTTATGTAAATTTATACTGTGAAAAAAATTTTTTAAAAAAAGTTCTTAATGGGTTAATATACTTCAGAATGGAACTCTTTGCAGATGTGTAAAAAATCAATTAATAAAAAAATATAGCTGCTTAACTTTGCATTTAAAACTCAATATATGTATTTGGTGTATGCATTTTTATCAAAAATTATGACGAAAAATCGTTACAGAGTTGAAGTCGTGTTAGCATAGATATACGAAAAAGTTTGTAAAATGTATTAATTTTTGTTAAAAGCGTTACTTCTCCTCTTCATATAAATTCTTACAGTTAGTGTTTAGCTTCATTGGTTATTAAAATATAAGCAGTGTTGCCAACTCTTGAAGGCAGGAAAGCACCGTGAGCATTGTGAAAACGGGTAAAAAGGGTAAAAATTTACCAAAAATGGGGTAAAAACGCACGATATTAATTTTTTGAAAAATTTAAGTCAAGAATTTAAAAACACATTTTAGCTTTGTAAAATTGTGTAAAAAGCAAGGTTGGCAACCGATACCGTTATAATACCGTTATCCGTTTCAAAACCCTTTCAAATTGACAACCGATACCGATACCAATACCGAAATTATTGATTTCAAAAAATACCGGTATTCAAAAACCTTTTCCCTTAATACCGGTGTCGTACCGGTATGGAATCGGTTTTAAAAAATTGTTTTTTTTTCACGTTTTTAGCAAAAATACAAATTTTTTTTATATAAAATTTACAAAATTAAACAATTAAACTTTATTATTCATTGTTAATAGAAAATCGTGTTATAAATTCAAATGCTGTAATTGAATTTACAGTTTCTTTTAGAGAATCCTTTTATTAATTTTATAAACTTATTTTTTTTTTTATTTTATTATATGATCTCAAAACAATTATAAAATATTTGTAGTGAATCAACTTGTGTTCCTAATAGATTTAAAAAAAATTTTGTGTTTAAAAAATAAAACACATTAGAAATTTTTAATAACTTATTGTTTTTTTCATATTATAAAAACATTTCCATAAACTATACTTATCCTTTATAAAAATTTAATAAAATTGAGTTTTTTTATAATTAAGAACGTTTTTTTTATATTTTTGTAAATTTTTTCAACAATACCGGTATATACCGGTATTAATGTTTCGGTATCGGTTATACCGATACCGAAATGATTAAAAAACCGTTACCGATACCGATACCGAAACAAATAAAAAATCGATACCAATACCGATACCTATACCGTTATTCGTTTCGGTTGCCAACCTTGGTAAAAAGGGTTCAAAAAATAACCAAAAAGGGGTAAAAAAGCACCAAATTAATATTTCAAAATTTTCAAGTTTAAATATAACAAAGTTGCTATTTAAAATTGTACTACAAACATTGTGAAAAAATGTATTTTTTGTATAGTTCGTATAATTTTTTCAACTTTGACAGAAAATTGAAGAAAAATTTAAAAAAACGAGCACAAATACCAAAAAAAAATAAACTGTACAAAAAGCACTAAAAGCACTGCCAGAAATCTGAAAAGGCACTGTAAATACCCGCTTTTTTTAAACGGGTATTTTTAAAAAATTACCGGGTATGGGAAGGAAAAAAGCACCGAAAAATACCCGAAAAGCACTGAAATGGCAACACTGAATATAAGCTATTAAATTTAAAACACCTTATGAGTTACTGGTTACGGAGTTTACATTTGGCCTATAAAATTGGTTACAAATTTTATGTACTAACCAAAAATTGGTCAGATTGTTATAAATTTTGTAAAACAGGTGACAATGCTCTGATATATATCGAAATATATAACTCAAATGTAATTCATGCATATGAAATTAGCTGGTTACATGGTTTTTATCACATTTTTTGATATCACCCATATATATTTTTTCAATTCTAAAATACATTTTTAAAAATGGTTCAGTTGAATATTTTGGATAAATTAAACATTTTGTAACCAATAACTGAAAAAGTAAAGATAAAAGATATTGTAAAATTCTATAATATTTAGAAAAGGACACTTTTACGGATAAAATGCTCAAACCAATGTTCGAATTGATCACATATTTCATCATTTAAGGACATTATTGATTGGGCATCTAATTCAAATGGGTCCCTACAAGATAAGTGCATCCTGCCCAAACTTTCTAACAAAGCCTCCATTCAAAAGTCTTCAAACAAGTTTAATTTCTTAAATCAATCGATATGTATTTTTTTCTATGGTCTTTATTTATTCCTTATTTTGTTAAAATTAAAAAGAATAAATAAAAAAAATTGATTCCCAGTATGCTTTGTCTGAAAATTCTATAAGAGGCAAAAATTGTTTTGAGTTCCAAGGGGGTTACATTTTCCCAATGTTGGGATTACTTTGGTGCCCTTTACATTGGCAAAAAAATATGCTGGCAAAATTAAAATTTTGCAAGTTATGTTTTATATATATTTTTTTGCGAGTGATTTTCTGACCGTGATAAAGTGCAGACGTTAATTGTGATCTCTTTTCTATAATTCTATTTAAAATTAAAAGCAATAACATTTGTTATTGTTTTAAGGAAAAACTTTTTTTTTAATACATTGTATATTGAAATTATTATTACTTATTATTAATTAGTAAACAAAGGGATTCATATTCTGCTATACTAATCCTCTGGTGTTACAGCAGAATGGATAGTAGCAGCGAGTCTACTGAGCGATATTGTCTGGTAGACAGTCGCTGAAAACAAAACAACGAAACGACGACAAAATCGATCACCAGAATTAGTTAAGCATGCAATCAAAATAACAAAAACTACCAACAATGATGATTAGGGCAAGGAATTCCATGCAAATGCATGTTATTCCTCGATAGTCCAAAACTAATATGGACTAAACATTTATACGACTCATCAAATTTAGAATAAACTGGCATCGATTTGTAGTTGCATATTTGGACATAAATGCATGTTTTTGCATATTTCGACTTTAAATGCATATTTGGTGGCTTTTTAGTGCATATTTTGTAATTTTTAAATCATATTTGTGCATATTTTTCATTTTTAGTAGCATTTTTTATTGTATTTTTTATTATATAAAAAATTGATACGTTTTCATATTTTGATTCAATCAAAATAAACATTTTTAAAACTTTATTGACCTATGGGAAATCTTCGAGTTCTGTGTCTGTTTGCAAAATAACTAACTTAAATATATTTTTAAGTTTTAAAGTGCATTATTTTTGCAAAAATTGTAGTTTTTAGTGCATATTTCTTATATTGTTAGTGCATATTTTTCTTTTTTAACCGCATATTTTAGGCGCATATTTTTCATTTTTAAGTGCATGAAATTCCTTGCCCTAATGATGATATACCAAGTACCTACTAGCAACAACATGTTTGCTGCACTTGATGTAGACAATAATGATGATAATTATATTAACGATAATGCTAACAAAGAGCTTTCTGAAGAAAAACCGCCTCCAATAATTATTCCAAATGTTTCAGATATAAGAGCGATGATGAATAACTTTTCAAAAATAGTAAACCTTGAAGATTATTCGTACAAATCTTTGAGAGATGGTCAGGTAAGAGTAATGGCAAAAAACGTAAAGGCATATAGAGAGATAGTAAAATATCTATCTTTCGAAAAAAAAACTTAAAGGTTTTCGAATCACATTACGAAATGTTGTTTTCAGCCGATCAAGCCGCCGCCGCCGATTTTTATCCGCTCAACCTCAATCGCCGCCGCAGCCGCCGATTTTTTGCTTGCGCCGCCGCCGCCGATTATTTTGGTCGGCTTGTTTCTCTGATACTCACTTTTTTTCAATTGTGTCCAGTGTTGCCAGAAGAACTCTTAGAAGGAAATATGCTAAATTCCTAAAAAATTTCTGCTAAAATCTGCTAAATCCTAAAATAAAAAATATATGCTTAGAATATGCTAAATTAAAAAATAGCAATTTTTTTATTATATTCATTATGCTAAAGATCTGCTAAATTGAATACAAAAAATATGCTGAAAATCTGCTAAATAATTCTTTTAGTATTATTTAATAAAGTCTTATTAATGAAAAAATACTTTTTTAAACAATAGGTTTGTTTTTTTTTGAATTTTGTATAAATATTCCATACAAATTTAAGTATTTATAAAACTTTTAAATAGCTTCTTAAAAATTAAGAAGTTATAAAAATGCTACCAAGTCTTAAAAATTCTTCGCTTTTCTCTTTCAAATGTAAATAAAAATAGTTGTCATAAAAATATTTGAATTTTTATAATTTTTAAAAAAAATATCTGAAACAACAAAAACTAACAAATGAATTATGCGTTTGTTGGTAAAGGTACAGTAGGGCACACAAGATTATTGCTCCATTTCGGGTTCCGGCGCAGGCTTTTTACGAAAATAGCTTTTGTACAAAGGCGACCCCAAATGTTTAAATTTTGTTTGTTTACAAAAAATAAAAGAAAATCAGGTAAGTACGGATAGTCGTTTTTTTACAAGTCGTTATAGATATAGATATATAGATATATATATATAAAAAAACAAACCTAATGTTTATAAAAAATTATATTTTCATACTTTTTCAAACTATCTTAGAACAAATATAAAAGTTTATACATTCAGAAAAATTTAAGTTTTCTCTAGTGTGTAATTTTAGGACTCGTCATAAAAATTTAAACATAAAACATATTTACATTTAATAAATAAAAATGTATAAAATTTAACTGTGTAAAAAGTACTTATTTAAACTATTACGAGTAAGTCATTATTTTATATTTAGAAACAATGAATACAATAGGCCGTTATTAGGAAGTCATTATTTTATATTATAAAATAATGCAAAAGGTAATGATATATAATTTTTGGAAATGCAGATAGTAATGAGGTGTCATTACCAATATTTTGCTGGGGTTATAGTCCCTAGATTATAAATAAAAAAAAAGACACGTAAAGAATTGCAAAATAATTGCGGAATGGGAAGAAAGACTTTATGGTACAAAAATTTAATTAAGAATTAATCAGCGATTTACATTTGGTAAACAAGTACATTGATGCTAAAAATTTCCTTTTTGAAATTTCTTCGCGTTTTTTTTTTGCGAATATATTGTTGCAAAAATTTCCCGTTTTGCATGTTTTTTCGCAATTTTTGCTAATATCTAAATATTTAATTTTTTATATGTAAGAGCGAGCTAACATTTTTTGGTATAAGAGCCCGATTGAGTGAGCCTTGTCCATCCCGGATTAACCAGACGGAGTTCGTTCCTGTTCGAATCCGCATAATAGTTTTTCCCATAAAAAATATTGAGAGAGTTGCAAGGCCATTGAAATACTGCATTTAGATTCCCTTTATTATTTTTTTTCATTTCATTTTGTTTATTTTAGTTAATTGAATAACTCAGGGTTGCATTTTGCAGATTACATAAATGTTACGTTTTTAAAAATCGGTTTATAAATATAAAAATGAAAAAGTTTTCAAAATTTCCGCAGGCTTGAGGTGTCGTACTTTACTGTATTTCACGAAAAAAACACTATGCCGCCAAAAAATGCGCGTATGGGATTTTTTTATGTTAAGTCACATTTTCATTCTCATATACATATACTAGAATCTGAATCCGCTTGCAGATTGAAGTAACACAAAAATTTATAAAAATTTGGTCCCAATCACCGTGGGAAATGCTTTTAATTTGCAAAATTCAAAATTATTTTCACACAACGATGATGCACTTGTCAAAAGAAAACTTTTGGTAACCACATTGCCTGTTTAGAACAAAGAGTTTACCACCAATCGAATTTCTCATAAAACTCAAACTGCCACGAATTTCAAAAAAACTGAAACACGTATTCACTTAAATTACAATCCTCTACGTGCAAAAAATTTAAAAATTCCTTTTTTTATACAATATCTCTCAAAATGGGACATGACTGGACATTAGACCGTACCATCTTATAGGCAAAAAAAAAAAAAAAAAGTGCGGGGTACACCTTCAAATATAAAGTTTTTTTGCAAGGCGATTTCGAAAAAAAAATTTCTTGAACGCCTTTTTTAATTTTTCGTTATAGCTTCGGCATTTACATTCGGCATCGATATATCAATGGCATTTGCATTACATTGATATATCGATTTTTTCCCCTCGAGGAGACCAGCGGTTTGCTATAAAGGAAAATTCCAATGAAAAAAATTTAAAAAGAATTTCTGCTGGATTTATCGAAAAACTTCCTTAGCAAAAGTTGAATGATTTTTTGCCAACTTTGATTTTCTGACATGAGGGTTGTACTTTAGGGTGGTAGGAAATGAGATCTGGTGGGTAAATACTAGATCGGGATACTTGAGGTCAATGACCCTTCGAGCAAAACATTGGTGCCCTCGAGACAAAAACATCGATGAATCATACTTTAAGATCTTACTGTAAATGCAAAGATATAACGAAAAATGTAAAAAGGCATCCCCAAATTCGGCAAAAAAAAGAAAAATTTTTATTATGAAACCTTTCAAAAATAATTTAGATTCGTCGGTGTACGGCGAACTTTTTCTTGTGGTACGGTCTACTGGACATGCTATACATATATATATGTACATATACCGTTGGACCAAACCTTTCATATTATACCTATATTGTGTGTTATCTTTAGCTAAAAAACTAAATTTTTCTAAAAACTAAAAAAGAGGTTTTTTAAAAACGGTCCAGCTCATGAGATCTCACTGCTAGACCCGAAATATTTTGAGAATTATCATAAAACAAACCAAGCTATGTAATTTTGTGGGGGGCACTTTTTTTTACTTTTTTTCTGTCCATATAAGGTGAGTCGCTCGTACATTAACTAAAAACGTTGTTATTTTCAACTGTTGAAAAATAACTAACAAAAGCATTAAAAATAACTAGCAATGTTGTAAAATTAACTGACAAATTTTTACTACAAAAATTTTAAAATAACTGACAAAATGGGCGCAACTACTGTGTTTTTAATTTAAGTTTTTCATCAAGAGATTGATTGATTAATGTTAATTTTATACCCCCATTCACATGAACGAGGTTTCAGTTATTCAGATTTTCCATATATAGGTATGTATATTCTGTCAATAATCACTTCAATTTGATGAGATAATTTATAAACCCCCTCAATTATCTCTTCAAAGTCAGGGTTCGTAACATTTTTCTTGTATTCAGATTTGATTTTTTCATTTTTGCTTGATATAGTTATATATTATCATATAAAAATTTGTATAATTATATATTAGAATATATAGTGCTCTCTACGACGTACACACATACATATATGAAAATTGAAGTATTTGTAACAGAATTCAAAACAACTGCATAAAATAAATGTTAATACAATGTGGTAGTTTTTGTAGTTTGTTTACAAAAATAACTGTCAAAAACATTTAAAAATTTTTCTCTACCCGAGTAAAACAGCGTATATATAACATATATTTTTTAATATTAAAATATATGATAATATAAAATATTGTATACGACCTTATATATTTTTATATGATGATATATTAAAATTTTTTTTAGAAATTTTCTCATATGTAATCATTATAAATCATATATCAGTATTTACTTTATTGCAAATTGTATATATAGGAATATATTATTGATAAAACTGTTCAAAATTTTATATATAAATAGATACGAAAAATATTTTTAATTTTATTTTTTATATAACAATATCGTCGGCTTGCCTGCAAGTAGTGTTATGTGTTCTTTAACAGGTTTTCAGGAGGGCGAAAAAACTGATTTATATTATCCTTTTAATATATGACATCATATGCCTTAATAATAATTGTAGTGAATAAGGTCGTGAATCATTAGGGCATATGATGTCAATAAAATATCTTAAAAGGATAATATAAATCAGTTTTTTCGCTCAAACCTGTTAAAATCAAAAACATAGCACTTCTTGCAGGCAAGCCGACGATATATTAGTTAATATCAGACCTAAGTTCGAGATTAACTAATATATTCAAGATTAATATAATATTTGATCAAAAACAATTTTTTTATATGTTTTACTCAATTTTGTCATTAAATTAATATTTTCTGAGCTTTTTTACTTCTAAAAGTTTTTTTTTAATATAAAAAATCTAATTTAAAAAAATTAACGTTTAAAATCATGGCCTGGCTCGTAATAAATTCAGGCATGTTGCATATCATTGGAAAGGTATTTCAAGTACCTTTCCAGCGATATATATATTTTGTTCTGGTCCGATAAGTTTTGAGTGGAGAAATAACCATTATATATTGTTGTAGATCATCTTCAGCTCCATAAATCGGGAACTATAAGCCTCCAACAAAAAAGAACTCCATTGCCGGGCTAACCATTAAAATTTTATTTAAAATAAAAAAAGCTTAACACATTTAAAAAAAATTTCTAACTCCAAAGAAAATTCCCACATTTCATAAAAAATGATCTAGTCTTTAAAGAATAACGGATTTATACATTAACGTCTTTAATAGTTACTCATTATCAGGGCAAGGACTTTCATGCACTAAAAAATCGAAAATATGCGCTTAAAATATGCACTATAAAATGGAAAATATGCACTTAAATATGCATTTATAACGAAATATGCACTAAAAACCAAAAATTATGCAATTAAAAATAAATGTTTTTTAATTATATTTATTAAAAACTAACATAAACGTAAAAATTCAGGTATCGGTTCCAATAAGCTTGTTCGGTTACTTACAAGTTACTATTTTTACTACAGCTGGAAAAATTCAATACAAAGAGTAAACAAAACTTCGCAATTGTAGTAAAAGTAGTAAGAAATTCGAGTAAACGAACACACTGAATATGTCTTCAAATACACATAGTTAAATACATTTTTGTGTGTGGCATTTTACCTGAAAAAAACTTTATTATAAAATAGAACTTAAATATGTGTACTATAAAATCGTACTCACTTTCGTAACTCAGAGAAAAAGTGGCAGAAATTAATGCTAGGGGACAAGTCTCCTTAAAATAATTTTTATAAAATTTTTGAACTTTCTGTTTGTGAGCATAACACCCTAAAACGTTAATTTAAAATTACATCTATAAAAAATATGTTAGTGGATGACAACATATTGTATACTATGTGTTTCTCTTTCTAGTGTAGTGTTATATTACCAACAGAGCTTCCAAATAATTATTTCTTTAGAATTTTTTTTTAGTTTTAAAGTATGAATTCTTAAATCTAATTTCACATTTAAAAATATTAAAAAATATGCAAACATGTGTAAAATATGCAAAAATATGCAATAAAAATCATAAAATATGCAAAAATATGCAACAACAAATCGATGCCAGGAAAGTATTTGGTCAAAATAATTTTTGGGCCACTGACTACAAACATGCATTTGCATGAAAGTCCTTGCCCTGCTCATTATTAACAGTGGCCCTGGCTGATAGTCAGGCATGTGATGAATATAGAAAACGAAAACTATCTGATTTTCAATGGTAAATATTTTACGATCTGTACAATACCAATTATTTTTTATTTCCTAATTTAGATGTCGGGCGTCAAATAAAACGATAAATAATAATTTGAAGCCACTTTGATTTTCGCGAAACTAATTATTCTAGATTGAAAAACTGTTCGTTTTCGATTTTCATCAATCCCTGAGTGTGTAGGACCCGAAATCCTGCTGGCCTCCAATACAAAGTTTTTTTTTATCATTTAAATTTAATCATATCGTATTGTATTAACTTATATCCAATTTCATCGTTTGTTTCATAACTTTGTATCCTTGTAAATACAATTATATCCGATTTCATACAATTTAATATAACCATTTTTCGGATGAAATTATATCCAGTTACATATTGCAAATATATCCATTCACATATAATTTTATATACATTTTTTTACTCGGGTAAGTATATTAACAGCAATTGTAGTTAAAATAACTACAACCGCATTACTACACAAATAACTGTCATGTAGTAACTGCAGAAATTTTCTGAGTGCTTGTGAATGGGGTATTAAGACCAATCAAGCCGCCGCCGATTATTTCGATCGGCTTGCTTCTCTAGTCTGAATTCATTTACAAAACATTTGTGCACAAAATTATTTTTAGACACTTTTTATATAATAACTTACCAATTTTAAAATCGTTTTACAGTCCTTAATCGTTTTACAGTTCACTCAACAAAACTTCGTGTGCCAGCAAAATCCTCTAGCCATAGTGTTGCCAGCCCTGCCCTAGTTATACCTTAGTATAGTAATAAAATCAACTACCTAACAATAATCTACTAAAAAATACTACTATTTTTATGCTTCAATTCCATATCGTTTCATCTATATCACAACAGTCATGGGATATGTGGCACAACTGTGCCATTTTTGGCACAATCGAAGGTATTGGTACATTGGCACAATCAAAACTATTTTGGTACATTTGTACTATCTCCAAAATTTTTAATCGAAAAAAGATCCATTTAATAAAATAAAAATAATAAATGTGAAATGAAAAAGCACATTATTTGAAAATTCTGAAAAATGCCTACTTTTTTTGTATTTTTTCCAAAATTTTGGAATATTGTTATCATACACTGAAAGAATTATCCTTCATGATATTAATGATATATATTCATAAAATAATTTTCGTAGAACCAATGAAGAATTTCATTATGTATATAATATTAATTTAATATTATGAAATTTTTCATAACTTTTCTTTCATAAAATTTCATAATTTCATTAAAAAAATTCATTGAATTTCATAAATTAGATCTTCATAAATTTAATAAAAATGTTCTTTATATATATGAAAATTGTTCAATAGTATTTACTTTTTTTAATTTTTTCATAAAATATTGTCATTTCATTAATTTGTAAAAGTTTTTATACAATTGCAATTTTATATTAAACATTTAATTCTCAAATACAATAGTTTTATGTAAGCATTAGGCCGAGTTTTAGTGATGTGTATTAATTTCCATACTGAGAGAATTATCTTTTATAATTTTTATTTTTTTTCATTTTTTATTATTAATTTTGGACTATGACATTTTTTTATAAATCATATTATTTTTTTTCGAAACATTAAAAAGAAATTTCATTAATTGAATTAAGCTTATTATAACACTTTATGAAACTTTTGGTAAATACTTTTTATTTATCCACTCCAGCTTAGCAACAACAACTAACTATAATAAACAATAAATGAAATTGCTTCATAGATTTTATGAAGCTCTTCATTGGCTGAATGATTTATTTATTTGAGGAGTGGTCTATTCATTTTATGAAGAGTTTCATTAATTTTATGAATTTTTCATAAACATTGACTTTAATGAAACCTGTTTCATAGATTCTATGAAAAGTTTCAATGGACGAGTTCCAGTGACAATTTTCATTAAAACTATGAAGAAATTCATGACTGATGTGATGATAATTCTCTCAGTGCAAAAAATTCTCACAAATTTTTAGACCTTCACGAGTAAAAACAACATTAAATTTTGCTTTGGTTTAAATTTTAGTTTTGGCACAATAATTGGCATTTTGATACATTTCAGACTTCGACTCGGCACAAAACAAAAATTTAAAAATTCCATCACTGTCACACAATCTTACTCTTTAGTGAATTTTTTAGCAAGCCACTCAAAAACCATTTCATTTTCATTTATGGCACTGCCATTGAAAGGTGTGGACGTGTGATCGGCGCGATAGAAACAATTTATATATATAATTTTTCCAAATTTGTCGTATCAATATAACGAAGCAAGAAAATATAATTTTTCATACTTTGCGAAAAAAAAATCACGCAGCTGAAAGAAAGGTTTTTAAACAATAAAAATAGTAATTTTCACAGTACGTGATTGATAGCAAAAAACTGATTATCGACTATATAATTTTTGGGTAAAATAATATTATTTCAAAGCCAAGTAGTGGTGATTATTAGTTAATAGAAAAGATACACTTAAAAAACTACTCCATACAAAGAAGGTATATATTTTTTATTTATTTTGTGTATATAAAATAATACAAAAAAAACAAAGTGAATTAACATAGCGTAATCATATAAAGCTTAAAGAAAAAGAAAATTTGAAAATCTCGTCATCGTCATCATCATGACGACGAGTGAGTGAGCAAGTGAGTTAGTGTGAATGTGTTATGTTTTACAGAAAAAAGAATATAATAGACAAGTATAGAAGAACAAACAAATATTACTTTACCAAAAAAAAAAAAAATGTGAAATAGTTTACTTTATGTTACTGATATTAAATAAAATTAAAACATGAACAAATATTTGTCCACATATTTTTTACCTGGTTACAGTGTGGAAATATAGTGTATGTGAAGTTTTCTGTGGTAAAAATGTACAATGTTTGCGAGAAACAAATTCAGTTCGCATTTAACTGACCAATTAAAAGAATTTAGTTAAGAGGCAAATTTTAGAGGTGTGCGTGACGTTTTTAATATTTTTAAATCGTATGAAAATTTTTAAATTAAAAACATTTCCCTCATTTAAACACATTTATTCACAAAAAAATATCTATGATGTTTTAACAATGATGCATATTCTTAATCTTAAACAAAAAAAAAAAAAAAAAAAAGAAAAAAACACAATGTATCGAAAAAATATCGTCATAATATGGTCGTTAAAATTAAACAAAATTCTTTTTAACATTATTGACTGAATCTACGATACAAAAATACATGTTTACGGTCGTTTTTCAGAGTAGATAGATACACACTGTACCACTGCTATGATCAGACTAAAAGCTAACGTATTCTCGATGACCTGTGAAATAATATCAAATATAGAATATAGCCAGCAGTGATGGGATTTGAAAATTTTGTTTTGTGCAGTCGATGACTTAAATGTGCCAAATGGGTCTTTACTGTGCCAAAACTAAATTTTTACTCATGCAAGAAAAATAATAATTATTAAACTAGATCTATGTATTTTCCAAAATATTAGACCTAATTTTTATCCGGATGACAATAAGAGCCTTTGAACAACCCGAGAACTTGTCGAAGATATAAAAAATACTGTATGACATATATTTTCATAAAAAAGTGTAAAAATCTCCAATAGAAAATTATTTTAAAAAAATGTTTCAAGATAAACTCTTTAAGATGAACTTTTTGAAATAAAAATAATTCCGAATATTATTTCTGCGAAGCGACTTTTGAGTTTTACTGTTCTAAAAGATTTTTTAATACTAATACTCGTAAATACTGAGTAGCTAAAATTTAAATACATCCGTTTTTTGGGAATAACCAAAATGTGAAAAAAAGTATTGATGTTGCAAAAAAATGCACAATTGTGGCACGAATCCCATCACTTATAGCCATCTAAACAACAAATAGCAGTGTTGGGTAAATTGTGGACGGGGGGTATTAATTGGAAAATGAAACAGAGGCCTGTAGTGGTTAGTTGCAGCAGTGGTGGTATTTGAGAGTCTGTTCCGTGCCAAAAATATGGCAAAAAAAAGTACCAAGCCGACTTCGATTGTGCCATAACTTTATTTTTACGCTTCCTAATATTGGAATTATTTAGGGTAGTCTGGTTTATCGCATACTACAAGGATTACGGCTAAAAAAGCATAATTTGAAAATTTTCTCTATAACCCCACTTCCAAAATCAAAGGAAATAATACGTCAACGTACAAAACTGTTGTTGTTTCACATGTTATTTTTGTCTGATTTGACACACGCCTGATTTAGGCCGTACGCTAAGATTTCAAGGATACGAATAACTTAACTTGATTATTGACCATTTTTATTAAAGCAGGGAAGACACGATACGACTGGTCGTACAACTTGTCGAGCTGAAAAATTATTTTGAAATACACGGTCAGACAAGTTCTAAAACATTCCATTTGAAAAAGTGTTTTAAAGGAGACGCATGTATTTTGGAGCGGACTAAAATAAAAAACGTGGTCAACTTTTAAAAAACGTTATGAATAATCAGACCATATAAAAAGCATTAAATGTAGGGTGACCATTTTTTTCTGGCTTCAAATCAGTACAAATTTTAAAAAATATTATCATCCAACAAAAACAAATGATTTTGCAGCCAACCTAATTTGTTGTCAATAGAATGGTTTGGTTGAGGCAACAAAGTTTTTCGGTTTCCCTATACAGAACCCAAGACAAACATTTTTTTCACATGAAAAATCCAGTTTTTTTAAGTACAGGAAACGGACCCATTATTTAGAAATTTCAATGATCTGTTACCATTCCTTTTCTATTTTTTTTATTTGTAACAGATTGATGAAATATAGCCATGCTACGAATGAAGTCAAATATGACCCAGGATAGTATGAACGTCAATGTTTATTCAGGCCAAAGAATTTCTGTTGTCACGAGCAAATTGCATTGTCTAAACCAATTTTCTGTAGATACAATCTAACCCATCGATTGGCTACAAATTTTGCTGTCAGAACAAATTTTTTTCTCTTTTCTAATTTCTGTATGATTTCTGAAATAGAAAAACTTCATATTTTGGCTACCATTTTCTACAAAAACACGTAACGTTTTTAAAAATGATAATCTGGAGGTTTTGTGTACTTTTTTCTATTGAAAATCCCACATATTCGAAAATTTTTTCATGGAAATACCCACATATTTCTTCAGTTTTTAATGATTTTTGTACGGAAAAATTTTCAGCTTTTGATGTCGTGCCCTAACTCGGATAATTACAATATTTTTATCAAAGTCTACTGATTTTCTATTATCGCAATGGAAACATTTCATAAATTCGGTTGTCACTACGAATCTTCTCTGTGTATGAAACTCAGTGTTGCCACCAGTAGATCAAAAAATTACACAGCTGTAGGTCAAAAATTATCCAAAACCATAGGAAATTACACAAAAATTATAAAATACAAACATGAGGCCCTTTGGACCAACTCTTCTGCACATATTGGAGTAGAATCAAAATATTTTGAAAATAATTCAGCCATTTCTTAACTGCTGGTTGGATTCCTATGACATTTCAAACTGTCGGAACGAAAATAATTTTGAGTTAAAGTTTTGACGGGCCAAGAAACATTCTTACGCCTGCGGGTTTTCTCTTAAAATGTAAAATTTACTTTCATTTGAAAATTTAAATTCAGTATTTTTACAATAACATGATCCGATTTTTTTCTATCTTCAAAGCCAAATCAAGGCTAATTTTTCTTAAAAAAATTTGATTATTTGTTGCAACTTTATCTATTAACTAAAGAGAATGTCAATCCAATATGTGTTTTAGTCTTAAATGGTGTGCTTTTCAAGTTGAAAAGTAAAAAACGACATTTTTGCCTTTTTTAAGATTAATTGTTTGAAGAATCTTTGTCTACATTAAAAGTTTCTTTCAGAACAAATATAATATGTAAGTTTCTTTAAAGGGTACTTTCATTTATACGAATTTTATAAATAAATATTTCTCAGTTGCTAGTTATTCTCTTCACAGAGCTCTCCAAGTTTAATCATTTTGTACTCAAATTTTCACAGAACACAACATATAAACGTATTTTAATTTTAAAGTTAATTGGAAATATCAATAGTTGGATAATATGTTTATTTTTTAGTTCATTTCCCTATTTTTAATTCCCAATACTATATTTCCGATTTATTATTTGATTTAGGTAATGTCAAATAAAATAACTTCTTACCAAATAAATTTTATGGTTTTGAACGAATTACAACCAATATTTTTCGTGGGTGAAAATAAAGATTTACCCCTCAATTCATAAATGCTTTGTGAAGTTATAGCAGGTTTACAAAACGTCATTTTTATACAAAATTTGTTCAATAAACCTCCTATAATTTTACAAAGCGTTTATGAATTTAGGAGTTAGCATTTTTACAAAAAATTCCCAAATAAATACGGTTTACCTACAAATATCATACAAATAGTGAATAGTGGGCGCCATAATAACTACATTTTAACTATATTTACATTAAAAGCACTAGTGCTTTTGCAGTGAATCTGAATCTGAGTCTAGGTCTAAACTTCCAATGAAATTTACGAAAATTTATGTAAAAAGTGAAATTACACAAAAATTACACAAAAATGTCATTATTCAAAAATTATCCAACAAATGTGTAAACAGTCCCGTTTTTGAATAATTATTCAAAAAGTGGTAACACTGATGAAACTACATATTAGATTAATAAATTTACATGTACAAAAATCATTTTGAATGCTTTCTAGTAGAGAAAACCTCTCACATTCACAAAAATTTATCCTATAAAAAGAACTATATTGTACTAACATTTTGGGGTTTTTTTTATTAAAAAAATGTAATATTTTTTTAAATGCCAAAACTCAATACAATCAGTACAAATTTTTAAAAATCAGTACAAATCAGTACACGACGTTTTCATCAGTACACGCGACCAAAAATCAGTACATGTACTGATCAAATCAGTACGAATGGTCACCCTAATTAAATGGAAATTGTGTAATTTAGTATACATTTTTAACCAATTTGTGCGATCGGCCAACAAAAATTTTTAAAAACGCTTTATCAAACTTTACTTCTCGTATTTTAGTTACAAATTAAAATTAAAAAATTTGAAAAAAATTTTTGTACATAAATTTCAAACAAAATTTATTAAACTGTCTTATATTTTTAACTAACATTTTATAAAAACCCACTAACACAACCCAGCAAAAAAAAAGAGATGCCGAAGCAGTAGAAAAAGCACTACAATTGATGATCTAGATGTACTTCTTTTTTAACATAAACACTAATGATTTTAACATTGAGTTGTCATAGGAGAGGAGTACCTACTCCCACTTCAACATTTTTTCAGTACTTTTTGAACGAGTGCAAAGGAAGCTCTTTTTCACCAATTAAAAGTTTAAAAAAATTCTTAGGAAAAAAAATTTTTTTTTATTGTACAAAGGTTTTTTTTTTTATTGCCGCCACCGGGTATCGAACTTGCGACCTCACGCTTGCTAGTCTAGCGCTCTACCGCTGAGCTATTCTTTGATACGAAAGTTGACTGGCATTAAAACACAACTTTGTTACTGCGAGATATTGTTCCTTATTCTATTCAATAAAAGTACTTATTAAACAAATGTAAAAGGTGCACTCCAATTCAATATTGTTTTCAGTACTACTTTTACAGATGCATAAAAAGCAATTTTTCACCATTTTGTTATATATATATAACAACATTTTTTTAAAAGTTAAAAAAATATTGAATTTAAACAAATTAATTATATATATTAAAAAAATAATAATAGAATAAAAAAAAATTAAAAAAAAAATATTGGTCCCGCCGGGAATCAAACCCGCGACCCTCTGTTTGAAATTGCCAAATAATAACAAAATCACTTTTAGAGCAATTACTCTTTAGAAGTAATACTTAAGTGATTTTTGGATGTTTTTCGGAAGTAATTCTAAAGAAGCTGTAAAAATATTTTATCGGATACTTTGGAAGCAATGAAAGAAGTGTTTTTTTGAAGTTGTTCAGAATAACTTGTAAAAAAAACAGTCAAAATAAACTAACGGATAATTGTGAAGTAGTTTTTAAAGCATTACTTCCAATTTTTTTGCTGGGAAATAGTGCTTTTTTGAGATAGCCAAAAATCGCTATATTGGCAACACTCTTGACAGTTTGTCTAACGGATTTGTCAATACACTAGCGGACATGTGACCAACAAGTTGTACAACTAGTTGTATAGTGTCTTCCCTCCTTAATGCACAAGACTTTCTGACCAGGGCCCGAATTCCATAGGACGATTATCGTCTGACGATATCGTTTTGACGATTGTCTTGCTTCACGTAGAGAAAATTTTTGTAATCCTTTTCGAAATCGCATTAAATCATCCAAACGCTATCGACAAAATGGTTGAAAATGCCCGATAGCAAAACGTTTTGCATATTTTCTTTTTTAAAAGACAAAATTTTTTTTTAATCATACCGACTTACTTTCTGAGTTACTAGTCATTTTTACATTATTTCAAAACAAAAAATAATGCGTTACCGAAAATGACTTATTTTTATCATTATTTCAAATACAAAGCAATGTTTCAGATTTTTGTTAAAAGCTATTGTTACTCAACTTTTTTTCAACACTGGTAAGGATATACAGTGAAGAGCAAAAGTGTAAGAGGGTTAAAATGGTTCAGATATTTTCCTTAAAATGTTTAACTATGAAAGCAAATATAATAATTCAGAGACCCAAAATAACTGTTATATTTCTTAAAAAGTCACCACCCAAATTTATTTAATTATAATATTTCAATAATGCACTATATTTTATAAATCATATTGCACAAAAAATCACAAAGTTTGGCAAAGATTTTAATTTTATCAATTTTTATATTTTACTCTATAAATTTCTGTTGTTTTTTGATTTTTATTTTAAAACTTTTTATAAAAGTTACAGAATGATTTTTTTGAAAAAATTAAGCACAAAATTTTTTATTTGGTAATAAAATAAAAATTAAAAACTGACCTAAATTGAATGCCGGAAGTTGCTGGAATATACATATTTACTCACTTTAAATAACTGTTCAATCTTTTATTAAAACTAGTTGCCATCATCAGGATATTATAATTGTTGAAGTGATTGGTTCTATGGCTTTTGATTTATATTCTTAATTGTTATTTTTCGATAAAGAAAAAAATCACAAAATAACTTATTATTTTTGAAAAAATAAAAATCGTGTTTGGATTGTTTTTGTTTGAATTAAAAATAAAAATCAAACAGAGCAAATAAACAGAAAATTAAAAATATTCAAACAAGAGATAATTGTAAAACAATCAGTTTTTTTAATAAAAGTTATAACTGTTACGTCCCTGTAATAATTGTTTCTAGCGTATATATTTATTAACTTGTCCTAATTTAAAAACAAGAAAAAAAATTAACTATTTTATTTAACTGGGGAAAAAATTACATTTTCCTCTTTAACCCTTTAGGTTATTCTATGCCATATGGCATAGTCACTTTTTAGCAGAGACTATTAATTATAGAGATAGGAAATCAAAACTTAAACTACTCACCGATAGAGGGCGTTGATATTTAGTATTACCTGAGCAACTATTAAGTCTCACTATAGTATCAGCTGAGCCTATATTTAAAAACTCAAAAATTGGTAAAAACTGCGCAAAATAAGAAAAAATCAAGCCCAAAATATGTTCAAATAATTAAATTTGAGAATTCCTTGTTTTTGTTTTTCTTTCTTGTTTGTTATTATTTCAATTTAAATAAAAAAAGAAAATTGTAAATTTTTTGAACAAAGTGCCATCTAGTGATAACGAAGTCGTTATAACTTTTGTTTTTGGTGATGCCATACCCCTGCTTTTTAGTGTCTGTTTTAAGTCAAAAAAGTTATGGATACTATTTTTTTTGTATTTTTATATTTTTCCTTGAAGCTTTCTGTACAAATTAATGAAAAAATATTTTGATTAGTGGACCCAGTAAATTGTGAAGGTTCAGAAAGCGAGCGTGCCTATCGAGTTTCGAATTTAACAAGAAAAGGTCACTTTGTACTTTTATACATTCTATTACAAAAATTCTTTATTTGATAGCTTTATGTAAGTAATTTAGTAGATAATTATTGCTTTATTTAATATAAAAAAAGTTGGATCCCAAACATAGTTCAATAAGGTTGTACGATATTTTTTATTTTGTACTATGCCATGGCATAGATTTTACCGCAACAGAAAGAACATTTTGTATTTGATTGAATCGCGTCGCAGCGGCTGAACGTAATTACCACGTCTAAAATACTAAACTTCGAACGAATAGAAAATACTTTAATGATTTAGTCTTCTTTCGACTTAATTAAGCCAAAATATGCAAAAAATGAGTTTTTTCTCTTTGGAATACTTATGACTAGGTCAAGGAATTTCATGCACTTAAAAATGGAAAATATGCATCTAAAATATGCGGTTAAAAAAGAAAAATATGAATTAAAAATATAGGAAATATGCACTAAGAACTAGAGATGGGCACATGAGCAGCATTTTGCGTGATTCACGTGAATCACGCGTGAGTGTGAGTAAAACCTTAATTTACTTAAGTGAACGGTCTTGGTCTTTTTATTCATATTTTCAGTAATTGTTTTGTTGTTTGTATATATTTTTAGGTATTTTTAATACAAAATAAATGGCAAAATTTCATACTCGTCTAGGGTTTTCCGGGAAACGGGAATGAAAATCGAAAAGTATCAGTTTTTTGGTAACATTTTTTTTATTTTGATTTGTTTTATTAGGGGAGAGTCGTGTACCTTGGTACTTTTGAAAATTCTGTGCCAATATCTCTAAGATTAAAATAGATACGAAAAATCTTTAAATGCAGAAATATTAGTGTTGGTGTTGTTATAGATTGCAAATAATAAAATCTTTAATAACACTATGCGACAGTAAAAATCGGGATGGGATGAAACCAACGGGAAATGTTATATCGGTCAAAAACAAGTTATACGTGTCCCGGCGTTTCGCTCGGTCACCCCTAGGAATCGAGATATATCTTTTTTTTGACATAACTCGAGAACCACTAGTCCGATTTTGCTCAAACAATTTTAAAAAAATTAAAAATTACAATTCCTTTAATCTGTTCATATAACGTTTTTCTATATACTCAACAGTTTTGCCGGTAAAAATAAATGTTTGTTACCGCTACTATAAAAATCAATAACCTTTTGTTTATTATTTTTTTTTTTAATATTTTAGGCAAAAAATATTTTTTTCTTCATACATTTATTTTTACCGGCAAAACTGTTGAGTATATAGAAAAACGTTATATGAACAGATTAAAGGAATTGTAATTTTTTTAAAATTGTTTGAGCAAAATCGGACTAGTGGTTCTCGAGTTATGTCAAAAAAAAGACCACCAAAGGTCAAATCGATATATCTCGATTCCTAGGGGTGACCCAGCGAAACGCCGGGACACGTATAACTTCTTTTTTACCGATATAACTTTCCCCGGTAGTTTGAACCCTTCTGATCCCTACCATTTGTCTCACAGTGTAATTCTTATGCATCCTAAGAAATTAAAATTTTTTAAGAAAATCGAAAAAGTTTAAAATTACAAATTGGCGTGTACCTTGGAACGCGTAAAAAATTAAGGGAATTTGTTAAAAAAAAATATTACCCCATAATGAAATTTGTTGCATTATTTGCAATAGAGTTGATATCTACTATTAATTATTGCAATTTAATATTTGCATAAAAACATCATTTTTAAAAAATGGCGAAAATCTTAAATCAAAGGTTATTTTGTAGCGAATTAAATTCAAAAAGTACAACTAGCCTATGGAGCTTCAATTAATCATGTGCTGGAATTTGTTGACTACACAGAAGAGGAAACATTCAAAAAGTTCCAAGGTACACGCATTTTAACTTTTCCGAACAAGATAATTTTTTTCTTATTTATACAATATAGTTAAGAAATTTACTGGTTACTGCATTTAGAAAACGACAAACTTTATATTGATTTAAGCGCCTATCTTGAAATATCTTGATTATTTTTAAAAAGCTAGTTTAAATTTTTTTCAAAAATTTACTTTTGTCGGTACACGCACCCAATTTTAGGGTCTCCTATAGACTTATCTGAAACTCTGAGTAGTTTAAAATGATCATTGGGCAAAATAAAAAACTTCATAGAAGAAGACTTTACAATAAAACATTAACAAATAAGAGAAAAATGCAAAGTTCCAAGGTACACGCGATCCAAGGTACACGACTTTCCCCTAATATAAAAACCAAAATAAATAATTTTATTTTTTCAGAATTTATAGCTTGTGAAATTATTTTTTTTAAATCAAGTTATTTCTTCTCGAATGTCAAGGTTTTTCACTTTAATAATATTGCAATTATAGTCACAACTTTGAATAGGCACGTAAATATTAATAGGCATATCTAAAACATACCTAATTTATCGAATGCCAATGCCGTTAATACTTTTAAATTATCCTTCTAATGCCCAAGGCCTCTAAAAAGCGGTCTTCAGATCTAAAAAAAATTTCTGGCTAAATAACAATTATTATAAAATCAATTATGTCCATTGAAAACATAATTTACTTCGTTTGTAGCACAACATACGGTTTTGAAGCGAGACCCCGCATAATCTCAGCAATGGGTGCTCATTTCTAATACCTAAATAATAAGCAGTAATTAGAATTATTGTCTACTGCATATAATTCAGTATCAAAATTCTTTTTTTTATTCGACAAGGTCGTTTTTGTTATTATTTGTCTATATTTGCTAGCATATAAGCCAAAATTTTGGGGTCTGAAGCTGTCGAATGCCCCAATAGTAAAAGTTGCCAAACGGGTTTGGAATCGATTTGACTAATTTTTAACAAATTTTTAATTGAAACACAGATTTCAACAAGGATTTAAGTTATCTTCATTTAACACAAGCCTAAAAATTCTCAGTAGTTTGACTAATTTTGAGTATTAATTTTCAAAATTATTTATAACTAATTTTTAAGAACCTATGGCGAAACCAATGTACCTCAAGTTTTAAAGATGGCGCTATTTCTTTCCCTCCCGATTATTTTACATGGCCCATATATCAAAAATTAAGAGATAGAGCAAATTTGACGAAAATTTCGGCCACCCCTTGCTACGTAATAGCCCCGTGAACATTTTATTTCTATCCAAAAATGGCCCTTAGAAATTAAAAAAAAAATTCCATTTAATAAAATGGCGCATATCTCGAAAACTAAGCGAGATAGAGAAAAACGGACAAAATGTTTGCTCCTTTGGAGTATCCTTACGTAGCCTTAGATGATTTGGACCAGGTCCGGAGACGGTCCCGAGACCGTATAATTTGAACAAGTTTTGCAATCAGTGTAATTACCAGGGCAAGGACTTTCATGCGAATGCATGTTTGTAGTCAGTGACCCAAAAATTATTTTGACCAAATACTTTTTCGAATCAAAGAATTTGCAAAAAAATGGCATCGATTTGTTGTTGCATATTTTTGCATATTTTGTTATAAATGCATATTTTTGCATATTTTGCTTTTAAGTGCATATTTTATGATTTTTATTGCACATTTTTGCATATTTTTCACATTATGTATTGCAAATTTTTTAATATTTTTAAATATGAAATTCGATATAAGAATTCATACTTTAAAACTAAAAAAAAATTTTAAAGAATTAATTATTTGGAAGCTTTGTTGGTAATATAACACTACACTAGAAAGAGAAACACATAGTATACAATATGTTGTCATCCACTAACAAATTTTTTATAGATGTAATTTTAAATTAACGTTTTCGGGTGTTATTGCATTAATTTCTGCCACTTTTTTCTCTGAGTTACGAAAGTGAGTACGATTTTATAGTACACATATTTAAGTTCTATTTTATAATAAAGTTTTTTTCAGGTAAAATGCCACACACAAAAATATTTTTAACTATGTGTATTTGAAGACATATTCAGTGTGTTCGTTTACTCGAATTTCTTACTACTTTTACTACAATTGCAAAGTTTTGTTTACTTTTTGTATTGAATTTTTTCAGCTGTAGTAAATATAGTAACTTGTAGTAAGTAAACGAACAAGCTTATTGTAACCGATACCTGAATTTTTACGTTTATGTTAGTTTTTAATAAATACAATTAAAAAAACATTTATTTTTAATTGCATATTTTTTGGTTTTTAGTGCATATTTCGTTATAAATGCATATTTAAGTGCATATTTTCCATTTTATAGTGCATATTTTAAGCGCATATTTTCGATTTTTTAGTCCATGAAAGTCCTTGCCCTGGTAATAAAAATAAAACTAGTTTCCTAATTTTTTACTTAAATTTAATGAGTGAGGTCATAAAAATATTAACACACATTTTTGCCCATAACTTTGGTTTAAAGCTTCTCATATTTTTTTTTCCGCAATTTACATTTTAAAAATATGTCAGTTAATAAATTAATTTACATCATGAGTTTTAATTTTCAATTTTTAACACAATGGACGATGAAAGAAAAGTGCATTCAAAAATAATTAAATATTTTCAACAAAACCAAACATGGACATGCAAAAAAATTGCAAAAGAGACTAATGTATGCCGCCAAACAGTTTCAAAAGTGGTAAAAAGATATCTGAACACCTAACAATTGAAAAGAAGCCGGAAACAGGAACAACGACTGGTTATCGTAACATTGGTAAGGCATATAAAGTTAAAAGCATCCATAAGTGAGCTCCTAACACATCTGGCAGAAAAACAGCTCGGTTAGCCCAATGCTCGGACTTTTTTGTACGTAAAGTGAAACGTAAGGCAGGACTAAAGTCCTACAAAAGTTCAAAAAGTTCCCGATAGAAACGCTTTTAAAAATTTCGATGCCAAAACCAGAGCTCGAAAATTGAAATCAAATTTTATACAAAAATACAACTGTTGTGTAATGAACGACGAAACTTATGTCCTAGCTGAGTTTTCGCAGCTCCCTGGTCAAGAATTTTATGTTTCCGATGTTCGAGGAAATGTTGCGGAAAAATTTAAGTCGAAAAAGCAAACGAAATTCCCTAAAAAATTCCTAGTATGGCAAGCAATATGTAGCTGCGGCCAAAAAAGCCAGTCATTTGTGACATCTGTATAAACAGCGAAATTTATATCAAGGAGTGTTTGCAGAAGAGACTTCTTCCATTTTTGAGTCAGCACAATGTATCCACTTACTTTTGGCCTAATTTAGCATCTTGTCACTACATCAAGAAAGCGCTGTAGTGGTATAATGATAATAATGTGGTTTTTGTACCAAGAGAGGCAAATCCACCAAACTGCCCGGAACTCAGGCTAGTGGAGAGATATTGGGCTCTTGTTAAAAGAGAATTAAAGGGCACAAAAAAGGTCTCCCAGGACATGCAAGATTTCAAATGTAGATGGACCACCTGCTCTAAAAAGGTGACAGAAACTACCATAAAAGCTTTAATGGGAGGGTTTTCGGAAAAAGTGGATAACTTTATTCGTAGTGGTTAGAATTCCATGCGGTTTTTTTTGTTTGATTTTGTATTAAATTTCATTTAATAAAAATTTGGTTTGAAGTCTCAAAATTCAGTGGTTTGTGTTTTATTTAACTTTATGTGTGTTAACATTTTTATGATCTCACTCCTTAGATGTGTTAAATTTAGAAAAAAATCAACAAATTTTCCCAGAAAAATTTTTTTGATCTGGTTACCTCAGAGTCTGTTCTAGAACAGGTGTTTTTGTCACCGGTTCCGTGGAACAAGTTCTAGAACTGGTTCCTGGGAGTCAAAATGTAAGGTTCTACTGTCACAGAACCAGTTCTATAACTGGTTCTAGAACCGGTTCCAAAGCAACCTGTTCTAGTTTGGAGGAAAAGAATCTGTTGGTTTTGGGACAAACTCAAACAAAAATCACCGATGTTAGAACATAAAGTAGAACAGGTTGCATACAAGTACAACCCAGGAAAATTTTTTACAATCGGTAGCCAACCACACCCATTCTACAACTGGTTCCACTGCAACCGATTCCATGGAACTGGTTCCGGAACCAGTTCCTGGGATCCTATATGGAAGGTGTGGGTGACGTAGAATCAGTTCCAGAACTGATTCTAGAGCAACCGGTTCCACTTTGGAGCTATAGAAGGGGCTGCTTTTGGGACAATTTCAAACAAAAAGAATCGCTGTTAGAATCGTGAGTAGAAGGGGTTGTGAATGAAAAGTACCCAGGAAAATTTTTTACAATCGGTTGCCAATCAGACCAATTTTGCAACTGTTTTCACTGCAACCGATTCCATTTAACTGGTTCCGGAACCAGTTCCAGGTATCTCATATGGAAGGTATGGCGGTCGTAGAATGAATTCTAGAAATAGTTCCAGAACTGATTCTAGGGCAACCGGTTCCATTTTGGAGCTATAGAAGTGGTTGCTTTTGGGACAATTTCAAACAAAAATAATCGGTGTTAGAATTGACAGTAGAAGGGGTTGTAGAGGAAAAGCAGCTATTGTGCAACCGATTCTTTGGAACAGAAAATTTTCCAGGGTAGCTATTCTACAACCGATTCTTTGGAACAGAAAATTTTCCTGGGAAGTTGTTCTACAACTGGTTCTTTGCCTCCGACAATTTTGCTGGGTTATATTAAGCCAAAAAACAGGAATAAATTTTGAGAAAGTAACAAATTTTTCTGTTCAGCAAACAGACATATTATTTTGACCGACAGACATACCCAGGAAAATTTTTTCCAATCGCTAGCCAGCCACACCTATTCCACAGCAACCGATTCCATGGAACTGGTTCCGGAACCAGTTCCTGAGATCCCATATGGAACCCAGGAAAAAATTATACAATCGGTTGCCAACAACACCAATTCCACAACTGGTTCCATTGCAACCGATTCCATGGAACTGGTTCCGGAACAGAGAAACAAGCCAGCCGCCGTAAGCCGTTTAAGCCGCCGCCGCCGGTCATTCTTGCTCCAGCCGCCGCCGCCGATTTTTTTCGGCTCATTTCGGCTGGAAGTATCAATTTTCCAAAATAAAAAAATTAAAAGCAAATGTCATTTTTAAAACAAATTTTCTACTTCATCATTTCCTGAACCATCAAGAGTATTTTTTTTTTAGTTAAAAAAAAATAAAAGAACCAGTTTTATATTTCTGAAGTTGGAAGTTTTGCTTGAAAACTTCTGACAGATTCGCTGAAATTTGGATAAGCAATAGAGGAGAGAATCCAAATGAACAATATACATATATACTTTTTAAATGACCAAGTGTAGATTGTAGGCAGAGCTTCGAAAGAATTAATTCAATTTTAGGTTAATTCGCACAAAACCAAATTCAGCTTTAGAAATTGAATATATATCATTCCATCAAAACATTCCTTTATAATTAATTCATAGGTTTCATTCCCAAAGTTTAATATTAAATAGAATGCATTCTTATGTTGAATATATTCCTCATAGAATTACAATCAATATAAATAATTAATTTTTTCATTAATTCTAATCTTTTACAAAATGGCTTATCAAAATTGTCATTTTATTAAATCAGTAAAAGATCTAAGGTATGAATATACCAACGACTATATAGACTAAAGATAAACCACCAGCCTCAACTGCTGTTAAAAAGTCTCTTTAATTTTATATGCAAACTGGTTTTAAGAGAAACAGTTTTTAGTGTTTTTTTTAACGCGTATTTTTTAATATTAATAAGCAAAATTTTGTGCTTATTATACAAAACTAATGCAGGGAACATATCAAACAACACAAGTGCACTTTATAATTTAATTAAAATTGCTGTAAAACAATAAAAATAATTAATTAAAAATACCACTTTTTCACGTTTTTTGTTATTTTACATTGAAACTCTCTTAAAACCAGTTCAGTTTTTCAGATGAGAGCCGTGGATAGTGCCTGAATATACTAATGATTCTGACAACACTTTAGTTTATAATTACAAATTAAATAAAAATGTGGCTTATATTAGGGATTTAATATTGATATCATATACAAAACCCATAAAAATAATTAAAAACGCAACATTTGTTTTAAACTTTTACAAACCGAATGAAACGTGAAAGATCATTATAAAAAGAATGAATTCATGAAAGAATTAATTCACTATGCATGAAAATTAAAAGAATGAAGCCAGCCCGGTGAAAAATGTCCATATATGAACATTTATGGATCAACCATATATGTATGGATCCGAAAAATGAGGTAACACCTAAGTATATGTTCATATATGGACATATATGAACATATACATTTATTAAATATATGCGAATACATGCGAACGTTGCTTTCCTCTATTATGAGGTTGTACGATTGATATAAATTTATGTATGACATTCAAATTAGGCGCTACATATGTTCCTTTTTTTATTCATGGCATTAAATATAATTCCATATTTATCCAAATATGAGTTCCTTTTACATATATGGAAAAATGTATTCTTCGAAATATGTTCATATACAAGTCCCTTTTGCATAAATTGAATAACATATACTTTCATATTTGTCCATATATGAGTGCCATTTCCATATATGAAATAACAGATGCTTCCATATATGTCTGTATATGAAGTTTCTTCCATATATGGAATCACATATACTTCCATATATGTTCATATAAAATCCATATATGTTCATAAAAAATCCACATTTGTTCATATGTGTCCATACATAAACCATATATTAACATGTTTGAGCGTATATGAACATTTTTCACCGGGAGTGAATGAATTCATAAGGAATGGTATAATCGTAAGATATATTAGTAAATTTTAATTAAAAGTCCAAAAGTGAATTAAAAAATTAATTCATTCGAATTTATGGTCGTAGGTTTGGTTAAATAGATCACATCACATTTTTCAGAAATTTCAGTACACCTGAAATTATTATCAAAAGACACATTTTTCAGACATTGCGGACGAAGATATTTACAATAATCGACGCTGTTCTGAGTTCCGCATCCACAAAAAAATTCTAAAGTGAAACATTCCGAATTTTTTTTGCTGTTCCGTGATCCGTGATGATGATGTTTCGGAACTAAGAACAGGGGTGAATATCTGAATTTTTTAACTTTTCTTCTAAGTTTTTCAACTTTGACATATTTTCGAGCATAATTTTTTTCGAACCATATTTTTTTTCTAGTTTATTCTAAAAACACATTTAATTTTGAGTGAAAATAGAGTTTGTTTATTTCTAAGTTCCGAATCCACATAAAAAATTCTAAAGTGAAACATTCCGAATTTTTTTGCTGTTCTGTGATCCACATCCGAATTATTTTCTACGTTTTATTTCGTGTTGGAAAAGCTTGGTGAAAGTAAAAGGAATATTTTGTTGCAAAAATTAATATGTTAAAATTTATTTTAAAATTTGTTGAAACAGTCAATTTCCGACATTTTGAATTTTGTGTGACTTTACAAAACCACTCTAATTAAAAAGTTTCGGAATTCAGAACAGGGGTGATAGTGTCAAAACTCTGTTTTTGAGCGACTTCAAGCACTTAACAATTTGAAATTCAGCAATTTTTCAACCGATTTTGAATATTGTAACGTTTTCGGAGAGACAAAAAATTTAGCTTTCCAAATATATATAGAATTATTTATTTGTAACTGAAATATGTTGACAGTTTTTTTTTTTTAAATATTAAAATTAATTTTTTTTTAATTTTTATACTTTGACGGCTTTTTTACAGTATTAAACAATTCTTTACTGTTTTAATTCATTCTGAAAGTGGGTTTAGTTCTTAGTAAAATCAGATTCTTTTGTTTAAATTAATTGAAAATTGAAAAAGTTATCGTAGTTTTTCTAAACATTTAATTTCAGCAACTCGAGGTTCTTGTTTGCACAATCATTAAGGTTAATATTTTAAATTTTCTTATAAATGCAGAGATTCCATGTTTATAAAAAAATGTATAACTTTGACAATTTTAAAGCGATTAAAGTAGAACTTCATTTTACCCTGAATAAAGAATAAATTACATAAAAATTATTTTTTTTTAAACAAAATATTGCAATTAAAAGCCGTCAAAATTAAACAAAATAAGAAAAAATTAAGAAAATCAGTTTTATTTGAAAATATTTCCACAAAATTTTGTTGAATATATAAACATATGTATATATTTGGAAAGCCCAACTATCTCTCCTTCTAGCTCCGTTCAAAAACTAAAAATCCTAAATTTGTAATTTTTATCGATGAATTTAACTTAAAATTATTTTTTATTTGATAATTCCAAATTTTTTGAACAATTTTCTACTGCTATATTTTGGAAAAAACCTTAAACATCTTTAAAATACGTGTATAATGTTCTATCAAGCCGATCAAGCCGCCGCCGCCGCCGATTATTTGGTTAAGCCGCCGCCGCCGATTTTTATCCGGCTCAACCTTAATCGCCGCCGCCGCCGCCGATTTTTTGCTTGCGCCGCCGCGCCGATTATTTTGATCGGCTTGTTTCCCTGTTCCGGAACCAGTTCCTGGGATCCTATATGGAAGGTGTGACTGACGTAGAATCAGTTCTAGAACCAGTTCCAGCACTGATTCTAGGGCAACCGGTTCCACTTTGGATCTATAGAAGTGGTTGCTTTTGGGATAATTTCAAACAAAAATAATCGGTGTTAGAATCGACAGTAGAAGGGGTTGTGATTGAAAAAGAGTTATTCTACAACCGATTCTTTGGAACAGAAAATTTTCCTGGGACGGTATGACTGAAGTAGAATCAGTTCTAGAATTAGTTCCAGAACAACCGGAATATGCATTTAAAGTCAAATATGCAAAAACATGCATTTAGGACAAAATATGCAAAAATATGCAACTACAAATCAATGCCATTTTGTTTGATGATTCGGATAAATATTTAGCCCATATTAGTTTTGGACTATCGAGAAAAAACATGCATTTGCATGAAATTCCTTGCCCTAATTATGACCATATGGTCGTGAAAGGGTTAATGTATAATATAAAATGAATGCATTTGAACGTAGATTTAGATCTTTCCAAACATAAGATATTTAAAATTGCATTAAAAGTTAAAATTTATATTTTTGTATTTCTTTTTCCATTAAGTACATTCTATGCCATATGGCATGATGCCTAAAAACCACTTTTGGAAACCAAATTTAAAAAAAGTACTTTTGATTATTCATAATGTAGGCTTAAATAGTAACAAAATTGAAAAAAATAATTTTTTAAGTCAAAAGCAAAAAAGAAGTACTGAAAGGGTTGTCTTTACACTTTCGCAACCGGATAATTTTTGATAATTTTCTTTACAAATTTTAAATATAAACTTAAAAATCACAAAATTTTTGCTGTTTTTCTATGCATTTGGGTGAATTGTCGCAAAATATTGCATTTATCTCTTCAAAAATTTGGTGTCAAATAAAATTTTCCTTATTGTTCAGGTCGCAAGCCCATCTTGGGGTATGACAATATTAACCATATTGATTTTTTTAGTAAATCCAAAAATATTTAACGGGACAATAGAATGGACTATTTGGTATTCAAAAATTTTTCGATTGGGTTACTTTCCCTATTATATGAAATGTTTTTGAAGACTATGTAACATATATTGCAAATTTGGCCGAAATTCTAAATTTTTGCCAAAAAATGACTTATTTTTCTATGGTAGTTAGTAAATTCAATCCTCTAATTCTAAGCCATTAATTTTTTTTCATTATACTGCCAATTTAAAACATAGGATGAAACCCACTTTCGTTAGGGCGCCGCCTAAAATCGTAATGTACATGTCAACAGCTTTCATGGTTTCGGGCTCCGCATATGGTAGTGTTATCAGAATTATTATTAAACTAGTAATATGAACCAGTTTTGTGTTCAAAATTATTTACTGCCACATTTTTAAATAAAATATATAAAAATAATATGCTTTTAATTCGTCTATCGACCAAATATAATAATGATAAATATATATATGTTTGCCTGCAAACATTTATATATTTGCGAGTAGATGTATTTCATATGATTCAAACATACATATGTTTACAGGCAAAAATATTATATTTGCTGGCAAATATATTATATTAAAAACACGGCAAATATATTTTGACAGTTCTTCCAAACATATATATATCACCAGCAAATATGTTTCCTACAGGGCGATTTTTTTCAGCGTGTACACTCTCAGAACAATTCCGTTGTGGCAACGGAATTTTTTGCCAACCGAATTGATTCGGTTGCAGCAACCGAATTCAGTTGTGGCAACCGAATTAGAATTCAAATCGGTTGCGACAACCTAATTCTATTTCAATTCGGTTGCAACAACCGAATTATCGGTTGCCACAACTGAATTCGGTTGTCACAACGGAATTGTTCTGAGAGTGTATAAATAAATAGGGGCCTGTCTCGGGACAGATCCGTAGAACCCAAAAACTAAGACTATAAGCGACATTTTAGCAGAAATTTTCAGTTAAATTAGGTAATGTTTCTGTTGAATTTATTTCTTAGCTAAGTTAACTAGAATTGTCTGTGTATTTAGCAGTGTGTAAAATTTAGCTCACCTAAATTTAGCAGACCATAATTCTCAACTTCATTGATAATTCTGCTGGCGCAAATACAGGTACCATTTCCTGTTATTTTAGCAGAATTTTGAACTATTTGTACGGGCTTTTTTTATGAGTGTAGAAAATTGTAGTAATCTACTTCAGGATATGGGGCTACCTGGTAAAATGAGTTTCATCTGATGTTCTATATTGACGGTATATCAAAGGAAAATTAATGCTATGAATGAATTAATAACCGAAGTTACTAGCTATCATAGAAAACTATCTCATTTTTTGCGAAAATTGTAGAACTGTGCCCAAATTCAAGTCATCTAAAAAAAAATTTTTAGTAGGAAAAGCAACCCAACCGGCACATTTCTTAATGCAAAATAGATCGTACTATTGCCCGACATGAAATACATATATTTAATACATTTGGATTTAAGAAAATTTTCAGCACGATAAACATAGGGCTTGCGACTTGAACAATAGCGAAATATTACTTAATACTCACTTTTTCACCAGATAAATGAAATATTTTCCCAATTATACATAAAAGCCGCAAAAATGTTATGATTTTTAAAGTTAAGATTAAAAATTTCTTAAGAAATTTATCAAAACTTAACAGGGTGCAAAAATGTAACATTTGTCATAATATAGAAAAATGTCTTCATCTTCTTCGTTAATTAAAATACTTTAAATATTGTTATGGATTTCTAATTAAAACAGGTTAATAAACAAATAAATTTTAAAACGAGTAAAAAGGTTAAAGTCGGGCATGCCGACTATACAATACCCTACACCAGTCTGGTGTATTGTTTGGATCCGAAATTCGAATGGGTTAAAATGGGGCTTGTGTCAAAATTTTCTATAATGTGAGTCAGCGCACCAAATTTCATTAAAATATCTTAATATTTGCGACCTGCAGTTTGTAACCAAGCCAATTTTGGGGGACCCTTATATGGGCACTAGTTCTAAACATGTACCGATGTTCACCAAAATCAATAGGCTTCGTCCTTGGGCCAACATAGGTCTATGTACCAAATTTCATCAAAATATCTTAATATTTGCGACCTGCAGCGTATAAACAGTATAATTTTGGTAGGACCCTTATATGGGCACTAGGTCTAAACATGGACCGATGTTCACCAAAATCAATAGGCTTCGTCCTTGGACCAACATAAGTCTATGTACCAAATTTCATTAAAATATCTTAATATTTGCGACCTGCAGCGTATAAACAGTATAATTTTGGTAGGACCCTTATATGGGCACTAGGTCTAAACATAGACCGATGTTCACCAAAATCAATAGGCTGCGTTATTGGGCCAATATAGGTCTGTGTACCAAATTTCATCAAAATATCTTAATATTTGCGACCTGCAGCGTATAAAAATTATAATTTTGGTAGGACCCTTATATGGGCACTAGGTCTAAACATGGACCGATGTTCACCAAAATCAATAGGCTGCGTTATTGGGCCAATATAGGTCTGTGTACGAAATTTCATCAAAATATCTTGATATTTACGACCTGCAGCGTATAAACAGTATAATTTTGGTAGGACCCTTATATGGGCACTAGGTCTAAACATGGACTGATGTTCACCAAAATCAAACTTGTTCGTCCTTGGGCCAACAAAGGTCTGCTTACCAAATTTCATCAAAATATCTTAATAGTTGCGACCTGGAGAGTGCGCACAAGATTGCATGGACAGACAGACAGACGGACGGACGGACAGACGGACGGACGGACAGACGGACATCGTTAAATCGAAATAAAAAAAATTCTGAACCGATCGGTATACTATAAGGTGGGTCTACGACCAATATTTTTTGGTGTTACAAACATCAGCACAAACTTATAATACCCTGACCACATAGTGGTGTAGGGTATAAAAATTATTTGATTTGGTTTCGTTTTTAAAAATATAAAGCAGAATAACTGAACAATGTGTACCCTGTTACACTTCTGCTCCTCACTGTATGTAACCACATATTTTTAATTTTTTGAATGTTGGCGCAATCTGGAGTCCCAGGTTCGATTCCCTACAAATTTTATTAAAAAAATTTATAATAAAAGCATATTTTTTATAAAACTTATTTTTTGATAATCTGTTTTTAGACCCTTCATTTTTGTCAATACTGGTAGGAATATAAGTAACGACATATTGGGTGTATAACTTAAAAATGGGATATTCACAACAGATCGCGTATCTTTTACACATGGTTTGTGTCTTTAATAACTTATTAAATCGCATTTTGGAGGGTAAACATCTCCCATTTTTTTTTATTAGTTATTGAACGAAATAGTGTAAACAACAATTTTTTTTTTTGCTTCGAAAATGTCGAATTTTGTGCCAACAAAGCATCATTTGCGGGAAGTTTTGCTTTACTTCTTCTATTTTAAAAAAAGTGCAGCTGAAGCACATCGATTGCTCACCGAAGCTTATCCTGAATATGTTCCATCGATTTCAACGTGCGAGAGAAAGTTTGTGCGGTTCAGAAGTGCTGATTTTGACGCGGAAGACAAAGACAGCCCAGGTCAGCCAAAAAAGTTCGAAGATGATGAATTTGAGGCTTTACTCGATGAAGATTGTTGTCAAAGTCAAAAAGAACTTCCAAAATTATTGGCAGTCACTCAAGCAGCAATTCCAAAACATTGGAAACAGCAGGATTCATCCAAAAGCAAGGAAATTGGGTACCACACGTATTGAAGCCGAGAGACGTTGAAAGACGATTTTGCATGTCCGAAATGCTGCTTGAACGCCATAAAAAGAAGTAATTTTTTGCATCGTATCATTACTGGAGTTGAAAAATGGAGCCATTACGACAACCCGAAGCGCAAGAAATCGTATGTGAAGACCGGTCAACCAGTCAAATCAACGCCAAAGCCCAATACCCATGGCGCCAGGGTAATGCTCTGTATTTGATGGTACCATAAAGGTCCCATCTATTATGAGCTGCTGCAATCGGGCCAGACAATCATAGGGGACCTGAAGCGAACACAACTGATTTGTTTGAAACGAGCATTGCCCGAAAAACACCCGAAATATGCGACCGCTCGGCCACATGTAGCAAAACCGGTTAAAAACTATTTAGAAAATTGTGCTTGGGAAGTTTTGCCTCACCCGCCTTATAGTCCAGACCTTGCCCCGTCCGATAATTTGTTTCGATCGATGCAGGAATATGATTCACTTCAGAATAAGGTATCCGAAATTGGCTTGATTCGATCTTGGCCAAAAAAATTAGCAGTTCTTTTGGCGCGGAATCCATATGTTACCAGAACGATGGGAAAAGGTCATAGCTAACGATGGCCAATACTTTGAATGCATTTATATTTTAGCAATGTTTCACAATAAACGCTCAAAAAATTCCGCATTTTTAAGTTATGCACCCAATATTTTTTGGTTTTTCATATGCTGATATATAAGCATAACTCATTATTTTGCGCGACATTGCTATATAAAAGTAATAAGAAATGTAATAAGAAAAGAAACTACCAAGTCGGAAATCGCCAGTGGAACAAAAAATTAAGCTCTGGCATACCACTGGCAGAACATTCATTTGGAACGCTTTGCCAGCGTTTGCAAAAAGCGTTTTTCCAGTATTTGCTTTACAAAAACTTCGGTGGTTTATAAAAAAAACCACTGGCAAAGATGGGTTTAGAGTGCTATGCCAACATTGGCGGACTTAGGCCGGTATGGGGTGGGCTAAACCCACCCTAGACTGATTTTTGCCCACCCAAGAATTTAAAAAAAATTTACCTACAAAAAAATCCCCGAAACGGTCGTCTTTTCATTCCTGAAAGTGTTAGAGGTTTTTGAAAGCAAAAACTCTGTGAAGTATTTGTTAGGAGAATATCCTGATGAAGAAAAATAGCAGTTTTTGAAAAAAGTACTTATTATGTTAATTCATAATAAGGAAATTGGCCTCGAACTGAATTAATAAATTTCTAAACAATTCTTTTATCTATAATTTTGATGGCAAAAAGTATCACAAAATTACTTTTTTTATATATCAATTAATCCTGTGTTTTTGGTTTGGGAAAATCTCTACTAGATTCCTAGGCAGCTAAGTTGTTGCAATCTAAGGGTCAGTTCTATGGTCAGAACTAAGATCGATTTATGTTTTAAATATTTCTTAAATAAGAAAGTTGTTTGAAAAATTCTTACCTAAGAAATATTTAAGAAACAAATCGATCTTAGTTCTGATTATAAAATTGACCATACGAGTTTTTCTTTAAGAAAAATTATTAGAATCGCAAAGTTGTTCAATAATAGAAATATAACGCATACTATTTTTTGGTTAGTTAAATATCTTAGATTTCATAGTTTTCTAAATAAATAATTAGTTAATATCTAACTAGGAAGTTTCTGCAAACTAAACATTACTATATTATTTTAATGAAATTTCAATATTTTGGAGAAAAAAATTGTAAGATGAACATCTCACTGTTTTTGACTACCTCGGTAATTTAAGTGATCAGAATATGGGGTTAGAAAGGATTCGTCCGAAGTAGACGAATTAGACAGGTTGATCTTAGATTTCTTTTCTCTATCATAATAATCTGAAAATATAGCTTGGAACACATTCATTGTACGAGGTTTTCTTCAGAAAAATAGATGCACTTTTGGGCAAATAAACAGCAGAAAATTAATGGGTCGCTTGCCCACCCCAGAAAAATGGTCTAGGTACGCCAATGTTGTATGCCAAGGTTTGCAACCAGTGCTACCTAGTCAGAAATTGCCAGCGGTACAAATGTCAATTCAATGGTAGAGCAATGGTTTTATAAAAATGCTGACTCTTCGTTAAAAAAGGTTTGTAATCAGAAGATTCCGAGTTCAAATCCGATTGCAAGCAAAAATTTTTTTGGATTTTTTTTAATTTAAAATTTTTTTTGTTTTATAAAATTAATTTTTTGATTTGTGGAAAAGCTCGTTAAAGACCAACTTTTTTTCTTTCCCAACGCTAGCATATTAGGTCCAAAAAATTGTTTGCCAGTGCTACTGTAGGCCCCATGTATGTAAATGTTTTTACTTTGTTCAATTTTTATAATTATGTTTTCTTCGAATTATTAATAGATTTTTGATTGAATTGTTATTAAAATATTTTCATTATTATTATTTCACATCTTGAAAATAAAGGACAGTTTTTTGTAAAAAATTATTTAAGAAATTTTATTACCGACCGCCACATATTGGCGATCCTGCATATATAAATAAAAAGAAAACTGCATACAAATATTTTAATAAAAATATTGGACCTAAAAAATTGGAAATTGAGAACCGTTATTTTAAATAAATACAGAAATAAACGTAAAAGATTTGGAATTGTCAAAACATTGCTTTACATTTGAAAACATCAATTTTTCGCCGCGAACCTCTTAATATTATTGCAACTTTCTGGAGAAATAAATCAAATTGTTTAAACAAATTTTCTCACACTTCAAAGCAGAAGTCTAGATAAAAAGAGATTAAAATTGATATAATCAAGACGGATTTTTTTTTGAAGAATTAAGCACTGAATATTTCCTTAACATCTTATATATCAAGAAGGACTACATTTTGTTATCCCAATATTCAAATCTTCATTGGTATATATAAATATTTTTGTTTGATTAGTTGAATGTACCATATATTCATGTATTGTATTTGTGTTTTAACAAATATTTTAAAATAATCAACACAATTTCAAAATATTTGCAATCCGTCTTAAACCTTTAGTGAAATATTTTTAAAATTTTTATTAAAATTTTAACTCGGAGTTGGTTGAATTGATTCCAAACGCTTTTATTTGAAATTATTTCAGTAGTTTGAAGTTTTGTTGTTAAAGTTACATTTGTTTTATTTTCTATTTGTGAACGTCTTTTCCGAAAATGTCCCTTATCCACTCTCCTACACACCTCACTTCACCACCTCAAACAAATGACTATTTATTAACTCCAATTAATCCATTAGACACAAACAATATTACACAGGGCACATCCACAACAATATTACAACCCCATAATTCAGATTCGATGTTTTCTTCGAATTATTAATAGATTTTTGTTTGATTGAATTGTTATTAAAATATTTTGATTATTATTATTTCACATCTTGAAAATAAAGGACAGTTTTTTGTAAAAAATTTTTTAAGAAATTTGATTACCGACCGCCACAGCTAGCATTTTAGCACAGCCAGTAGTTCTCCAGCTGTTATCACTCATTTATGTGTTTACCTAGTCGGAAATCGCCAGTGGTACAAAAAATCAAGCACTGGCATACCACTGGGTAACCACAGGTTTAACAATAAACGACTGGCACAACACTCATTTGGAACGCTTTACCAGCGTTTGCAAAAAGCGTTTTCCCAGTATTTGCTTTACAAAAATTTCGGTGGTTTATAAAAAAAAACCACTCGTTGCAAACCTTGGCAAAAATTGCCAGCGGTACAAAAGTAAATTCACTGGTAGAGCAATGATTTTATAAAAATGCTGACGCTTCGTTAAACAAGGTTTATAGTCAGAAGGTTCCGAGTTCAAATCCGGTTGCAAGCTAAAAACTTTTTTATTTTATTTTTGGGTTCAAACCACGGTAGGACAAAAAAAAATACAAAAAAACTTTTTTTAAATTTTATTTTGGAAAATATATTTCCATGCCACCTATTTATTGTTTTTGCCAACGTTCCAAAATTTTGTTTCTCTAGCGCTTTTCCGGCGGTCCTTTTGTTCATTTTGGAAATGGGAAAGCAGTACTTTTACCACATGTTAAAGTGCTTTGCCATCGCTTTCCGTAGTTACTTAACCACATATGCGGTAATGTTTTTCTTTTTTAATTAAAGCTGGAAAACGTTTTTTAGAAAAATGTGTGTTAGACTTTTTAAGGGCGCACTTCATAACTGGTAAGCATTAATAATACATAATAAATATTAACATCCCTGCAAACATTTGGAAGATATCTTCCAAGAAGATAATAAAGCGATATCTTCTATTTTTCATTGGAATGAAAATAATCAAGTAGTAATTTGAAATTGTCTTTCTTTTATCATTTGGAAGATATTTTGGAGATATTTGGAAAAAACAATTCAAAATTTGTATTTTTTGTAGGGTTTGGGATTTCCCGTACTTTTTTATTTCCCGGGAAACGGGAATAAAAAAATTTGATTCCCGGGAATCCCCGGAAATATTTTTGAACAAAATTGTTAATGAAAACCAATTTTAATTTAATTTTTGTTAAAAAAAACACTATTTCAGTACAAATTCAGTCTGTGTAGTGAGAATTCAAAGAAAAATATCAGAATGTTGAACATTTGATTTCACATAAATTACTCTAAGCACTGCCAAATGAATTGCATGATTCCAGCAGAAAGCACCCAACACTGGACTGTCGGAAACAAACCGTTTCATCACATTTGGCCCATTAGATATGGTGGCCACAATGTTATTTTCCAAAGGCAAATAAAACTCTTCTAGGCTTATTTCTACAATTCTTCTTATTTCATCAGCATTACATCTTCCTGATATATAAACCAACCCCAGATTATAAAATGAATTATTTCCGTTTATACATATGTTCAAATATCTCTTTTGTAATATTCCTGTCCATTCATCCAAGATTATAGTAAACCTCCTATTGTTAGAAATATTGCTCGATATTTCTTTTATCATGATATCTTTTAGATGATTGTAAAATTTTTTGGCAATGCCAGGCTTTTATTATAAAAACTTTCTCGAATAAACGAAGATCTAGTTATGATGGGGATTGACATTCCGTCGACTGCGGCTAATTTGGATACCACTTCAGAAAATGTTTGCCCTACCATAAAACGTTCAATGCCTATTCAGCTTACACTTTTTTTCGGGTACTTTGCTAATTTTAGCTGGAACGTTATTCTTGTTGTTTTCTTCAAGAAAAGTTGCTTGACCACCAGTTTTTTTTTTGTGAACCAAATTTAGATGTCGGATAACCAAATTTAGATACCTCCGTTAACCATTACTCTTTTAGGGCAAATATTGCGCTGCATTGTCCTTTTTTGTGAAGTATTTCCATACTCCTGACCTTATAAAATTATTGGCCCTTAATATAAAGAAATTTAAAGTCGACTTTATTTATAATCATACGGTTTTGTTCATTTTGTGAATGAAAACCTTACAAAAATATTTATATTTTCAAACATTTTGATTGTTTGAAAATAAATTAACCAATCAGAATCCTCCGAAAATAAACCAAGTCAAGGTATACTGCCACCCAATATTTTAACTAAAGTCGACTTTAATTAAAATATACATTTGAAAAATTTTAAAAATCCTATTCCAAACAAAAACAATTTAAAAAACTTAATATTTTTAAAATTTCTCGTTTTCCCGGGAAAAATATATTATTTTCCCGGGAATTCCCGAACCCCAAACCCTAGTTTTTTGTCATAATTTTTTATGATAATATTGTGGCAATATCGCCTTTTTATCATCTGGAAGATAAACACAATTCGTTTAAAATTTTTGAAAATGTTGGAAAAAATAATACAAAATTTGTACAAAAAACAATTATAAGAAATATGGGAAACAAATTCGTTGAAAAATGAGGATTTTGTGCGCGGAAAAACCGGGTATGATGGCAACAAGATAATTACTGTTTTTGTCAATGGATTATGTATGCAGATATTCTTTTTCAGACTTAAATTTAATAATAAAAATATAAATCGTTTAGTTTGTTTGGGGGAGTTAATTTAGCGATATCACCTTTTTATCTTCAAGGTGATAAATTAGCGATATCGCCGATTTATTATTCAGAAGTATTGCTTTCGTATTGCTTGGGAGTATCGCTATAGAGAGGACATTTACTTCCGAAAGGGGGATCTTCCGCAATAAGAATATGATTATTGCCCCAATAAAGTTTTTCTTCCAGCCGATACGATTGCAAAACATTTTCGTATTGTAATGTTTGCAGGGATATAATTAAGAAGAGGAAAGAAATATTAAAAAACAATAATTTCAGTAATATTAGTCGAGCTACATATATGCATATGGGCAGTGTTGGGAGTAATTAATTTTTATGTAATGATCATTACTCATTTGCATTACCATTACATATAGAGTGGTGGAAAATATAATAGAAACGATTCAAGTTGTTTTCTAATTTTATTCTAGTTGTCTTTATTTTTAAAGATCAAAATAGCGGCTAAATTCGCCCCGAAAAGAAAAAATGTGCAGAATTATAGCGTAGCGTTTTTTTATTTTGTCATTTGTTTTAAGTGGGCATGTCTTTCAACGAAAAATTAGCGATATCGACTTATTATCAAATTACATAATACAATTTAGGAAGTACAGTCGTCTTCAGTGTAGACACGTTCATTGACTTTTAAAAACTCGTCAAAACCATTTGATTGAGCGAACACTTCTTGTTTGCACACATTGCCAGTGGTATATGACCCTCGGCATAAAAATCCGGAAGATTATAATTAACTTCTGAGAATATTTTTCAAACTCATTAATAATTTAAATTTTTACATATAGAAAACGTATTTTTTTGGTCCATTTTATGGCTCCGAGGCAGATAATTAATTTTTAAAAAGACAACAAGAGCTAAAGCGGGGTTTGCATTGTACACTCATAGAAATAAATCTGTAAAAATAGCAGAAAAAGTTACTAAAAATTAGTTAAAAATTATGCTGCAGAAAAACATGCTAAAATTAGCAGATTTTTTTTACTAAATACTAAATAATAGTAATATTTAGGCTAACTTTTAGTTAATTGAAAATAGCAAATTGTACTGTAAAATTTGCAGAAAAATATTAGTAGACTAAAAATAGCAAAAATAAACTGTTAAATCTACAAAATTTTAGCTATTTTTAAGCTAAATTTAGTTGAATGCAAATAGTAGTCTATTTTGTTAAAATCAGCAGCAATATTTGCTAAAAAATTGTAAACTGCTGTTTTCAAAAGGCTCGATTTTTATTTGGATTTAAAACAAAATCGAAAAAAAACTTCGAAAATTTTAAATTTTTTGGTGATAGTTTAGGCTACTATTTATTTAGCAAAATTTTTTGCTGATTTTAGCAGGATAATTTGCTATTCTCCATTTACAAAAATTTTGCTAAAATATAACTAAAATTCTATATATTTAACAGTTTTATTTTTGCTGTTTCTATATTACTAATATATAGCAAAAATAATCTGCTAATATAGCAAAAATAATCTGCTAATTTAGCAGTTTTTTTCTGCAGCATCATTTTTAACTAATTTTTAGTAGTTTTAACTAAATTTTTTACGGACCTTTTTCTATTAGTGTACCATAAGTCATAGTATCTGTCAAAAAAAACAGATCCTATGTGTAACCCACATTTTGTCGGATACGTACAGAAAATGCGATTGGAATTTTGACAGTCAGATTGCTTTTGAAATATTTCACAAAATTATTCGAAACAGCTGATTCGTTACAGTTACACTAAAAGAAAAAAGTCCGTAAAAAATTTAGTTAAAACTACTAAAAACTAGTTAAATATGATGCTGTGGAAAAAACTGCTAAATTAGCAGTTTTTTTTGCTATATATTAGTAATATAGGAGCAGCAAAAATAAAACTGTTAAATATACAGAATTTTAGTTATATTTGAGCTAAATTTTTGTAAATTAAGAATAGCAAATTAACCTGCTAAAATCAGCAAAAAAATTTTGCTAAATAATTAGTAGCCTAAAAAATCTCCAAAAAATTTAAAATGATCGAAGTTTTTTTTTCGATTTTTTTTTTAATGCAAATAAAAATCGAGCCTTTTGAAAACAGCAGTTTACAATTTTTTGGCAAATATTACTGCTGATTTTAGCAGAATAGACTGCTATTTGCATTCAACTAAATTTAGCTTAAAAATAGCAAAAATTTTTTAGATATAACAGTTTATTTCAGGGTTGGCAGGCAATACCGCTAAAATACCGTTATCGATTCAAAACCCTTTCAACTGACTACCGTTACCCCTAAAATACCGTTACCGAAATAACCGAAATACCGTTATCCTTAAAATACCGTTACCGAAATAACTGAAATACCGTTATCCTTAAAATACCGATACCGAAATATCGATACCCTTAAAATACCGTTACCGAAATAAACGAAATGTCATTACCCCTAAAACACCGTTACCGTTATTTTTAATTTTCTGCTTTTGGTAATTGCACGTGGCTATTGAGTATTTTTCGTACTTTAAGTTGGTAAATTGTTTTTGTTTAATCTTGTTTGTTTTTTGTAAAAAAAATTGTGGTACACTTAAATAAAAAAGTTTGTAAAAAAATTTGTAAACAGTTTCCAATCGCACTATAGTATTTTTATACTGATTATTAGTACAATTTTTATTTTTAGTAATCATTTTTGCTATTCTCTTATTACAAATTACGGATTTTTTTACTAATTTTCGCTGCTGATTTCAGAAAAACAATTTACTAATTTTTCAAAACCGAGTGCTAAATTTAGCAGAAAAATATACTAATTTAAAAATATTTTTTTTTTGATTTTTTACAATTCTTTTTTAGTTTATATTTGTTACTATTGATATATACTTAGTTTAGAAATAACACTAAGAAAATTTTATTGCATCTCCAATGCATAAAACGGTAATAACTGGAGAACCGTTTGCAATTTTGACTCCAAATTTCAAGTACGATGAAGTAATTATACGCTTGTTACAATCGAAAGAAAAAAATTTTTTTTTTTAGATTTTACAGTCTTTTTATTTTTTAGTAAAATTTTTTGCTAATTTCAGCAGATTGATTTTAAATTACAGTTTACAGCAATTTACGGAAATTTAGTAGCTGCAACTAATTATTTATACTAATTTCATTGTACAAAAGATATGATATTTAGTAAGTTTTTTAACTGATTTTAGCAAATCGATTTTGAATTGCATTTTACATAAATTTTACTAAAATTTAGTAGCGGCTACTAATTTTTTCTACTAATTTTATTGTACTACAGATCAGCAGACATGTGTTGCTAAAATTAGCAAAAAATACCGCTGGCCTCAAAACAGTTAAATTTCCCGTAATAACAGCAAAAGTTTCAGTAGCCATTACAGACTTTTTTGGTTGAGTGTATGCATCGAAATAACTGAGTACCGTTATCCTTAAAATACCGATACCGAAATAACTGAAATATCGCTAACCTTAAAATACCGTTACCGAAATAATCAAAATACCGTTATCCTTAAAATACCGTTACCGAAACAACTAAAAAATCGTTATCCTTAAAATACCGATATGTACTGAAATAAATGAAATAGCGTTACTCTTAAAATACCGTTACCGAAATAATCTAAAATAGTGTTACCCTTACCTTATTTTTGATATTTTTAGTCTACAAATATTTAGCAAAATTTTCTGCAGATTTTACAATACAATTTGCTATTTTCAATTAACTAAAAGTTAGCCTAAATGTAACTAAAATTCTGTAAATTTAACAGTTTTAATTTTGCTATTCTCATTTTACTAGTATTTAGTAAAAAAAAATTTGCTAGTTTTAGCAGTTTTTTCTGCAGCATCATTTTTAACCAATTTTTAGTAACTTTGTCTGCTATTTTTACCGATTTATTTCTTTGAGTGTACGTTTACGGTTGGGTAACTCACCTTTTAAGGGTTACTATTACAAATGATTACTAACTCGTAAATGTAAACGTACACTCATAAAAAAAGTCCGTACAAATAGGTCAAAATTGTGCTGGCACATGTATTATTTCCTGTTATTTTAGCAGAATTTTGACCTATTTGTACAGACTTTTTTAGAACAAATAACAGAAAAATTAGTTCAATTTAATCATAACATAATCATAACGCGTTTAACAGACTTTTGTACTAACTTTTTTTATGAGTGGACTTGCCGGATCATTCTGTTGAAATCAGAATTTTCAATCCGTCATCGAAACAGCTGAATGATTTTAGTCGGAAAAAATATGAAATGAATAAAGGAAATAGATTCAAACAACAAATAAGAATTAAAAATTAACAAATAAATGAAAAAATTTAGAATAAAATAAAAAACCACATAATAAGTGTCCTTTTTAGCTACGGCACGTTACAGTTACATCACATTTACGTTTACGGTTCCATAATCTGCTATTTAGTGTGGTCAACCGTCATTATGAGAAAAACCAGATTTCCACATAATTAGTAGTATGAATACCGAGGCGTTTAGAAATGGTACCCTGATTAAAAGTTGTATTAACTGTTAATCAAAAAGATTAAAATATGGTTTAATCAACTTGTTTAGTGCTCGATTAAGCAGTTAATCCAACTTTTTCTAGATTAACTTTTCTCTGTGAATTGGGTGACTATTACTTTGTGTTCTCTTTGTAAGCATTGAGGTAAGGTGTATATTTTTTGACATCATGGACAAAAACAGGGGGTAACCGCGTAACTTGATTCGAAGGCAAATTTTAGAATTCGTAAATCTTGTAAACATTGTTAAAAAAATAATTCTGTATAAAAATTCTACCTTTTAATTTATTTTCATGCTTAAACTTCTACACTAGGATTCTCCAAAATTTTTTTTGAGTTTTTAACCGTGCTACCCCCTGGAAATATTTCTTTGGGTGTAAAACTACACGGATTACAAGGGGAAAATATGACTTTTTGTGCATTTGATCGAAAACATTGATATTTTAAAACCAATTCGAATTAAAAACACTAAAGAATTGTAATTTAGAGTGAATTCTCTTTGTAAAGGCACATATACACGGTATAGAAATCTCGTAGAGTTTGCGCTAAATTTGTCATCTCTAATATTGTTGGCACTAATTTGTATCGTAAAAATACCATCTCTAGTTGTCAAGTATTTGATTTTATGAAAATTGTTGTATTTCAAGGAATAATTTTTTCTCAAAATACCAAAAGGTGAATTTAATAAACTGAAATGTTCTATAATATTAAAAGACATTTTAAAAATTATTACTAATTAAAGAAATTGCGTATGACAGCAATTGTCAATGGTCTAGAGATTACAATTCATAAACTTATACAGAGCTGCATTTTCATAAAGTCTCGCGAGTTTTCTATCCCGTGTAGATGTGCCTTAATAAAGCAATAAAAACTTAAATCGGTTAAAAATCAGCCGAGTTATAACAATTTCCCCAGGCAACTGATGTGTCGCAGGCCACTTAATCAAGAAATTCGGGTCCAATTTTTAAAATTCATTAAAATAATATACTACAGAATCATTTTTTTATTCTATAGGGTTTTTCAATAAGAGCGCTACAAAAGTAAAAAAGTTTAAATAAAACAAAAACGGTTTTGGATATCAATGAAATTCTTTATTCCTGTGAAAGTACGTTCGATGCCATTATGTATGGCCACCATGGGCACTTTTGCAGAAGTCCAGACGCTGAACCCAATTTTCGACAGTTTTCAAGCATAAATCGGCCGATACTGCTGCAATTTCACGTTCGATATTCGTACGAAGTTCATCAATCGTCGCTGGCTTCTTGGCATAGACCATAGATTTGACGTAGCCGTACGCTCAATTGTTGATCTGCTAGGACGATTATAACGACCATAAATTGGACGTAGCGCTCTTAACGTTGAGGCCACTGACTCCGAATTTCGGTAGTAAATTTTAGTAATTTCGACTCGTTGTTGGCTCGTATATCTTTCCAGCATGAAATGGCAAACCTTACCGAAGAGAAATGTCAAAAGAGCGGCAAGAAATATGGCGTCGTTTGCTGTCCCTGTCTTTCTACTTTTGTAGCGTCCCTGTTGAACAACCCTTTATAAGTTCCACGAACTCAGATATGAATTATTTTTTTCTATTGTGTTTTGCTAACTCGTTATAAATTAGTGCTAAACAAGGTCGGAATTCTTAAACACTGTTTTCAAATCTACAATTTTAAATTTTTTAAAATTTTTTAAAGAAATTTTAAAAAATAAACGATTGGACTTTAAGGTTTTATTAAGAACATATTAGAGATTAAAAACTACAAAAATTTTAGGTTTTCGTTTTTTAATTTGGCTGCGATTTTTGGCATTTATTAAGCTTTTAGGCAAGTTTTTCTTTTTTCTTCTTTTAATTTTCACAGATTAAATACTTCAATCCTGAAAATTAGGGCAAAATATAAATATATTAAATTGCCCCTGTGTAAGGTCAGAAGTCAAATTTGAGGAGATTTTTTTTTTTCACATATTAATATAACATATATTCCTGAGTGGATATTGATGGAATTTCTTGATATTATTTTTCTAGATCTAAAAATAATACTCTTAATTTAATTTTAGAAAATTAACCCTTAAGTGCTCTTGGGGCTTTACTAATATTTTTTGATTGGGGCATATAGGCCCCAACAGCACTTAAGGGTTAATTTTCTGAAATTAAATTAAGAATATTATTTTTAGATCTACACTCAACCAAAAAAGTCTGTAATGGCTACTGAAACTTTTGCTGTTATTACGGGAAATTTAACTGTTTTGAGGCCAGCGGTATTTTTTGCTAATTTTAGCAACACATGTCTGCTGATCTGTAGTACAATAAAATTAGTAGAAAAAATTAGTAGCCGCTACTAAATTTTAGTAAAATTTATGTAAAATGCAATTCAAAATCGATTTGCTAAAATCAGTTAAAAAACTTACTAAATATCATAATTTTAGTACAATGAAATTAGTATAAATAATTAGTTGCAGCTACTAAATTTCCGTAAATTGCTGTAAACTGTAATTTAAAATCAATCTGCTGAAATTAGCAAAAAATTGTACTAAAAAATAAAAAGACTATAAAATCTAAAAAAAAAAAATTTTTCTTTCGATTGTAACAAGCGTATAATTACTTCATCGTACTTGAAATTTGGAGTCAAAATTGCAAACTGTTCTCCAGTTATTACCGTTTTATGCATTGGAGATGCAATAAAATTTTCTGGGTGTTATTTCTAAACTAACCCCTAAATTCATAAACGCTTTGTAAAATTATAGGAGGTTTATTAAACAAATTTTGTATGAAAATGACGTTTTGTAAACCTGCTATAACTTTACAAAGCATTTATGAATTGAGGGGTAAGTATATATCAATAGTAACAAATATAAACTACCCGGTGAAAAATGTACATATATGAACATTTATGGTTCAACCATATATGTATGGATCCGAAAAATGAGGTAACACCTAAGTATATGTTCATATATGGTCATATATGAACATATACATTTATTAAATATGTTCATGTATGGTTTATGTATGGACACATATGAACAAATATGGATTTTTTATGAACATATATGGATTTTATATGAACATATATGGAAGTATATGTGATTCCATATATGGAAAAAATTTCATATACAGACATATATGGAAGCATCTGTTATTTCATATATGGAAATGGCACTCATATATGGACAAATATGAAGAAAGTATATGTTATTCACATTATGCAAAAGGGACTTGTATATGAACATATTTCGAAGAATACATTTTTCCATATATGTAAAAGGAACTCATATTTGGATAAATATGGAATGCCGGTGAAAAATGGCCACCCTATTAAAAAAAACTAATATGGAGCTTTATATGGTAATATATAACTTAATGTGATCCATATACCATTTCATCCGAAAAATGGCCCGATATAATTGTGTCAGTTGGTTATCACGCCTTCCCGATGTGGGATTATTCTAATTTTTTGGGGGACGTAGTTTTACACCCAAATAAATATTTCCAGGGGGTAGCTCGGTCAAAAACTCAAAATTTATTTTCCTTCATACAAGCTTGGAGCACTCTATTGTACACTATATTTTAAACTTCAAAAAGTACGATTTATGCTAAAACTTTCCTTTTTACAAAAGGTACAAAATTTACGAACTCGAAAAATTTTTTTCGAATCGAGTTACGCGGTAACCCCCCAGCAATTCATTTATATTTTAAGCAATCACATAGTAAATAAAGGTCTAACGCAATTTATGGAACCCTATGGAATTATGTATTTCTTTACATTATTTGGTAATCTGTTGTTTGGCTTTGCTCCATTTTATTTATTTTTTTAAAGAAATATTTTAGTACCGCGTAAGTTACAAAATAAGTACATTTTTATTGATATAAAATCGACAATACCATTTTCCACCCCTGCTAACAAGAACAGCACTACTGCATTTACGAATAAAAAAGGCTGGAGTATCAACCACAGGCAAAACGACAATAACTAGCTTACGTAGGAAAACATGTATATAGAAAAATAAATTCTTCTTAAAAGTCCTTATGATATTGTTAAGGAGGAACATTTTGAAAATGGTCATAGGCAACATGCAGCACAACACAGCGCACAATATGATGTACAATCAATTCAATTTAGTTTGTTCAGACGCTTCGTTAGATACGCTTATGCGATTTGAGAAAACACGCATAGCGTTTTTGTAGTTGCTTACGATATTTTTGTATTCGGGACGTAACCATATTTGTAAAGTAGAAAGAAAAATAAAATATAGAAAAAATATCAACTGCTAACCGACCTGCGGTAATGATAAACGCGTTAATAGTTTTAACGTCATTTATTAAATAAATACAATATATCAAATTGAACTAAACGAACAAAAATATATATGTATATATTATATTATATATATAACTGAACCAAAATCATAATTTTAATATGAATGTGCAATATTTGACATTTGTAGGGTGTAATTTTTTTTCAACAAACACATAAAATATAAGATTATGAATAAACAATGAAAAAAAAATGAACAAAAAATTTAATTATTTTCAACCAATTGCCAATATTTTTCAGAATATAGCCAGTTTTATGCAAAATATTCAAAGGAACATATACGTTGTACATGTTATTCGAAAAAAACAAGTTAAACTTCTTCTCGGAAAAAAAATAACAAGTACTTAAAGTAATACAAAAGGAAAATTAAACAGTGGTGATGTCCGAATCAACGGAATCGCCAGGAAAACAACAGAAGGCAACGCAACGACGCCAGTTGGTAAGTTACTCGAAGTTTTAAATATTTTTTTAATTCATAAATTTAATTTCTAAATCATATTCGAAAATTTTCAAAATCATTTATGAAGATTTATTTTAAAAACTTCTTCCCTTATGTTTTATAAGAAAATCTTATTGTTTTATGATATGTGTGTTAATAGAAAATTATTAATATACGACAAGAAAAAATATGTAATGCGTACGCGCACTTGATAACTGTGCAGCGTTACATTACGTTTTTTTTTATAAAAAAATATATGTGTATATTATTATTTTATGCATTCATTTCGTCCGTTACAGCGCGAAAACAACTTCTGCCGTGTTAAAACGACCAAACTAAACTAACGCCGCATGACCAATTCTTTTCGTTTTTATTGTGATTGTTATTTTTCCAATTCCACGTTGTTGTCTTCTTTAGCAAATATTCGCTTTCGTTTGCCTATGGATGTTTTACTTATTCTCCATTGATGACGAATTAGATGCAAAAGTACTTTTTTTGGTCCAAAAGTACATTTTGAATGTCAAAAGTAATCAGACATATTTAGAAAAATTAACATTTATTAAATATATCCAGTGTTGTCGATTTTTATTAACGGATTTTACTAACTGCATGCAATACTGCCCCTCAACCATATTTTCAAGGGTTTGAAACTTTGCATTTTCCTACAATTTTTGGTTATTTCTTTAACAAGTTTCACTTCTTTAACAAGTTTTTTTAAGCATCACTTCCATAAAAAAGGTTCCTGTAATAAGCAACTGATTCCTCGGAAGTAGAATGTAAGCAGAGATGCCAACTTGAAGCTTTAAGCACTACCCTGTGATAAAACAGGGGTCAGTTGTAGTGAGAGTACCTGTCCCGTGACCGGTGAAAACAGGACCGGTCTGAAGGAACCTGCCCTGTGGCCCATATAGTGACCGGTGAAAACAGAACCTGTCCCGTGACAGGTTCATTTGCGCCAGTCCTGTGTTAGGTTCTTTTGCGTCGGTCCTGTGGCACGTCACAAGGGACAATTGACCCTCTCCTAGGACAACCCCATGTTAAAGTTACCGGTCCTTTTCATATAAAAGAACCGGTCCTAGTCCCCAAGGACCGGTCACGTGACGTGTCCTGTGACCGGTTCCTTTCGCACAGGGTATTTATGGTGCTTTTTGATGACCCAAAACGCCAAAATTTTGCTCATGGTGCCAAAACAAAAAAAAGCACTAAAATAGTGCTTTTTTATTTTTTGGTTAGTGCTTTTAGTGCTTTTTTAAATCGTTCTAAAAAAGGTCACTAATTTTTTTAAGTGGAACATTTTATATGGGAACTTTTTTTAGGTTTTAACCTTTCACTACCCTTGTACACTACAGTGTACACTAGAGTGTCCTTTAAAAATAGAATTGTCATTACACCCCCAGTTTTATTGGAAAGGGTCCCAAATGGAAGAAATCGATTTTTTTTTTTTGGAAAACGTTAACCCGTGCCGAAAGTTGGACGAAAATGGCCCCTTTTGGAAAAAAGTGTATGTATTACTATTAAAAATTCCCAAAATTCGAAATTTTGAAAAAAAATTATTTTTTATTCCATTTATTCATTTAATATAGTCAAAATGATTCATACATGGAATTTTGACTTCATCGGATATCATTAACCCACTTTAGCCTGGAATCCAAAATGACTCACAAATTTGATAAAAATGCAAAAACGTGTTTTTTTTTAAATTAATTTTAAAGATTTTTTAAAATGCCTAATTTGGAGATGTCGATTGCTATTTGTACCACATAATAGTTGATATTAAAAAAAAATAAATTGGAAAAATGATAATTCGAGTTTGTGTTTGGAGCGACTGCTTTTCAGGACATTTTACAAAAATTGCTCATTTTGTCAAAAATTTCAATGTTTTCATCAAATTTTACACGGTTTTCGGAAAAACAGCACTCAAATTTGGTTAGATTATAATTATCTTTTCATTTCTTTAAAAAAAAATTAACCCTTAGTGGCCTGGGGTCAGAAAAGACCCATAGAACTTAATATTAATTATGACAACGAGACTGTAAAGCCATTAAATTTATAAAAAAAAAAAAAAAATCTCAACTGGATAAAAATAATTATTTTGTGTAACGTGATCCATATGGGGTTAATTTTTATACTATTGGCTAAAAACGCCCCACTAGGAAATTTACAGAATAACACCTTTCATAATTTTCGGAAAAATATCACTTTGAATGAATAAAAAAAAAAATTTCCACTTGATAAAAATAAGTATTTTGAGTACCTTGATCCATATAGGGTTAATGTTCTCACTTTTCAAAAAAAAGACCCACTAGGAAATTTACAGAATAAAATTTATCAGATTTTTATTAAATTGGGATATGCGAAAGGTGTTATTCTGTTAATTTTCTAGTCTGGCGTTTTTGGCCAAAAGTATTAAAATTTACCCCATATGGATCACGTTACATAATTTTTATCCAGTTGAGATTTTTTTTTATCAATTTAATGGCTTTACAATCTCGTAGTCATAATCAATATTAAGTCCAATGGGTCTTTTCTGACCCCAGGCCACTAAGGGTTAAATTTTTTTTAAAGAAATGAAAAGATAATTATAATCTAACCAAATTTGAGTGCTGTTTTTCCGAAAACCGTGTAAAATTTGATGAAAACATTGAAATTTTTGACAAAATGAGTAATTTTTGTAAAATGTCCTGAAAAGCAGTCGCTCCAAACACAAACTCGAATTATTTTATTTATTTATTTATTTATTTGAACAATGCAGTACAACTAGCGCTGGTCTTATATTAAAGTACTGGGAAGATAAAGTTACAGTATGCGTTTGTTAAAATAAAAATATTTTTTTCCAATTTATTTTTTTTCTTTAATATCAACTATTATGTGGTACAAATAGCAATCGACATCTCCAAATTAGGCATTTTAAAAAATCTTTAAAATTAATTAAAAAAAAAATACATTTTTGCATTTTTATCAAATTCGTGGGTCATTTTGGATTCCAAGCTAAAGTGGGTTAATGATATCCGATGAAGTCAAAATTCCATGTATGAATCATTTTGACTACATTAAATGAATAAAAAATATTTTTTTTCGAAATTTCAAATTTTGGGAATTTTTAATAGTAATGCACTTTTTTCCAAAAGGGGCCATTTTCGTCCAACTTTCGGCACGGGTTAACGTTTTCCAAAAAAAATAAAAAAAAAAAATCGATTTCTTCCATTTGGGACCATTTCCAATAAAACTGGGGGGGTGTAATGAACGAAAATCGATAAATCGCTATTTTAAGGGACAGTGTAGTGTACACATCTTTAAATGAATATATAAAATTTATTAGTGCAAAAAACACTTTATACTTTATTTAAATAAGTTTATTAGGATCTTGGACTTCAAATAAAAATCATTATATGTATAAGCAGTTCAACATGACAATATGGTCGCGATATTTGTTAATGAAGTCTAATTTTTTTAATAAATAATAATCTCCGTGAAAAGGGGGTTTTGGTGTTTCTCCTAAACTAATGAAGATAGATAATTGAAATTCGGTATATAGCTTCGTTTTATGACGAAAAGAAAACCAACCAAAAGATTTTTGGCTACTCGAATGTTTAAGGGGTAAAACGGGGGTCAGAAATTTTAAAAAATCGATTTTCGACATTTTTGGTGGATAGGAGGGGGGAGGGGCAAAATATGTTGCATATTTTTTTCTAATTTGAGGACCCTTAACAAGAATCTGAAGTCAAAATAACGATACGTCCGCAAACAAAAAGTCGGTAGTGAATGGGTTAAGGTCACTATAGGCAGTGGTACCAGACCAAATGTAAAAATAAATCGTCAAAATCGTCAGCCATTTTATGTATCAGTTAAATCGTCATCAGTTAAATATCATAAAAACACTAGTTTTATCTATTTTTTTATTCGAAATTAAATTCATTTGTACTGCTTGACTATATCGCTGCTCTTAAGATAATTCACAGATTTTATAAATTCGAATTATATATAACTGGACGTTATTTTTACTTCACCTGTAACAAGGTGGTATTTATGCTACGATTATTTACAGGTAAAACACCTCATCATGCGTTATGCGGTTTAAGTTCTCATAAATAATTAATATATACTTTAAGTTCGTGATTTCGATCTCTGTTTTAAAAACTTTTAGTCACGTCATATTTGTTCTATAATTTACAAATAAGCCGAACACAGAGTATTTTGGGCGTTTTTAACCGGGATTTTCTAAAAAATGTGACGTTATTGAGACATTTTAAAAACATATTTAGAATCAGCTTGTCTAAATCTATAAAAATGTTGCACCAAAGTTTAAATCCCTGCAAAAAATTTATTTTGTAAAGCTGTGTAAATTAAAAATCAACCTAGTTCCAACTTTTGTTTGTTAATTGTTTTCAACCATGAACATATTTTTCCACTCAGACCTGAGAAGTATTGCGAATTACAAAAACGCAATTCGGAAAGAACAATTTACGTGTTTTTTAAACGCTTTTTTATAGTTTTGTGAATTGGATGGTATTTATAATTAAAGAAAATATGGAAACCTTTGTATGTGAATTGTTTATTTCTGTTTTAAGTTTTTAAATTAAAATATACATGAAAATTAGAGCACCCATTAAATATATGGAATTTGCAAAAGTGTTATTTTTTCACCTCCCCACGCATTTTCCAGTAGATTAGGCGTAAAAAACAATATCCCCGCAAAAATTGATCCTCTCATATTAAAACAGGTCAGTCACCCGCGGCTTTTAGCCCTAAAAATGGACTAAAATTAATTCAAAACTTATTTTCGCTATATAACTATAACTCTTAAAGTAAAGGTTTTATTGAAAAATACTAAATAAGCATATCTACAGGCAATAATATGCCTAGCATTTTTCTAATACACATTTTTGACGTATCGATGACCCATCATGGTGATTTAGGTGGTTAAAGCCAAATTTGTGTTTAACCATATAAATCACTTTGATTTTAAGCTCATAAATCACCATGATGTGTCATTGATACGTCAAACATGCGTATGAGAAAAATGCTAACCACATTATTGCATGTAGATATGCTTATATTGTATTTTTCTGTAAAACCTTTACTTTAAAAACAGTTATGCGCAAATAAACTTTGAAGTAATTTTAGTCCATTTTTAGGGCTCATAGCCGCGGGTGACTGGCCTGTTTTAATCCGAGAGGATAAATTTTCGCGGGGATATTATTTTTTACACCCAATCTACCAGAAAGTGTGTGGGGAGGTGAGAAAATATCACTTTTGCACATATGGGTGCTCTATTGAGCGCCTTCAGATTGGCACGAAATTAACTCTTAAACATATTTTAAGTTCTGACTTATTTCTGGCATTGAACCTCAATTTTAAACTTTGATGTCTTCAGAGACTCACAGTAGAATTTTATGAAAAATATTTCTGCGGAACGTTTTAACCCTCTGATCTTCAACTTACGGGTCGTTTGTGGAAAGGGTCAAAAAGTACCTTTAATTGAGGAGTTAGAGGGTTAGAATATTCCAAAGCTAAATTTTAGAAGGAAACCATGTGACTCTTCTATTTCATGTAAAGCACTATGTTGAACATTTCTGTGGAACATTTTAACCCTCTAACTCTTCAGCTTACGGGTCTTTTATGCCTTTTTAAAAACGGGGCCAAAAAAGTCCCTTTAACTGAAGAGTTAGAGGGTTAAATAGTTCCACAAAACTGTACCTCGTAGTGTTTTACATAAGTTCGCTGAACACATCCTATATCCAAAATGGAAGATTCACATGGCTTCCTAGTGCACATATGTAAAAAATCTATAACTCATCAGTTTTTAGGCTTTCTGTCATGGAATGGACGAAATATTTAAAAAAAAACTTATTTTGCTTTTAATCTACGCTAAATTTCTTATTATAAGATAAAGAGTATATGTATTTACAGGTCTCCAAAATTAAATGAGAGACATTCAAATTTTAGTTTTGACAAAAAATTTTATGTTTACCGCTTAAAACACCACTAACGGTTTGTATAAAGAAAATGTTTGCCTTTTCATTGTGTAAACAACACCTATGTAGCTTACTCACCAGAAACTTCGAGTTTAAGAGTTATAGTTGTATAAATCCATGAACCTTTTTTAGGGTAATTTTGAGGACATAAACGGCCTGACCGGTTTACATCGCAGAAACCCAATTTTTGCACATATCTTATTTTTTACTCTCATCCTATCCGAAAATGGGCGGGGAAATGCAAAAATAACACTTTTGCACATATGGGTACTCTAATGTACATTACTTTTTTAAACTTCGTATAAATGTATTTGATTTATTTTTATTAAAAAAGCATATTGCTTTTTTACGCTTTTTTAAGCGAAAAAAACGCTTTTTTGCAAAACATTTGCGCTTTGTACACTCCAAAAGATGGCAACACTGAATGTAAAATAAAACAGTTTAAGGTTTCAGAACATTGGTATTTGTTCTCGATAATCCCTTGTGATACGAAAACGACAGACTTTTTGTTCTAAAATGTACCTTTTGTAACGATATCATATTCCCAAGAAATTATGATACCGTTTCGCTATCGAAATTCCCTGGAATAACGATAGTAAAATCGCCAAAATCTGGTCCAGCATCGAAACACTATCGTCATTCCAGGTGATTTCGATGTCGAAAACGATATCATATATGATAGCGAAACCGGAATTCTTTTAAAATGAGATGAAATGAAGTCATATTGAAAAATTGATAATGAAGTCGTCATATTCATAAGAAAAGTCGAACTCTCCTAGATTTTTCAAATATAATTGTCCAATAAAAAGGAATATGAATAGCCTTTATGATAAAGTATACTTCAAAATATTCTTTATTTACAAAAATTCAAACAGTTTTCAGAAACAAATAAAATTTTTAAAAACTTGCAATTTTTACTTCGTTTGGCTATATACTATTTTATACTCTTTTTTATTGGACAATTATAGTTGCAAAATCTAGGTGATTTCGACTTTTCTTATCGATTTCATTATCAATTTTTCATTATGGCTTCATTTCAGGCCATTTTAAAAGAATTCCGGTTTTGTTATTATAAATGATATCATTTTCGACATCGAAATCGGATGGAATAACGATAGTGTTTCCATGCTGGACCAGATTTTGGCGATTTTACTATCGTTATTTCAGGGAATTTCGATAGCGAAAACGATATCATAATTCCTTGGAAATATGATATCGTTACGAAAGGTGCATTTTAGAACAAAAAGTCTATCGTTTTCGTATCACAAGTAATTATCATATATGATAATAAATATCACCTAGGTGATTTCGTTTCAATATCGTGACGATATCGTTTGGTTTATTGGGATGTATGTAAAATTTTTTGAAAGACTTGGTCCTGATAAGTTATCTTAAAATAACGTAAGTTTAGTGATTTACTATAGTTAAGAATGACAAATTTATATGAAAATATTTGTGGTAATGTTAAACTCGGGTTACTTTTTAGATAAGTTGCCCGCTTTTTTTATTTTTTATGTCTTTTTATTCTTAAAGTAACTAAATGTATAAATATTTGAAATAAAAGCTGAACATAGTTTTTTTGAAACACTAAATATTGCTTAATTTGTTTTGGCACTTTTAAAGCTTTTTTGGCATCATTTAGGCACCAAACGAAAATTCTCAAATACCATCACTGATGAGTGCACAAGCTTAGTGGGCAGGCTTGCCAGATACTTTTTTTCGTTATCCCCAAAAAATTTTAAAATATTCCCAAAAATCCCCAACTAGAAAATATGTTAAAAAAGTTGAGTACCTTTATTTAATTTGCTCAAATTTTAAAAATTTTTAACTAATTTTTAAAGAATTCGTAAATTCGAATTTTTTAAGCTTGTCTCCACAATCAGGTCTTTAAAAATATTATTCCTTAATTTGACTTTTAAATCTGAATCAATCATTTCCTACTTCAATTAGTCAGTATCTTATTCAAAGAATCAGTTTGATTTTTTTTTTTGATTATTTTCGTAGAATCAAGCTAATTGATTCAATTTCAACAAATCAATTTAAACAAAAATGTTTGCTTTGCTTTATAGTTCGCTAATCATATCATAAAACGAAAAATTTAATCGAATCAAAATTGATTTAATTCAAATTTGAATAAATCTCATACTAACTTTATTCAATTTAAATCATTGATTTAAAGTGATAATCAATTATTAACTATTCATAAAATGAATAAATTTTAATGCCAGCTTATTCAAAAAAAAATATGTTTTTCAATATTTTAGATACTTAGACATTAATCCTATTAAAATCTCAGGCATAAAATATTTATTCGTGTTAGAAAGCATTGAATTGTTACGGAAAATGTATAAAGGATTAAATTTGTACTTTCCGTTGAAATTAAGTGAAAAAACTTGACTAATCTTTTCTGAAAATTATTCAAAATTGATATACTCTCCAAAAATTACAAAAGGTTGTAAATATCCCCAAAAAATCCCCAAAACATTTTTCAAATCCCCAAAACATTTTTCAAATCCCCAAAAAAACCCCCGTCCCCAAGACCAACAAAATATCCCCAAATTTGGGTACAAAACCCCAAGTCTGGCCAGCCTGTTAGTGGGTAATATTTTTTTCAAGTGCACTGAAAAAAATTAATGATGACATTCAAAAAATATTATATGATTGGAAAGTCCCCAAAAAACGAGTTCATTAAATCAATGAAACGTATTCATTAAATGAAAACTAATTGAAAAAAATATATTGTTTTTTGTGTTACTTTTTTATTTATTTATTATTTTTTATTTTTACATGCATTTCTTTTTTGTTTTTATCACGTTTTTGACATCTCCCTGAACTCGACTTGAACCTGCAATTACCAGAATGTAAACATTACCGCGTTACCGATTGATCTAAAGCCTGGATCAGCCAGACGTAAACGTAAACGTATCTCTGCATAGCTGAATTAATAAGTTAAATAAGAACAGAAGATGTGCTGTGTTTTTTGTTTCATTCTTATGCATTCAATATAGAGCAGACGTAAATACACAACAAAAATCTGTTGTGAATAGATTTTCGTTGTATATTTACGTTTGCTCTATATTGCATGCATAAGAATGAAACAAAAAACACAACACATTGTTTTTCCAGTGAATTGATTTTTGTACGCCTGGTAGCATTGGGTAGGTAGCACTGGATAACCACTGGTTGCAAACCTTGGCATATCACTCTAAGCCAATTCTTTACCAGAGGTTTTTTTTATAAACCACCGAAATTTTTGTAAAAAAAATACTGGTAAAACGCTTTTCGCAAACGCTGGCAAAGCGTCCCAAATGAGTGTTCTGCCAGTCATTTATTTTTAATACCGTGGTTACCCAGTGGTATGCCAGTGCTTGATTTTTTGTACCACTGGCGATTCCTGACTTGGTTGTTTATCATTGCACCAGCTGTCCCTTTTACAATTTTCCGAAGTTAATAGTAAAAAGAGAAATTAACAGTAGATAGCGGCAAAAATTTTTATAAAAATCTCTGTAAGAACGCAAAAATATCTGTAAGGACCTAAAGGTTTTTGAAACTTGTTTAATATTACAACTAAGAATGACTAATAACTAATAATTTGATTTCTAGGTGATTTCAATTTTCAAAAATTATAGTTTTTTGTCGATATTTAAAATTTTCTTCAATCCGTTTGTGATATAGAGTATATTCGGCCTTATTACGAGTGTCGTAGTCGTAGTCGAAACTAAGTCGAATTTGCTGAAATTTCGCTAAAAACACAACTTTTGAACAATTTTTCAATTGGATTTAGCATATATAAGACTCAGATTTAAAAAAAATCCAGTATCAGAGTTTCATTTCTTTATAATTTCCATTATATACAAAATCATTTTATATGGAGTCGAAAATTTCGACTACAAATTCGACACTCGTAATCAGGCCGATTGTTTTACCCATTTTCTGCAAAGCATGTATTCCGTGCGAATTTTCTGACAATACTTGGTAGAAGGATAGGTAGACGTGTCTTTAAATATATGTTGGTAAAAAATGGGTTAAATAATTTAAATACTGTGTATCAAAGTTTTGTTACTTGATTTTAACAGTAAAATTACATTTAAACACTTTTTGGACAAATTTTTAATTTATTTGCCTGGTTTTCTTGTTCGTTATTAGTTTTAAAAGGTTTTATTACAATTTCATAGATTATCGGAAAACTCAAATATTAAAACTGAATTACATCATTATTATTTTGATTTCCAATGGATTGCGCTATTCCAATATGATCTTGAACTAATTTCAAAGCGCAACAATAATTTCAAGCCCGATGGTTCCAACGCGAAATGAAAGTAAAATTCCAGAGGATTTTGCAAAGTTAGATCGGCTTTTTATTTTTATTTGTCATTCTTACAAAACAATTTTTATTGTAAATGAACAACAACAAATGTATCACTTATTGATCAAAAGTAGCAAAAAATTTTTACGCTACCAAAATATGACAGCGCTACCTGAGCCAAGGAGGTTATATTATATTATTATTATAATATAATTTCCTTGCCTGAGCGCTCAGACTGAGCGGTTAGAGATCAGGACGTTCAGCAGATAGTTATACAACTGTTGTAGAACTGTTGAATATCAAATTGTATCTCCACTGATAGAATTTTCGTTCATACTATTAATGAATCCATTTCATTAATCTGAATTCATCGATTTAATGAAAAATTTTCATTGAATTAATGAAAAATTCATTAATTTAATGAATTTTTTCATTATATATATTCAACTAACCCGTAATATATGCTATAATTTTTATAAGGGTTTTGAATTTGCTAATTACTAAAATAGATATATGTTCCAGTAATGAACGCTAGGGTTGCAAACTGAAATTATTTAAATATAAAAGTCCAAATAATGACATCATTTTGTTTTGGCTATTTAGATCAATCGGTAACGCGGTAATGTTTACATTCTGGTGATTGCGGGTTCAAGTCGAGTTCAGGGAGATGTCAAAAACGTTATAAAAACCAAAAAAAATATATGTACAAATAAAAATTAATAAAATAAAAATAAATAATAAATAAAAAAATGAACGCAAAAAAATATATTTTTTCAATTAGTTTTCATTTAATGAATACGTTTCATTGATTTAATGAACGCGTTCTTTGGGGACTTTTCAATGAAAAAATCATTGGATTAATGAACAAATTCATTAATACTATGCACAAAATTCTATCAGTGTGCCGAACGCACCCAATGTTTTATTTTGTGTGGAAATTTCCGGGTGTCCTCACAGTTTTACTCATAATTTCTAAACAGATTTCGACATTTTTTTACGATAGACTAACACTCAGCGGATGCTCCCACCCAGCGAAATTGTCGGATGCAAAGAACCGGTTGTAGAACAACTTGTACATGCATGCAACCTGTTCTAATTCTATGTTCTACCAAACTAGAACAGGTTGCTTTGGAACTGGATCTGCGACAGTGAAACCTTACATTTTGGCTCCAATTGGTTGGAATTGGTTCTAGAAACTGTTCCATAGAACCGGTGGTAAAAAGACCTGTTCTAGAACAGATTCAGAGGTAACCAGTTCAAAACAATTTTGCTGGGTACTAATGCGAGTGCATTGTGTTAGAATTAGGAAAATAGAATAGATTTCGACAATTTTTAAATCCAAACTGCTAATAACAAACAATTTGAATAAAAAGCAACTGATAGTGCGTCTTTGTGACGAGAACGTGCTTAAAATAGACACATGTTTCGAGAGGCCATCAAATTCAAATCAGAGCTAGATTTGCAAAACCCTTTGAGGGTTTTGTTTTAACAACAGTGTACTTTCATTTCACGTTGGAAACATTGATGCTGACCGCGATGATCATTTTGCAAGATCTTCTAAAACCGCAGAATCTATTTTTGTTAAATATACTGCAAACAAATCCGAATTTATATATGTATTTAATTTACAGTCACTTCCAGAATAAATTTCTGTTGGGAAAAAATTGCAAGCAGGGAACTGCTAAATTTTATGGAAAACCAAAGGTTAATTTATCAATTTTACGTCTAAATTATAATAAATATGAAGAAAACTATTTACAGTAACAATAAAAATAGACATTTATTAATTATAAGGTGGGGAAAAAATTTCAGTTTTCTATTTGCAGCCACATTTTATAAATTTTTTCTCAGTAAATGCGAGGATTGCATTTTATTTATTTTCTAACTTCTTTGATTATGCCTAGCATACATAACTATTCAACATTTAAAAAAAAAACCATAAATAAAACAGTTTCTATGGGCATCAAATAGCTTAAAAATTTTTTTAGAAAACAGTTTTCGCAATTGGATTTCGGGTCTATTTTATTTATGAAAACTTAAGAAAATTGGCCATTTAAATATAAATAAAATAAATATTTTTATTAAATTTTTTTAAAAACTTTGTTGCTTTCAACGTATTTAATTACGTTTCAAAATTTTTCAAATCATTTCGGGCTCGAGGCCCCCCCCCCCCCCCCCCCTCTAGCTACGTGCCTGTACATATCGTTGGCTTAGTCGGCAAATATATCAAGTCCGTTTTTTTAATTTTTTTATTTTATTTTTTTTATTTCAGCAGAATCCATGACAATCGCCTAATAAAATTTTAAGTTAACAATGTTTTTCCTGAAAAAATTTATAAGTAATACACGCAGAAAAAAAACAGGGGGAACTTTATCTAAGTGCTATGTAGTTATACAACTACATAAGTTCTAAGTAAATTTTACAATTTTCTAGCAAAATGTATGTATTTTTTCGGATATTTTCCGCTACACATGTATATATTTTGCAAGGATTGTATATATTTTACAAAACAATGTGCATATTTTACAAAAACTTTGTAAAACTAACTTGAAAATTATGTAGTTGTATAATTACAAAGCTCTTAGGTAATATTCCCCCTGTTTTTTTCTGTGTGTACTTACCCAGCCAACATTTTTCTGAGCGCTCAGAAATTATGACTCATAAAAGACTCTAAAATACGAGCATTTTTAGAGTGCTCAAATCTTAGAGTCATAAATGAAACATAATAGACTCTTATTTATGAGTGTATTCAAATTTTTTTTTAAATTTTTTCAGTACTCATAAATGACTCAAAAATTAGTCATAAATGACTCATAAATGGCTCAGAAAATGCAAAATTTTCCAGCAATGCTCATAATTTGGAGTCTTTATGAGTCATAAAAGTGCGCTCAAAAGAGAAAAACGCCCTCATATATCTATGATTTTAGAACGTCTAAGGGCTCTTTTATGAGTCTTTTCGGACTCCAATTATACACTGGGTACCTTAAAAGTTAAAATAACTAAATAATTATTTAGTTAATCTTTAATAATGTTTTGTCTTTTTAAATAAACAAAAGTCGCATTTAATTCTATTGAAGAAATTTGTTGAAACAAAATGTGTGTTGTTTTCAGCTGGATTTAGCATGTGGTTTTCGATGTTTTGTTTTTTTTTTTGGACTTGGCAGAATTGCTTACCACTGCATAACAACAAGAGAAAACAACATAACGGCATTTTGTTCTTTATAAATGATGTGTTTTGAGTTACACTAGCATACTACATCAAAAACTCAATTTGCATAAAAATTGGACTTGGCAGGTTTGCCGACTAAGCCAACGATATGTATTTTAGTAATTAGCAAATTCAATAAAATTATAGCATAACTTACGGGTTAATTGAAAATATATAATGAAACAATTCATTAAATTAATGAATTTTTCATTCATTCAATGAAAATTGTTTATTAAATCATTGAATTCAGATTAATGAAATCGATTGATTAATAGTACGAACGAAAATTCTATCAGTGAAGGGAGAATATTATTAAAAGACATTATGATTCTTTGCATAGTAATATGAATAAATTTAATCACGAGAAAAGAGAAGAGGTCTTTAATAAAAATAAATTTTGTTTTTGGAAATATTAAAAGGAAGGTTGTTAGGAGCGAACATCAACGAAACAAAGTCAGATCACAAATTAAAAATGGAAATTTCAAGCTTAATAAAAGCTAGATAAAATAGCCATCGTTTGTGATAGAATATCGAAAAATAAACTTTTTGTTATAAAAAATTTAAAAAAAGTATTGAATGATGAAAATATATTGCTGAAAATTTCATTAAGATTGTATAAAAATATGTAAATGGCATATTTTTTAATTCACAATTTTTATTTCCAGTGCAGTTCTCTCTCGTGCTCACTAACACAAAGGCAAATCAAGGTTGCCCATCTATGCTCCAGAAGCAGTGTTGCCATAAGACAATTTCGAAAAGGTGTTAAATCGTCGAAAAAAAGTGCTAAGGAGTGATCTCATAAAAATTTTAACAAACATAAAGTTAAATAAAAAACAAACCACTGAATATTAAGACTTCAAACCAAATTTTTATTAAATAAAATTTAATATAAAATCAAACAAAAAAACCGCATGGAATTCTAACCACTACGAACAAGGTTATCCACTTTTTCCGGAAACCCTTTCATTAAGGCTTTTATGGTAGTTTCTGTCACCTTTTTAGAGCAGGTGGTCCATCTACATTTGAAATCTTGCATGTCCTGGGAGACCTTTTCTGTGCCCTTTAATTCCCTTTTAACAAGAGCCCAATATCTCTCCACTGGCCTGAGCTCCGGGCAATTTGGTGGATTTGCCTCTCTTGGTACAAAAACCACATTATTATCATTATACCACTCCAGCGCTTTCTTGATGTAGTGACAAGATGCTAAATGGGGCCAAAAGTGGATATATTGTGCTGACTCAAAAATGGAAGAAGTCTCTTCTGCAAACACTCCTTGATATAAATTTCGCTGTTTATAGAGCCAGATGTCACAAATGACTGGCTTCTTTGGCCGCAGCTACATATGGCTTGCCATACTTAGGAATTTTTTAGGGAATTTCGTTTGCTTTTTCGACCTAAATTTTTCCGCAACATTTCCTCGAACATCGGAAACATAAAATTCTTGACCAGGGAGCTGCGAAAAATCAGCCAGGACATAAGTTTCGTCGTCCATTACACAACAGTTGTATTTTTGTATAAAATTCGATTTCAATTTTCGAGCTCTGGTTTTGGCCTCCAAATTTTTAAAAGCGTTTCTATCGGGAACTTTTTGAACTTTGTAGGACTTTAGTCCTGCCTTACGTTTCAAAAAAGTCCAAGCATTGGGCTAACCGAGCTGTTTTTCTGCCAGATGTGTTAGGAACTCTCTTAAGGATGCTTTTAACTTTATATGCGTTACCAATGTTACGATAACCAGTCGTTTTTCCTGTTCCCGGCTTCCTTTCAATTGTTAGGTGTTCCAGATACCTTTTTACCACTTTTGAAACTGTTTGGCGGCATACATTAGTCTCTTTTGCAATTTTTTTGTATGTACATTTTGGGTTTGTTGAAAATATTTAATTATTTTTGAACGTACTTTTCTTTCATCGTCCATTGTGTAAAAAATTGCAAATTAAAGCTCATGATGTAAATGAATTTATTAACTGACATATTTTTAAAATGTAAATTGCCGAAAAAAAATATGAGAAGCTTTAAACCAAAGTTATAGCCAAAAATGTGTGTTAACATTTTTATGATCTCACTCCTTAGATTGAAGGCAAAAAGTGCTAGAAAAGGTACTAGATTTGTTTACATACGTTATGAGTTTTAATCAGGGTTGGCAACCGATTCGAAAGATTTTTAATTTTTGAAAACTTCAAGAACGGTCACTTTGTGAAAGCAATAGCTGTCCAATAAAAGCTGAAGGACAATAATTTATGTATGACCTTTTTGATAGAAAGAAAAAGTTTAAAGTAATTTCATTAGGATCAGAGACTATTAATTATAGAGATAGGAAATCAAAAGTTACACTACTCACCGATAGAGGGAGCTGAAATTTAGTATTACCTGAGCAACTATTGAGTATCAGTTTAGTATCAGCTGAGCCTATATTTAAAAACTCAAAAACTGCTGAAAACTGCTCAAAATAAGGAAAAAACAAACGCGGAATATATAAAAATAATAAAATTTGATATATTTGTTTGTATTTTTTCCTTTGTTGTTTGTTATTATATAAATTTAAATAAAAAAAGAAAATTGTCAATTTTTTACAAAGCGCCATCTAGTGATAACGATTTTTTTATAATTTATTTTTTTGGTGATGGTGGTGATCCTGATAAGGATATTTTAAATTATTTCGTTAAGGTACATATTTTAAAGCTAACGGTATTTGAAATAATTGGTGGTGTTTTAAGTTATTTCGTTAGTGGTATTTTTATGTGTTCTTCACACACATAAATTCTAATTTAATTAGCAAAGACGCAAACCTCATTGTTTAACAAAGATCCGTTTAAGGGTTAACAGAGTATAGGAAACAACAGAAAAACACTATTGTGGACATTTGGAGATAGATGGGTTCACCAAGCCAAATAAAATATTTAGCTCCAAGGGTCTGACTTTCATATTCCGTAGTGTCTTATTTCAAATGAATTCCATAATTCCACAATTTTTGAAATTAAGATTCGAGTATTTCTGGCCACTGTGGGCATTTGGAGAAAGATCGGCCCAAAAAACCAAATACATTATTCTTCCACAAGGGTCTAGTTTTCATATTCTATAGTGGCTTATCCCAAAAGATTTTCAGAGTTCGTCAATTTTTGATTATGTGATGAAATCCTTTCGAGGATTTTTGGCCACTGTGGACATTTGGAGAAAGATGGGCCCACAAAACCAAATACATTATACTTTCACAAGGGTCTAGTTTTCATATTCTATAGCGGCTTAGCCCAAATGATTTTTAGAGTTCGTCAATTTTTGATTTTTTATTAAAAATATGTGATGAAATCCTGCCGAGGATTTTTGGGCACTGTGAACATTTGGAGAAAGATGGGCCCACAGAACCAAATACATTACACTTCCACAAGGGTCTAGTTTTCATATTCTATAGTGGGTTATCCCAAATGATTTTCAGAGTTCGTCAATTTTTTATTTTTTACTATAAGTAGTGATGAAATCCTGCCGAGGATTTTTGGCCACTGTGGACATTTGGAGAAAGATGGGCCTACAGAAGCTAATACATTATACTTCCACAAGGGTCTAGTTTTCATATTCTATAGTGGCTTATCCCAAATGATTTTCAGAGTTCCTCAATTTTTGATTTTTTTATTATAAGTATGTGATGAAATCCTGTCGAGGATTTTTGGCCACTGTGGACAGTTGGAGAAAGATGGGCCCACAGAACCAAATAGATTATACTTCCACAAGGGTCTAGTTTTCATATTCTATAGTGGCTTATCCCAAATGATTTTCAGAGTTCGTCAATTTTTGATTTTTTATTATAAGTATGTGATGAAATCCTGTCGAGGATTTTTGGCCACTGTGGACAGTTGGAGAAAGATGGGCCCACAGAACCAAATACATTATACTTCCACAAGGGTCTAGTTTTCATATTCTATAGTGGTTTATCCCAAATGATTTTCGGAGTTCGTCAATTTTTGATTATTTATTAAAGAATGTGATGAAATCCTGTTGAGGATTTTTGGCCACTGTGGACATTTGGAGAAAGATGGGCCCACTAAACCTAATACATTATACCTCCACAAGTGTATAGTTTTCATATTCTATAGTGGCTTATCCCAAATGATTTTCAGAGTTCCTCAATTTTTGATTATTTATTATAAGTATGTGATGCAATCCTGTCGAGGATTTTTGGCCACTGTGGACAGTTGGAGAAAGATGGGCCCACATAACCAAATACATTATACTTCCACAAGGGTCTAGTTTTCATATTCTATAGTGGCTTATCCCAAATGATTTTCAGAGTTCGTCAATTTTTGATTTTTTATTATAAGTATGTGATGAAATCCTGTCGAGGATTTTTGGCCACTGTGGACATTTGGAAAAAATGGGAATAATAAAAAACTGTAAAATCTAAAAAAAAAAAATTCTTTCGATTGTGATAAGCGTATAATTACTTCATCGTATTTTTTTTCCAAATTTATCTATATCTGTAAAGTTTTTATTTTTAATAGTAAAAGGCTTTATTTTTGAATCATGTAGGTTAATAAACAGCATCCGGTTTCTAATTTGTTCATTTTTACTAGCACACGCTGTAAAATTGCTTATTTAAAAATTTTATTTGTACATTATTGTTTTCTTCTACTGAACGGCAGAAAACAGGCTTTGAATTCAGTGAATTTATTTTTTTTTTCACTTCAGTGAACTTATTTTATTTTTTTTTCAATTCAGTAAACTTATTATTTTTTATTTTTTTTTTTAATTTTTTTTTATTCACTGAACGAAAATGAAATTGAACGAATTCAGTAGTGAATTAATTTAGTAAGGAATTAATTCACTTTTTTCCGTTCGATTTATAAAATTGAACGTGTTCACCAGTGAATTAATTCATTTGATTTAATAAAAAGAACTATTGCAATTGAATTAATTCGTAACAAAATAAATCGAACGAAAGCAAATATGAATTAATTCCATTCAATATATGGTGCTTAGTGAATTAATTCATCGAATTTTTAATTCAAAATTGAAAAATTTAATTAAGGAATTAATTCTTCAAAGCTCTGATTTGCAATCGACTAAGTGTTAGCAAAACTTTTGCTGAAGATTACTATTTTTTGGTAAAAATCAGCTCGCTGATTTTCAGCAAACCTTTTGCTGAAATTACCAACTTTTTTGCAAGCACGCTCCTGACTAAAACTATGCTGACACAGCAACATTTTTTGCTGACTTTACTGACTTTTTTTAGTGTACTTTTAAGGTCCTTTAGATTACCTGTGACAATCAGATTTTGACCTTCAAATTGGAAATCTTTTATAATTAAGTGTGAACTTAAGTCAGAAATGCCAAACTAATTTTGTTTTGTTTTAGAAATTTGTAAATATTGTTATGCCAAAACGGTGGCATGACTGTCTGGGTAAATATATTTATTCAATATTAGGGTATTCAGTCGATTAATCGTTATTCGGTTAATCGAACAATTTTGCTCAAAAATTGTTCGAATAACGAATAATTCGAATAATTTAATACGATTAATCGAAATTGGTAAAAAATTAATAAAATGTTTTAAAAATATATATTTTTTATTAAAGTAAATATGGGATTTTATTGAAACTTATTTAAAAAATTGCAAAAAAACATCTTAAATATCAAAGAAAAAACAAAAACAACAACAGTAGTGAGCACTCTGCATTCATAATATCCTTTAGCAAAGGATATTATCCCAAGCCATAGGATTCGAATTAATAAATGGCAAATTAAGGTGTTTTTTATTTGAAAAGTAAAACAAAGAAATTTACAAATAAGTTGTTAACAAGATTATAGTCAAAATTAGTATTTATGAGTTCTAAGTAATGTTTAATGAGAACCAACTAACCTTTTATATATATGAGCTTTTCAGAGCCCAATTCAGCTAACTCTGCTGGAAACAAATTTGTTAAAATTAATCACAAGGTTTTTTTTTTAAATTTCCTGCGAAATAGTTGCTAAAATCAAATAAAGGGATGGAGGGACGTAAACTTGGAGGGAAAATCAATTCTCAACAGAATGTCTCTCTACTTTTATGTGTTTTATGAGTTGAATGCATACGAAATAGATACAAATTAATCTACGAGTTGTTCTATTCTTCTTCTCATTGAAGATATTATAGAGCGCTAAATATATGAACGTCTGGCTAATTTTTATGCAATGCTAAATTTAAAGAAAGGTCTGCGGTGTGGTTCTGCCCGATTTGGATAAAATTTAAATATGTTACAGAGAGAACAGAAGTAAAAAAATATTTATAAAATATGATCTCAATTATAGCATTTTTTATTTTTATGAATTTTAGAAGAGTTTCCGAAACTCTTTTTGTTTTTTTTTTTAAATAAAATTATTATAAATACAAGAAATGTATGTATATTATTTTACATAACATTTTTTCGATTAATCGATTAATTTTAAAATTTTATTCGATTAATTGGTTAAGAAAAAAACCCGAATAATTATTTGAACGATTAATCGATTAATTGAATACCCTAGATATAACCCAATATATAATCACATATAAACCCAAATCGAAGAAATTGTCTAAGTCATTTAAGATATAATTTAATATAAACCTTTATCAAAAATTTTTTTTACATATAACTACCCAGTGTAGAAAATCATTACCAGATATGTGGTTATGTAACTACATACTTGGTAATGGTAACTAGTTACTTTTGTTATTACATTTCTTATTACCTTTATATGGCGATGTCGCGAAAAATAATGAGTTGTCGTTACACACCAGCATACGAAAAATCAAAAAAAATATCGTTACCTATGTGCTTACCAGTACTGACAAAAATAATGAGTCTAAAAATAGATTTTCTAAAAAATAAATTATATAAAAAAAAATATTTTTTTTTGTTTTTTTTTTTTAAATAAAATTTGCTGATGCGGGAATCGAACCTGGGTCTACAGATTGCCAGTCAACAGCTCTACCATCTGAGCTATATCGACATGTAATATTTAATAGATAAAAACACAATTGACCTGCTGCACACAAGTAAGCTTACTCGCCAACATACAAAAAATCAAAAAATATGTGGTTACATATATCCTTACCAGTGTTTAAAAAATATTGAGTCTAAAAATAGATTTCAAAAAATTTTCAAAAAAATCTAAAAAATTATTTTCTATTTGAAATAATGATAAAAATAAGTAATTATCAGTAAATCATTATTATATGTTTTAAAATAATACAGAAGGTAAGTGGGTGTCATTATTGGTAGTCCAAAAAATAATGATATGTCATTACCGTTTCTACACTGGGTATATGATAAATTATCAAAAATATTTTCTAAGTCATTTTGGATAAAACTTTATATGATAAATTATCAAAAATATTTTCTAAGTCATTTTAGATAAAACTTTATATAATCTAGATTCCAAAACATTTTCTAAGTCATTATACCCTACACCACTAGGTGGTCAGGGTATTACGATATAAGTTTGTTTTTATATATAAATTTAGATAAATCTTAATTTAAAATATTTTCTGAGTCAATTTTTGATAATTATTTAAAATCAGAAAAACCCGAGTAAAAATAGTTATATATTGTCATATATAATGTGATTTGGTTATATCTGATAATGAATGGAGTCACATTAAGACACATATCATTATATAGAACTACATCTGATATTATTTGTTCAACGAATTTTTTGTATGATAATTGATGTTATTACATATTCCCAAATCTGACTCCATATATAACTACATAATCAAAGAGTATACATAATAAAGAGATTGGGGGACTCTCTATCACTGAGAAAGCATTTGTTCTATTATGTGCCTTGGAACAGGAACATACTCAAACCAATACCACCTAGCAAACATGGCAATACGAAGAAGATTCTCCGAACATATGGCCAGGAAGAAAACATTTATTGCCGGCAATATCAATTTCGTATTCCGGAAGTTTCCTCCGTCGGAAACAACTGTTACACTAAAACAATACTTCCAGGCAATATGAAAGCAATAACTCATATGGAATATAAAAGGGATATCGCTAAATAAACTCCTGGTACATTAAAAAACGATTTAATTTTTTCATCATTAAATTTAAGCCTGAAAACCAATATCTGCATACATAATCCATTGGCCAACTTATAAATTATCTTGATTTCATCTAAGCCGATTTTTGCCGCGCATTTAATCTTAACTTTTCACGAGTTTATTTCCTATATATCTTTTGATTGTTTTTGTACAAATTTAGTTTTAATTTTTTCCAAATTGATAAAAGATTTCAAACAAGGTGATAATGCCGCAATATTGTCATAAAAAGTTATGAGAAAAGATAATATTTTTGAATTATTTTTTTCCAAATATCGCCGAATTATCTTCCAAGTGATAAAAGGAACGCAATTTCAATGTGAATACTACTTGATTATTTTCATTCAAATGACAAATAGAAGATACGGCTTTAATATCTTATTGGAAGCTATTTTTTAAATGTTTGCAGGGTCATTATGTGCGCTCTTTGTATGACTCAAAACATCGATTTTAACCAGGGATGGAAAATAATAATTTAGTTATAAAAATCAAAAATGGAACTATACTATGGAATTATACTATTCCAACAGTATTATAGCCCTAGATTATGAATTTTAAAAAACCATACGTAAAAAATTGCAAAGTAATATCCGAATGCCAAAAAAGGCTTTGGGGTTCAAAAATTAATTAAAAGATTTACATTCTGCAAACGATTCCAAAATTTTAATTTTTTTGCAACTAACCACCAAACTTTGTTTTATGAAATGTGACGTAAAAATTTTCCTTATTGCAAATATTTTTTTCGCGATTTATTTTTTTTTTTGCAAACTAATCACCAAACTTTTTTGTATAAAATTGGTACTATAGATTCTAGATTATAAATTTAAAAAAACCACACTTAAAAAATTGTAAAATAATCACGGAAAGCGAAAAAAGGCTTTATAGTACAAAAAATTAATTAAAAACCTTAATCAGCGATTTACATTCTGCAAACAAATATATTTATGAAAAAATTTTTCCTTTTTGCAAATTTTATTTTTCGCGATTTTTTTGTTTTTTGCAAATAGCCACCAAACTTTGTTGTATGAAATGTGTATTATAGTCCCTAGATTATAAATTAAAAAGAAACGTACTTAAAAAATTGCAAAATAAAAGCGGAACGCGAAAAAAGACTTTGTGGCACAAAAAATTAATTAGGAACGTAATCAGCGATTTAGATTCTGCAAACAAATATATTGATGCAAAAATTTTTCCTCTTGCAAATTTTATTTTTCGCAATTTTTTTGCAACTAGCCACCAAACTTTGTTGTATGAAATGTGTATTGCAGCCCTAGATTATAAATTAAAAAAAAAAAAAAAATGCACGTAAAGAATTGCAAAAGTTGCAAAATAACGGCGGAATTCAAAAGGCTTTATGGTATAGAAAATTAATTAAAAGAGGTAATCAGCGATCGACATTCTGCAAACGAACATATTGTTGCAAAAATTTCGCTTTTTGCAAATGTTTTTTTTTCGCAATTTGTGCTAATATTTGCTAATATCTAAATATTTAATTTTAATTTTTTTTTAACGAGCCAAAGAGGAAGCTATTTTTTAGTACTTACATTTTTAAATATGTAAGAGCGATCTAACATTTTTTGGTATCAGAGCCCGATTAAGTGAGCCTTTTCCATCTCTGATTAACCAGTCGGAGTTCGTTCCTGTTCCAAGCCGCATAATATTTTTTTAAATAAAAAATATTGAGAGAGTTGCAAGGCCATTGACATAAGCCATATAAAACTAATCAAAATATATGTAGTCACCGATATGATTATATATGGTTTTATTATAAGTTATATAACACTGTAGTGTCGTCATACTAAAAATATATTCTTGTAATTTTATATAACTTTCTATATAATCATATACAAATTAATATATAGTTCAACATGCAAATTAAGAGTTAATTACACCATAGCCAAATAATTTTCACGTGATTTTTGTGCATATAAAATCGTATTAAAAAATGATGCGTACGATTTAGAAGACAAAAGCTTTCAAATAAATTTTTATTTTATGTTATAAAATGTGGGCATTTAAAATTGTTGAAACTATAGAAATTTTAATGTCAATTTAATAGCGGGTATGCATAAAAACTATCCCAGCAAAAAAAACCTAATAAGAATGCTTTTTTTACTGCATATAAAGTAAATATGCATATAAAGTAGTATGCTGATTTCTTACTTCCAATAAACGTATTTTAAATGACTTCCAAAATGCCATCTCTAAGGAGAGATGAAAAGTAACTTCTTGTGAATGCATTCAAATATATATTTAAGAAGTGATATTTATGACTTTTGATGACAAATCCAAAATATATAGAATTGATGGTCAGAGCTCTATTAATTTTTAAAAGTCAATATTTTGTCATGCAGTGTTATGTTTATTTGTGAAAACTCAAAAAACTTTGTTAAAAAAAGGCGTTTTTCTTTTGAACTCATTGGCGTTCCAATTTGCTTCAATAATTTAAAGAAAATTAAAGATGGGTTTTTTGAGATATTTGCAAATTAAGGATATTTTTCAAATTGTATTATCCTTTTTGCATTCAACAATTTATTTTTGTAATTTATTTTGAAAGTAGATTATATAAGCATTACTAGGTAAACATTTTATGACAATTGGATAACGCGTTCAATAGTTGTAATCATTTGAACATCATGTATTTTTCACAAATTTACTGAAAAAAATCAACTTAAAACAGCGATAGAACGCGTCCCAAAATGAATTTGGAAAAAAAATTTACGTTTAATATCGTGACACTTAGCAGAATGTATGTACTAGAGAGGGGCGCATGAGTGAATTTTGACTCACGCTCACGCACGCTCGCGAAAGAAAAATAATAATCACGCACTACTCACGCACGAACATTTTTTTATAATCACGCTCACTCACTCTCACGTGATTAATTTTAATTTGAATCACGCTCACGAAGTACTCACGCTCACGAAATACTCACGAAAAATATGGAATTTGTTTTTATCCATGACGAAACGATGCGGTTATCGGTAAGGGTAACGCTATTATAGTATATTATTTCGGTAACTTTATTTTAAGGGTAACGCTATTTCATTTATTTCGGTATCAGTATTTTAAGGATAACGGTTTTTTAGTTTTTTCGGTAACGGTATTTTAAGGATAACGATTTTTTGATTATTTCGGTAACGGTATTTTAAGGTTAGCGGTATTTCGGTTATTTCGGTAACGATATTTGAAGGATATCGGTAGTCAGTTTTTCGATGCATCCCTCAATTTTTTTTACGAAAACAAACGAGATTAAAACCATAAACAATTTACCAACTTAATGTACGAAAAATACTCAATAATTCGGTGAAATTGCCAAAAACAGAAAATTAAAAATATTGGTAACGGTATTTTAGGGCTAACGGTATTTCATTTATATCGGTAAGGGTATTTTAAGGGTATCGATATTTAATTTATTTCGGTATCGGTATTTTAAGGGTAACTGTATTTCTGTTAGTTCGGTAACGGTATTGTAAAAATAGCGGTATTTCGGCAACGGTATTTTAGGGGTAACGGTAGTCAGTTGAAAGGGTTTTGGACCGATAACGGTATTTTAGCGGTATTGCCTGCCAACCCTGTTTTTATCTTAATTATTTAAGGAAACTTTCTTTATTGAATATAAGTTTTATTTATTTAGGGCCATTAACAATAATCAAATTAACCTGAGCTAACTTAGAGTTACAGATGTCAAATTCCATACAAATTTGAATTTTTTAACTTTCAGTTTGTGTTAACTTCAGGTTATTTGTTTATTGTTAATGGGGGTTAGAATTAAAATTAGCTTAACTATAAAAAAATTTTGTTAAAAATTTATCTAATATGCAAGTGCTTGTGCAAATATAAATATTACTGACACTTTAGAAAAACTTTTATTTTCTATTGTTTATTATACTTTAAGGATGTCACTACATTGCTAGATCTGTCAAAACAACAGAGTAGTATATTGGAAGATGACAAAGCAAATGGTGTTTTTTTTGTTGTTTTTTTTTTGTTATTTTAAATGTTTAGAAACGCTCCTAGACGAGAAGAAGAAATTCTCATTGAGTTTGCACTTTAACTTAACAAATATTTCTAGAAATACTAAAAACGTCGCCCCCTGACAATTGCCTTATTCAAGAATAAAATTTGGATAGGGACATGCTTTTAACATATTATTTTTCATAATTTGTTAATTAGGTTTTGGGATTTTAGCGCATTTAATTCCTTTAATTTAATTTTATATTTAAAATTTTTAAATAACGTAAAAAATTCACTGTAAATCTTTAAATGTTATTCCAAATTTTTGTGGAGGAACAAAATTTTTCAATGTTTTGTATAAGAAGTCGATTTCTTCTTTACATAAGAATTCTGGCAGAAGTAGAAAACACCCGTTAGCTAGTACCTGAACTGACTGGAATACACATTATTTTAAGGAGGGGAAGATCTCTGGCATTTTTCCAAAATTGTAAATTAACGCAATCTGGTTTAATATAATCACGCAAACACACGCACAAAAATTTACTCACGCACGAACATTCTGTTTAACTCACGCTCACGCACGACTCACGTGAGTGCTATCATTTTAACTCACGATCACGCGTGATTTACGCGTGACACGAAAATTTCGTTTCACGCGCCCATCTCTAGTATGTACCAAGTTTTGTAAAAATCGAAAGGGCTCATGTCGAAAATCTTTTATTTTTGTACCCATTTAGTATGGAATGATACTTCTATATTTTTTTCTTTTATGAATTTCTCAAAATCTGAGACATCAAAGTTTTCTCCCACTGTTTTTGTCATTTGTTCTCATATGTTTCAACAATGTTGTTTGATGTTGTATGGAACTAAAATAAAAATGGAACAGACTTTTTTGGTTCGTTTCATTTTATTATTTCCGGAATTAACTTATTTCCGGCTCATTTTTATGATATTTGTATATATGTATTTTTAAATATATTTTTTTATTTCCAATTTCAGCGTGAACGTAAAGAACGTAAACAATATTTGGAAGAATGGGCTTTGGGTGATGAGGATTTGGAAGGTACACGGGGCTTTAGTGTCGCTGAAAAGCTAGAATCAACAAAATTTGCTCAAACTGGAATGGTACGCGAAATGCGTGGTAGTGATTTAAACGTCGCGTGAGTATTTAACACATTACTAAAAGTATTATAGTACGACGACAATGACAATGTTAAAAAAAGATGTACCTTTATTTGTGTTTTGTATAACACTGGTTTTCTTCTTTATTAACTTTCAGTTTCTTGCAACAGTATGGATTTAATATACCATTATTATTTCGTGATAAAACTGGTTTGGGTATACGTATGCCAGATCCTAATGAGTTTACTATAAACGATGTGCGTTTGTGTGTTGGTTCCCGTCGCATACTTGATGTTATGGACGTTAATACACAGAAAAATTTACAAATGACCATGAAAGAATGGCAACAGTATTATGATAATCCTCAAAAAGATCGTTTACTTAATGTTATATCATTGGAATTCTCACATACCCGTCTGGACAGCTATATACAAAGTCCCAATTTAGTTAGACAAATAGATTGGGTTGATGTCGTTTGGCCCAAAAGTTTGAAAGATGCTCAAAGAGAAGGCACAAATATTTTGGGTAATATGATGTATCCAAAGGTGCAAAAATATTGTTTAATGTCGGTTAAAAATTGTTATACGGATTTTCATATTGATTTTGGTGGTACCTCTGTTTGGTATCATATACTCAAGGGTAGTAAAGTATTTTGGTTAATACCTCCAACGGAAAAGAATCTACAGCTTTATGAGAAATGGGTATTATCGGGAAAACAGGCGGATATTTTCTTTGGTGATACTGTGGAGAAATGTGCTCGAGTATATCTTACAGCGGGTAATACCTTCTTTATACCCACAGGTTGGATACATGCCGTATATACACCCACAGATTCCTTGGTATTCGGTGGCAATTTCTTACATTCTTTTGGTATTGTCAAACAATTGAAAACTGCACAAGTTGAAGATGCTACAAAAGTACCACAAAAATTCCGTTATCCATTCTTTACGGAAATGTTATGGTATGTTTTGGCCCGATATGTTTACGTTCTTCTAGGACATTCACATTTGGAGGGAGAACCTTCAATAGAGGAAAATGAAATGGTTTCTAGACCTCATATTAACTTAACGCATTATGAATTGTTTGGTCTTAAAGAAATTGTAATGTATTTATATGATTTGCCACCGTATAAGAAAAATGTACCAGAATTGGTACGTGATCCAGTGGCATTAATAAAAGACGTTCGAACCTTAGTAGAAAGACATTGTAAAGATAAACCAGAATTGGCTATAACTGGAGAATCAGTATTGAAACCTCCTGGACTAATGCATCCCGTTTTTCAAGAATATGATCGAACTCGTGTTAAACAGGAGATTAAACAAGAGATTGCTCGTAAAAATGCCGAAATTATAAGAGAACAACAACAGTTGGAAGCACAACAAGCTGCAGAATCATTGAATACTACGCCCACGACACATATAGCACATACTTTTAGTGGTACTACCACTGTAACCACTGATAATGGTATAACCATAAAAAAGGAACCAGTAGAAAATGGCAATGTACAATCATCGCAACAGCAGCAGCAACAACAACATCAGCAGTCACAGCCAACATTTGTGTCTCCCACAGACAGCATTAAATATAGGCCTCCAAAGAAAATGCATTTGGCTAATGCTGTAGCTGCTGCAGCTAATAATAATAATGCCGTTAGTGTTATAGCCTCTTGCTCCAGTTATAATTCACCGCACACACAAATTCTGCCACCAATACAAACTTCCCATACAGCCAGCAGTTCGGCTGACAACTGCCATTCTCCTGGTGAATCTTCCAAGATATCTCCCAACGTAACTGGTTTGGGGCAACCCAGACGACGGCGAACACGTTGTAAAAATTGTGCTGCCTGCCAAAGATCCGACTGTGGTGAATGTAGTTTTTGTTTGGATATGGTAAAGTTTGGTGGTCCCGGTAGGGCAAAACAGACATGCATGATGCGTCAATGTTTATCGCCCATGTTACCCGTGACAGCTCAATGTGTATTTTGTCATTTAGATGGTTGGCGTCAGACGCCTGTATCACCGCAAACTAAACAATTGGCTTCTATTGATGGACCATCATCTCTAATGGAATGTTCAGTTTGTTATGAAATTGCTCATCCTGATTGTGCTCTCTCTTCATTGGATGGTACTGAATATGCAGCCGATGCTAAGGGGATTGTTAACGAAGATTTACCAAATAGTTGGGAATGTCCCAGCTGTTGTAAATCGGGTAAAAATAATGATTATAAGGTAAGTTTTTTTTAAATCTCGTGGCCAACAATCTAAAGCTACCTGTGGAAATTATTCGGCCTTATTACGGTTGTCGTAGTCGAATTCGAGAGTGAGTCGAATTTGATGAAAATTTGTTAAAAACAGAACTTTTGTACAATTTTACAATTGGATTTACTATAAATAGCGATCAGATTTTAAAAACTGCATCAGCAGAGTTTTATTTGTTTATAATTTCCATTACACACAAAAGCATTTTGTATGGAGTCGAAAATATCGACTACAAACTCGACAACCGTAATCAGGCCGATTAAGATTTTAAAAGATTTGTCGAATAATGTTTAAATTGAAATCAATTACATTCTGAAGCATTGCTTTGTTACTTTGGAGATATGATATTTGGACTAATCTTATATAACAGGGATACGCTGGTTTCAGTTTTTCTGAGTCAGCTTTAGTTCCTGAGATATTGCGTAAAGAAAAATGCTCTTTTTGTCATGCTTAGGAGTTTATATTTACAAATTTTGGCCTTCTTGCCAAATATTGTAAGTGATTCTGGGAATTGTCGATCATGCTGATCGCAAATATGCTATCACTTTTTTAAGTCTATTATAAGTAGTTTACGAGATTTCACACAAAGAAATTTTGAAAATTACTAATTTTGGTAGTTTTTGGTAGCACATATTTTCCAACCCTGATCATTTGCAAATTACAAGAGCACTGACTTTAACTATGGTTAGTGTAGTGATTTTAGAAATGCTTTTACTTTTTCAATTATACTCTGGTTTACGAGATATCTTGAAAACAAATTTAAAAAAGAAACTTAGTTTTGTTGAATTTTGGTAGCATTTATTTTCACAATATTCGTTTTTTTACAAAATTCGATATAAGATATCGCATAACCCAGAGCCGACTCAAAAATCTAAAAGTAATTCTGGAATCTCCAGAGCATATTTAATCATAAGGTGGTCATTGTTTTTTCATTTGCAAATATTTTTGTTGTATCTCAAAAAAAAAAACTAAATATTGAAGTATTTGGAATTCTCGTACCCGACGGATTCAAACTTGATCTAAACGTTGTTGAATTACAACGTAAATTATATTTTAAAAGAAAGCTGATAGAATTATTTTGAAAACAGATTCGGATTTAGCATATTGTGATCTATATAAAACAGTTATCAAATGTCATGCAACTCGTAAAGTCTTATTTTGTCGGCCTGTGTTATAAATGATTGACTGCCAAAGTAAATGTTGGACACATCTGCTAAAATAAAAAACATAAAAAAAATTTATTCTAAACCTTCTCCCTTCTCTTTGTCATTTTAGCCTCGTCACTTTCGTGCACGCCAAAAATCTTCCGAGGTTCGAAGGGTTTCCGTGGGTGGGGTTAATATTACAACTAGTGATCATGTTGAAGGCCATTTACCCACAAATCTAACACAATATAATGAATTCGTTTTTACCAGTGAATCAGAAATGGAAACTAGTTCTGCAAATACTAACAATTGGAAACATGGCATAAAACGTCATATACCTTTAGATGTGAAAAACGAAAGAAATTATGATACGCCTTCACCGGGAATATCCCCCACAGCTGGGGATAAAATAAAAAGACGTAGAAGTGATGATGGTCTAAGTATGTGCAGCAGTATGCAGGATAGCATTGATGCAAATGCTTCCATAGATTGTAATGTTACGGGAACAGGTGGTGGTAACGCCGGTGGACAAGGTTCGCGTAAAAAGAATTCTGTACGATCTCAATTAGCTCAACATATGTTGAATACTTCAACAAGGGTATTGAAAAAGCCATCATACGCAGTAAGACCGGGAGGTTATGGTAACAGTAGTCATTCCGTACCAAATCTAGCTTTAGATGCTACGGTCTTGAAAATAATCTTTCGTTATTTACCACAAGAAACATTGGTTACTTGTTGTTCAGTTTGTAAGGTATGGTCAAATGTAGCCGTTGATCCCGATTTATGGAAAACCATGAATTGTGCTGAAATGAAATTATCTGCTTCGCTTCTAACAGCAATTGTCAGGCGACAACCAGAACATTTAATATTAGATTGGACCCAAATTGCCAAACGCCAATTGGCCTGGGTTATAGCACGTTTGCCCGCCCTCAAAAATCTATCACTACAAAATTGTCCCATACAAGCTGTTTTAGCTTTGCACACCTGCCTATGTCCTCCATTACAAATTTTAGATTTAAGTTTTGTGCGTGGTTTAAACGATGCAGCCATACGTGATATACTATCACCACCCAAAGATTCAAGGCCCGGTTTAACAGACTCCAAAACAAGATTAAGAGATTTGAAAACTTTAAAAATTGCTGGCACCGACATCTCAGACGTAGCTTTGCGTTATATAACACAGTCATTGCCCAACTTAGTACATCTCGATGTATCGTCGTGTCAACGCATAACTGATGCTGGTGTAGCTCAGATTGGCACTTCGCCGACAGCTAAAGCTAATTTGATTGAATTAAATTTGAGTGCTTGTCGTCTGGTATCAGAACTATCATTGGATCATTTAGCAAAATGTGAAAAATTAGTATGGTTAGATTTGAGACATGTCCCACAAGTATCGACACAAGCAGTCATCAAGTTTGCTGCTAAATCTAAACATGACTTATGTGTTAAAGATATAAAATTGGTAGAAAAACGTAAAATACCACAAACACCACATTCGTCTGGTGGCGCTAGTAGTACATTTTCCGCCTCCACCACACCCATTTCATCAGCTGCTGGATCAGCAAGTATTTGGAATGATTAATTTTCAGATTGTATGTAATATCAGGGCTTTGATGAAAGATGACTTTTTTTATTCGAAATATGAATAACTTAATACTCGAATACAATAATTTATAAAATATTTAATATTTCTAAATTGTAAAATACATATTTTAATTTGACTCCTATGCAAAAGGATTTATTATCCTTTTATAAATTTTTTTTAATTAAAAAAATTTTAAATCCAAAAAAATTTAATTTTCTTTAGCTCTGATTTAATATACAAAGGAGAATGCAGTATGTTATATAAAAAAATCTATATTTACATAAAAACCAAAGATTTAGAACATTTTTAAAAATTTCTCTCATCATTTATAGGCTTATAAAAAGCAAAACTTCCCATTACAATTTATAAAGAAAACCGATATGCATGTATGTTTATGAAAAAGCATTCCCCTTTTATGATCTGTTTTTTGTAGCTTTAACTTTTAAGGTCAGATTTTAAATCACCACAAAAATAACGAAAACAACAGTCTTTAAGCAAAATATTAAGACCGATTTCAGTTTTTTCCAATTTTCATCATTATCATTTTTATTACAAGAATGCGATAAAATACAGTAAAAGCCCAACTTTTGTAGGTATATAATTTTTGGAGAAAACTTCCAAAAAAAATTTTTAATGTTGGTTTTCCGATTGCACTTAAGCTGTTCAACTGTGAATACCTTTATTATTGTTTTTTGTTAAAAAATATATTACAAAAACACTTAACAAGTATTTTTATTTTTAATTTTTGGAATAAGCATGCCATTTCTGCCATTTTTGGTGCTAATTTTAACTTTTTTGTGCCATTTTAAACTTGTCCTGATTATGACATTTTTAATTTTTGCGCAATAAAAATCAAACGCTTTTTTATTTTTTTCGATATATTTTACAATCTTCAAATATGACATACAAACGTTGATTTTTTGCACAATGTCAAAAGTTCCACAAGAATATTGCGAGCTGAATGGACACCTTTAACGTACAATTCTTGATTTTCAGATTCATTTAGAAAAATAGGAAATTCTTTAAGAATTTCAAAGATATAATTATTTTCTTATTTATTAATAATTTACTATATTTTAATACAAAATCGGCATTTTTCTACCGAAAATTGGCAAATCGGCAATTTACTTATTTTTCAATAAAAAAAATCGGCAAAATGCCGAAAAATCGGAAATTCTGACAGCTCTGCATATGATATGTTTGGAACCCCCGTTACACAAACATTTGGTCGTTTTACCACAGAAAATCAACATTTCCATATTAGAAAAAATGCAGTCGATTTAATATTTAGCTTATGGACTCTAACGATTTCATTTTTTGTCGTTACACTTGTTCTCGATATAAGTATATTATAAATAAACTCCCGCACATTTTAAGTGTCATATTTAAAATTTTATAAATTTTAAATCATATTGCAACGCAAATGTACTATATTAACAAAAAGTAAAAATCACATAAAAACAATTATAAGAATTATTTTAAAAATAAATAAATTTAAGCTGAAATGAAAACAAAAATAAATGTATGAAAAACTTAATTCAATGTTTAATGAATTTAAAAAAAATGTTATTTATTAATTCAGGAATTTAAGAGATGAGTTTCACGTACTATATATCATCCCTGCCCCTAGAAAATTATCTACATACAGTGGTGGAAAATATAATAGGGACATTCAACTTTTTTCTAAATTTTTCTCGTTGCCTTTATTTTTAAAGTTCAAAATATTGGCTAAATTCGCCCAGAAGTTCGAGGAGATGGTTCAGAAAATTCTGCAGAATTTTAACGTGATATCTGTTTTTTTATTTTGTCATTTGTTTTAAGTGGGCGTGGCTTTAAATGAAAAATAAGGGATGTTGACATTCTATCAAATTACATAGTAACATTTAGCGAGGACTGATCGGATCTATACAAACTGTATATTGTCGGAAAGCCTATAAAATTTTCTTAAATCTTGCGTTATTTTTATCCGCAAAGGGTTTCCAGACTTACCATGACAGTGCCTTAGACATGGACAAATTTTTCTTTGTTTTTAGCGAATTTAAAATAAAGTTACCAACACTGAAATTTTAAAGTGAATAGGATTATGCCATACCTACCTCGATATAACAAATAAGTCAAGTTTTTTTCTACGTTAAGTATAAAGCATTTCGTATTAAAATTTCAGTGTTGTTAACTTTATTTTAAAATCGCTAAAAACAAAGAAAAATGTGTCTGGGGACCCTTTGTGGATAAAAATAACGCAAGATTTATGAAAATTTTATAGGATTTACAAAAATATACAGCTTGTATAGATTCGATAAGTGCTCGTTAAATTTTGCTATGTAATTTGCTAGAAGGTCGATATCGCTTATTTTTTATTAAAAGCCACGGCCACTTAAAACAAGTAACAGAATAAAAAAAACAGGCGACAACATAAAATTCTGCACAATTTTCTAAACCATCTTCTTGCATTTCGGGGCGAATTTTGCCACTATTTTAATCTTTAAAAATAAAGGCAGCGAGAATAAAATTAGAAAAAATTTGAATGTCCCTATTATATTTTCCAATACTGTATGTGCCATTTTTCGACTTTTTATATTATTTGCATTCATAAGCCTTAGTCATGCATTTACTAGGGTGTTGAAATTACTCGGGATTGGCTTTGTTCGAGTAACGGAGTAATTCGATTTTAAGGCTTTCAACTTACTTGGTTAATCGGGAAAGGTTTTAAAATTACTCGATTAACTCGAATAATTTTAGCAATTTTATCTCATTTAGGTTGTTCACAAGGGGTGTGCTATCTGTTGTATCTTTGTATCGTCCTAATAAAAAATAGAGTTGTTAAAATTTGTATTTGACTTTAACAAATATTTCCTGTTGATTTTTCTCTCTGTTAGCATACTTAAACATAGGACACTAAACATACGTAAGAATGTTGTATCGTGCGATGCTCAAATGCCGTATTTTTTCAATTTAAATTATAACAACTCTTTTTTTTTATGTAGGTTTGAGGTTAAGAAGAAGGATAAACATTTTTTTCAAAGTTATAAACACAATCAGACTAGATCTAGTTTCTGCCTTTTTCCTTTGGACAGGCGTCATCAGTGATTTTCCATTAAATTGTATTATTTTATTGTCAGACTGTCTCTATATGATAATTTTTTCAACAACCTGTCGGCTGTAGGAATCGAACCCATGCATTCCCACATTACAAACGTAACTATACTAGAGTTCGACAGCTTAGCCATCTAACCCACGTAAGGCCTTGCTCATAGTGTGGCTAATTCATAGTTTTTCTTTCCTATTCAGCTTTCTGTTATTGTTTTTTGCTCTCAAAAGTGGTCAAACAGACATACAAACATTCTACTTTAAATTTTCTTATGTATATTTCCTTATCTCCTCTTTGTCTCTTTTTCACAAATGTTGCCACACTGACGTATGGTTTTTACGTACAAGTGCGGTCAACTTGTGTATATCGGAGACGGACTGCCACCGGGGCATTTTTTTATTTTCGTAGTAAAGTGTTGTTTTTTCAAACGCGTCATATAGACCAAATGCAATTAATATTGTAATTAATATGCATTTTTTTTATTAATTTTTAATTATGTAGGTTTGAGGTTAAGAAGAGGAATAAACATTTTTTCAAAGCCTTTTTCCTTTGGACATGTGTCATCAGTGATTTTCCATTAAATTGTGTTATTGTTTATATTTTATTGTCAGATTGTCTCTATATGATCATTTTTTCAACAACCTGTCGGCTGTAGGAATCGAACCCATGCATTCCCACATTACAAACGTAACTATTAGGGATGCCAATCGGGATTGATATTTGAAAATCCCGGGATTCGGGATTTTGTTTGAAATCCCGGGATCCCGATCTCGGGATCCCGGGATTTTCGGGACTACAGAATTTTTCGGGATCCCGGGATTTTACGGGATTTCGGGATTTTTCGGTATTTCGGGATTTAAATTTCCCTTTATTTGTAAAAATTTTTATGTTATGTAACTAATTTTTTATAGAATAAAGCGTTTTATAATTATTTAATAGTTGTTAATTAATAATGTGGTACATTTTATGAATATTGAAACATCTCAATCAGAAATTGACAGTGGTACAAAAAATCAAGTACTTTTGCATACCACTGGGTAACCGCGATGTTAAAAATAAATGACTGGCAGAACACTCATTTGGGACGCTTTGCCAGCGTTTGCAAAAATCGTTTTGCCAGTATTTGTTTTACAAAACATCACGGCAGGGCAAAAAAAAGATACATATGAACTTTTATTAAATTTTATTTTGGAAAATATAATTCCAAACCACCTATTTATAGGTTTTGGCAGCGTTTTGCCAAAGTTAAAAATTCTGCCGGTCCTTTTGTCTATTGACGTTATCATATTGGAAATGGGAAAGCAATTTTTGTCAGCACTTGTTAAAATACCTTGCCATCGCTTTCCCGTTTGTATTTTTCTGGCTGGGATAATATATGAAGGCCTGTCATTAAGTACACTTGCGCCCAGTATTTTGTAAGCAGATTTTAAAACAGATTCGTTGCGATAACCTTGCCCACTAAATCCTGTAATTACAGCAATAAAGTTGGTTATCGTTATCAAATGTTTTAGGAAGAATTCAAACTTACAGTCTCAGCCAAAACTTATAGTCCCAGTTTCAGAAATCGAATTTCGCTTGGAAGAATAAATCGATAAAATAACAAACAAACTTGATTTTCGCATGTATTACTCAAAAACTTAATATTGTTTACCAAAATTTCAAATTTTTCTGCAAAGTCTTTGCATATTTTACTCGAATAATCTTCTTAATTTTACCAATATCTTGGCATCAATTTCTTGTCAATATGAGAAAATTCAAGAAAAAACGTAGGTAATCTAAAATTGCTCGCTTTGTTTATTTGCGTTTATATTAATATTAAAAAATAAGAAAATCCCGGGATTTTTGAGAAATAATCCCGGGATTCGGGATTTTGCCAATCCCGAAAATCCCGGGATTTGGGGATTCGGGATTTCCCGTTTAGCATCCCTAGTAACTATACTAGAGTTCGACAGCTTAGACATCTAACCCACTTAAGGCCTTGCTCATAGTGTGGCTAATTCATAGTTTTTCTTTCCTATTCAGCTTTCTGTTATGGTTTTTTGCTCTCAGAAGTGATCAAACAGACATACAAACATTCTACTTTAAATTTTTTTTTTTTCTTATGTGCTATTGCACACCCCTTGTGAACAACCTTATTATTTTTGCTTAAAAATTACAGAATTTGTGTAGGTTTTGTACGATTTAAAACCCTTTCAAATGACTACCGTTAACCTTAAAATAACCAAATGAAATATCTTTAAATACCTTTAACGCCTAAATAACTTAACAAAAAAACTTTAAATACATAACCTTAAAATACTACAACGAATTGCCAACCCTGAAATAAACTCTTAAGTAAATATTAAAAAAAAAGAATGTTAAGATCATTTATTTATGTACAGTTGGAAATTTTAAGGAGATCTGTTAATATACTCGTTTAAAAACAATTAAGTCTGATCCAATTTTGAACGAATCGATACGCAAAACTCATTTTATTGATTCAATTATTTGCTACTTTATTCAATTAATATCTTATTCAATGAATCAATTTGATTTGTATTAATTCATTTCATAAACTCAAACGAATTGATTTAATTTTAACAAAAAGAATTTTTTTTTCAACTGCTGGTAAAATATACCGTGAAATTTAAAAATTAAACACAAAACAACAACGTAAAGAATTTTGTTGTTGCTTGTGTGTAATTTTCCAATTTCACGGCAGATTTTTTTCAATTTGAAGACACTGTGTTAAAATATCCCAATAAGCATTTAGAAGAAATATCGACAAGAAGATATTATGACAAAATCTTCTTTATATCGTCATAAAAAAATATCAAAGTAGTTTCTGAACATATCGCCTATTTCTCAGCTGGAAGATAATTTGGCGATATTAGAAATTGTTCATTGAGAAGATATAATATTTATTTATTCCGGAAGGAAAACAAAATAAATTGTAAAAATTTAATGTCAATTTAAATAAATTAAAAAAAGAATTTGAAACAAAATTTTAACAAATTAGCCGGAATTAGCCAAATTTGAAAGCCTTCGCAGTTGGTTAAGAAAACAAGAATATGAATTTTAAGCTAAAGTAAGTAAACTTTGGTGGCGCCAAATGAAAACTGCAAATAAAACTCACTTATTTGTATTTATTTTTAGGAATTCTACATAAGATGATGCAAAGGAAAAACAAAGCCAAGGAGGGCAAAATTGTTAGTAACCCAGTGTAGAAACGGTAATGACATATCATTATTTTTTGGACTACCAGTAATGACATCCACTTACCTTCTGCATTATTTTAAAACATATAATAATAAGTTACTGGTAATGACTTATTTTCATCATTATTTCAAATAGAAAATAATTTTCCAGATTTTTTTGAAAATTTTTTGAAATCTATTTTTGGACTCAATATTTTTTAAACACTGGTAAGGATATATGTAACCACATATTTTTTGATTTTTTGTATGTTGGCGAGTAAGCTTACTTGTGTGCAGCAGGTCAATTATATTTTTATCTATTAAATATTACATGTCGATATAGCTCAGATGGTAGAGCTGTTGACTGGCAATCTGTAGACCCAGGTTCGATTCCCGCACCAGCAAATTTTATTTAAAAAAAAAAAATACAATAAAAAATATTTTTTTTTTATATAATTTATTTTTTTGAAAATCTATTTTTAGACTCATTATTTTTGTCAGTACTGGTAAGCACAAAGGTAACGATATATTTTTTGATTTTTCGTATGCTGATGTGTAACGACAACTCATTATTTTTCGCGACATCCCCATATAAAGGTAATAAGAAATGTAATAACAAAAGTAAGTAGTTACCATTACCAAGTATGTAGTTACATAACCACATATCTGGTAATGATTTTCTACACTGGGAAGGAAACAAAATAATTTTAATTTTTAATGAATTTATGTAATTTTTAAGTAAATATCAAGTTTAGTATTAGCGGAAAATGCAAAATCGTATGTTTATCTTCCGGGAGATTATCTAGCGATATTAGCTATTTGTCTTCCAGATAGTTTTTCCAATTCGGTTAAACGATTAACCGATTCCTCGATTAATCGCCTCTATTTCGGTTAATGTCGAAGCAAATAATTTAAAACTCAAATAATTATTCGACCCGAATAATCGGTTAAAATACGTCGATTAACCGGTTACATTTTTAATATATAATTTTTTGCTTTATTTTTTCACAAAACTTCATAATTTTCTTAACTTTGGCTAAAAAGTGCAAGAAACGCTTATAAAAAAACAAATACTAATTAAAATACGATCAAATTGTTTTAAAATCGATTGAAAGAGAAGCCTTTAGATACCATTTTTTGAGCAACTCAAAGCACGTCGACATTGAACCAGGGAGACACGTCATGGGTTTTAAGAGACTCTTAAATCGGATTTGTTTTACATTATCGCAATTAATTTTTAATAAAATTTTTTGAACTTTTTTCACAAAATAACAAACCCAGCAAAATTGTCGGATGCAAAGAACCGGTTGTAGAACAACTTCCCAGCAAAATCTTTCATTACCAAATAAGTGGTTATATAATAGAAATTCATAGCTCCGCACAACTTATTTTTTGGCGTCTAAACTCCTTATATTTGTTTGGCGTGGTCGTTTTTATAAGTAGTCACGCTTACCCACTCGCTTACGAAAAAATGAGAAATAAGTAGTTATAAGATTTTGAATAATAAGTGGTTACACACATGCTTACAAAAAGTTTAATTATAAGTGGTTATCCGATTGCTTACTTGATTCTTAAAAATAAGGAGTTAGGCAAATACTATTAGCCTAAGGAAATACATTAAGAAAAATTTAAGTTTTCTCTAGTGTGTAATTTTAGGACTCGCCATAAAAATTTAAACATAAAACATATTTACATATAATAAAAAAATTTAACTGTGTAAAAAGTACTTATTTAAACTAATCCCAATAAGCACATAGGTTTTAAAAATTCAAGTGCTTTAAATTTTGCTTGAAGTAAAGTATATTTCAAATTCTAGCACTTGATTATTTAACAAAAATATTTCAAACTTGAATTTTTGTTTCCCTTTTGCTGGAGTATGCTATTGAAATAAAATGTAATAAAAGTTGAATTCAAGCCTTGAAACTGGAAAACAGGGCTGGAATTGAACTTGATTTCAACTTGAATTCCAGTGAAAATGTTTATAGGGAATACGAGTAAGTCATTATTTTATATTTAGAAACAATGAATACAATAGGCCGTTATTAGAAAGTCATTATTTTATGTTATAAAATAATGCAAAAGGTAATGATATATCATTTTTGGTAATGCAGATAGTAATGAGGTGTCATTACCAATATTTTGCTGGGTTGTACTTGCATGCAACCTGTTCCGATTTATGTTCTATCATCGGTGATTTTTGCTGGAGTTTGTCCCAAAAGCAATAGGTTCTGTTCCTCCAAACTAGAACAGGTTGCTTTGAAACCGATTCTAGAACCAGTTATAGAACTGGTTCTACGACAGTGAAGCCTTTCATTTTGACTTCCAGGAATCAGTTCTAGAACATGTTCCACGGAACCGGTGGTAAAAACACCTATTCTAGAACAGATTCAAAGGCAACCAGTTCAAAAAAAATGTGCTGGGAAGTTTCTATTTCTAAAAAAAATGCTTTAACGCTATGTGTCTGGCTGGAGCAGGCTTTAGGAAATACAATAGACAATGTTTTATTTCTGTTTTAATTCTTTTAAATGTAAAATTAATTTTCAAAAGTGAGAGCAGTTTTTCAGCTGCATCTAATCGATGATTTTATTTATATTTATATCAACGAAAACAGTGCGTATTAAGTTTTAAAATTTTATTACTGCAAACATAGAATTTTGAAAGGCTGAAAAACTGCTCTCACTTTTGAAAATCTGTGATAAAGTTTGAACAAACAAATCTGTTTGGGATTTGACATCTGTTACTGCCGACTGAGTGAATTGTCTACATTCTTTTTATGAATTTTTATACTGATTCAATGAAATTTCGCTGGAATTCGTCTATTGAAACACGGAGGAGATTGGAAGATAAACAAAAATCTAAAAATAGAATGTTTGTATGTATGCGTTGATCACTTCTAAATAAAAAATATAACAGAGAGCTGAATAGGAAAGAAACCAGCGATTTAGTTACATTGTATTCAAGTATTACTTTGCATAAAACTATTCACTTTAAAATTTCAGTGTTGTTAACTTTCTTTTAAAATTGCTAAAAACAAAGAAAAATTTGGTCATGTTTAAGGTGCTGCAATTTTAAGTCCGGCGACTATTTGTAGATAAAAATAATGCAAGACTTAAGGAAATTTTATAGGATTTCCAAAAATATACAGTTTGTACAGAACCGATCAGTACTGCCTAAATTGTACTATGTAATTTGATATAAGGTTGATATCGCTAATTTTTCGTTAAAAGCCACGCCCACTTAAAATTAGTAACAAAATGAAAAAACAAACATTCGCCTTTCGTGGCGAATTTAGACACTATTTTGATCTTTTTGCACACATTACTTTGAATGTGTTGACATAGTGCAATTCGTGTTTACAAAATTTGTTGATATGTTTTGTTCCCTACTCAATGCTCCTTCACGTATTCTCCGCTTAAAAAACACAAAAAATAGTAAACAAATTAAAAACTTTAATGAAAACTAAAAAAAAACTTTCGATTTTCTGGAGTTACTCGATTAATCGACCAAAATTACTCGAGTTATCCGTTAAACGAAATTGGCCATTTTAAATTACTCGAACAATTATTTAAATAAATTCATCGATTAATCGAGTAACGGTTAACCGATTGAACACCCTAGCATTTACTCACCAAAGCGTTTCCCGATGCCTCTAACGGTTTAGAAGTTAGGGAACTTGAGACGATCAAGCATGCTATAGAGCAGTGGGGCCCACAAAGAGAAATGAGAATGTATTAGTTATGTTACAAAAAAAAGAGAATGTATTGGTAACATTGCACTGAACAAAATCACTTGGTTTTATTCGTTGGATTGTTTTACTATTTATGTTCTTATGTGTTAAATTTTAGCAATGAGCGAATGAAAAAAGAAATAAACATAAAAGCAATTAATAGCTAATAAAAAAAATATTCTTTCAGAAAATAGGTGCACGTGAATAATGTATGCTTTGCGAATAATGTATTGTGTAAAAAAATAGATAAATAATGTTATAAATATTAATAAATTAAAAAAAACAAAAAATCAAAATAATTTATATTAATTCTTATTAAATACAACAAAGTTAAAAATCTCTGCATTGTAATTGTTTTTAATATAAACAATTATAATGCAGAGATTTTTAAACTTCATAAAGTTACGCAATTTGTACCGACTCGCTCTCGGCTTTAGAGGCAATCGGAAATCCAAACAATGACCAATTATATCCCAGCTTGATTCGGGAGACTATAATCGATAAACAACCTAACATCAAACTAATTTGGATCCCAGGTCACTCAGGAATTAAAGGTAATGAGGCTGCGGATAACTGTGTAAAATTGGCACTTTCCGCTCCCCTCATAACTACACAAAATCTTTCACCAGATGACATTAAAAACTTTTTAAAATCTAAATTTCAATCGGAGAAAATTGACAATTGGGACCAAACCACTGATTGGTATAAGAGAAATAATCCTAATAAACTCAACGCTTACAAAGTATTTAAAAATGTTAACTACAACCTTCTTTCAAGAAAAGACCAAATAAAAATAAGTCTTTTAAGATTAGGACACACACTTATTTCACACTCACACATTATTGATAAAAACCTATCAAAACTATGTCCCTTCTGCGGATTCAATCCTATAAGCCTTAACCATCTGTTTTCAAATTGAACTCACATAGAACATTTTAAAAATACCATATTAAAAAACAATGATTTTTTTCAACTAATTGACACTTTGACTACTGACAATATCCAATTGATAATAAGTTTCTTAAAACAATGTAACCTTTACAACTCCATTTAAAATCCTCCAAATCCATTGAGCTTAAGACCATCGCTGTCATAGCTCTTTTCCCTCTATTATACTAATAATTTAGTTATAAGTATAATATGTAAATAAATAAATTTTAATTTTATTGGTTGTAGCAAAATATTATCTGTGTACTTGTTTTTGTTTTGTCGTTGACGTTCGGGTTGTGTACGTGTAAAGAGACGATTAATGTCAAACTCCATACAAAAAAATATTAGCTGTGTTTGTGTGGCATGCCTATCAATGCTATCTCGAACAATTTTGACTGTAGAAAGCAGGAATAAGTTAAAAAACTTTCAAAATCGTTTTAGATAACACTGATATGCAGTCACACAAACACAGCTATAGTTTGTATTTATACAAGGTTTACAAGGAATTTTCGAGTTTATATCGTCGACCGGCCTGCAAAATATCACGTGTTTTTTAAGAGCCGTTTACATTATAGGATTGAGTCATATGATTTTAATTAAAAGAAATCATAATACTGAGAATATAATCCTAATTAAAATCTTAAAGACTTTAAATGTGAGAGAGCTAACTCAACAGAGATGACTTTGTCTGTGCAAATCTTATGAGAGAAAAATATTTTTTTGAAAAGTCTAAAAATGAAAAATCCAATAAGAAATCTTATGACTGCCAAAATAATCGTATGACTGCCAAAAAAATCTTAAGCACATGGTTTTTTTGACAGATCATATTATTCAATCCTATAATGTAAACTACTCTTTAATAGATTTTCAGGAGTGCGAAAAAACTGTTACAAAATCTACTTTTAAGATATTTTATTGGCATCATATGCCTTAATGATGATTTTACTAAATGAGGTCGTGAATCATTAAGGCACAAGATGCCAATAAAATATCTTAAAAGGCTATTTTTAACAGTTTTTTCACTGTCCTGAAAACTTGTCTAAAAACACATAGCACTACTTGCAGGCAAGCCGACGATATGATATTGATAAAAGAAACATAAAAATACAATCATTTGGATTTACAAAAAATATTAGTTCAATCCTAAATTTTAAGACAAAATAACAGAACTTTTGTACTAACATTTTTATAAGTGTAGATATCAAGCATCATTTTATCCGGGACTAAATTGGAAAAGCAGTTATCAAATTGGAACCTATTGGAACAACCGATCAATTGGCCGATATGTTTATTAAAACATTAGGTAGTGGTAGATTTATTAAACTTCTTGATATCCTAGGCTTGCTTACATGATTGATAAGGGGTATTGTAGAAAATCAATCACATTATTGTTTGTGTGGATATGTGTGAAGTATTTAAATTTATTTTCACTCTCTTGTAAACTTTTCTTTGAATAAGTTGTCGTATTTTTTCTTTAAATAATTCTTTAAATTATTTTATAAAAACCAAACAAAGCGTCTAAATAACTTACGAGTTTTTTTGTGTTATGTTAGCTAAGGGGAGTGAATAAATAAAACCTATAACATTTTCAAAATATCGCAAAATGCCAAAATTATCATTTGTTTTTAATTTAATTTAAAAAAAAAAACGTCATGCAGCGTGTGGGGATTGAACCCACACTCGTTGCCATTTCAAGCGGACGCTCTAACTGGCTCTAAACTAGTGTTTCCAATTATTCGACGTAGGCGGTTAACCGGTTAATGCATTATTCGAAAAATGCCTAAAATTGATTAACCGGTTATTCGGGTCGGTTAATCGAGAAAATTGGCGATTAATCGATTAATCAATAAAAACACAAAGAGCTGCCTATTTTTGTTAAATATAAACGTGACATACATATAAGCTCGTTATATTTAAAACAAGTTTCCATATTCTAAGGTTGAAAAGTTTTGGAATCTGAGGTTTTTTTAAATTAAAAATTTTCTTAGTAGACAAATATCTGCAAAAATTTTGATAAAGCTACTAAAATTTCATTGAAAATGGTAGAAAGAACTGCTGAAACTAGCAGATTTTTGGTTTGGCAAATATTAGTAATTTAAGAATAATAATCAATACTGCCGCAAAAAAAATAATATTGCATTTAAATACATGTTATGTATATCTAAAGTTTTGAAGATTTTATTAAGATTCTTCCTTCTCCCCTGAAGAAATAAAAAACGAGCCCTCGATATAAAAAAAATAGTTGAGTTGAATTTCAGTTAATGAAAATACTAATTTACGCTGCAAAAATTAGAATAACATTTTTCTGATTTTCTCAGTCTCTTTACCGTTTTCTAAGGGCCATTAATAATAAAAAAAATAACCTAAAGTTTGAGCGAACTTACGCAGAAATTTTCAGTAAGCTAATCAAGTTTTCTTCCCAATGTGACAAAGCTTCATTATTTTTATGAAGCTCTTTTTAATAAAACCTTTTTTGGGTGTATACAATTTTTAATAAATATGAAATTTTTTATAAAATTATATCTAAAACTGCATCAGTTCAATGAAAACTTTCAATGGACGAATTACAGCGAAACTTAATTGAATCAATGTAAAAATTCATAAATAGCATGTACACAATTTTCTCAGTGTGCAGTTATAAATGTCAAATTCCATATAAATTAAAATTTTTTAACTTTCATTTTCTGCTTTTTGGTTATTTGTTTTAATTCGAATAAAAATTTCATTTCATTGAAACGGGTTCGGGTTCCATGGTATTCTAGTGGAACATGTCGTGGAATTGATGTGGTTTTGAACCGATTGTACACACTTTCTTGATAGAAGTAAGAAAAGCTAGAGTTCTTACAGAATTAAATATGTCAATTGTGTGACACAGTTTTAAAACAAATGCAACTTTGTCTTAAGTTACATGGAAATATAATTTAGTTTTAATTTTTAGACGAATTAAAACAGAAAAGAAACATTGTCTATTGTATTTCTTAAAACCTGCCAAACAAAGTTTTGAAAACACCTTTATATGGGCCTTTCGCGATGTTTTTAAAGCTCTTTTTTACAAATAGAAACTTTGATATTTTGTTATAATATTTGCAAACAAATTTTATTAAAATTTATCAGTCTCTTAAAACAGATGAAGTGTCTCGCTGGTGCAATGCCGACTTGCTTAGAGTTCCTTCAAAAAAGGTATTTAAAGGCTTAAGGACCTCTTTCTCTCGATTTTTAAAGAATTTGGTGGTATTTTCAGTTAGTATTTGTTTTTCTAATAAGCTTTTATTGCAATTTTTTAGCCAATGCTAAGAAAATTATGAAATTTTGGGAAAAAATAAAGGAAAAATTCCTTATTAAAAATGTAACCGGTTAATCGACCTATTTTAACCGATTATTCGGGTCGAATAATTATTTGAGTTTTAAATTATTTGTTTCGACATTAACCGAAATAGAGGCGATTAATCGAGGAATCGGTTAATCGATTAACCGAATTGGAAACACTACTCTAAACCCTGTGATATCGCTTGTTATACATGACAGCTGATTTTAAGCATTCTTTATCAGTAAACTGTTGTTTTTATTTCTTTTATTTTTTATTAACAAAAATATACATTTTGCTAAAAAATATAAATATATTAGGGGTTTTCATATAAACTCGTATTCAACCCGTAAACGGTGTAAACCTGGTATGTGTATGAGTTTAATGTCAAACTCCATACATAAAAAATATGGTTTGTATTTATAAAAGGTTTACAAGGAATTTACGAGTTTATATGAAAATCCCTATTTTTATTGTAGTGTTATTTGGATTGTTTTAAATAAAAATTTATTAAATACAAGTAAAATGTTAAATATTTACCTTTTTGGTATTTCAAGAAAATTTTAAAAACAATAGGGGTTTTCATATAAACTCGTAAATTCCTGGTAAAACTTGTATAAATACAAACCATATTTTTTATGTATGGAGTTTGACATTAAACTCATAAACATACCAGGTTTGAACCGTTCTTAGTTTATATGAAAACCACTAATATTTCTGTTTGAAACTTTAATATTTTCATAAAATTTCGTATAAATTAATCCGCCTAACTACGATTAATTCTCAGCGAAACCGAAAATACGTATTCTGTCTTGCTGGCCTTATCGAATTCTTTAAAACAATTTTATTCTTTGTAATTTACTTGTAAAAATTGTATCATCTTTCTTTAATTTGAAAAATAATTTAAACAGAAAGAGATATTAATATATATAATCTAAAATCGAACGAAAAACATTCATTTACGAAATAAAAGATCAACTATACATACCCCTCATTCATCTTAAAGCACAAGATACGGTACAAAATATAATTTAAATAACATACATTTAAATTTAACGGTTTGTTGTCGTTCATATATATGTGTTATCATACGCAGAGTTGAATAGAACCAGATGCGATACTTTAAGAATTAAAGTTCAAAGCAAAAACAGTAATAACAAAGGATACAAATAGCATTGTTAGATTTCGTTGATGTTAGTCTAGTTGAGTTGCTAACATATTATATTTGTTTTCAACTTTAGCATAAGTAGAACATTATCAATAATTAACCCATCAAGCCAAATGTAATATATGTACTTGTAAAAATTGTATCATCTTTCTTTAATTTGAAAAATAATTTAAACAGAAAGAGATATTAATATATATGAACTGAAATCGAACGAAAACACTCATTTACCAAATAAAAGATCAACTATAAATACCCCTCATTCAATATTTTATCGTTTCAAAAATTAATTAAAAATTTCTAATTTCTTAAAGGATATAACAATAATTAATAATGGTTGTGTTGTGTGACTCTCTATCAGTGTTATCAAGAACGATTTTGACAGTTTTCCAACGTATTCCGGCTTTCTACTGTCAAAATTGTTTGAGATATCATTGATAGGAATGCCGCACAAACACAGCTAATACGACAGCTTTTCTAAGTTTACACACAAAGACATAATATAGGTAGTTCAGTTTTAAATAATATTAAATTTTCCTTAGAATAATTTTGTTATAAGGTTTTCTACAAGCTTCATTATGATCTTCTTTTTCGTTATTTTAATTTTAATTCATTCTTGGTTTTAAATAAATTTGTTAATTTCAACATGGGTAACTATTGTTCTTTTTCCTCGAAGCATTTAAAGCAAACGAATAGGGAATATAAATAGGGCTATTCGCAAAGATTTCAAGAGAAGCCTTGTTAGGTGGGTAGAAGATCTAGACGAGGATAATTTCATCTTTTCTTCTTCTTCCGGCTTTTATGTTTGCTCTTCTCCTGCTATCTGTTTTTTTAAGGATTGACAAGCAGGGTTATGTTAAAGCTGCTAAAGTGCAGTTTAGGGGCATTACTCCGATTAGTCTAACATTTGTATCATAGGCAGACATTTTTATTGTATTCCGGAAAATAAATTTTTTTGTCGGACACGCCCCCTGTCAAGTGGTTGGGGCTTTAACCCTCGGACTTACACACGGGTCCAGACCTTTTTCGATTTAATTGTAATTTAAATCTGTTACGAATGTAACACATGTAATTTAAATAAATAAATAAAAATGTGACTCTCGAAACATGTGTATGACGGAGGGTTAAAGTTGAAAATGAAAATTTGAATAAGTACTTATCCGATCAGGGAAAAATGGACAACAAAGGAAAGGTCTCTAAAATATTTTTTAATGGAGGTCTAATATGACCCCATATATTAAATCCATCAGTTTTGTATGATTGTTCGATCTGTTGTAGAGGCAGTATTTTGCTGAGTAATTTTTTTCTGTATAACAGGCCTTTGGCCGGGCTTAGGGAATTTATCCTATGTGATAGTCAGTTTAGTGGCTTCACTGAGAAAATTTTTTCCGTATAAAATTGTTCACTAGTTATTTTTTATGGTTTTTTGTTTTTCTCTTTTTATTTCTTTTTCTTAAAACTAAAAATTAATAAAAAAAAAAAAAATGATGTACTTACTTTTTTATGTAATTTTAGTTAAATGAATTTCATGGTTAGTTTTGCTTGATTTTTGTGAAGAATTGTTCGTTTTTTGATGATTATTATGATTTTTGCGAAAAAGATGCACTTATTTGAAATTTTAATTTTGTTTATTGCAGTTTAATATTTAGATTGCTTATAATCAGGTTCATCTGAAGATGTTTTAGATTTCCGTTTTTGTATGATGCCCTAAGTAAAATAAAAATATTTATATTACAAAGCATTTATTTTATGTAACGTACGTGCTCAAGTACATACCTGAATCTTTTGCCATTCTCTATCCAGTTCGGCCTTTTCACTTTTTTCAGTTTTATTTTTACGAGTTTTACGACCATCTTGCATTTTAACACCATATTGAAAGGCTGCCTTAGGCAAAGCTTCTTTTGTGCTCATATAATCCGAATATTCTTCCTGAGTATCGAAATCCCAACGTCCAATAGGGCCCTTTTTATTACCCAAATCCATTTTGGTATAATCAACCTCATCATCGGAATCGTCAATGGCATCATTCATTTCTTCAAGACCAGGATAACATTCAGCATAACCTTCGGGTTCATTAGCAAAACGTGATACAACAGATTTATTAAATTTCGGCGGTGGAGGTATGGTAGTGATTATAGGTTCCGCTTCCTCCGCTTGTTTATTTGAATCTCCAAAGTATGAAGTGGGAGGTTTAGAAGACGATGATGATGGATATTTGTCTGATTTAGATTTTGTATCATTTTTCGCCGGGGGTTGATAATCACCAATATCATCGTATATAGAGTCACCTCCACTTGGTTGTTGTTGTTGTAATTGCTTATGGGCCGATTTCGATAATAAGGAAGAATGCAATTGATCTATATCTCTTTCATGGAATAATGGTTTATCCTTATCACGTTTCTTATTTTTCTTATTCCGTCCACCGGTGCGAAGGTATGACAATATTTGTGACAATTTATTAATGACAATGTCATTGGTTGTTAACGTAGCAGCATCTTCTCTATTTAGAGGAACTTCATATTTAGATCTTATTAAAGTTGTAGGTATATCCGTTTCTCCGGTATCATCTTCTAAATCAATAACATAAGCCATTCGACCGGGCGCAAATAACTCAATACGTGGTATTTCTTTAGAACGTCTAGCTTGTATTAAATTAAAGATATTACGAGCCATAGGAGCCTTAACAGCCATACTATCTTCAGCTTCTCTTCTCTCTTGTTCTAATCTCTCTGCGGCTGCCTGAGCCTCTGCCATTTTTTCTGAAGCAGCTGCCGCTGCTGCCATTTCGCGTTCTTCTATTTCTTTTACCGTCAACTCGGAACGCACTTTTTGCAAGAGGGCATAATCCAAACCTTTTACCAAATGAGTATGTTCCATGTCACCACCTAAAAATTTAGATTCCTGAATGATTCTCCGTCTTCGTTCAGCTGCATCGATTCCAGATTTCATATCGGGTGCCACAGCACGATAGGCATTTGTACTACCGTGGCCGGGTGTACCAACATTTTGATAATCTGGGTTAGCACCATCTCTTCTTTCCCGCGCTCGATCTCTGTATTTTTCCGAAAGTTCCTGAAGTTTATTATCTTCTTGTTTTTTTAAAGCTGCATAGAAATTTTTCTTTTTACGCCTTAAATCGCTACGTTCACTACTGTTACCAGCAGCAGGTGTTAATGGAGTTTTCTTTTTTTCCAATGAAGCTGGCGTCCCGGGAGTACCAAAAGTTGCTGTCGCTAAGGATCCGGCCGAGCCCGATGCTGGCGCTCTGGGGGTTGCTAGAAGTTTTCGGAAATCATCATTTGTTAGTCGCACAGAAGGTGGTGCTTCCATATGTAAAGATTCGGACATTTTTTGAGGTTTTTATAATTTTAATCACAATTTTTACAAATTCATCACAAAATTATCTTCTACAACAAAAACTTTTGACCCAGGGACGGAAAACGTTGCACATTTGTATTTTTTGAATAGAGTTGTAAAAGTATTGAGTATTCCGGTACTGAGTACTCGATACTGACTGTTTTTTTGAGTACTCAATACTAAAACGGTACTACTCAATACTTTTAAGCTGCCTACACACTAGGGAACATACTTAAAAAAAGAGAGCATTTTTTGTGAATGTGTGAGTGCGTTTGTGTGTGTGTGAGTGTTGAGAGCGTGCATTTCGTGTTTACAAAATTTTTTGATATTTTTTGTTCCCTCAACCATGTTCCCTAGTGTGTAGGCAGCTTTAAAGATGCAATTTTCCGTAGAAATGTGTATTTTTCGTGTGAAATTACAACTCTAAAAATAGTACTCTAAAAATATAACTCTGAAAATACAACTCTATTTGTGAAACAAAGAAATTTGTAACGGATTTTTAGAAAAAAATTTTTAATTAATTTATTTAAAACGTTTTAAATTAATTAAAATGTAAGTAACAATAGTTATTTAACACGTGTATATAAATTGTTATTTTTCGTAATAAATACGAATTCACAAAATTTTTATTTTTAAATTAAAAAAACCGTTAATAATATTGAGTAGTATCGAGTACTCAATTGAAAAGTATTGAGTAGTATTGAGTACTCAAAAAGTATCGAAATTTCACAACTCTATTTTGCAAACTTAAATTTTTTCTATTGAATGGACTTGCGGTACCTTAACCCTCTAATGCCCGGTTAAATTTGGGTTTAGTGGCACAGCTCCGATCAAGTCAAAATTTTTACCACAGGTAAAACTTTTTATTAGGATTCCACAACAACATTTTTTTTGTCGGTCGGACCTATTTCGGGAGTTATTTCGGTTTAAAGTTCGAAGTTGGACTTGCTTAAAACTCCGTTATTTGCGGTCGGATTTGGACAGAACGCATACCATTGGAAAGGTATTTAAAATATTTTTTCTTTCCAAATATGGCTATTTTTTTGCGAAATCCTAAAGTCTCACCATGAAAAAGTCTCTTGAAAAGTTTATTTTTTCTCAATGGGTTAATGGTTATTTTTGGTCCTAGTGACCTTTTTTTTTTGTTTCCTTCCAAAAATGCCTATATGTTTACGAAATTCTAAAGTCTCACCATATAAAAGTTTAAAACAATTTCTTCTTGATTCTCAATACGTTAACTAATCGGTCTTATTATTGGTCCTAGTGAATTTCTATAACCCATTTAAAATTTAAAACCTATATTTAAAGAGGGTCTATTATAGCTTCATCTTCAGCCATATTATTGGCTAAATTTTAACAGAAAATGCGAAAATAGCGGTAAAAAAACAAAATAAGGAAAATAAATCTATTACTTTTGTAATAAAAGAAAAAACACAAAATTATTTTTCTTTTAACTACTTTTTTTTCTTTCAATTTTTATTTAACAAAAAAAAATTAATTTTAACCCCTTACAACTTTGCTCGTATAAGAGTTAAAAGCAAAAGTTGTACCTCAAATTAAACCTTGTAATCTTAAGCTGCCTACACACTAGGGAACATACTTAAAAAAAGAGAGCATTTTTTGTGAATGTGTGAGTGCGTTTGTGTGTGTGTGAGTGTTGAGAGCGTGCATTTCGTGTTTACAAAATTTTTTGATATTTTTTGTTCCCTCAACCATGTTCCCTAGTGTGTAGGCAGCTTTACACACAATCTTGTGTAAACAAATCTTACCATTATATAAGCACTTTTTTGATATTCAAACAGCTGTTACCATCGGATTCTTATAATTTTATGAAATATTTCAAAATCAATCTGACTGTCAAAACTTCAATCTGATTTTCTGTAAGTATCAGACAAAATATGTTTACACTATACTTACAGAAAATCCGATTGAAGTTTTGACAGTCAGATTGATTTTGAAATATTTCATAAAATTATGAGAATCCGATGGTAACAGCTGCTTTCATCTGATTGCATTTGATGGTGTAAACAAATATACAAGAGTTTTTTGCTATGAGATTCTGTTAATATAGGGGTTACACGATCAATTTTTGCCTTTCAAGTTTCAATACACTCACATTTTTTTACTAACCACTCACATTTTAAAAATTGAACAGCAACTTGATATCAATTTTTGCTTTCAAGTTTTGAGAAATCTTGACGGTCAAGTTTTTAAACAGCTGATCAATTTCTTGTAAATTTGTTTTTCTTTTCACAAATATTGTGCCGCAATAACACATGTGAATATTTCGGTATATCGACGAAATGATTTAAAAATAAAAATAAATAAAAAAATTAATTTCTGCTGACATGAAAATTTCTGTGGAATATGTGAAGAAAAAAATAGTCTTTTCGAACAGCCTACAGTGCGGAAACAGCCCACAGAGGCGAGCATTTTTAGTTCTTTCCTTGACGACGGCATCTTGAAAGCAAAATTGACTATCAAGTTGCATGCAGCCTACGTCACAGCTTCAAGTTCAACTGAATTTGACAAGCAGTATGTGTTATCAACTTGAAAGCAAAATCTTGATCATGTAACCTCACTGTAAGATAGCTGTTATGAGAGTCAGAAATAAAATCTTTGTGGTGGAGAACACTAATGTTAAGAAATTTCATTCCCAGCCAGCAATTTCGGAGTGCTCATAAATAAGATTAAGAAATGATATTGTTTTTTTGAAAACACTCTTTTTTTGTAGAAAATATGAACCCTCAGAAAACAATCCAAAAAGTTGTCTCTACAATCTAAAACGCTGTTTCAAAATGAGGGTTAATTTTTCGGAATCAAAGATTCCAAAATTATTTAAATTTTTGAGGAAAATTTCGATTTTATACGTTCTTTTTTCTGAGTCATTTCTGAGTACACAGGGGGCTCTTTTCGACGGACCACTTTCATAGGAAAAAGTGGAAAAATGTTTATGTTTTTGGAGCTCATTTCTGAGTCATTAATGATCGTCTTTGTTTGCTGGGTTATTAATTTTAACTTGTCGGAGTCAGTCAGAAATGAATATCTTTTATTTCACAGTAATTAATTGGTTGTATATTTTTTTCTTTGATAAATAAAAAGAATACTACCTTTTAAGTTCTAATAATGCAAATTACTTCACAATTACATTGTTTTTATATATTTTCTTTGTTATTTTTTAAAAGCTTTGTTTGTTGTTGATGCCATTAAGCAGTAAAAAAATATGGCATCGACTGAGATGTTATAAAATAGTTTTCTTAAAGCTGCCCACACACTAGGGAACATTCCATTCCACATGGCCATTTTTTTACGAATGTTGAAATGTGTATATCATTGTGTCATGTTGACCTTCGTGTTTACAAAATTTTTTGATATTTTTTGTTTCCAAACTCTATTTTTCATCGTGTGTATCGATGTTACTGTTTTTGTTGTATTTAGTTAATTGATAGCAGACGCTATCAGGAGCTTTTGTAATTACGCATTTGAGAAAATGACGACAATTATAAATAATGATAACTAAAAAAATAAATGATAACTAAAAAAATAAAACTAAAAAAACAGCTGCATATTTAAAATTAACAATTAATTAATTTGATTTTCTTCCGCCCATATTTCATGTGATCAGTTCTACAAACAAAATTGATGTTTCGTTTGAGATTTTGTTGTCGTGTGTGCATCGTCTGTATAAAAAAACTGAAAAAAGTAGAAACATATGTTCCGTCACGCTTGTTCCCTAGTGTGTGGGCAGCTTTAACATCTGCGTTAACAATTATGTTACACAGGAAAAACGTAAATCATGATATTAAAATGAGTGGTACACACTTAACATTAACATGATGTTTAGTGGCCATGTTAACTAATTTATGTCTCGTGTAGACTACAAGTTAAGGAACATTCGTGAAAAAATTACCATTTTTTGTGTATATATTGATTTTTGTATGTTAATGTTCGTGTTGACATTCGTGCAATTCGTGTTTACAAAATTTTTTGATATTTTTTGTTCCCTACGCAATGTTGATTATGTATGGGCCACTTAAAAGTGGTACAATATGACCTACACATACAAAATATTTTTCATTTTCTTGGTTGTACAATAAGAATAAATTTCGTTTTGATTCTTCCAATGTACAACCTTCCAATACGACATACACACTGGCAATTTTTTCAACAATACCAAAAGTTGCACAAGAATATTGCGTATTGTATGGCCACTTAACGAACCCTTTCTCAATACTTTTTATAATATCCTATTGTTGATTGATTTGCAATTCTATTTCATTTGTATTATGAATGATATAAAACGTTTAAAAGATCAACAAAGGGAAAGACATCCTGGTTTCGATGGTTATATGGACTGCATGACAAGAGCTTTATTTACCGGTTTGGCGTCGTTCTGTTTAGGTTCGTAATAGTTTTTGTGTGTTGAATGTGTAGAAGGAAATTGCATAATTTGATTCTCTATATATTTTAAGGTTTTTCTAGTTTATATTTTACACAAAAAATTATACAGACAAAAATTCGATATCCTTTGCAGTACAATATTTTAACCTCAACAGTGGCGTCCACTATTGTGGCATATCAAGTAACAAGTACCCGCACCAAAGCCTGCCAAGCGGCTTGGATGGCAGTAGAAGATAAACATACTATTCTTAAGGAAACGGAATTTTAAGAGAATTTGTTATAAAAAAATACGTAACTTTATTTTAGAACGAACAATGTTAAGTTTGATAACGAAAAGATCGTTTATTACAAATTGTTTTGCACTACGTTGTAATTTACCAACAAATGTGAAGATTTTATCAGGCACCTTCAATTTTATACAACAAACTCGTTTAAAATATAGCCTTAATAAGGGTGTTAAAGGTTTGCGTAATCGGAAACATCAATTCGAGGCCCAAGATAAGCAGCATAATGCGGAGAGTGAGGAGCAAAATGAAGATTTTCATTCATCTTTAAATTTAGAAGACAGGTAAATTAAATTTTTTTTAAACTATGTAGTAGACCACCCAAAGGGGCACCCTTTGGACAGTTAGAGCGGTGGGAGCAAATTTTATAAAAATGTAATTTTTGTATGGGAGGTAGGGCTGCCAGACGGGCTTGATTGGCAAGCTTTTTCAATACGTGTCAAGAATAAAGCCACATTCACAATGATGAGTACTCCACTCTGCAGAGTGGAGTGTACTAAAATAGAGATGGTATGATACAAAAAATATGCATGTGCGAAAAAGAAAGGAAAAAAGAAGCTAAAACGGAATTTTAGAAATTTTTCAATCAAATTGATAAAAAAAAAATCAAGAAAAATTAACCATTAAGCCCAGTATTTTGTTCAAAAGAGCGAAAAAATTTCGCTCTATGTTTGGAGCTCAAAAACTATAATAAAAACATTAAAATGCACAAATTGTTTGTGGTCTATAAAAAGTTATCATACAGTGTGTTCGTTTACTCGAAATTCTTACTACTTTTACTACAATTGGAAAGATTTTACTTTTTGTATTGATTTTTTACAGCTGTAGTAAAAGTAGTAACTTGTAGTAGGTAAACGAACACGCTTAATTAACCCAAATGTCACTTTTTCGATACATTTTCAAGTGGTCCTGTCTATTAAATTGATGTGAAAAAATTCCACCGCAATTTCGCAACAATTCCACATACATAAGTGAAAAATCATTTTTTTTATATGGAGTTTGACAGATTTTTTCGCAAAAGTACGAACAAAATACCGGGCTTTAGCAAACAAAAAAAAAACTAATTGTTTTTAATTGTACCATGACTAATTTTTAGGGATAAATGACTGTTTCCATGGTAGTAAAGCACAAAAAGTCTTTCCTTGAATGAAAAGGAAACCTTTGAGTTAGAAGCTAATCAATTTTTACAAAATGCTGTAAAATACGTAGAAAAAAGACATGATTTTGGAGAAAAATCAGATTTTTAGCAAATTGCAGTTTTAAATATAAAAAACTTGTTGATGTCAAGGAATAATTAAGCAGAGCTGCATTTATTTTAAAAATATCAAATTCAATTAGTACTGATATGTTGTATGCAGATTACTGCTGCCTTCGGGAAGTTTGGAAGAATTGTCAAAAGACATATCCATTGACAACATATGAGCCCATTTCTTTAAAAAATGTGGTGCAAAGAATGTGGAAAATCTGTATAAATTAATATCATTTAAATTTTCAAGTCAATTTTGCACTTTTTTTGCTAATTGAACTGAATTTTAAATTGTCAAGAAAAATCAAGCCTTTTTTTGAATGTCAAGAAAAATCAAGCTTTTTCCTCTGAGTGTCAAGCTTCTTGCCAATTTCGATATGGCAAGGCTCATGGGAGGGCCCTAAACTAGTGTCTTCAAATAAATTTGAAAATAACACTCAAAGCAACAACAAAATTATTTTCGTTGTTGTTTTGTGTGTTATTTTCAAATTTATTTGCACATTTCATTGCATTTGATGACACTAGGTTAGGGAATGGAGACAGAGGGTAGGTATGTTCGAAAACAATGTTGGGGGAAAAAATTAATGTGTATCGGTCTTACATACCATACCTCTAGGAGGCTCCATGGGGCGGTAGAAGCTGATTTCATAAAAGAAATTATAAAAAAGTAAAAAAAATTGTATGGAGACCGCTTTAAGGGTTGAAGATAGAGGGTAGATATATTCTCAGAAAATATTGTGGTTCAAAAAATATTGGGGGTCAGTTATACATTTGCCTCCTCTAGGTGCACCCTTGGAACAGTTAGAGCGGTGAGAGGAAATTTTATAAAAATGTCATATTTGTATGAGAGCCCTCTTACGGATTGGAGATAGGGGTAGGAAAAAAATGTTAGAAGGGAAAAATTAATGGGGTCGATCTTACATTCCACCATATTACATTCCACACCTCTAGGAGGCACCATGGGACCGGTGAGAGCTGATTTCATAAAAACAAAATTATAAAAAAATAAAGAATTCGTATGGGGACAGCCTTAACCTAGTGTCTTGACATGCAATAAAATGATAGCAAGCAATTGTCAAAATGCTCTCATCTCAAGTGAAGACACTCAATTTCAATTTTATTGCAATATCATGATATCGCTGGCATGCCATCGGATCTTGCAATGATGCCAGAGATCAAATGTCACTTTTAGTTTTCATTTTAATTTTGTAATAGAAAAACAACAAAAAATTTGGTAAAAAAGAATGGAAAAGTGTTTAGTTTTTTATTATTTGTCGGATTGGAGATAGGGGTAGGAAAAAAATGTTAGAAGGGAAAAATTAATGGGGTCGATCTTACATTCCACCCCTCTAGGATGCGCCATGGGACGGGTGAGAGCTGATTTCAAAAAAAATTATAAAAAAATAAAGAATTCGTATGGGGACAGCCTTAACCTAGTGTCTTGACATGCAATAAAATGATAGCAAGCAATTGTCAAAATGCTCTCATCTCAAGTGAAGACACTCAATTTCAATTTTATTGCAATATCATGATATCGCTGACATGCCATCGGATCTTGCAATGATGCCAGAGATCAAATGTCACTTTTAGTTTTCATTTTAATTTTGTAATAGAAAAACAACAAAAAATTTGGTAAAAAAGAATGGAAAAGTGTTTAGTTTTTTATTATTTGTCGGTAAACATTAATGTTTCATAAAATTTGGTGTTTTTCGAAGAAAAATCTATGATATTTCTTATCCATGAAATGGTCAAGTGTTCTCCTCCACTCTGCAATTGATATCATTTTGACGTTTCGCTGCAATGGTTTTGACATTTCATATCATATAATTTATTGCATTTGAAGACACCGGGTAAGGGTTGCAGATAGAGGGTAGATATGTTCCAAGAAAATGTTGGGATTAAAAAAGTATTGGGGTCAGTCATACATTTGACTTCTCTAGGGGCACCCTTAGGACAATTACAGCTGTGAGAGTAAATTTTATAAAGTCATTTTTTTTATATTTTAGCACTCTAGGGGCGACTCCGGGGAAGTTGTGGGGCCTTTTTTGGATTTTTAACCCTTCACCACCACCTTTGTCCTCGATGAGGAGCCATTTGTCCACCAAACCTTCTCCATTTTTGCCTATGCTTTTATTTTAAAACTCACAAAATTAGGGGTTCTAGCGTATCCAAATCTTGTTACTAAGGATTTTCATACAACATATACATATGTATAATAAACCGTTACTTCAAAGTCAAATTTTGGTAAATTTTTCATGGAATAACCGATTTATGTTACAAATGTAATTACTTTATGAAGACTAGCCCCTAAATTCATAAACGCTTTGTAAAATTATAGGAGGTTTATTGAACAAATTTTGTATGAAAATGACGTTTTGTAAACCTGCTATAACTTTACAAAGCATTTATGAATTGAGGGGTAGATATATTACTATACAAAATAATGAAAACCAATATTAATTGTCTCTGTCGAAATTTTAGCTAGAGACGTTTAAAATGAAGTCTTCACACAAATTTTGACTTTGTCGCCTTAAAACTTCACTATACATCATACTTAGGTAGAAGTATAGTATGAAGGAAGTGTTTGTCTTCTTATTCTACATAAATATGCCTATATACTATATTTTCAAAAAAACGTCAAATTTAGAAGTTATGGCACAGAAAATCTTTGAAGTGTTTTTAGCTAATTTTTACGGTCAAAAGTTCAAACTGACTGGCCTGGATGTTCCCGAGAGATCCAATTTTTGTGCACATATTATTTTTATGCCCAATCTATCGGAAACTGCCGGTGGAGCGAACAAAAAAAGGACTTTTGAAAATCGCATACATTTCATGGGTGGTCTACTATGTAGGCATATATTTGCAAGAATACAAACTGGACTATGATTTAATTTTTTATCTTTTGTACATTTCAGTGAATATGATTTGGTAGCTAGTGGTGCTATGCGTGTTACACGTAAATCAAAACAACCACAAAATGTTCTTGTTATACAACCCTATATTAAATGGGGTGCCAATCGACTCAAAACTATTACACCCGATGATCAAATACAAGAAGCTGAAGCTCTTATACACTCTATTACAAATTGGCGCGTAGCTTTTTCTATCAAAGTTCCCTTGGAATCATTAGAACGCAGAACGCTTTTTGGCAAAGGTAAAATTGAGGAGTTAAAAAATTTGGTACAGGAATTACGACAAGCTAGAAGTCATGATCAACAGCCATTGACATGTGTTTTCGTTAGTAAGGGGTCGTTGAGTTTTGCTCAAAAAGCCTTATTAGAGTCTACGTTTAATTTACCCATTATGGATCGTTATTCTGTAGTTATACAAATTTTACGTTTACATGCTACTAGCGCTGAGGCTCGTCTACAGGTTGCGATGGCAGAAATACCGTATATATGGGCCCAAGCTAAAGAAGCTAATACTTCCAAATCTACAAAATTGGGTTATTCATTAACAGACACCCAACGGGAAATTTTAAAGGCGAGAGAGAAAAAATTAAAAATGGAATTGGAACAAATAAGAAATCATAGGTATGTATACAATTAAAATTTGTATTATAGAAATTTTAGGATTTTGTTAAATTTCGTAATTTTTCTAATAAAAAAGGACGTTTTTCAATTTAAAATGAAATATTTGAATTTAGTTTGGATATTTCTCATTTATACCAATGCAAAATATAAATGTTTTTAGACTAGAATAAAAGAAAGGAAATTATCAAATGTTATCATCTCCGAGCTTGTTGTTGTTGTTGTAGCGGCTTTAAAATGAGAATTTGTAGTTAATAATTGTCATTTAAAGCCGGAGTGGCAATGCTTGCTCGGATAAATTCGAAAATTCGAACACATCCGAATCGTTCCGGGCACATAGTCCGATGGGAACCGGGTTATACCGCCCATACTCGGTCGTCAGAGCCTCGTCAGCGTTAACAGGGGACACAATGTCCAAAGTGGACTGTGGGTGAGGTTGGCATTTGGAAATAATTTCCCTTGACCTTGAGCTTGTCGCCCATCTCGGTGGTTAAAAGGGTTAGAAATGGGGTCAAAAATTACCAATTTTTTTTTAATTTCTTTGGCATTTTATCCAAAATGATAAATTTTTCTTAAAGGGATTTTTAAGAGCCAGATTCGTACGATTGTCAAATTTACATATCGTCATATGAAATCAAAAAAGCCGTAAGTTACAAAAAAATCTAAATCGATTTTTTTGATTGTTTATAATGCACCGTATCAAAATACACCTTCCTGCAAAATTTTACAATCCTACGGCTAAAAACGACGATTTTATTAACAAAATTCTAAAAGCCCCAAGTGCAAGCGCAAAAAATTCATACCACAAAAAGGTTACTTAAGCATTTCGGAAAAAATGTTTTTATGAACAGTTACACATTACAGTGCGATGATAGCACATTTGCTAATCTGTGAATCGATGTTCTATAAAATTTTAACTATGCATTATATAATTATTATCTCTTTGTGGAACTTGTGTTATATGTTATGTTTCCAAAAATAAACAAAACCACCCATTAATTAGAAATACCGTTATTAAAATCTATTACATCGCTGTAAATGCAAATGAGTCTTTGTTTGGCAAAAATAAACAACTAATTCCTCTATTTATTTAATAAATATAACAAAAATATTAAAAAAACAATATCATCTTAATAATTCGTATTACCACCTTTTGCTTTAATGCAACCAAAAATTCTACTTTGCATAGAACTTATTATTCTTGTCATAAGACCTCGATTAAGTGCTTCCCATTCTTTGAAAATTTAATTTTTTAGAACATTCACATTCAGGAATTTACGATATTTGGCATAAATTTTCCTGACGAGAATTTGCCATATGTTTTCTATAGGGTTAATATCAGGAGAGCAAGCAGGCCCTTCCAAAACATCAACATCATTCGAGCTTAACCATTATTTTATGAATTTGCTGGCTTGACAGGCTGCATTGTTTTGCTGGAAAATATTTTTTTTCTGTACTTGCATGTAAAAATGGCAACAAACTACATTGAAGTAATTGACATTTTGCTTGGCACGAAAACATTCTTCAGTTAACGCATCTTAAATCAGAACAGAACCGCCATTAAAGTTTGTTCGAGAGAAACATTGGGGTTATTTTCATAGAATAAGTCAGTAACTATATTTTCCGTCAGCACCATCAACATTAATTTTTTTTTTCATCCAAAAAATTATTTTTTCAAATAAAGCAAATAAACTATTTTTAAATACAAGCTTAAACAACTTACATTTGACCAATTTGTACACATATTATTTTTGCAAAACTCTGGACGTGCATAAATACCAACGTGAACGTGAGAAAATTATACAGCTTAGAAGTTATGCTTCCATTTAATGTTAAGTTTAAGGTTGTCCATGCCTTAATTATGCCAATTTTTTTATATGGCTTGGAAGTCTATTCGGGGGCTTTGGGTTATGTAATGAAGAAGATAAAGTTGGCTTTCAATCGTGTTATGAGATATTTATACTCTCTTAGATTGCGTCATCATATTTCGTCGTATGTTTTGGAATTTTTAGAATGTTCATTTGATAACCTTGTTCAAATTAGGAGTATTATGCATTTCTATAAAGTGTTTAAATTGCAAATACCATTGTTCTTGGTTGATATGTTTGAATTTGGTAGATCTAATAGGAATAGACAATTAGTTATTCCAAAGCTTACACCGTTGTTAGACCGATCTTTTTTTGTAAGGGTTGCTCGAATATACAACAAATTACCACCTAACTTAAAGACTTTTCATTTTTCGATTGATACGTTCAAGAAGAAACTTTTTGAAGTAATTTCACTTAATAGGTCCATTCGATTACTGGATAATTTGTACAAATTGTACAAATTTTTACTGGATGGCGTTCGTTAACACAAAAACTCAGTAAACAGAAAGAAAAAAGAGAGAATAAAGTGACAGTTCGATGATGAGAGTTTCTAAGTCTTCTTCTTTTTCTTGCAAATTTTTGCTGGATAATTTTTTGCCAGTAAGAATTTGTAAGCAGAAAAAAACATATGATACGAAAACATATGTTTGTTTATTGCAAATAATGAAAAATATTTTAGAATTATGTTATTTTATGGAAATGAAAAGCAGTAAAACTTTCAAAATAAATTATGGGAAAGATAAGAAAACCTTATAAAAAGTTTCTGCTTACGATTTATCAATAAAAATTATCTTCTTCCCTAGCGACCAGTTAAAATTTATTTGTATATTTGGTGTTGTAATCAGCTGTGTCTACAAACTTGCAAGTTCCCAGTCAGAAATCGCCAGTGGTGCAAAAAATCAAGCACTGGCATACCACTGGGTAACCATGGTATTAAAAATAAATGACTGGCAGAACACTCATTTGGGACGCTTTGCCAGCGTTTGCGAAAAGCGTTTTACCAGTATTTTTTTACGGTGGTTTATAAAAAAAACCACTGGCAAATAATTGGCTTAGAGTGATATGCCAAGGTTTGCAACCAGTGGTTATCCAGTGCTACCTAGCCAATGCTACCAGGCGTACAAAAATCAATTCACTGGAAAACCAATGATTTTATAAAAATGCTGACGCTTCGTTAAAAAATGTTTGTAGTCGGAAGGTTCCGAGTTCAAATCCGGTTGCAAGCAAAAAAATTTTTTTGGATTTTTTTTAATTTAAAATTTTTTTGTTTTATAAAATCAATTTTTTTGTTAGTGGGAAAGCTCCTTTAAGACCAACTTTTTTTTTGCCCTCCAAACACTGGCATACTAGTTACTTAAAATTGTTTGCCAGTACTAGCATTTTGGCACAGCCAGTAGTTGTCCAGCTATTATCACTCATTTATGTGTTTAGCCATTAAATATTATATGTCTCGTTAGCTCAGTGGGTAGAGCAATCGTCTGCCAATCTGACGGCCTGGGTTCAAATCACGGCAGGGTCAAAAAAATACATATGAACTTTTTTTTTAATTTTATTTTGGAAAATATATTTCCAGACCACCTATTTATTGGTTTTGCCAGCGTTTTGCCAACGTTTAAAAATTTTGTTCCTCCAGTGCTTTTCCGGCGCTTTTTGAACAGCCGGTCCTTTTGTCTAATGATGTTATCATTTTGGGAATGGGAAAGCACTTTTTGCCAGTACTTGTACCACCTGTTAAAGTGATTTCCCGTTTGTATTTTTCTGACTGGGTTGTTGCAAATTTTCTGTTCGCGTACATGTTTGGGAAAATTTCATTTTGAGAGTAAATCTTATCTTACTCTCTGTAAGTTTGTACTGAGTAATTCTGACTGAGAAAAGTAATCGAATGGACCTAATGCTTAATTTTTCAGGCATTATTTCTCGAATTAAAGCTTACATATGTCATTTTTTTTTTTTTAGAATTTAGGGAATGTAAAAACTATTATCGCTAATTTTTTTATAACTTTTATTTTTAATCTTTATATGCATTTAATAATTTTACATTTAATAGGTGTGTTTCTTTACTTTTTGGGTAAAGTTCGGTAAAATGAGAGTAAGCACAAAATCCTCTCACAAAATGACAAAATTACCCAATAGTACAGGAACGCAAAAAACCACTTTTCTAGCCAAAAAACTTATTTCAAAGAATAATGTTAAACAGTGATGGGACTTGAAAAATTTTGTTTTGTGCCAAGTGTGTGACTAAAATGTGCCAAATGGGCCTTTATTGTGCCAAAACTCAATTTTCACTTAGAAACCGTGTTTTCAACTTTCATTTTGTAAATGCATTCTTATGGAATTATTTTGAATTCTTATGGAATTAATTATATTTGAATGAATTAAAATTTTCTTTCAATTAAAAGGTGAATGATAAATTAAATTCATTCGATACTTATTAAAGATTTGGGAATGCAGCCAATGAATGAATTCTTTAGGAATGGTTGCACGGAATGGTATACATATAAACATTTTCTAAAACTGAATTAATTTTTTTATGAATTAAACTTAAATTAATTCTTTCGAAGCTCTGAGATAAATTTATAGCATTTGAATTTTTAAAATTCTATGGATTAAGCACCGTAAGTTGTTCAGTTTTCACGTGAAAAAACTGTTATACTCCATATAAAAAAAAATTATTTTTCACGACAATGAGTTTCACGTGAAAATTGTGCAAACTTAGTTTGCACGCAAATTTAATGTACAAGACTATTATTTTTCTGGTGAAAAAGTGACATTTTGTGTTAATTGTGATTGTGGCTTTGTTATAAAATTAAAATATTGTTAATTTTTTTAACTTAAATTGCAATTTAAAGCATTTAAAGTCTGAGAGAAATTTTTTCACATGAAAAACAACTTACGGTGCTTTATTCGGTAATATCTTCGATGCCATTTTTTAGTTTTGCTTTATTCGAAAAGGTATTTCAATACCAATAAATGCTTAGAAACTAAAAATTAAAGAATTGTTATTTTTTCAATTCATTTTCTATTAATTTTTGTAGATAACCAAAATGTGCCAAAATAGTATCGGTTGTGCCATTGTACCAATCAATCTTAGATTGTGCCAAAAATCCCATCACTGATGTGAAAATACGTATAATTTCAGTTTGCAAATCGGCACAAATAGACATATTTATTCGCATTTAAAAGTTGTTTTTGATTTTATTCAATTAATTTTAACTAAAACCAAGTTTCTTTTGCTTATTTCTTTATTTAATTACAATTTTTAATTTAATTTCACAATTGTTTTTTGTTTATATTTGCATCAGCTGTTTTACCAAAGTTTACCCGAAGAAAAAGTCTGGGTAAATTTTGGTAAAAAGAGAAGCACTAATACACTCTCATTAGCGCTCTCATTTACCCAATTCTCGAGTACGGGAACGCTTTTGGGTAAATTTCGGTAACTTTGGGTAAATTTCGGTAACACTGGGAACGTACGGGAACACACTGAATAATTTTATATTCGTATTGTTATCTAATTATTAGTGTTTCCAATTCGGTTAATCGCCTCTATTTCGGTTAATGTCGAAACAAATAATTTAAAACTCAAATAATTATTCGACCCGAATAATCGGTTAAAATTGGTCGATTAACCGGTTACATTTTTAATATGGAATTTTTCCTTAATTTTTTCCCAAAACTTGACAATTTTCTTAATCTGGGCTACAAAATTACCAGAACAGCTTAGAAAAAACAAATACTAACTAAAATAACATCAATTTCTTTAAAAATCGTGTGAAATAGGTCCTTAAATACCTTTTTCGAGCAACCGCAAACAAGTCGACATTGTACCATCAGACTCCCAATTTTTAATAAAATTTTGAGCAAATGTTTTAAAAAAAATATGTATCAATGTTTCTATTTGTAAAAAAGCCTTAAGAACATAGCAAAATGCCAAAATGAAGGTGTTTTTTAAAACTTCACAAAACACACGAAATACACGACTGGCTGGAGGATGCTTTATGAAATAAAATAGACAATTTTGCATTACTGTTTCAATTCTTTTAAAAATTTAAACTAATATAAATTATATCTCCATGTCCCTTAAGACAAGGCTGCATTTGTTTTAAAACTGTTAACAATTAACATGCTAATTCTGAAAGAACTTTAACTTTTCTTATTTTTCCTAAGAAAGTGTACATACACATCGGTTCAAAACCACATCAATTCTAAAACATATTCCACTAGAGCAACATTGAACCCGAACCCGTTTCAAGGAATATAAAAATATAATAAAAAAATTTAGGGGGTAATTTTCTAAAACACTTCTGTGAAGTGTTGCGTTATTTCTATAGAAATTGTTTTTGTAACAAAAACAAATTACATTGAAAGTTCCCTTCACTTCACCCAAGTGTTACGAAATTAGGTACTTAATTTATATAGAATTTGACTTCTGTAACTGCACACTCAGTGAATTGTCTATATGCTATTGATGAATTTATACACTGATTCAATAAAGTTTCGCTGGAATTCGTCTATTGAAACTTTTAATTGAATTGATGCAATTTTTCATAAAATTTTATGAAGAATTTCATATTATTTATTAAAAATGTCATACACACAAAAAAGTTTTTTAGAAAGAGATTCATAAAAATTGTGAAGCTTTTTCATAAAATTTAATAAATTTGGCTTTTACTTTTTGAAGAAAACTTCATTAGCTTATTGAAAATTTTGTTTACAGCTCGTCCGATAAAATTCTCTCAGAGTAAGTACGCTCAAACTTTAGGTTATTTTTTTTACTGTTAATGGCAACGAAAAAGATACTGAGAAACAAAGTAAATTGGTATTCTCAATTAACTGAAATTAAGCTCAAAGAGAACTCAAATTTTTTATCGATGACTTTAATGAAAATTTCGTAGCTGTAGGAAGAATCTTATTAAAATTTAAAAAACTTTAGGTATAGCATTTCTTTAACCCTTTCAGACCCAGCATTCACGATTGTGAGATGTGATGATTTCTCTTAAAATTACAAATATTTTAAATACTAATAGGTTTATTAAGATAAAAAATTTCAGTTATACTTTTAGCTAAATTATATTTCATAAAATATGAATTGACACCAGGAAATTTTAATAGTTTTAGTAGCATATTACCTTAAAGTTATAAAATGAATACATTTTTGCAAGCTAGTTGGGTCTGAAAAAGTTAAATGCAATATAAAATTTTATAGTGTCAGTATTGATTAAAAATCACATTCAAAAAAATTTTGTATCTAAGCTTTTCAGATTTTTAAATTTTTTTCTGAATAAAAAATCTACGTTAAGTAATCGATATGTAACAGTTTTAGGTTTGCTGTTCTTAACTTACTAATATTTTGTTAGTTTCAACAGTTCTTTCTGCCATCTTCAACGAAATTTTAGTAGATTTAGCAACATTTTTACAGACCTTTTTTTTAAAAAAATCTCAGATCCCGAAACTTTTCAACCTTCGAATATGAAAACTTTTTATTAAATACATCGTATTCATATATGACGTTAATATTTAATGAAAAGAGTCAGCTTTTTGTGTTTTAATAAATAAAAGTGTTTTAATTAATAATACCTTAATTTAGCATTAAACGATTAATCGATTAACCGCCAATTTTCTCGAATAACCGACCCGAATAACCGGTTAATCCATTTTAGTGATTTTTCGAATAATGCATTAACCGGTTAACCGCCTATGTCGAATAATTGGAAACACTACTAATTATACATATGTTTATTTTTTTTTTTTATTTTAAACAAATTTTATTGCTTGTTTTGTTACTTTTAGTAGAAATTTGTAACCGATTATGGCCTTTAGGCTAGGTTATTGTTATAAATAAAGAAATTAAATTAAATTAATCGGTTAAGTAAAAAAAAAATATGACGTTTCAAAAGAACAGGGATTTTCTTCTTTTTTTGTCTCCAAATATGTTTGGAAGAGCTAAAAACATTCCAAGTGGTCATTCTACACACTTTGATTGAAACGCATCCAGCAAGTTGGGCACAGCCTTTAGCTTTGTTGCTTGTTTTATTCAAAATAAGTCGGCGCTCGCGTGCACTCAACTTTTTTTTCTACCACTGGTTTTATTTTACCGTAATTTTCAATATTTTTCAAATAATTATAAACAACCTGTCAACTTCTACTGATTTAAAAAGCAATTTCTGCTTTTGATGCACCATTTTCTGACAATGTTAAAATATGACCTTTTTCAAATTCACTTAGTACATTTCCCCGTCGCATTTTGCTTGTTTTTAATAAAATTAAATAGGATATGTTGTATTAAAAGTGTACTTTTTACCAAAGTTTTTTTTTTGCATTTGTGCTATACAATTTGAACGCCAAAATTTGCTAGGTATAGTGATGTAAGAGATTTTAATGACGGTATTTCTAATTAACATGAGTTTTTTGTAATATAAATTTATTTTTGGAGAGAGAACATATTAGTACAAGTTCCTCAAAGAAATGATAATAGGTCCATTCGATTACTTTTCTCAGTCAAATCCAGTAAGAATTACTCAGTCCAAACTTACAGAGAGTAAGACGAGATTTTCTCTCAAAATAAAATTTTCCCAAACATGTACGCGAACAGAAAATTTGCAACAATTTGCAAGTTTGTAGACACAGCTGATTACAACGCCAAATATACAAATAAATTTTAACTGGTCGCTATGAAAGAAGAGAATTTTTGTTGTTAAACCTTAAGCAGAATATTTTTAGAAGGTTTTGTTATCTTTTCCATTTGAAGCCCTTCATCTTTCACCACCTTTCACTTTTTCTCTATCCCCTTTCCAAAGGAAGCAACACGTTAATTAATAGGAAGAATTTCATGAGTGTTGCTTCCCTTTAAAAAAAAAAAAAAACATATGTTTTCGAAACATGCTTTTTCTGCTTGCAAATTCTTACTGGCAAAGATTTTTCCAGTAAAAATTTCCAAGAAAAAGAAGAAGACTTAGAAACTCTCAACCACAAATTATACCAGATATGAATCAGCTGATTTGGGCAATATGGCCGACAGAAAAAGAGCAAAACAAAACGCAAAAATTTAAGAAAAACACAAAAGGTAAAGCACAATAATCTAAAAAGAGACAGATATATACAAAAAATGCGCTATACAAAATGTATGGAGATTTTATATTGTTATCTCCCTCTTGACTTGACTTCCATGTAAACAAAACCATACGGTTCGAGGATACTTTTTTGACACCTGTCATTGGTTTCACATCTGGTATTAGGTCCATTCGATTACCGGATAATTTGTACAAATTATTACTGGATGGCGTTCGTTAACACAGTAAACAGAGTATTTTTTGCTTCTCCTGTAAAATTTTTTAAATGCAACTTACGGCTTTTCTGATTTCATATGACGATATGTACATATGTTAATCATTGTTAAGTTAAGTGGACAGGTATTTTTTTTTCCTTTTCGATATTCGAGTTTCACCGGGGTTTTTTATACTACATTTTTTTGCTTTATGGTGACAACCCTATAGGCAACGTAGGTATCAAAGTTCATATTTTTCAGAGTAATTTACGTTCAATTAATTAGACTTCCACACAAAAATCTGTGAAAGTGTTTTTTTTTTTCAATTTCCTATGTTTTTCTAATATGCGATGGAGTTATTGTTTTCAGATAGCTTTTTTAATTAGCTTTTCATTGATATGTAACATGCAGGGCTACATTCAAGGAGACTAATTTCCCATTTCTCTAATAAACACAAACTAGAAAGTTTAAGTACACAGAAATTTAAAAATACCCCGTAAATTTAATACCCCGTAAATGACTCATTAGAAAATTATAACCGTAATTTAGTTGGCAATTTAAAACTGCAGGTACTTATTTATTTCCCTAACTTAGGCCCAGTTTTTAGGATGCAGATTGTCTTTAAACTCAGTTTAACGCAGTTTGTAACTGGAATACCGCTACTAAAATTTGGTTTTATTTCAATAAAGACCAAAATTCTAATCGAGAAAAAGTTGTTCCGGCATATTGTTTTAACTTGCAAATGGCTGGCATAATTCGTTTTCGGTTTAACTAAACCAAGTTTAGCTGACATCCCAAAAACTGGGCCTTAGAAGAAAAGACTACCTAACCTAAAAACGAATGTTTAAAATTATAGCGCACCTCAACAGATTATTACAAACAAAACTTAAAATATTGCGAAATATTTTATTATTATTTTTTTTTTAATAATAAAAACAGCATTTATTTATGCCATATATAATTAATAAAAGCTACTACAAAAAAAAAAATTTTTAAATATAGATAATAAAAATAAGTAATAATAAAATAAATAATAATAAAAATAAATAATAATAAAAATAAATAATAATAAAAATAAGTTAAAAATACAGTAAAACTATCAAATAAAAAAATACTGAAAAAATCTTAAATAATATAAATATATATTTAAAAAAAAATAATACAATCACCAGATTTTCCTAAGTGCAGCAATAATAAAAAAAAAGAAAAAGTCGAGAGAGATAAAAATGGTAGCACAAACAAAAAGCTATAGCTCATGAATAGCTACATAATCCTTAAGCTTTCGCCTAAAGACCTGGGGTGAAAAAGCAAAACCTCTCAGGTATAGAGGTAGATCGTTCCATATTCTTGAAAGCCTAATCTGAAATGATCGCTCGAACATAGTAGTATGATGTGATGGATAAACCAGTTGGGGGTTTCTTTCCGAGTTGGACAAAAGAAAGTTGTCAACAATATAGTCCGGAAACCCATTCACCATTGCCTTGTAAAAAAATATCAATAACCTCATACCTACATAATTAACAAAAGAGCACCCAAGAAATTGGATTACATACGGAGCCACATGAGAGCGAAGTCTTAGGCCAAAAACATATCTAATAATTCTATTGAAAATCTTGGTAAACCTATTAAATTCACCGCCTGTGGTACCGGAAAATACCTCGACACAATATAATATATGAGGCATCAACAAGGCATGTGCCACGCGCATCCTAATTGAGAGAGGCAGATACAAGTCAAGAGAATACAACATTCTCAACAAAAAAGATATTTTCGAAGAAACGTTATTAATATGCGATGAGAAATTTAAATGATTGTCAACTAAAACTCCAAGACACTTAATCTTATCCACAAATTCAACTCTCATGCCATCAAGAGTAACCATTATAGTATCAGTATCGAAACCAAAACCCATTAACTTCGTCTTTCTTGGATTGACAACAAAACCATTGCCAGAAGACCAAGATATAACTTCATGTATGATGAAATTTACACCCTCTTCCAAGACATCTACAAATTGCGAATCGGCATAGCAAAGAAACTGAACATCATCCGCATAAACGTAAGACTGACATGATAGACCATTCCCAAATGTAAGAAGATCATTCAAGTAAATCATGAACAGTAGTGGGCCAATAACAGACCCCTGAGGTACACCACTGGTTATTGGTTTCGTTAAAGAAAAAGAATCGCCAATCGAAACAAACTGACTTCTACAACTCAGATAGAGGATATAAGTTTACAAGCTTGTGATGAAAAATCAAACAAATTAAACAGTTTGTCCACAAGTTTCGAATGTATCACTCGGTCAAAAGCCTTAGATAAATCCAGTGAAAGAAGAACTACATTTTTACCATTATCCAAAAATTTTCTAACAGAATCCGTTAGACCAAGAAGAAGGGCACCAGTACTATACCCACGTCGAAAGCCTGACTGAGATGAGTGTACTAAAGAGTTACTATCAAGGTGTAGGATTTGATCCTTTACAATATGCTCAACCACCTTCGAGAGAATCGGAAGGACAGATATCGGACGCAAATTTTCCAAAGAGTTGGAAAGACCTTCCTTTTTTATGGGTATCACCCTAGCTTTCTTCCAATTGTTAGGAAAGACTGAAGTAGTAAAAATAGAATTAACCAACCGAAGAATATGGGAAGACACAAACGGAAAGACTAAATGAATAAATTTTAATGGTAAAAAATCATTACCTGCAGCATTAGATTTAATCTTCCCCAATGCTGCGCGCAATTCTCCCAGATTCACACAACGAAACGAAAAACCACCACCAAAAGTACCCCCTGAAAAATTCATTGAATTGGGATTATCATCTATCTGACATGAAACAAAATAGTCATTTACCTCGTCAGCATTAGCAGAGATAAACTGATTATCAGTCTCCAAACAACCATTTCCCCTTAAATAGCTCCACATTTGTCTAGGACTAAGATCCCTAAACATGCTTGAATAGGCACGCCTCTTAGCTACCCTAATAACTCTCTTTGCACGATTTCTGTGCTCACAATAAACAGCCCAATTCAGTGAACTTCTATTCAGAATATAATATTTGTAGGCTAAGTCTCGTAAAGATATATGATAAACAATATTAGGGGAGTTAAACCAGTCAACAGACTTAAAAACTATCTTACGCCGTACGACAGGCACTAAGGAGTGTAAAACAGAGGTTAGCCATAAAAATCTCCAATTGAAGATTTACATTATTCGTTGCATACATTCCACTAAAATCAAGAGAATGAACAGTTCGTTCTAAAACTTCTATATTCACAGAATTATAGTCCAAGTAGGACACATATTGTTGGGAAGTAGGTTTCGGAATATCGATAGCAATAAAAATTAGTGAATGGTGCGATACTCCATTTGACCAGAAGTACTCACAACAAGAGAGGGACTCATTAGAAAATAATCAATAAGGGACGTAGAATCCTTATTAATATCATAATGAGTGTGGGCTGAGTTGTGATGGCACACTAAGTCCAGCCTACTACACATTAGCCGAACCAAATTAGATTTCCTACTACAAAACATATTCATATTAAAATCACCCATAATGCAAACATTTGCATATTCAACAAGAATATCTCCCATAGATTCCTCAAAAACATTTAAATTACCATTAGGCAAGTAAGTCACACCAATTCAAATTTTCATGCCCCGAAGGACCACTTCAGCGAATATAGATTCTGATTCTCCATACCTATCAGACCTAAAAACTACCTTATATTCAATCCTCTTCGAAATAAGTAAAGCCACTCCACCACCCCTTTTAGGCTTTGGGCGATCACTTCTACGAATATCATATCCCGGAATATTAACACTCTCGGACAATATATCAGGTTTAAGCCATGTCTCACTTAAACCAACAACATCCATAATATTTCCCTCAAGTATGTTCCTTATTTCATTCAATTTGAATGTCGAAGAAAAAGTATTAAAGCTGTTTATATTGTAATGACCTATCTTTAACTCTCTCTCTCAAAAGTTATAAAGTTATCACGAATTACAGAGTTATCACTGCAAACATCATTAAATTTATAAAGGAAAAAAAAAAAAAAAAAAAACTGGCAATTGTATAAAAGATAAACAATTAATAATTTAAATAAATGTAAGCAATCTGACGCCAAGGAAATTAATTGCAAGAAATCATCAGATACGTTATTAAGAAAATTGATATAAAAAATTATAAATGCAAATAAAAATACTATTGTTAAAAAAAGCATTAACTAATCAAAAGATAACTTATGACCAAAGAAGACAAAAAAAGCAAAATCCGACTTGTTTAAAGGAAAAAATTTCTCACGAAAAGAGTAAAAGTAATAAAACTTAGAAAAACAACTAAAAAGTCTTAAAAAAAGCAGCTTAAAGCTCAATAATTTGAAGAAAAAGTTATTTTGGAGCAAAAAATAAAATGGAAATTTTGATTTGAATTTATTACAAAAAAAATTTCAGACAGCTAGTTGTTAGCATCGATTTCAAAAATTTGTGTTTTAATTTTCATAATTTACTTTGTGTAATTTTAAATATTTTGTGGATGAATGAAAAAATTTAAATAAATTTTACTCTCTTTAATACGAACCTCGCTTATAACGAACTAATTTGTCTAGTCCCCCGAAGTTTGTCTTATGAGAGTTTGACTGTATATTGAAATTTGGGTTTAAGTTAATCTCTGATATTCCAACTTTATTCAAAAAACTTACATAATTGCTCTATTTTACATTAATGTCTTTAACTCCCATGTCGTATACCTTTGTAACAACTTCAAGAACAAATCACATATGGGCAATTCCACAGAAAGGTCCACTGTGACCGAAAAAATAAAAACCGTTCAAAATCCCTTCTGACTTTTTGTATTAATGAAAATAAATACTTAAATATAATTAAATTAAAGAGTGAGCAGCTTATATTATAAAATGGACTACAAAGCTGAGAATGACAAATTATCATTTTGGGTATTTTTAAAGTATTTTAGCGGTATTCATAAGTTAACACTAACGACTAACATCCAGTGCACAACTTTTTATACACACAAATTCCCATAAGGGAAAGTTGTGCATTCGTTGTGCAGTCGTTATTTTTAACTTATGAATACTGGGGGGTTATTATGTAATTCGATTCGAAACGGAAATGCTTTTGAACAGAATTTTCACATTGAAAATCTAGTTCCAAAAAAAAGTTTTTGATGGAGGATAATATTGAAGACTATCGCATACACGTTTTCAATATTTTTCCCCATTAAAAACTGTTTTTGGAACTTGGATTTCAATGTGAAAATTCTGTTCGAAAGAATTTCCGTTTCGAATCGAATTACATAATAACCGCCCAGCTCTTAGTGATGTTAAAGATCAAACCAAACAAATTGCAACTTAAATAACTACAAGTGTAGGCAGTCGATGTGTATATATGTACATAACAGATCTTTAAAGAATTAATTCCTTTTTGGAATCAATTCCCAAAAATTTAATTCAATTTTTTTAATTCAAGGAATGAAATCAATAATGATAAAAAACCAGCAATTTATTCCTGTGAATGAATTCAAAGATTTTAAAATTAGTGTATGGATTCCCTGACCAAAACCTTAAGTATTAAATTAAAGAATTCATTTACAAACGAATTCATTCAAATCGACCTAATTCAATTTTTGGTCAAAGAATTCATTCCATAGGGAACGAATTTCCTGGAAATTAATTCAATTGTGCACTTTATTCCCGGAAGGAATTAACTTTGTCGTTTAATTCCCGGAAGGAATTAAATTTTTCGTTTAATTCCCTAAGGAATTAACTTTTTCGTTTAATTCCCTAAGGAATTAACTTTTTCTCTCCCTAAGGAATTAATTTGTAGCGTGTTCCGGCCGGAATGGCGTGGTCCGGCCAGAATCTCGTTAAGGTCACCAATTTGTAGCGAGTTGTTTATTTTAAATCTCTTTAGGCTTATTAAAACTTATTCTAATTACAAAAAACTTTAATTTAGCTAATCAAAAATCGTCTGTTTTTGAACAATCTAGCAAGACAATTGAATGTGTTGTACAACGTAAAAATATAAAAGTAAACAAAAATGAGGGTTACACCATTACACCACAAATTTTTTCGTTTAATTCCCTAAGGAATTAAATTTCGTATTTAATTCCCTGAATTGAAGTTTTTCATTTAATACCAGAAACATTTGATTTTTCACGTAAGACTATAAAATGGAAAACAAAATATTGGGTCTGTTCGTTTACATTTCTAGTAAAAATAGTAAAAAAATGTTTTTCTCTCGAGGGGACCAATGTTTCGCTCTAAGGACCATTTACCTCAAGTATCCCGTTCTAGTATTTACATACCAGATCTAAGTTAGTACGACCCTAATGTCAGATAATTAAAGCTCCCGAATAATCATTAAACTTTTGCTAAGGAAGTTTTTCGACAAACCCAGCAGATATGTTCAAAAGGACATATCTGTTCACCTGACCCCCATTAACAATAAACAAATAACCTAAAGTTAACACAAACTGAAAGTTAAAAAATTCAAATTAGTATGAAATTTGACATCTGTAACTCTAAGTTAGCTCAAACTTTATGTTAATTTGTTTATTGTTAATGGCCTTAATGATACAAAATGAAAAACTAAATATTCACTGCTGTTTTGAGTTTAGAGGGTGTTGATTTAGAATGGATTTCTAAAAGCATATGGAATTAAAATATTCGCAAATTTTCTGTTTTGGTATTCACATATTAAGTGCGTTCCCGTATGTACCCAAAGTTAACGAAATTTACCCAAAGTTACCGAAATTTACCCAAAAGCGTTCCCGTACTCGAAAATTGGGAAAATGAGAGCGCTAATGAGTTTTTTAGTGTTTCTCTTTTTACCAAAATTTACCCAGACTTTTTCTTCTGGTAAACTTTGGTAACACAGCTGATGTAAATATAAACAAAAAACAATTGTGAAAATAAATTTGAAATTTTGATTAAATAATTTTTTCTTCTTCTTCCTCTTTTTTTTTTTGATTCCGAAAGAAAATGTTAAAATTTATAGACAGTTTTTAAAATCAGGGGTGTGGGGCATCATCAAAAAAATAAGTTATAAAAAATCGTTATCACTAGATAGCACTTTGTTAAAAAAATTGACATTTTTCTTTTTTTATTTAAATTTAAATAATAACAAAACAACATATTTGAATAATTCCGCGCGTGTTTTTTCCTTATTTTGAGCAGTCTTTAGCAGTTTTTGAGTTTTTAAATATAGGCTCAGCTGATACTAAACTGATACTAAATAGCTGCTTAGGTAAAATTAAATTATAGCGCTCTCTATCGGTGAGTAGTGCAAGTTTTGATTTCCCATCTCTATAATTAATAGTCTCTGTTTAACATAATCTTTTCATGTATTAAATGTTCTACAAATTTCAATATTCTAGTCAAAATACAAAGAAAATTTTTCAAATTTTGTTCACAAATGTTTTTTTAATAATTTAATAAATACTTTTTTTTCATATATTTAGTTAGAATATTCTTCTACCTCAAGTCCAAATTCTAATATGATATTATCATATTAGATTTTTATTTGTTGTTCTTTTTGAAACAACAAATAAAAATCTAATATGCCAATATCATATTAGAATTTGGACTTGAGGTAGAAGAATATTCTAACTAAATATATGAAAATATAGAAAGTCCGAAAAAACAATTTTTGTATTTTTTAATGCAAACATTAAGATAATTGTTGAATTTAATAAATATTTCATAGAAAAAGTGCATTCGTTTTTACTTCCACCCAGCTTTTTATACACGGAATATTTCACAAATATTTTTGTGGATGTGAATCACAAAACAGCAAAAATGTTCGGAATGTCCCACTTTATAATTTCTTTATGTGGATTCGGAACTGAGAACAGCGCCGATTATTTATAAATACAATTCTAATATATTTAATTTAACTAATATGTCGTTATTGCTATTAAAGGAGGTATACATAGACTTTATTAAAATCCGTTTTAGTTAAACCAATTATACAAGTTATCGGAAGAGCTGAAAAAAAAGAAAAAATGTTAACTCTTTAAGTGCGTTTCTTTACTTTTTGGGTAAAGTTCGGTAAAATGAGAGTAAGCAAAAAATCATCTCACAAAATGACAAAATTACCCAAAAGTAAAGGAACGCACAAAACCACCTTTCGAGCCCAAAAATGCATTTCAAAGAAAAATGTGAAAATGCGTATAATTTTAGTTTGAAAAATTGAATAAACCCACATATTTATTTGCATTTAAAAGCTCTTATTGATTTTGTTCAATTAATTATTATAAATAACACATTTCTTTTGCGTATTGGTTTGTTTAATTTAATTTTTCAATTTATTTTTACAATTGTTTTTGGTTATCATTGAATCAGCTGTTAGTTTTACAATTTACCAAAGTTACCCGAAGAAAAAGTTTGGGTAACTTTGGTAAAAAGAGAAACACAAATGCACTCTCTTGAATGCTCTCATTTACCCAATTTTCGAGTACGGGAACGCTTTTTGGGTAAGTTTGGGATCCCGCGGGTTCCCGCGCTAATGTAAAGGAACGAACATTTTAAGACCTTAAGTGAAAAATTAAATTCAGGGAATTAAACGAAAAAATTAATTCTTTAGGGAATTAAACGAAAAATTTAATTCCTTAGGCAATTAAACGAAAAAGTTTATTCCTTAGGGAATTAAACGAAAAAGTTAATTCCTTAGGGAATTAAAATAAAAGAAAAAGTTAACTCCTTCAAGAAATTAAATGTACAAGGGAATTAATTCCTTAACTTAAAATTGAATTAACTCGTGTTGAATTAATTCGCTAGTGAATTAATTCTTTAATTTTAATGCTTAATGCTTTGGTCAAGGGAATTCATTCTCTAAATTTGAATTCTTTAAATTCATCCACAGGAATTAATTTCTGCTTATTTCTTATTAAGGAATTCATTCCTTGAATTCAAAAATAGAATTAAATTTTAGGGAATTCATTCCAAAAAGGAATTAATTATTTAAAGCTCTGTTAAATACAATATCGCTCACAGTATTAAGATGTTGTCACCAACAGAATGTTATACACGATCATCTAAGATTTTGTTCATGCAGCTAACCGTTAAAGATGATTTCCTTTACATCGTCTTTCAAGACAATTTCAGCGACAAATCTCGTTAGCGAAAAATTTCAAAATGTCTTAAATTAATCATTGAAGGCCATTTCATCAATTCTGATTGGCCGACTGGAATTATTCTAAAAATTGAAAACTGAAAACTAAAAAAATACCTTTTTTCAGAAAACTTTTACGTAATAAACGTAAACAGCACAATTATCCCATTGTTGCTGTGGTTGGTTATACAAATGCTGGCAAAACATCCATAATCAAGGCATTAACACAAGAACAAGATATACAACCGAAAGATCAATTATTTGCTACCTTAGATGTTACAGCCCATGCCGGTAAACTGCCATGTAATCTCGAGGTTATCTATATGGACACTGTGGGTTTTATGTCTGATCTACCAACTGGACTTATCGAATGTTTTGTAGCAACTTTAGAAGATGCCATGTTGGCTGATGTAATATTACATGTACATGATGTATCGCATACCTGTCATCAAGCACAAAAAGATCATGTTGAGTCCACCCTCAAGTTGTTAACACGAAATATCAGTTTAGATGAAAATGATAAATTTGATTTACCTCCTATCATTAGTGTAGGCAATAAAATTGATTTAGTTAAAAAGTCAATAAATTTTGACGGCATTTCAGTATCTGCTCAAAAACAACAGGGTTTAACTGAATTATTAAATGAAATTGAAAATCATATACTTCAAACAACTAGCAGACGAAAACTAACTATACGGGTACCCAATGGTGGTTTAGAAATGTCTTGGCTTTATAAAAATGTTGCTGTTGTAAATATTAAAGCGGATTCAGAGGATTCTCAACATTTATTAATGGATGTTGTTATAAAAGAGAGTGTTCTACAACAATTTAAAAAACAATTTTGTCAATAACTTTCACTTCAAGAATATTTGTAATTTATTAATTTTTTTGTTTAAAAAAAAAACTTTTACAATAAAATTTATTTTAATTTAAAATTTAATTCTAGAGTAAATAATTTATAAAATTAACGACTTAAAGACAAGAAACGGAATTGTTATTAAATATTTGTTTAAAACTTAATTGATTTCGTTCAATAAAGATGACATAGTTTTTAAGATAATAGTAGTGGTTTGGAAAGATTTTGTGTTAATAATAAATTTTTTTAATAAATAATAAGAAAAAAGTCTTAATTGGCAAATTTTATAAAACGAAACTCCTTGCGTTGCGTTCTTTTCTGTAAAAATTGTTTCTATAGCTATAAAAATGTACACACACAAAACTGAATAACCCAGTGTAGAAACGGTAATGACATATCATTATTTTTTGGACTACTAGTAATGACTCTCATTTACCTTCCGCATTATTTTAAAACATATAATAATGAGTTACTGATAATGACTTATTTTTATCATTATTTCAAATAGAAAATAATTTTCTAGATTTTTTTTTAAATTTTTTGAAATCTATTTTTAGACTCAATATTTTTTAAACAATAGTAAGGATATATGTAACCACATATTTCTTAATTTTTTGTATGTTGGCAAGTAAGCTTACTGGAGTGCAGCAGGTCAATTATGTTTTTATCTATTAAATATTACATGTCGATATAGCTCAGATGGTAAAGCTATTCACTGGCAATCTGTAGACCCAGGTTCGATTCCCGCACCAGCAAATTTTATTTAAAAAAAAATACAATAAAAAATATTTTTTTTTATATAATTTATTTTTTTGAAAATCTAATTTTAGACTCATTATTTTTGTCGGTACTGGTAAGCACATAGGTAAATCATTACCAGACATATCATTATTTTTTGGACTACCAGTAATGACACCCACTTACCTTCTGCATTATTTCAAAACATATAATAATGAGTTACTGATAATGACTTATTTTTATCATTATTTCAAATAGAAAATAATTTTCTAGAATTTTTTGAACATTTTTTGAAATCTATTTTTAGACTCAATATTTTTTAAACACTGGTAAGGATATATGTAACCACATATTTTTTGATTTTTTGTATGTTGGCGAGTAAGCTTACTTGTGTGCAGCAGGTCAATTATGTTTCTATCTATTAAATATTACATGTCGATATAGCTCAGATGGTAGAGCTATTAACTGGCAATCTGTAGACCCAGGTTCGATTCCCGCACCAGCAAATTTTATTTAAAAAAAAAAAATACAATAAAAAATATTTTTTTTTATATAATTTATTTTTTTGAAAATCTATTTTTAGACTCATTATTTTTGTCAGTACTGGTAAGCACATAGGTAACGATATATTTTTTGATTTTTCGTATGTTGGTGAGTAACCATAACTCATTATTTTTCGCGACATCGCCATATAAAGGTAATAAGAAATGTAATAACAAAAGTAACTAGTTACCATTACCAAGTATGTAGTTACATAACCACATATCTGGTAATGATTTTCTACACTGGGATGTCAATAAAATATATTAAAAGGATAATATAAATCAGTTTTTTCGCTCTCCTGAAAACCTGTTAAAACCAAAAACATAGCACTTCTTGCAGGCAAGCCGACGATATATTAGTTAATATCAGACCCAAGTTCGAGATTAACTAATATATTCGAGATTAATGTAATATTTGATCAAAAACAATTTTTTATATGTTTTACTAAATTTTTTCATTAAATTAATATTTTCTGAGCTTTTTTACTTCTAAAAGTTTTTTTTTTAATTTAAAAAATCCAATTTAAAAAAATTAACATTTAAAATCATGGCCCGGCTCGTAATGGGTTAATAAGTCTAGGCATGTTGCAAATCATTGGAAAGGAATTTCAAGTACCTTTCCAACGCTATATATATTTTGTTCTGGTCCGATAAGTTTTGAGTGGAGAAATAAGCTATTGAATAAAAAATTTCTAAGTCCAAAGAAAATTCCCATATTTGATAAAAAATTATCTAGTTTTTAAAGAATAACAGATTTATACATTAACGTCTTTAATAGTTACTCATTATCAACAATAGCCCTCGGCTGACAGTCAGGCATGTGATGATGGATCTGTACAATACCAATTATTTTTTATTTCCTAATTTAGATGTCCGGCGCCAAATAAAACGATAAATAATAATTTGAAGCCAATTTGATTTTCGCGAAACAAATTATTCTAGATTGAAAAACTGTTCGTTTTCAATTTTCATCACACCCCTGAGTGTGTAGGACCCGAAATCCTGCTACCCTCCAATTCAAAGTTTTTTTTATCATTTAAATTTAATCATATCGTATTGTATTAACTTATATCCAATTTGATCGGGACAAAATTCGGATATAAGTTTATCATTTGATATAACTTTGTATCCTTGTAAATATAATTATATCCAATATGATACAATTTAATATGACCATTATTCGGATGAAATTATATCCAGTTACATATTGCAAATATATCCATTCAGATATAATTTTATATACACTTTTTTACTCGGGTAGTCAGGTTAACACCAATTCTCCATTTTTTGATTTTATGGTGTAGAAACTAGAGATGGGTGCGTGACACGAAATTTTCGTTTCACGCGTGATCGTGAGTTAAAAATATAGCACTCACGTGAGTCGTGCGTGAGCGTGAGTTAAAAAAAAGTTCGTGCGTGAGTAAATTTTTGTGCGTGAGTTTGCGTGATTATATTAAACCAGATTGCGATAATTTACAATTTTGGAAAAATTAAAGAGATCTTCCCCTCCTTCAAATAATGTGTATTCCAGTCAGTTCAGGTACTAGCGAACGGGTGTTTTCTGCCAGAACTCTTATGTAAAGAAGAAATCGACTTCTTATACAAAACATTGAAAAATTTTTGTTCCTCCACAAAGATTTTTAATAACATTTATTGATTTACACTGAATTTTTTAAGTTATTTAAAAATTTAAATATAAAATTAAATTAAAGGAATTAAATGCGCTAAAATCCCAAAACCTAATTAACAAATTATGGAAAAGTATCTGTTAAAAGCATGTCCCTATCCAAATTTTATTCTTGAATAAGGCAATCGTCATGGGGCGACGCACAGTGCTTTGTCCCAGGCAAAATAAAAAAATGTATGCGGAACGTTAGTGACTTATACATTTTTGAAGAGGTGACATAATACCATAAATAAATATGAAAGAGGAATTCAGTATCTCTTCTTTTTGTTAACAACAGAGGGCGCTAAAGTCAAAAAAATTTTGAGCTAAAATAGTTAAACAAAAATCTAATTTTAACTGCTTTACAAAAAAAATTTGCAAAAGTTCATTTTTAAAGATAATTCTTTGAAACACGGTGGTTTTGTTATTCACTATATTCGCAATAAGCAAAAATTATTTTAAGTGAAAATTTTTTATAGAATAATATTTGGTGGTATCGAAAACTTCCCAGGTAGAAAAATACAAACGGCAAAACGTTGGCAAATCACTGTATATGGTGGTACAAGCGCTGGCAGAGCGTCCGTTTTTCAAAAATGAAAGTACTGGGTCAACCTTGAAATGATAACGTCGAACTTCGGTTGGCCGTTTATCTTTCCGAGCGTTGGCAAAGCGTTGGTAACAATAGTAAAATAAGTGCTCTGCCAATTGGTATTTTAGATCAACTGTTTTTTATTCAATTCTTCATGAAAAAATCTGTAAAATCCCAATCCCGAAAAAAGAGAAACGTAAATTTTAGTATAGCAGCACTGTATCTAATAAGCGAATACATCTCTGCTTAAAACTACAAATTTAATAGATTTTCACACAAATTTTACCATAAGAACAATTTTCCAGTTTTATCAATTGACTTGAAAACTGGTACTTAAATAGGGTGAACATTAAGTGATCAGTTTATGTATTTTTTACATACAGTCATAAGTTTCGTAAAACAAGTTCTGGCAAAATCCTTTTTGCAAATGTTGGCAAAGCGCTGCAATCCAATGGTTTGCCAGTAGTATTTTTTCATGTACAGTCGTAAATTTTGTGAAACAAGTACTGGCAAAGTCCTTCTAGCAAACGTTGGCAATTCGTTTTAAGCCGATGTTTTACCAGTGGTATTTTTTATATACGGTTGTAAATTTTGTAAAACAGGCACTGGCAAAGTCCTTTTACCCAACGTTGGCAAATCGTTTTGAACCGATGTTTTGCCGTTGGTTTTTTTCATAAACAGTGGTAAACTTTGTAAAACAAGTATTGGGAAAGCACTCTTTCCAAAGGTTGGCAAAGCGTTCTAAATTAGTGCTTTTGCAATGCTTGTTTTTGTACCATTGTAAAGCAACGCTTTGCCAGTGCTTTGTTTTTTGTACCGTCGGCAATTTCCACCTGGGTTAAGACATTTTTTTTTTGTTTTGTTAAAATTCCAGTGTTGTTAACTTTCTGTTAAAATCGCTAAAAACAAAGAAAAACTTGGTCATGTTTAAAGTGCTGCAATTTTAAGTCTGGTGACTATTTGTAGATAGAATAATGCAAGACTTACGGAAATTTTATAGGATTTTCAAAAATATACAGTTTGTACAGAACCGATCAGTACTGCCTAAATTTTACTTTGTAATTTGATAAAAGGTTGATATCGTAAATTTTCGTTAAAAGCCATGCCCACTTAAAACAAGTGACAAGATGAAAAAACAAACATTACGTTAAAATTCTGTATACTTTTCTGAACCATCTCCTTGCCTTTCGTGGCGAATTTAGCCACTATTTTGATCTTTAAAAATAAAGGCAACAACAATAAAATTTAAAAAAAAACTTGAACTGACTTAATTTCGTGAGCACAAGTGTATGTATATATGTGTATATACATGCTGTTATCATTAAAGAAAAATAATAAATTGAAAAAAATATAATTCGGGTTTTGTGTGTCCTTTCCAGGACATTTTATGAAAATTTATTATTTTGTCAAAAATTGTTTTCACTAAATTTTAGCAAGTTACCAATATTAGGTTTGTTCCACGTAATTCTGGGTAAAGTCTGGTAAAATGAGAGTAAACAAATAATTATTTCAAAAAATGGTAAACTTGCTCACAATACCGGGAACGCACAAAAACACATTTCAAGCCCAAAAATAAACGTCAAAGTTATTCATATAAACAAAAGCTATTTTTAATAATAAAATATCGAAGGGAATAAAGAGAAAGTGTTAGAACGTGGTATTTGATAATGATATTACCCGAGTAAAAATAGTTATATATTGTCATATATAATGTGATTGGGTTATATATGACAATGAATGGAGTCACTTTAAGACACATATCATTATATACAACTACATCTGATATTATTTTCTCAACTAATTTTTTGTATGGTAAATGATGTTATTACATATCCCCAAATCTGACTCCATATATAACTACATAAGCCATATAAAACTAATCAAAATATATGTAGTGACCGATATGATTATATATGGTTCAATACTAAGTTATATAACAATGTATGTGTCGTCATACTAAAAATATATTCTTGTAATTTTATATAACTTTCTATATAATCCCGTAAAAATTAATATATAGTTCAACATCAAATTTAGTAGTCTGCAAATTAAGTGTTAATTACTCCATAGCCAAATAATTTTCACGTGATTTTTTTTTTTTGCATGTAAAATCATGTTAAAAATGATGCGTACGATTTAGAAGACAAAAGCATTCAACTAAATTTTTATTTTATGTTATAAAATTTGGGCCTTTAAAATTGTTCAAACTATACAAATTTCAATGTCAATTTAATAGCTGTTATGCATTAAAAGTATACCTACTATAAGACAAAATTATATAAAATCAGATATTTTTATATCGAATTAGATATAATATGATGTCCTGGATATGGACAAATCTCGGATCAAATTGTATCAAATTATATCTAATTTTATACATGTAGATGACCCATTTTTCGGATCAAGTTGTATGTGGTTGTATATGGGGACTTATCAAATAAAATATAATTACATATGACACCATATTAAGACTTTTACCCGGGTAATTAATGTTTACAACTTTTGTTATTATTTTAATTATTTTTACAAATTTAAAACGGCTGATTTATAAACAACAAGTGATTTGACAGTTTTACCATTTTACCCGAAAAAAAGTAGGGGTAACTTCTGGTAAAATGAGAAACAAATTATTCTCTCATCAACGCTCTCATTTACCCAATTTTTAACAATAGAAATGCTTTTTGGTAAGATTGGGTTCCCGCGGGCACCCGCGGTAACGTACGTGGAACAGAGCTATTTTTGACCATGTGTGTGTCATACTGAAGGTTTTGCTAAAATAAAATAACATTGCACCATAAAAAACTTGTAAAAATTGAGCAATAATACTGCTCGCCTGTGGCGCCCTTAAAATTGATAATTAATGAAAAAGGGATATATGTAAGGTGACCATTTTTTCTGACTTGAAATCAGTACAAATTATTTTAAATATAATTACCAAAATTAAATTATATTACCAACCGAATTTGTGCCAATCGAATGGTTCGGCTGGTGCAACGAAATTTTTCGGTTAATACTTCCGAATTTTTATTAATGCCAGCGTATTTCGCTTCTCGCAAACAAATTACATAGTATAAACTAATTTTCTGTAGACACAAACGACATATTCGATTACCACAACGAACAAGTGTTTTCTCTTTGCTAATTCCTGATTGATTTCTGCCATAGAAAAACTTCAAATTCTGAGTACTTTTTCTTACAGAAACACTTTAGATAATTAAAACTATTTTATTGAAAATTTTAAGATTTTTTGAACTTCTTTTATCGAAAACCCGTCTGACTCTAGGCACTTTTCCTTTCGAAATACCCACATAAAAACATTCACATTTAGGACAATTGAACTTTTTTTCTCAAGGCCAAATAAATGTTATATCAGTTGATTTTCTTTTGTCGCAATTGATTTTTTGTTTGTTTTATTAACAAAGCGGTAAAATTTGATTTTAAATCACTGCTCGGTAAAAAACCGAATCAAATCACTGAAGGGAAGGCTTTTTTTTCTAAAATCACTGAAGGGTTGAATGAAATTTTCCTTTCATACTGAATGGTTTATAAATTGAAGGTATTCTTTTTCCGATTTATAAAAAATGAACTCATTTGGCAGTGAATTAATTCATATGATTTGATAAAAAAACAATTACAATTGAATTAATTCTGAAATCATGATTGCAGTTGAACGCGTTTAATTGAATGAATTCACTTAATTTCGTCAACAAATTAATTTACTTGCTTTAGACAAAAATTTAATCCGATTTAATTGGGATTCAATTGTACGTGAGTTCGTATTTTGATTTTTCTTATTAAAAAAATTTAATATTTTTTTAAATATTAAAAATCAGTACAATCAGTACAAATTTTCAAAAATCAGTACAAATCAGTACACGATTTTTTCATCAGTACATGTGACCAAAAATCAGTACATGTACTGAACAAATCAGTACGAATGGTCACCCTAGATATATGGGAGATAGTCATATCCTTGCACCGAATGAAACAAAGTTTGCCACAGAGATAAAAATTATAGTTTTATAAACTATTGTAAGTTTCTAGTGCATTCTGATCTTAAATCTGGCCAAAATACAGTTTTTGAGAAAAAGGATATATGGGAAGTAGTCATGTCCTTACACCGAATGAAACAAAATTTACCAAAGAGCTAGCAAGTATTATTTTAGGAACTATTTTAAGTTTTGGGTGCATTCTGATCATAAATGTAGCCAAAATATAGTTTTTTAGAAAAAGGATATATGGGACGTAGTCATGTCCTTGCACCGAATGAAACAAAATTTGCCTAAGAGCTAAAAAGTATTATTTTACAAACTATTTTAAGCTTTTAGTGTATTCTGATCAAAAATGTAGCCAAAATATTGTTTTTTAGAAAAAGGATATATGGGAGGTAGTCATGTCCTTGCCCCGAATGAAACAAAATTAACCACTGAGTTAAGGGACACAATTTGACCGGCAGTAACCAATTTTCGCCTTATTCTGTTTATAATTGTAGCTAATATTAAAAATTTTAGATTAAGGATGTATGGGAGGTAGTCATGTCCTTGCACCGATTTTGCTGAAACTTCGAATTTTTCTTAATTTACATGTTCTGAACCAGCACACCGAATTTCATTTTTCTACCATAACTCCTCTAATTTTGCCGATTTGCTATATGGGGACGAAGCACTGTGAGACGTTTTTAGTATTTCTAGAAATATTTGTTAAGTTAAAGTGCAAACTCAATGAGAATTTCTTCTTCTCGTCTAGGAGCGTTTTTAAACATTTACAATATCAAACAAAAAAAATACCACAATTTGCTTTGTCATCTTCCAAAATACTACTCTGTTGTTTTGACAGATCTAGCAATGTAGTGACATCCATTCAAGTATAATCAACAATAGAAAATAAAAGTTTTCTAAAGTGTCAGTAATATTTATATTTGCACGAGCACTTGCATATTAGTTAAATTTTTAACAAATTTTTTTTATAGTTAAGCTAATTTTAATTCTAACCCCCATTAACAAGAAACAAATAACCTGAAGTTAACACAAACTGAAAGTTAAAAAAATCAAATTTGTATGGAATTTGACATCTGTAACTCTAAATTAGCTCAAACTTTAGTTTAATTTGTTTATTGTTAATGGCCCTAAATAAATAAAGCTTCTATTCAATAAAGTCGGGGATTCAGAATTCGTTTTAGAGGTATGGTTCCTCGGTCAAAGTTTTTTATTTTGATCCCTAGAATACGATATTCCTTGTCACTTGGGCGATTTTTAAATCGACCCGCCCTAATATACATACATATACAGTGGTGGCCACGAATTTAACACAATTCAAGTTTTTTCTAATTTTATTGTTGTTGCCTTTATTTTTAAAGATTAAAATAATGGCTAAATTCGCCACGAAAGGCAAAGAGATGGTTCAGAAAATTATACAGAATTTTAACGTAATGTTTGTTTTCTCATTTTGTCACTTGTTTTAAGTGGGCGTGGCTTTTAACTAAAAATTAGCGATATCAACCTTTTATCAAATTACATAGTAAAGTTTAGGCAGTACTGATCGGTTCTGTACAAACTGTATATTTTTGGAAATCCTATAAAATTTCCTTAAGTCCTGCATTATTTTTATCTACCTATCTGGTGACTATTTAATATTGTTTAGTGTTGTTAACTTTCTTTTAAAATCGCCAAAAACGAAGAAAAATTGGTCATGTTTAAAGTGGTGCAATTTTAAGTCTGGTGACTATTTGTAGATAGTCAGTTCAGGTACTAGCGAACGGGTGTTTTCTACTTTTGCCAGAATTCTTATGTAGAGAAGAAATCGACTTCTTGTACAAAACATTGAAAAATTTTGTTCCTCCACAAAAATTTGGAATAACATTTAAAGATTTACAGTGAATTTTTTACGTTATTTAAAAATTTTAAATATAAAATTAAATTAAAGGAATTAAATGCGCTAAAATCCCAAAACCTAATTAACAAATTATGAAAAATAATCTGTTAAAAGCATGTCCCTATCCAAATTTTATTCTTGAATAAGGCAATTGTCAGGGGGCGACGTTTTTAGTATTTCTAGAAATATTTGTTAAGTTAAAGTGCAAACTCAATGAGAATTTCTTCTTTTCGTCTAGAAGCGTTTCTAAACATTTAAAATATCAAAGAAAAAACAAAAAATACCACAATTTGCTTTGTCATCTTCTCTCTGTTTTTTTGACAGATCTAGCAATGTAGTGACAACCATTCAAGTATAATCTACAATAGAAAAAAAAAAGTTTTTCTAAAGTGTCAGTAATATTTATATTTGCACAAGCACTTGCATATTAGTTAAATTTTTAACAAAAATTTTTTATAGTTAAGCTAATTTTAATTCTAACCCCATTAACAATAAACAAATAATCTGAAGTTAACACAAACTGAAAGTTAAAAAATTCAAATTTGTATGGCATTATCTGTAACTCTAAGATAGCTCAAACTTTAGGTTAATTTGTTTATTGTTATTGTTAATTGTTAATGTTAAATAAATAAAACTTATATTTAATATAGAAAGTTTCCTTAAATAATTAAGATAAAAACAGGGTTGGCAGGCAATACCGCTAAAATACCGTTATCGATTCAAAACCCTTTTAACTGACTACCCCTAAAATACCGTTACCCTTAAAATACCGTTACCGAAATACCGCTATCTTTAAAATACCGTTACCAAAATAACTGAAATACCGTTACTCTTAAAATACCGATACCGAAATAAATTAAATATCGATACCCTTAAAATACCCTAACCGATATAAATGAAATACCGTTACCCCTAAAATACCGTTACCAATATTTTTAATTTTCTATTTTTGACAATTGCACTGGATTATTGAGTATTTTTCGTACATTATGTTGGTAAATTGGTTCTGTTTTTAATCTCGTTTGTTTTTCGTAAAAAAATTGAGGGATGCATCGAAAAAACTGACTACCGTTAAAATACCGTTATCGAAATAACCGAAATACCGCTAACCTTAAAATACCGTTATCGAAATAATTAAAAAACCGTTATCCTTAAAATACCATTACCGAAATGACTAAAAAACCGTTATCTTTAAAATACCGATACCGAAATAAATGAAATAGCGTTACCCTTACTGATAACCGCATCGTTTCGGTTACCATCCATGGATAAAAACAAATTTCATATTTTTCGCGAGTATTTCGTGAGCGTGATTCAAATTAAAATTAATCACGTGAGCGTGATTATAAAAAAATGTTCGTGCGTGAGTCGTGCGTGATTATTATTTTTCTTTCGTGAGCGTGCGTGAGCGTGAGTCAAAATTCACTCACGCGCCCATTTCTACTAGGAACTATTTTTATATGTACACGTTAATTACACTGTGCAGTCGCAAATTTTAACAAGCTGGCAACCGTACTGGTAAAGCTAATTCGAGTATGGTGAATTCAATAGTGATAGCAGTTTTTCAAAATTAGCTCTCGTATTCGCGATATTCGCAATTAAAAATTTTGACGGGTACTAAAAAAAATTTATTTTTATATTTCTGGGATCATTTTTAATTATAAATTTATCGAATTTGATTAAATATTAGGGTTTGGGATTTCCCGGACTTTTTTATTTCCCGGGAAACGGGAATGAAAAAATATTTTTGAACAAAGTTGTTAACGAAAACCACCTATATAAGTAATTTTTGTTTAAAAAAAACACTATTTCAGTACTAATGCAGTCTGTGTAGTGAGAATTCAAAGTAAAAAATATCAGAATGTTGAACATTTGATTTCACATAAATTACTCGCAGCACTGCCAAATGAATTGCATGATTCCAGCAGGCACCTACTACTGGACTGTCGGAAACAAACCGTTTCATCACACTTGGCCCATTAGATATGGTGGCCACAATGTTATTTTCCAAAGACAAATAAAACTCTTCTAGTCTTATTTCTACAATTCTTCTTATTTCATCAGCATTACATCTTCCTGATATATAAACCAACCCCAGGTTATAAAATGAATTATTTCCGTTTATACATATGTTGAAATATCTCTTTTGTGATATTCTTGTCCATTCATCTAAGATTATAGTAAATCTCCTATTGTTAGAAATATTGCTCGATATTTCTTTTATCATGATATCTTTTACATGATTGTAGTAATTTAATATAATGTTCTTTACATCGGTTTCATTTTTTTGCAATGCAAGGTTTTTATTATAAAAACTTTCTCGAATATACCAAGATCTAGTTATGGTGCGAATTGACTGCGGCTAATTTGGATACCATTTCAGCAAATGTTTGCCCTACCATAAAACTTTTAATGCCTATTCAGCTTACACTTTTTTCTTCAGGTACTTTGCTAATTTTAGCTGAAACGTTATGCTTGTTGTTTTCTTCAAGAAAAGTTGCATGACTATCAATTTTTTTTTTGTGAACCAAATTTAGATGTCGGATAACCAAATTTAAATACCACCTTTAACCATTAGTCTTTTCTTTTCACATTTATTAATGAAAACGTTACTTATAAAATTATTGACCCTTAATATAAAGGCGTATTTTAAATTTAAAGTCGACTTTATTTTTAATCAAACGGTTTTGTTCATTTTGTGTATGAAAACCTTACAGAAATAATTATATTTTCAAATATTTTGATTGGTTGAAAATAAATTAACCAATCAGAATGCTCCAAAAATAAACCAAGTCAAGGTATACTGCCACCCAATATTTTAACTAAAGTCGACTTTACCTAAATTATACATTTGAAAAATTTAGATAGTAAGAGCGATTATTAGTAAGAAACAACCCTGCAAGCATTTGGAAGATATCTTCCAAGAAGTTATTAAAGCGATATCTTCTATTTTTCATTTGAATGAAAATAATCAAGTAGTATTTTAAAATTGTCTTCCTTTTATTATTTGGAAGATAATTTGGTGATATTTGGAAAATAATAATTAAAATAATAATTTTTTGTCATAGGTTTTTATGATGATATTGCGGCAATATTACCTTCTTATCATCCGGAAGATAAAGAAAATTTGTTTGAAATTCTTTGTCATTTTGGAAAAAATTAAAACAAAATTTGTATAAAAACAATCAACAAACACATAGGAAAGAAATTCCTTGAAAAAATCAAGATCTAATGCGAGGAAAAAATCGGCTACGTTGAAATCAAGATAATTAATATGTTGGTCAATGGATTATGTATGCAGATCTTCTTTTTCAGGCTTAAATTTAATAATTAAAAATTAAAACATTTATATTGTACCGGGGAGTTTATTTGGCGATATCACCTTTTTATCTTCCAGATGATAACTTAGCGATATCGCCGATTTATCTTCCTGGGGTATTGCTTTCGTGTTGCCTGAAAGTATTGCTTTCGGGTAACAGTTATTCCCGACGGAAGAAACTTCCGCAATACGAAATTGATATTGCCGGCAATAAATGTTTTCTTCCTGGCAATATGATCGGGGAATCTTCTTCGTATTGCCATGCTTGCTGGGAAAGCTTTTTTTTCATATTTCTTTTAAACATTTTACCAAGTTTTTAGGTTTTACTACTTAAATTTTGAATAAGTTATGCGAAAAATATTTATTAGTTGAAATGCTCCTTATTACTTGGCAAACATTTTATTTGTGTGTCAAATAAATGTATTCCCTTTTAAAAGATTTTAACAATGACATTTTTGTTTTGGTATTTAAAATGTTTTTTATGACTAAAATTAAAAAATCCTATTCGAAACAAAAACAATTTCAATATTTAATATTTTTAAAATTTCCCGTTTTCCCGGGAAAAATATATTATTTTCCCGGGAATTCCCGGCAAACTTTTCCCGGGATTTCCCGGGAATTCCCGAACCCCAAACCCTATTAAATATGTAAAACATTAAGGAAGTTGTCATTTTTTTCACGAAATTTTTTTTTATAGATTTTTTTTCGCAAAAATTTCGAAAAAACATTTTTTTCTGCAAATAAAAAGTATGTGTTATGCTATTTTGTGTATATTCAATAGGGTTTAGAAAAATATTTGAGTTAAGAAAAAAAATTTCTTTCGAAAAAAGAAACAAAAATCGCGAAAAAAAAATGTTTTTGTGGAAAAAATAGCGAAAAATTGTATTTAACAGGGTTGGATTGATTGAAATTCAAAAATGATCCCAAAAGTATAAAAAATATTGCTTTACTATTAAATACTTTAATATTAAAATTTTAAATCGGCATGCCCGGCTTTAACTTTTTACTCGTTTTACTTTTTCTGTTGTTATGGTGAAGGAGTGATTTTGCACAAAAATACTCCAATTTTTGGTAAAAAAATAATAATAATTTAAAGAATAAAGTTTAAAATAGAACTAATAGAATTGAAAAATGTTGATAAGGTTCGTTTTTAATCTTTACAATTTTTATTGATTTTTTTTAGGTTTGGGCCATAGAGGGAATGTGGATAGCGTTTGTGATAAATTCCCATCTTTTAAGAATTTCAGTGAATTTTGATTTTTTTTACTGTAACACCTGTAGGTACACTTTTCATTTAATCATACCAAAAATCTTACAACGTCAAATAACACCACAAAAAGTATTAACCCTGATCGCGAAAATATTTTTTTAAAGAAGGTAAGCCCAAAGATGCAGAAATTTGAAAACGGTAAACAGAGCGTGCAATAAAAACCATTAAATTAATTTGGGGTAGATAAATTAAGGCTGAATGGGAAATTCATATTACACGCCAATGTATTCCACATTACCACCTATTTTAGAAATAAAACATTTTGAGGTACTTTTGTTTATCCGCCTTTTCCTTTTTGAGATAACATATTTTCAGTGACACAGTTGGGAAATCAAATAATAATAAATTTATTTTAACCCTTAAATGCATGGTGTAGTCATTTGGCAACATACCGTACACGCCTTCAGAAATCATATATGAAAAAATGGTTAAAATCGAAGAGATCATGCATTTAAGGGTTAAAGGATTTTTGAACTTTTTTAAAAGAATTAACTTTTGAGTTGTTTTTAATTTTTCTTTTATATAATTTTAGTTAATAAAATGAACTGAATTCATAATTAGAGATGACTTATTTTCAGTTTAATTGTAAAAAGTCACTAAAATAGTATTTTTTTAAACAAATTGAAACATTTTTTTATAAAATTTTTTTAGCATATTTTTTTTAGTTTTTAGCATTTTTTAACATTTTTATGCAAAAAATCCAGCAATAAGTTTTGACAACACTGCTGATTACACAATTTTAATAAAACAATTTAAAAATAAAGCATCATTTTTTACTTTTTGGGAAGAAAAACGAAATAAAGTCGTCAACAACAACCATTGGTAATCAATAATAACTATTACAATTTAAAAAATGTTTTAACGATGCGCCTAGTGTTATTTACCGATTTTTTAATTTAATATATCACTTTGTTATCATTAACTTTATCCATAGTATATTTGCAGCTACAAAACGAACCTAGTCAGTTTTCACAACTTCGTGTTCACTATGCCATAGTGAGGGTTATTTCACCTATGGCATAGTTGAAAATATAGTGATCATCAACTACATATGTAATTTTTAGGGTGTAATAAATAAGTATTAATAATACTCGTATTAATGGAAAAAAATTAAAAAAAATATTTTTAAAAAATTCTTTAAATTTGTGTATTTTTGGGTGATTCTTAAATAGTTTTACTTAAAAAATTTCTTTGAACATTAAAAATATGTATTGATCAAAAATTATAACACAAAACTAGTTCTGAAGGTTTTAAAGTTAATTTGGATCTCATTTTGGAAAAAAAAAAATATATTTTTTTAACAAGGGTGAATTAAAAATATATTTTTGATTTTGAAAATTTCAATTTTATACGTTCTTTTTTCGGAGTCATTTCTGAGTTCACAGGGGGCTCTTTTGGACGGACCACTTTCATAGGAAAAAGTGGACAAATGTTTATGTTTTTGGAGCTCAATTCTGAGTCATTAATGATCGTCTTTGTTTGCTGGGTAGTTAATTTTATTAACGTACTTTATTAATTTACGATTATTTACATAATTTTTAATTATTCGTACATATTTTAAAAAATACTTCAATTACAGTTCCCATTGAAAAAGGGAAGGAAATAAAGAATTGGATCCCATTGAATCTCCTGGACTATGACCCAAATATGAATTCTTCTTTTCACTAAATGCAAATATATAAAAGTTAACAATTAAAATATATTCTTAAGGCTCTATGAAGTTGCTCGCATGCTTTTTCGCCGTGCACCAAAGAAATATGTTAATAAAATTTGTTGCAATGCTAAAATATTTTATCGTTTAAAACAGACCACTCAAGAGGTTCGTTAACAGAGGTTGGTCCCTTACCTTTGCTTATACATAAAAAGTTCTATAAATGTCACCTGCTTTAAATGTCGATATGCTTTAATTGCTAGTACACCTTAAAAGTCGTACACGCATAGAAAGACCTATAGTTACTTCAACAAAACATGCCATGTAAATATATCTTGCGTTTAATTTGGTAGTAATTGTAAAGGGTTGCACTCTAGTGTAATACGCAGTAGCCAATATTTGTTCTTGTATATTATCTTTTTGTGGGTTAATTTATTGAAGTAGTACTTAGGCAAATTACCGTTGATGAATTTTGGCGAAACAACAAGCTGTATGTATGTTATCTTACAAAAAAACAAGATAATTGACAAAAACAACTAAGATTATTCTTTGACATACAGAAACCAAGATGGCTGATGCATTCTTTTGCACAAAAATATAAACGAAGCGATTTTCAACTTTTTTTAAAAATAATAAAAATGGAATGTGGAATAAAATGAAAAATTAAACATAAAAAATTGTGAGAAATGTAAGTAATACAATACAAATAAAATATTCAAATCCCCGACTAAAAAAGATGTTATATAATCATATATCACCATATATAAACCCATATATATGTTCATATCTAATTTGATCCGAATATTGGAATATATAATTATATCAAACGAGATAAGCATGTTATCTAAACTGATACAATTTGATCCGAAAAATGGGTCTATCTAATTGCATTAAATTATATAAAATACATATAATTTTATAAAAATTTTCAAATAAAATTTTAGTAAATATTGTTCACACAAAAAAATATTGTTCAACTTTTTTCAATTAAAACGATTTGTTAAATTATTTCAAAAGGCGTCAATTAAAAATTAATCCAATATATTAAATAATTGCACAAAACTGAAATTTGCTTGCCATTTTTTTATTCTATCGCTCAAAAGCATTTCATAAACCAAGAGAAAAACATCAGCATATTGTTGTGTTTTTCGTTTATTTTATTTGTGTAGTTGTTTTTATAAATGTTTATGTATTAGTAACTGATATTTTAAATTATATTTTATAAAATTTTATAAATTCTCGTTGAGTTTATTATTTTGTTTAGTTAAATATTTTAATTTTGCCATATTAAATATGAATATTTACTTATTCTAGAACATTACTGTAAAATAGTAATGTAATTTTTGAAATTTTGTTTAAAAAATTAAAAATTTTTTTAAACAAAAAATCGCAAAAAGTTTTCAATAAAAACAAACTATTTTTTTAATTTTCAAAAAAATTTTGACAGAGTCCTTATGCCTCAGAAAAAAGAAGAAAACTAATTTCTGTGAGAGAATCTTTCATAAGGCACATCTACACGAGAGATAAAATAGCTAGAGATAGAGCAAAAAACACCTCTAAATAGCTTAAATCATTCACAATAGAGCTACTTAGAGGTGTTTTTTGCTCTATCTCTAGAAATTTTATCTCTCGTGTAGATGTGCCTATATAAGTATAAATCAATCCATCAAACGAATGAAAATTGCATATAGGTTTTATTTAAATAAAATTCAATGTTATGAAATGCAAGCTAAAAATAAAGAAATATATTTTTTATAGTTGGCATGACAACTACCACTTGATCCAGCTGAATAGATTCTTATTTAGAATTTATACAATATTGATCAATTTTTAATACAATGGATTAATTTTTAATCAAATGCATATAATATGCTATTTAGAAGGTATACAATATTGATCAATTTTTAATCCAATGAATTAATTTTTAATCAAATACATATAAAAAAACCAATACAAATCCTAATCAAATGTATCACTATTTTATTGAAAATTTATTCAATTAAAGAGCTACAAATTTTTAGTTGAATGGACAATTATTGTGATTGGAGAAATTTCAACGATAAAATTTATTGAATAGGCAGTTTTCATGATTGAATTTAGTTTTTATTTTTTTGTGTGTTGAGATCACTTATTTTCATTCATATTAAATACTAATGGCCGACAGAACAGTTTGGCTAACAAAGTGGGTATTGGTCGATTTTTGGTATTGATAGAAATGAGGATTGAATGCGATTTAGGACGTTTTTAGGACGCAAATTGTCCTTAAACTTAGAATAACGCAGTTTGTAATTGAATATCAATAAAAAGCAAAATTCAAAACGAGAAAAAGTTGCTTAGAAAAATGTATGCTAATAAACTTGGAAATATTTGACAAAGTCAATTTTCGGTTTAACTCAACTTTACAAAAATTTGTCGGAACAACTTTGTCTAGTTTAGAGTTTTGGTCTTATAAAATTTGTCTTTCTTATAAAATAAAAAAAAACTCTTTCTAAGTTTGTCTTAAATTAAACTTTATAAAATTTTGAATTAGATTTCATGTCATGTTATATATTTTGATATAAGATTGTTTATAGAAGCTTATACGCCATTATATATAATTATATCTAAACTATATCACAGATCTCTTAATATATGGCTGGAGACCAAATCGCATATGATTATACATAACGTCATATCAAACATATTTATAAAACCAAAGTGTTAATATAAATGTATATGGTTATATAAAGCCACGCATATAAACATTTATAATTATATCAAATCATATAAGATTATATGAAAACTTTTTTAGTCGGGGCGTTAATTTTAAATTTGTGGTTTTTTTCAGACAAAGTGTAGTCAAATGTGAATGCCTGATCTTTGTTTTTTCACACAACAGAATAAGCAAGAGGAATAATGCCATTGTTGAGGTATTAAATTGTGTTTCATAAATGTGATCCAAAATATGTAATATTAAATTAAAATATCAATAAAAATATAATTTCCAATAAAACAGGAGTCATTTTATTTATAAAAATAAATAGTTTACTGAACCTGAAAAAAAGACGTAAATTTTGCCAACAAATATAGACGTTTCAACGAATATTTGTTGTTGGACATTTGCCTAAGTGATTTTATAAGTTATATTCTTAACTTTTGTAGTTGTATAGTATACAATCAACTTAGGCAACTTATACGCTTATTTTAGGTAAAAATACTATAGTTTTTCTTTGCGTGTAAAATCAAACTAAATAAATAATTCTATAGTGACAGCAAATATATTATTTCTTCAACTCAAAAATAGATTTAAAAAAATAACTGCCGTCAACATTAAAGTTCCAAATTTTAATTAAAGTTAAAGTTTTGCTAAATGAACTTCTTCAACATAAGAATTTAACTAATCACAATTGCAAATTATAGCATTGGAACTTAATGCATCGTTTAATGAAAACGTTGATTTTAAGTTAACGATGGTCTTGGGAAAAACTGTCATCCAACGGTTCTCGGATTCTTTAATGAATTTAAAGCTAAAATTTCAATCATAGATCTGCGGCTTGAGCAATTATATAATGATGGCCTTATTATTGTAGAGTTGTAAAATGTCGATGCTTTTTTTTCCTTTGTTTGTTAAAATGAAAAAAGAATATATGAAAAAATAGTTTCCTAGTATGTTTTAATATTCTGAAAATTCCTTGAGTAATGTTTTTAAAACAATTAATCAGAGGGTTACATATAACTTTTAGGCCCAGCTTTTAGGATGTAGATTATCTTTAAACTTAGTTTAATGCAGTTTATAACTGGAATACTGCTTCTAAAATCTATATTATTTTGTTTCAATGAAGCCAAATTCTAAACGAGAAAAAGTTGTTGGGGCAAATTTTTGTTAATAAACTTGAAATGGCTGATAAATTCGTTTTCAATTTAACTAAACCAAGTTTAACTGCCATCCCAAAAACTAGGTCTTAATGTATTAATCTTATTTAATTCAATATCGTATATTTTTTGAATTTAAAGACTGAATTAAACATGTTACAAACTTATTAAAAAAAACTGTTGAACAAAAATTAAAAAAAATTTTGGTTTTGTCTGATTTTGACTTAATCGAATTGATTCAGATACAAAAGAAGTGTTTCCTTAATATTGCCCTACAAATAATAATAAATTGAAGCTTTTGTTACACAATAGGTTCAGAAATAGGCTCTGTAAAGGTTAAACATTTAAATTGCCTCTACAATATGCTATATCAGACATTATTAAAAGCTCATTTAAATCACTTTTAAAAATGTATTATATTATATATTATAAAGGGTACCCGGGTAAAAAATCTTAATACGGTGTCATATATAATTATATCTTATTTGATAAGTCCCCATATACAACGACATACAACTTGATCCGAAAAATGGGTCATCTACTCGTGTCTAATTATATCAAATTAGATATTATTTGATATAGTTGGATCCGAGATTTGTCCATATCCAGGACATCAAATTACATCTAATTCGATATAAAAATATCTGATTTTATATAATTTTGTCTAATAGTAGGTGCACTTTTTATGCATACCGGCTTTAAATTGATATTGAAATTTCTATAGCTTAAACAATTTTAAAGGCCCAAATTTTATAACATAAAATAAAAATCTAATCTAAATCGTTTGCATCATTTTTAATTTAATTTAATATGCAAAAAAATCACGTGAAAATTATTTGGCTGTGGATAAATTAACTCTTAATTTATATTAATTTGTACGAGATCATATAGAAAGTTATATAAAATTACAAGAAATATATTTTTAGTATGACGATACATACAGTGTTATATAACTTAGTATCGAACCATATAATCATATCGGTCACTACATATATTTTGATTAGTTTTATATGGCTTATATAGTTGTTATATATGGAGTCAGATTTGGGGATATGTAATAACATCAATTACCGTACAACAAATTAATTGAAAAAATAATATCAGATGTTTTTGTATATAATGATATGTGTCTTAATGTGAATCCATTCACCGTCAGATATAACCCAATCACATTATATATAACAATATATAACTATTTTTACCCGGGTACTTCTAAATAACACTAAAAATGCAAACAAAATGTACTCGTATTGATGTGATGAAATTGTATACCTAAAAACCATACTTTATCAACATCATGTAATCAGCCCCCCCCCCTGATTTTCTTCAAATTTGCTTTTTTTAAATACAGTTTATATAATAATAAAAACCTTCACTCACCCAGCCACCACAAATAAATAATTCTGACACAACAATCACCCTTATTCTAGTTGTCGACGTCGACACAAATCGACGTCGAATTTTGTCGTCTTTTTAAAATTGGTATTCCACTTGTCGTTATCGATATGTATCGATGACTTTTGACTAATATTTGGTATTTTCTAAGAAAATTTAACGAAGATATTGTATTGAGACGGCTCTGATTTTGTCGTCGCCATTTTTGGTAACGACATTTGAAAGTAAAGTGATTGTTTTTTTCTAATTTTCGATAAACAGTCGTCGTTACAAAATTTTTACGGAATACCACATTGGTGTCGATGTCGAAAGAAAGTGATATTGACTTAAAAACGACAACGACGTCGACAACTAGAATAAGGGTGAATAATTCTTGACAATATACGTGTGTATGTCTAGATAATTTGGTAAAGTGCGCACATAGGTAGATGGACCCGTAAATAGTTTTGTTCATTTGTGTTTTGAATGAAAATAAAAAAACATTTAAAGCAGCCCGCTACGTTGTTAGCGTGCCTTAAAGTTTAGAATTAAATTTCTTTTAGATTAAATAAAACACAATATTTGTTATTAAGATAAAATAATTGTTAAGGTAAATTTATTGTAATGTTTAAGTGCAAACACTATTTTTTGCCTCTTCATTTTTATATAAATAAATCATTTAGTATACCAACACGTGAGCATGTAACAACTAATTGTCTGTTGTTCAAGCCAACAACATTCGCTTTGTTTATTTAAAGTACAGTTTTTATAATAAAAGCCTTCACCCAGCCACCACAAATAAATAATTCTGACACCACAATGGGTTTAAAATAAATAAATATGATCACTTTTTCTCATGAAAGTGGATTGTTATTAATGAATCCATTACAAATTGCAATATACGTGTGTATGTCAAGATAATTTGGTAAAGTGCGAACTTAGGTAGATAGACCCGTAAGTAGTTTTATTCATTTGTGTTTTGAATGAAAATAAATAACGTAAAGCAGGGTTGGCAAGCGATTTATAATATTAAAGATAGCGGGCAAAGCTACGTATCTACGTTGTTAGCGTGCATTGAAGTTTTTTTAAATTCCAGTTTATGTAAAGGTAGACCCGGCAATTCAAGTAAATTCACAAATTCAGTTGGAAAATTTACTGCGTCGGTTTCTTCCACCGGTGCTTCGTTACCTGCAGTTTAAATATCAGAATATATAAGTTCCATTATTTTTCTAAGGTTTTTTCTCTTTGGAAAATTTTTTTAACTTTTTGGAGAGTATGTTTCAATGCTACATAAGTTTCATATTCCGTGGATAGTGTTTGAATAGGTAATTAAAAGGGGTTCTTCACCCCTTTTTGTTCCTCGCAGTAAAAATCCCAAATATATATAATCTGCCTCAATCGCATGCGAAATTTCAAGTACTAAACTCCGGCAGTTTGAATCATTCAAATTCCATTCCATTTTGTTTAACAATTTCAGTGTTCCAATGCAACTCCTTCCAAAATTCCATTTGGTTCACCATTCCATCGCATTTCGTTCCCATTATCTGTAATTCCAATTCCACTCATTCCCCGTTTCATTCCATTTCGTTCCTACTGTCTTGTGTATCGATATTGATATCAGTCGCTTCTCTTTCCATTCCATTTCTTTGCACTTGCTCCGTTCCATTCCTCTTTTAACTGCAGTGTTTCAATTCCACTCGTTCCCCATTCTATGCCATCTCGCTCCTCATTCCATTTCGTTCTATTGTCCATTCCTTTTCGTTCCCTCTTCCAATCCATTTCCATTGTCTATAATTTCAATTCCACTCGTTCAACGTTTATATCCATTTCGTTCCACTTGTGTAGTGTTTCAATTCCACTCGTGTCCTATTTAGTTTCTTAATTTTAGTGTTCCATATACACTCGTTCTTAAAATTTTAGGTTTCTAGCTAAAGACGCAGATGTTCAGGGGGGGGGGCCATTTTCCCCTTTTGAGCCACCATTTTTACCACGTTCCTGTCCAAAGTCCTAAAAATGCCTTGTCGATAAGTTAGCCCATACTCCAAGGAAAACATATTATAGATTACGGGTTTCTAGCCGAAGGGTTCGGTTAGGCCATCAAGGTGGAGAATTATTCTGTTTTTACCCCTCCCGGTAGGAATTTCCAAAAATTCCGAGAACGTCTGCGTTGGAGGAGGAACCTACTACATACATAATTTTAGGTCTCTATATCCAGCAGTTTGCCCAACTCGGCAAGGGGGAAGTTTTTTCACCTTTTACCCCTCCCGGTATGAGTTTCCAAAAATACCGTCTTAGGGGACGTCTACGTTGGAGAAGGAACCCAAATACCGAATTTAAGCTCCCTAGTTGCAGCAGTTTGGCCAGGCCGTTAAGGGGGAGGCTTTTCCTGTTTTTGACCCTACCTGTGGAAATTTCCAAAAATCTCATCTTAGCGGATGTCTACAATAGAGGAGGAACTTTAGTACCAAATTTCAAGCCGCACAAGGAACATATGTTTTACATTTCAGGTTTCTAGCCAACTTTTACTATTTGTGCCCCACTGGGTAGGGATTTCCGAAAATTCCAGCAGTTTGAGCAGGCTGTCAAGTGGGACACTTTTTCTTTTTTTGTCCCTCCCGTTTGGAATTAGGCTGGAAGAGGAACCTAAGTACCGAATTTCAGCTTCCTAGTTCCAGCAGTTTGGACAGGTCGTTAAGGGGCCACTTTCCCCATTTTGAGCCCCTATTTTATAACGACCCTGTCCAAAATTCAAAATAGTATCTCTCTAATAAGTTATCCCTTACTCCAGGGACCCACATTTTAAATTTCAGGTTTCTAGCCGAAGGGGTTTTTACAGGCCACCAAGGGGAGGCTTTCTTCTTTTTGCCCATCCCTTTAGGAATTTACAAAAATTCGATCTTCGCGGCTGTCTGCGATGGATGAGGAACATTCATACCAAATTTCAACTTCATTGCCTCAGCGGTTTGGGCAGGCCGTTATTGGGGACATTTTTCCCTTTCAACCCACATTTTTACCATGTTTCTGTTCCAAAATAGCAAAATTACGTTGCCGGTGAGTTAGTCCTACTCCAGGGAATACATATTTAAAATTTTAGGTTGGCCAGAAGGGATTGGGCAGGCCGTCAAGGAGAATACTTTTCCCCTTATCTCCCTCCCGATAGGAATTTCAAAAATTCCGTCTAAGCGGACGCCTACACAGAAGGAGGAACTCACATACCTAATTTCGGCTACATAGTTTCAGCATTTTGGGCAGGCCGTCAAGGGGGAAACATCCTGTAGGGAATTCCAAAAATACAAACTTAGTCGATGTCTACTACAGTGGAGGAACCTGTATGACAAATTTCAATTTCTTATCTCCAGTGGTTTGGGCAGGCAGTTAAGGGGGACACTTTCCCAATTTGTGAGCCGTCTATTGGGACGTCTATGCTGAATATATTTGGAAATTCCGGTAGGAATTTCCAAAAATCCCATCTTAGCGGACGTCTACTCCGAATATCAAGAAACCTTGTTTTAGTGGAGATATCCGTGGGGGGAGGAAAAAAGTACTTTTTGTGAAATTATATTTATTTAAATGGAATTTTTTGGAAAAAGATACTTTATTTTTACAAAGTACTTTATTGGAAGAAGGTACTTTTTTTGAAAAAGTTATTTTTAGGAAAAATTTATTTTTTTTGGAAAAAGGTCCTTTTTTTTGGGAAAAGGTCCTTTTTTGGAAAAAGGTCCTTTTTTGGAAAAAGGTCCTTTTTTGGAAAAAGGTCCTTTTTTGGAAAAAGTTACTTTTTTTGGAAAAAGGTACTTTTTTTGGAAAAAGGTACTTTTTTTGGAAAAAGGTACTTTTTTTTGGAAAAAGGTACTTTTTTTTTGGAAAAAGATACTTTTTTCGGAAAAAGGTACTTTTTTTGGAAAAAGGTACTTTTTTTGGAAAAAGGTACTTTTTTTGGAAAAAGGTACTTTTTTTGGAAAAAGGTATTTTTTTTGGAAAAAGGTACTTTTTTTGGAAAAAGGTACTTTTTTGGAAAAAGGTACTTTTTTTGGAAAAAGGTACTTTTTTTGGAAAAAGGTACTTTTTTGGAAAAAGGTACTTTTTTTGGAAAAGGTACTTTTTTTGGAAAAAGGTACTTTTTATGGAAAAAGGTACTTTTTTTGGAAAAAGGTACTTTTTTTGGAAAAAGGTACTTTTTTTGGAAAAAGGTATTTCTTGTGGAAAAGTACTTTTTTTGGAAAAAGGTACTTTTTTTGGAAAAGGCACTTTTTTTCAAAAAGGTATTTCTTGTGGAAAAGTACTTTTTTTGGAAAAAGGTACTTTTTTTGGAAAAAGGTACTTTTTTTGGAAAAATGTACTTTTTTGGAAAAAGGTACTTTTTTGGAAAAAGGTACTTTTTGTGGAAAAAGGTACTTCTTGTGGAAAAAGGAACTTTTTTGGAAAAAGGTACTTTTTTGGAAAAAGGTACTTTTTTGGAAAAACGTACTTTTTTTGGAAAAAGGTACTTTTTTGTCGCCTTTTTGTCCCTCCCGATAAGAATTTCCAAAAATGCCGTCTCAACGGACGTCTACACCGGTCGAGGAACCTACATACCAAATTTCAACTTCATAGCCCCAGCAGTTTGAGCAGGCTGACAAGGGGGAGACTTTTTCCCCTTTTTGCCTCTCCCTGTTAAAATTTACAAAAATCCCGTCTTGGTGGATGTCTACGATAGTGGAGGAACCTTTATACCAAATTTCAACTTCCTACCTCCAGCGGTTTGGGCAGGCCGTCAAGGGGGGCCTTTTTCCCCTTTTTAACCCCCATTTTTATAACGTCCCAGTCCAAAATTCCAGAGAGTACTTTCCAGAAAAGTTAGCCCATACTCCAAGGAACACATATCTTAAATTTCAGCCAAATGGGTTTTGGCACGCCACCAAGGGGGAGACTTTTCCCCTTTTTGCCCGTTCCGGTAGGAAATTCCAAAAATTCCGTCGTAGCGGACGTCTACACCGGAGGAGGAACCTACATACCAAATTTCAACTTCCTAGCTTCAGCGGTTTGGGCTGGGCAATGGGTCAGTCAGTCAGTAACGTTATTCTTTTATATATCGTCACCTAAAATGCAAAAGGGCGTAACAACAAAAAAATTTAAGCCGATTTTCTGATTGATTTTGATGCACTAGACTAAATTACATTTCCCTAAAAAAATTTAAACTTATATGTAGAAATAAGTATATAGTCGTGTTTTAAACAAGAGAAGAAAATTTAGAATATCTTTAATTCTACAACGTTTTTTTTTGGTTCTTGTGTAAAAAAATAAAAAGTGTTGTTACGCCCTTTTGCATTTTAGGTGACGATATAGATATTATATACCTTTCGAGCTGCTAAATACCAATTTCAGCGGAAATCTTTGACATCTTTGACGACTTTTTTTGTTGCCTTAATTTTTGTCCAATTGGCCTGAGTTCAGGAAAGTTTGGTGGATTTGCTTCTCGAAGCAACAAAAGCACATTATTATTTAAGTACCACTCCAAAGCAGCTTTGCTGTGATAGCAAGACCGTAGATCGGGCCAAAAAAAAGTAGACACTCCATGGTATCTAATAAAACGTTTTAGTCGCTTCTCCAAGCATGCTTTGATATAAATTCTGATTTTATTGTACCTGTGATCACGAAAGACTTGCTCCTCTCACCACAAGTGCAGAAAGCTTGCCATACCAGGAATTTTCTAGGAAATTACGATTGCCTTTTTGTCTTAAAAAATCTGTCGTCCACATTCCCCCGTGTGTCTGCAATGTAAAATTCCTGGCCTGAAAGTAGGTTAAAACATACGTCTCTCGTCCATGATGCAGAAATTGAACTAAAAAAAACCCGTATTTTTAATTTTTTAGCAGGCTGTTTTGCTTCCGTGTTCTTTACAGCATTCTAGTCTGGAACTTTTTGTACTTTAAAAGTTTTCAGGCCAGCGTCCTTTTTTACCTTGTGTAAAAACTCCGAACAATCCACTTTTTGAGCGACTTTTCTCCCTGAAATGTTGGGATTCTTCTTCAACATGGCACTGATTTGGTTCGCCTTATTCTGGTCTTAAATGCCCTTTTTTCTGCCAGGAACTGCCTTTCGAGTGATCTTCAAGTCGTCCTTAATTTTCGTTAGAACTCTAGAAACCGTTTTCGGGGCAACTTTTAGTTCCCAAGCTATTTTTTATATGTCCACTGAGGATGGTTTTGAAAAGTTTTCACAATGTTTTTTGAAATTAGTTAAAAATGACGTTGCAGAAAAAATTGCTGAAATTAGCAGATTTTTTGCTAAATACTAGTAAAATGAGAACACCAAAAATATAACTGTTAAATTTACAGAATTTTAGTTATATTTAAGTTAACTTTTAGTTAATTGAAAATAGCAAATTGTACTGTAAAATCTGCAGAAATTTTATTAAATATTGGTAGACTAAAAATAGGCAAAACAAACTGTTGTATCTAAAAATTTTTTGTTATTTTTAAGCTAAATTCTATCCTGCTAAAATCAGGAAAAATATTTACTAAAAAAATTTGAATAGTTTTCGCAATGTTTTTTGAAATGTTTATGAAATTTTCTTACATTTATTTCAAAGCCTACTAAAAATTTTTTTTCAATTTGAGTGATTTTTAAAAAAGTTATTGCAAAAATGCGATGGACAATTTTTTCAAACGCTGTCTTTATATATTAAGGGCATTATTCATAAGTTAAAAATAACGACTGCACAACGAATGCACAACTTTCCCTTATGGGAATTTGTGTGTATAAAAAGTTGTGCACTGGATGTTAGTCGTTAATTTTAACTTATGAATACCGCTATAAGTTTTTTTTTTAATTTATTCTTTATTTCAATGTTTTCATTTAACAAAATTTGATTTAGCCCCAGCGCCAACAATGGCTTTATAGAGGATAATATAGTTGACAACAATTAATATTTTACAAATTTAACTAAAGTTTTAAAGTTAAAAATAAAATGAGAAAAAAAAAATAATAATAATAAATAAAAATAGGAATTATGCACATAATTATATATTTATCATTACGATGTAAGAAGCAGTTCAACGTTATTTAGCAAATATTGCTATAAATTAGACTTAAATGTGGATAAGACAGAAATACTTTTTAAATTATTTGGCAACTGGTTATACTCATTAGCACCAGCAAATTTGACTTTCTGTTTTGTTAACTCAAGACGACATCTTACTACATTCAGATCCATCGCCTGCCTTATGATTCTATGAGTTAAATTTTGGTTGAATTGTATTGTGTGAGATCCATAACCTTTTATACATTTGAATACATATATTAACAATTGTTGTTTATACAAACCCCTTACGGGTTTAGTTTAGTTTATCAAATTTATTTTGAGGAAATTCTAATAAGATTTTCTGTTAAATTTTTTTTTCTTGCACCCGTATTCATTATAAAAAATGTTCGCAGAAAATTAAAAAAAAAAAACAGAAATTAAACATCAACACCTTTCCAAACCTGTCAAGCCGTGACTTGGTCAAAATTGCGTTAAGATTGTATGTCGTTTGTTTCTATTTACATAAAAACTATTTCATATTTATTTAAACCTTATGTATAAAAATGGCGTCTGAAGTTTTTGTTTTTATATTAAAGGAATGATTTTGTAATTAGGTAGTAGAAAAAAATCACCGACATTTTTATGGGTCCTTATCCTGGTTGGCGTTGCTGTTGACGATATTTCAAAGATTTTATTAAAAACTGTTTTTGCAAAATTTTCCAGTCCAGTTCGCTTTAAATATCTTCTAAATTGTAACAGATTTACTAGGATTAATTATACCCTACAACACCACTACGTGGACAGGATATAAGTTTGTGTTGATGTTTGTAACACCAACAAATATTGGACCTATATCCTATATTCTAGTATACCGATCGACTCAGAATCACTTTTGTGACAATGTCCGTTTGTTCGCCCGTCCGTCTATCTGTCTGTCGATGTATTCTTTTGCGCAAGCTACAGGTCGCAAATATTAAGATATTTTGACGCTGTAACGACTTTTATCGACCCAAGGACGAATCCTATAGATTTTTCTTTATCGGTCCGTGTTTGGACCTAGTGCCTGTATTTTGTCAAAAGTCCATTTTAACCCATTCCGAACATTAGTATGATTTTAACCAGATAAGTGTAGGGTATCATATAATCGGTATGCCCGACTTTAAAGTTTTTACTCGTTTTTATTACTACGCCAACCGTGATAAGGCTGAATATAAATAAAATACGCTAAAACTACGGCAAGAAACAAGTGCTCTAGTTAAAAATAAACATTACCTTTTGCTAAATATCAAACCAAATACCTTGTACTAATTGTAATTATAAATCTAAATATCTTAAAAATAAATGAAATATAGGTAAAACCACAACAATGACTATTAATGTTCCTAAAATTCGTGCGTACATGAGCAATGAATGCATTTTAATTTTAACATTTTGCATTGTGTTTTGTTTCTTTTGTTTTTTCATTTTCAATGAAAGTTATAACTTTGATGTTATACTATTAAAATAATAATATTGTTTGAAAGGCATTAAATTACAATATTGCAGCAATAGTTGTTCCAAATTTAATAACGAACGTTGAGAGGAATGCTGAAAGTTACCTGTTTCACGATTGCGTTCCAAATAGCATCCTTGTGCTAAGGCATGTATAGCTATATTCAAATTATCTAATGCTAAACAATATGGGTGAACGTGAAGAAATTGACTATTGTTTGTGTGTAAAATGGTTTCGATACGTTGTTGCATTGTTATTAAAATATTTTTAATTGGAAATTCTTCTGCACTATCGACGGGAAGCTGCAAGAAAATATTGGTGAAAACAAATTGCACTACCGGGATTTTAACTTACCATTTGATTGAGTGTTACTGCTAGTTGATAATAAATACACAGGAATGGTGCTATAGCTGAGAGTATAACATGACTACATTTATTATGATAAACTTTAATAATTCCGGTTTTTGAAGAAATATCTAAAACACCACGAGCTTCCAAAAATTTTAAATTTCTTTTAAATTCCTAAAAAGTGAGTTCTTAGTTTTCGTCACATATAAAAACAAACACTACTACTTACCTCCTTTTCTCGATTTGATTCAATTATAAATTCATGTTTAAAAATATTATCTAATTCATCTACTCTCTGCGCTAAGCTATCAATTAATTCCTCATATGAGTACGTAACACCCGCTTTTCCATGCTCCTGTTCATCTTGTAATTTTAATGCTGCCATTATCAAATAACCAGGTCGAGCCAACCAAAACAAACTAGGATTTATATACAATTGCAATGTCATGCTGGGTACGGCAACGGCCATAGTAAGTGGCGACAAGGCATGAGCCTTTAAACGTTTGACATCAATTTCCTGGGCCAATTGTTCAACGGGAACCTGTGTCATTTCGAGACGGGCCTGTTTGAAATGTACAATATTTGCATGAATTTCAACTGTTTCAATAATTTCCGGTTTAATGCAATTGAGATCGGTGGCTATATGAGCACCCAATTCTTCAAAGATTTCTTTTAGCAATATAATACCATGTGAAAGCTCATCAATGTTAACAGAAGTTCCATTATAATATTGACTTGCATAATATAAACTAATTAGATTAAATGTTGTTATAACAATACGTCGTTGCTGTTGGTAAATAATCTGAAGTTATATAAAACAAAATTATTTGTATATTATTATGTTAATATAGTATTATACAACATTTTCGTTTCGGTGGTTTCATGTATAAAGACCCTAACTCGATTTTTTATTACTTTTCAGGAGAAGAAAAATATTTAACAAAATATAAAAAACTTTGTATGTAACATTTTTTAATGCACTTTTTTATTTTGTTCCAAAGATTGTCCAGTTTTTTCTTTCTCCTGTAAAATAATAGAACATCAAGTTAGAAATTTGAGAAAAATGTTTAAGTATTAAGAAATGCAATTAACTTAAATTGACTATTAAAAAAATTCAAATACTTACCTCTGTTGCTAGTTTTTTGACTAACTCAATTTCTTTTTTATTTAACTTTTGCAAATGTGCACCCACAACAGCCCTTTTCATGCGATTGGCACCAACTGATTCACCAAAAAACTCTCGTACATATATGGGTTTACCAAAATCTAAATACATTTTACCAAAACTTTCATCAATTATTTTTAAAGCTTTAAGGAACCCCTTTGTAGATTCTTTGGGTTTGGGTACTCCCAAAAGTTCATAGACAAATAATTGCTCCTCTAAAACACGTTCATAAGATACACTAACTGGTACTATAGTAATATCAGATACTTCACCCGTAAAAAATGGTAATAAAGCCATAGAGAGTAGACCAATTTTTGGTACTAGCGATTTAAAATTACGGCTGCGTGTACCTTCAATAAAAAATTCAACACCAATATGGTAAGCGGATACTAAGGCATACATGTATTCTCGAAAGACATCCCAATAGAGTTCATCATTAGAAAATGACCTACGCATAAAAAAGGCACCAGTTTTACGTAACATGGTACCCATAGCAAACATTGAATGAAAATCTGGAATTGAATGCAATTAATGAGTCTTCTTTTAGAAATTCGTATATTCAAAACAACTAACCCATTCCGGCAGCTATACCAGGTATTTCAATATCATAATGAAAACATATATACGACATCAATATAAAATCCATATAACTTCGATGTGAAGGTAAATATAAAACTGGATTTTTACCTAATCCCTGTTTAACATTATCCATACTTGCTTTATTAACGTAGATACCCTTAATAATACGTTTACCAATGGCTGTTATTGCAATGCCGCACCAACGTATTATGGCCATATTACGATCTAACCCAATTTCATCTAAAATATCCCGCACCTGTTGTTCAATTTCTTTGGCTGTTTGATTTTGAATTTGTGCATAATACTTAATTAGTTGCTGTATTCTTTCACTTTTGAATACATGTTTTTTTAATTGTACAGGATTTAAATATTTTTCAAGGTGAAAAGCTACCAAGGGATTATACTCTTTGGTCATACTTGGTTCATTGCCAGGAGCTAAAATATTTTCAAAATCCTTCATGTAATTATTTTGTAAATTTGCCATTTTTAGGCTATTATCAATTTGTTGTCGTTTGAGTTTCTGCAATAAAAAAATTATATATGTATTTAAATTCTTGTCGTTTATTTAACCTTCTTTTTCTATTTTTAACTTTACAATTTCCTTGATTTTAAGGTTTGTGTTTTATATATAAAAAGTTTTATTTTTAATATTTCGCTACTCCATTGTGTAGCATCTTCAGTAGTGCGATTCTCTAACTTTCTTAACGATTTTATCGATTCATGCATTCATGACCATACATGGATACATAAATCTCCATACATGCATCATATATGTCCACACATGTGCATTAACGAAATTTGAGGTAAGATGTACATGTGCGTAGATGTATGAACATACATGAACACGCATGAGCATGTATGATCATACATGTAGATATTACCCCAATTTTCGTTAATGCACATGTATGGTCATATATGAGTCATGTATGGAGATTTATGTATCCATGTATATAGTTTGCTAAAAACCGAAAAATTTGGAAACCACGGTTTCGGTTTTTCAAAATTATAAAAACCGCGGTTTCGGTTTTCTTGTGATATTAATAGAATTGTTTTAAAATAATAATAATAAATAAGATGTAGGTACATGTGCGTAGATGTATGAACATACATGAACACGCATGAGCATGTATGATCATACATGTAGATATTACCTCAAATTTCGTTAATGCACATGTATGGTCATATATGAGTCATGTATGGAGATTTATGCATCCATGTATAGAGTTTGCTAAAAACCGAAAAATTTGGAAACCACGGTTTCGGTTTTTCAAAATTATAAAAACCGCGGTTTCGGTTTTCTTGTGATATTAATAGAATTGTTTTAAAATAATTAAATATAACAATATTCTAACTAAATATATGATAATTAAATATGCATACAAATTAAATAGTTTAATACGTCCAAGATATCTTTTAAAATTCGATTGAATTTCCCACTCGAATATTTAAAGGCAATAACGCCATTTCATAACCTTTCCGGGAGAAGAAATAAACGGGGAAACCCGTTATAAATATTTTTTTCTTTTTTCGGCAACCAAAGCTGTATTTTAAAGAGTTTAAATTTAAACAATATAAATTTCGCGGAATACGAAATAAGGCTTTTTGAAAAATACGCGTTGAAAATCGTAACTGAATATCTGAAACAATATCACTTAAACCATTTGACTTTTTGGTGCAATTTTTTTTTCTAAAATTATAAGCCTCAGTTTATGTTATCCGAAATAACAAAACAAAAAATTGTTTAAAGCAATTTTTAATTCAGAAAATGTTCATAACAATTAAATACAAAATTTTGTAAAATAGGAGCTGAGCCTTTTCAATTTAATTAATTATTTTAATTGATTAATGTATTTTTTAAAAACCGACTTATTTTTGTCGGTTTTGAGGCTTGTAAAACCGCGGTTTCGGTTTCGATTAAAACCGAACAGCAGACTCTATCCATGTATGATCATGAATGGATGTTTATGAGCATGCACGAACATACATTTAACCTATATGGATTCATATATGTCGATTTTTAGCTGGGTATTTAAAAAACTTTTCAAAAAACCAATGACCTTAAGCCAAACAAATTTTGAAAAACAAAATAAAATTATCCTGAAAAAGGGGATGAAGATAAAATACCCGTGTCTTTCACTTTTTCTATATCAATTGGTTTAAACGCGTTTAAACCGCGAATTAATATTTAGTTAATATATTTCTAAGAGTTTTTTAAAGTTAAGACAGCTTTCCATATAAATATATTACTTAAATATTAATTCACGATTTAAATTGTTAAACGAACTGATCCAGAAAAAGTGGAAGACAGGACTATTTTATACTTAGCCATCCTTTCAGAATATATTAAGTGCATTTTCTCATGGGTACAACCAAAAGATGAACTTTGTCGGACGGTGTTTTAACAGTAATCGAGTTTTTCAAGTGCAACATATGTCGAATTTATATACATATTTTCTAACGAGCGGGAATTCCCGGGATCCCGGGAAATTCTGAAAAAATCCCGCTGTCCCGAGAAATGAAAGAGTCCGGGAAAATAAACACCCTAATCGAGAGGTGTTCAGAGAAAAAATATAAAAATTGTGAATGTAATTTATGTAGTATTCGCATAAGATTTCTGAAATAAAACATGATTTTTTTTATTTTTTAGTCAGATAACATTTGAATTTGTATCATACACGCAGACAAAAAAACAGGTGTATCTTTTAAAAAGCCTGCAATGTAAAATTTGCATAGTGTTGAACTAATACAAAAATACAAGCCCCAAATTCCTGGTAATTAATTGATATGCATTTTTGCTAAATTACGAATTCTTTTTTTTTTGTTAAGTTGGCTAAATACGTGCTTTGTTAAATTTACATTGGTGAAATTTATTTAAAAACGTACTATTTACATTGATGAAATTTTGAAAATAAAATAAGCAGTAAGTATATTTTTCTAATAAGACAGGTAAATGTCAAAAAGCGCTTAGAATTTCCTTTGACATATTCAAATCAATATGGTGGATATACATCTCTAATATAAAAGAATAATGATGCTGGATTTTCTCAAGTTTTTAGCTTATAATATTATTAATTCAAACAAAAATAAAAAATATCAATGCAAATAAAAAAATAGATTTTTAGTGTAATTTTCATGTCAAATTGCTTACTTATTGCAAAAATACAAGTGTTAAAGTATTGAGTAATTACTTTTCAGCATTGGGTACCCTAAAAAAAGTCGGAATTGAGTACTCGATACTCAACACTTTTACAGACATAGTAATTTTTTATTTAGTCAATTTTTTTTGGAAAATGTGTCTTATAATTCTCATTTCTTTTTAGACAAATAGTTTTTATATATACATCCATATTATTACACCTACAGTTATTGAATGGAAATGACGAATAGAGCAATGAAGGGTTGGTAAACACAATTCGGAGGCATAGGACTGATGAGAACGAAAAATATGAAAATATAAATAAAATTATTTAAAATTAAAATAAACAAACTAAAATAAAAAAAAATACAGAATTTGCAATTTTTCTTTTATTTATTATTTATAAAATAAACCATGTTTTTTTTACTAAAAGAAAAAAGTTAATTTTCCTTTGTTTAATTTATTATATTAAATAAAGGCTTCGATTTAATTCCATATACATATGTAAATATGTATATCTCTTTAAAAATTTACCTAAGCGTCTTTACAAATTTGTCGTTAATTTTATGTAGTATATCTACCACGAAACTTTGTAAAGGTAAATTCTTGGGATAACGTAGCTAGACTTAAAGTATGTTTTAACAGGGTAGTTTTATACATTTTTGGTCTTAAAATACGAGAACATGTGCCGGCTTGTCGCTAGTATTAAGTTTCTTTTTTCAGTAAAAAGTTTCGTTTACTATATTGGAATCTGATTCTTAAGCGGCCTATATACGAGGAAGCATGCTGTCCAGCTTGTTTGACAAACAAAAAATGGTTTTTGGAATACACGGACAAGCATGCTGTAAAATTTGACTTCAAAACCACAAAATCAACACAGCGGATGATAATAACAAAATTATTTTTATTAATTTTTTTCTTGGAATTTCATTTTTGAATTTCTGTTTTTGCATTTTTTAGTTCATTTATTAACGTTATCCCTTTCTTGTCACCAAATAACTAATTAAAAATGTAAAATTCTCCAATGTTTGATGATTGTTTTCATTAGACGGTAAAGCGTGTTTGTCAAACTAGCCGAAAAATCAAAAAGTTTTGTTTTTCGTCCAACATGCTTGACAAACCGTCAAATTAGACATTACATTGTCAAATTCATACAGCCGTCCAGCATGCTTTGTTGTATATAGGCCGTTTTAAACTCGAATTTAGGATTCATGTTGCTGGTCATCGTTTTTGCGATCAAGTTGTGTTTGTATAGAGATAATTGGGGGGAATTAATAATAATGAAATAATGTTATTCAAAAAAACTTCTTAATTTAGCTTTAAAACATGAATTTACTAAAGCATTCATTCAGGGCTATGGCATCACCAAAAATATAAGTTATAACAACATCGTTATCAATAGGTGGCGCTTTGTTCAGTAAACTATCACTTTTTATTTTTATTCAAATTTTAAATGAAAACAAACAAAAAACTTAAAACAAAAGTAAAGCAAATAAAATTTTATTAGTCAAACATATTTAGCGCGTGTTTCCTTTTAATTTTGCGCTGTTTTCAACAATTTTTGCTTTTGAAATCTAAGCTCAGCTGATACTAAACGGATACTAAATAGTTGCTCAGGTAATACTAAATTTCAGCGCCCCCTACCGGTGAGTAGTGTATATTTTGATTTCTATCTCTATAATTAATTGTCTGCATTCATTATCTCTATTAAACCTTTATTAAAAAATTGTATTCAGAAACATACAATAAAATTTTATTAATTTTGTTTTTAATTCTGGCAACACTTTGTATATTCTCTCTTTTTATTGTTAGTGATACATTCATTTTGTGAATGATTGACTCGGTAATTGTAGGTAAATATATTGTTTTGTAAATTTTGGAAATTAAAATGTTTTATTACAAATCAAAACATATTAAAAAACGATTTTTAACATTACTGAGAAGTAATAATGGGAACAAATTGGGCTAAAGAATTTTTTATATTACGAATACTGAAAGTATTCGAATATAGAGTGTGGTTTTATTATAAATGCATCACTATTTTAGTGAATTTGTTTTTATTTTATTTTCATGAAAATTTGGGAAAATTTTCGAAAAATGAGTTTAGTCTTGGAATTTTTGCAGTTTTTTTGTTTTGGTTCGATACAAAATGTTGCTTTCCATCTATGACTCTTAAACTATTCATTTAATCATTGTAAATTAACGTTTTTTAGTTTTGTACAGTGGTTTTATTTTTCCAAACTTTATCAAACAGATATTTTAGGCTATACCCTGCTTTAAGCGTTTAATAAATTTTTCTTTATTAATCATTTGTGAATATTCTTTTTGTCAAATTAGCTTACAAATCTGTAATTAGGCTATTTTAAAAGTTTTTGAATAACACCCCAGCCAGCAAGAGCGCTCATAAATAAGATTCTTAAATGGCTCACAGAAATGATTACTGTTTTTTTTTTTTTAAAGGACTCTTTTTTTGGTAAAAAATATGAACCCTCAGAAAACAATAAAAAAGTTGTCTCTACAATCTAAAAAGCTGTCTCAAAATGAGGGTTCATTTTTCGGACTCAAAAAAGATTACAAAATTATTTAAATTTATGAGGAAAATTTCGATTTTATACTTTCTTTTTTCTGAGTCATTTCTGAGTACACAGGGGGCTCTTTTGGACGGACCACTTTCATAGAAAAAAGTGGAAAAATGTTTATGTTTTTGGAGCTCATTTGTGAGTCATTAATGATCATCTTTGTTTGCTGGGACAGTAAGTTTTTTATAATTACCCAGCCAGCAATTTCGGAGCGCTCATAAATAAGATTTTTAAATGGCTCATAGAAATGATTATTCCCAGCAAACAAAGATGATCATTAATGACTCAGAAATGAGCTCCAAAAACATAAACATCTTTCCACTTTTTCCTATGAAAGTGGTCCGTCCAAAAGAGCCCCCTGTGTACTCAGAAATGACGCAGAAAAAAGAACGTATAAAATCGAAATTTTCTTCATAAATTTAAATAATTTTGGAATCTTCTTTGAGTCCGAAAAATGAACCCTCGTTTTGAGACAGCTTTTTAAATTGTAGAGACAACTTTTTGGATTGTTTTCTGAGGGTTCATTTTTTCTACCAAAAAAAAGAGTGTTTTCAAAAAAACAATAATCAGCTCTATGAGCCATTTAAAAATCTTATTTATGAGCGCTCCGAATTTGCTGGCTGGGTTGTTTTTTTGAAAATAATCTTTTTTTGGTAGAAAATATGAACCCTCAGAAAACAATCCAAAAAGTTGTCTCTACAATCTAAAAAGCTGTCTCAAAACGAGGGTTCATTTTTCGGACTCTAAGAATATTCCAAAATTATTTAAATTTATGAAGAAAAATTTCGATTTTATACGTTCTTTTTTCTGAGTCATTTCTGAGTACACAGGGGGCTCTTTTGGACGGACCACTTTCATAGGAAAAAGTGGAAAAATATTTATGTTTTTGGAGCTCATTTCTGAGTCATTAATGATCATCTTTGTTTGCTGGGTATGTATATTCAAATTTATCAAAATATTTATATCCCAGCCAGCAAATTCGGAGCGCTCATATATAAGATTCTTAAATAGCTCATAGAAATGATTGTTTTTTTGAAAACACTCTTTTTTTGGCAGAAAATATGAACCCTCAAAAAACAATCCAAAAAGTTGTCTCTACAATCTAAAAAGCTGTCTCAAAATGAGGGTTCATTTTTCGGACTCAAAAAAGATTCCAAAATTATTTAAATTTATGAGGAAAATTTCGATTTTATACATTCTTTTTTCTGAGTCATTTCTGATTACACAGGGGGCTCTTTGGACGGACCACTTTCATAGGAAAAAGTGAAAAAATGTTAATGTTTTTGGAGCTCATTTCTGAGTCATTAATGATCATCTTTGTTTGCTGGGATATAAAATATATCTGTGTCAAATTTTGAAATTAATCTGCAGCTATTTGGCCCTGTGGGCTTACAGCTTGCATGTAAATAAATAAATAAAAAATAAAAAATGTTACACCTTTTTTCTGCGTGTATATTTATGAAACATACAACTAACATTTTTTGGTTATCATTTAATTTATCTTAAAACCCTTTACTTTAATTGTTAAAATTATCCTTTTTATAAATATTTTTAAGAAAAATAAATTAAATATTACTTGGGGATTTTTGATTGCGCCGATTTTTTAAATCAAAGTGTTGAAAATTGCGATTTTTTGAGAAAAAGTGCCGATTTTTCATCAAAATTAACTGGCAGGCCTGTCTACATGGGGTCATATGAATGAAACTTAGCAATTACTTCGAAGTAACTACTTTTGACTTTTAACACCAAATTTATCCATAGACTTGTAGAATAGCATGAAATATAAACGAAAATCAAGAAAATAGCTCCCCTATGCAATACCCATCTGTGGTATAAATTTCAAAGCAAAAAGATAATTAGTTCTCGATTTATATCAATTTTTGTTATTATGCTATCTTAAATTACATTTTTTTTTTGTGAAAATAAATGCTAACTCCCATAGTAAATTTCCAACTTTTTTAAAAAAAATTAATTTATTATAAATCTACCTCACATCTTATTGCATTTGGCATGCTGCAATCTGAAAAAGATTTTGATATCCAATGGCTTGTTTTCGAGATATAGTAATTTTTATAATATTAGTAAATAGTGGTTCCAAACAAAAAAAATTGGTAATATATATGTAACTTTTAAAATATTTATTGAATTGAAATATTATGTATGGGCGATGATAGTCAATGATAAAAGCTTCCAAAATAGGACATGTGTAGTGACTCTGTTACAATACAGCGTGAGTTAGAGAGCGCCAAAGTTGACCACTTCGAGTAGTTTTTAAATTTATCTATCTAATATGGAATAAAACATCTCATAAAATGCAAAACACACAGCTCTACAAAATATGACAATATTTATAAGTTGCAAAACTTTGCTGACTTCGAATCTGCAATTTTTTCAATTTTTTTTTAAATTTTTTCAATTTTTCAGCCGATTTTTTCAATAAAAAATTTTAAATTTTGTAACTATAGCTTCGGAAAGAAAACGCTTTACACAGTTAAGCTTAATTCCGTGCCCCATTTTTCAAACTTAAGTGTGTATCAATATCTCAAAAACTTTTCTAAATATAAACGCTCAAAGTCAAAATTTAAAAATTTTTTTAGGTTTTTTAAAAAAGAAAATTTAAGTATAAGACGAAATCCGATAAAAACATTGCAAATTGCAATAAATTCGCAAAAAAATCAATAGTGAATGAAGTCTGATGTTTTTAGAAAAAAAATTATGTAATAGTAAAGTAGATTTTTAGTACAGTAAAATATTTGTTTGTTCATTTGAGGTCTAAATTTATTAACAAAAGGCTCTAAAAGTGCACATAATTTGTTAATGTAATATGACATATATATAACCCAGTAGCAAATGGTCGAACTAGTTCTAAAACGTACTAGTTTTTTGACTAGTAATTACATAACTAGTTCTCAAAACAATAATTTTGAACCAGATGATATTTTCTGAATTTCAATTGATATTTTCTGAATTTCAAATGACGATTTCTGAATTTCAATTGATATTTTCTGATTTTCAATTGATAATTTCTGAATTTAAATTGATGTTTTCTGAATATCAATTGATATTTTCTGAATTCCAAATGATATTTTCTGAATTTCAAATGATATTTTCTGAATTTCAATTGACATTTTCTGAATTTCAAATGATATTTTCTGAATTTCAATTGATATTTTCTGAATTTCAAATGAAGGTTTCTGAATTTCTATTGATATTTTCTGAATTTCAAATGACGATTTCTGAATTTCAATTGATATTTTCTGAATTTCAATTGATAATTTCTGAATTTCAATTGATGTTTTCTGAATATCAATTGATATTTTCTGAATTTCAAATGATATTTTCTGAATTTCAAATGATATTTTCTGAATTTCAATTGATATTTTCTGAATTTCAAATGGAAAATCTGAATTTCAATTGATGTTTTCTGAATTTCAAATGGAAATTCTGAATTTCAATTGATGTTTTCTGAATTTTAAATGGAAATTCTGAATTTCAATTGATATTTTCTGAATTTCAATTGATAAAGGGTTTTTCAACAGGGACGCTACAAAAGTAGAAAGACAGGGACAACAAACGACGCCATATTTCTTGCCGTTCTTTGACATTTCTCTTCAGTAAGGTTTGCCATTTCATGATGGAAAGATATACGAGCCAACAACGAGTCGAAATTATTAAAGTTTACTACCGAAATTCGGGGTCATTGGCCTCAACGTTAAGAGCGCTACGTCCAATTTATGGTCTTCATAATCGTCCTAGCAGATCAACAATTGAGCGTCTAGTGGAAAAATTTGAATCCACAGGCACAGTACAAAATGTTCCCATGCCAGTGAGACAAAGAAGTGCCCGTAGTGTCGAGAATATTGTGGCCGCTGAGTCTTCAGTTGAAGAAAGCCCAAATGTGTCTCTCACACGTCGTTCTCAAGCGTTGGGCATCTCTGTGACGTCGTTGTGGCGAATTTTGCGAAAATATCTTGGCCTACATACTTATAAGATCAAATTGACGCAAGAACTGAAGCCGCTTGACCACCAGAAGCGTCGTATGTTCGTGAATTGGGCTGAACAACAACTTGAAAATGATTCCGATTTTCATCGAAAAATCATCTTCAGCGATGAGGCTCATTTCTGGCTGAATGGCTTCGTCAATAAACAAAATATGCGTTATTGGTCAGACAGCAACTCACACGTCATCATTGCATCCCGAAAAAATTACGGTTTGGTGCGGTTTATGGGCCGGCGGCGTCATTGGGCCGTACTTCTTCCGTGATGATCAACGCCGGCACGGTACTGTGAATGGGAATCGCTACCGTTCAATAACCGAATATTTTTGGCCCCAATTGGATGATATGGACTTAGAGGACATGTGGTTCCAACAAGACGGCGCCACAAGCCACACAGCGAATGTCACAATCAATTTATTGCAAACCAAGTTTGGAGAACGTGTTATCTCACGAAATGGTGCAGTCGATTAGCCGCCTCGGTCGTGCGATTTGACGCCGTTGGACTATTTCTTGTGGGGCTACGTCAAATCTATGGTCTATGCCAACAAGCCAGCGATGATGGATGAACTTCGTACGAATATCGAACGTGAAATTGCAGCAGTATCGGCCGATTTATGCTTGAAAACCGTCGAAAATTGGGTTCAGCGTCTGGACTTCTGCAAGCGTGCCATGCAAAAGAGATCGATTTCCATACATAATGGCATCAAACGTACTTTCACAGGAATAAAGAATTTCATTGATATTCGAAACCGTTTTTGTTTTATTTAAAAAAACTTTTTTAGCGCTCTTATTGAAAAACCCTTTATTTTCTGAATTACAATTGCAAAAGGTGTAGTTATACAATCATTTTGCTATAAATGCAATGAAAACTAAGGCAATGGTATTTTCTCCTAACGGTAATTGTTTAAAAGGGTTATGAGATACTTATATTCATTGCGTGGTCGTAGTCATGTTTCTATGTTTGTAGAACGTTTTTTGGGAACGTCATTTTTTGACTTCATTAAAATTCGGTTGCTACTGCATTTTTATAGTGGAAATTAATTTTAAAGAGTGGAATGCTGTAATTTATTAATTGGCCAATGAGGCTTTCTAATTACAAATGTTAAAATAAATAAATAAAAATAAGACTAGTACCAAAGTGGGAGTTTGGCGACAATTGCCCCCATCCCTATAACATCTCCATGCTAAATTCTACAGTTGTTTGTATGGAGAGGCGGTACAACTCGTACTAGTTGCCTGGTTTAAATAAACTGGTACATAACTGGTTCCGAACTAGTATTTTTTGCTACTGGGAAATTTTGGACCGTTTTCTTTCCAAATTGGCTTTGATATTTAAAATCAGACTTCGTTTTATATTTAAATTTTTTTTTAAAAACCTTAAAAAATTTTTAAATTTTGACTTTGACCAACTATATTTAGAAACGTTATTGAGATATTGATACACTTAAGTTTGAAAAATAGGGCACGGAATTAAGCTTAAACTGTGTAAAGCGTTTTCCTTCTGAAGCTACACAGAGAAAAAAACAGGTGGAACTTTATCTAAGTGCTATGCAATTATACAACTACATAAGTTCGAACTAAGTTTTACAATTTTCTAGCAAAATATACAGTGAGCATAGGGTTTGGGGTTCGGGAATTCCCGGGCGGGAATTCCCGGGAAATCCCGGGAAAAGTTTGCCGGGAATTCCCGGGAAAATAATATATTTTTCCCGGGAAAACGGGAAATTTTAAAAATATTACATTTTTTAATTTGTTTTTGTCTGGAATAGAATTTTTTTTTTTAGTCATAAAAAACATTTTAAACATCAAAACAAAAATGTCATTGTTAAAATCTTTTAAAAGGAAATCAATTTATTTGACACACACAAAAAAATTTTAACAAAATAACCCCAGGTTATATAATTAATTTTATAACCTGGGGTTGGTTTATATATTAGGAAGATGTAATGCTGATGAAATAAGAAGAATTGTAGAAATAAGACTAGAAGAGTTTTATTTGTCTTTGGAAAATAACATTGTGGCGACCATATCTAATGGGCCAAATGCGATGAAACGGTTTGTTTCCGACAGTCTAGTAGTGGGTGCTTTCTGCTGGAATCATGCAATTCATTTGGCAGTGCTTAGAGTAATTTATGTGAAATCAAATGTTCAACATTCTGATATTTTTACTTTGAATTCTCACTACACAGACTGAATTTGTACTGAAATAGTGTTTTTTTAACAAAAATTACTTATATAGGTGGTTTTCATTAACAATTTTGTTCAAAAATATTTCCCGGGATTCCCGGGAATCCCGGGAATCAAATATTTTCATTCCCGTTTCCCGGGAAATAAAAAAGTCCGGGAAATCCCAAACCCTAAGTGAGCAGCATAAGTCATGGTACCCCACTTGAAATAAAAGTGATTTTAAAATTTCTCAAAAAATATATTACAAAATTAGTAATATTTATTTTTATCTCCTGCATAGGCGTACCTAGACCATTTTTCTGGGGTGGGCAAGGGACCCATTTACATTCGGCTGTTTATTTGCCCATTCTCAGACTCTTAGGCCGAGTGTTTGGGATGTCAGTTAAACTTTGTTTAGTGAAACCGAAAACGAATTATGTAAGTCATTACCAAGTTTATTAACAAAAATTTGACGGAACAACTTTTCTCAATTAGAATTTTGATATTTATTGAAATAAAACCAAATAAACCGAATTTTAGTAGGGGTATTCCAGTTACCAACTGCGTTAAACTAAGTTTAAAGATAATCTAAATCCTATTATACTTAAAATTGTTTCATAAAAAAAACTTGTAAAAATGATAAAATTTTCATAATCACCTCCATTTTTTTATAGAAAACTATGAAAAAAGCATCTATTTTTTAAAAGATGTTCATCTTAGATTTTTTGCTACTACAACATATTGAAATTTCATCAAAATAGTAGTGTTTAGTTTGAAGTAACTTCCTTGTGAGATATTAACTAATTATTCCTCTAAAACACTATTAATCCTAAAATATTTATCTTAACAAAAAAGATTCTGATACATCTTCCTTTTCAAAATTCTTTTCGATTTTCGTATCAAATGCCTTCAGATACTTATTGTGATTTGTGATTCTAATAAATTTACTTAAAGAAAAACTCTTAGGGCCAGTTTTACAATTAGAACTAGAATTAGAAGATCGATTTGTTTCTTAAATATTTCTTAAGTTAGAATTTTTCCAACAAAACTTCTAGATTTATTTTCTGACTATAAAACTGACCCTTAGATTTCAAGAAATTATTTTTTCAGGAAACCACTAGACATTTTCCCAACCAAAAATACGAGATTAAATGATATTAAAAAAAAAAAAATATTGTGATACTTTTTGCCATCAAAATCATAGATAAAAGAATTATAGGTAGATTTTTCTTTTAATTCTGGGGTGGGCAAAAATCAGTCTAGGGTGGGCTTTGCCTATCCCAGACCGGCCTAAGTCCGCCAATGATCTCATGTATTAACTTGTGTACTATAACCAAAGAAAAAATGAGTCATGTACATGCGAAACAAAAAAATACAATTTCGAATTTGCAACTACTCAATATTTTTGCACAGCAAAAGTTTTGGTACCCTTTACAAGCATTTTGAAAAAGCCATTGCAGCTCTGTTGTTCTTAATAAATCTCTTTTGGTATTTATAACTGTACATTTCAAACATAATATATGAATTTCTAATTTGAAAAAAGTATCAAAAAAATTGTTTTATTAAAAAAAGTGAAGTAACATGATTTGTAAAAATGTCTCGAAGGAACGAAAAATAATAATTAATAGCCACGAAATGGGAAAATATTTTCAGAAATTGCTAATATAATAAAAAGAAGCAAATCGACAATACAAAACATTAGTAATCAATTCAAAGAAGAGAAAAAGAATTGAAAATAAACCACGAACTGGACATCCTGCAAAGTTAAGTAATAGAGAAGATAGAAAAATAGAAGCTAAAATTGAGGAAGATCTAATTAAAAGTGCAATTAAGATAGCTGCAGAGTTGAACGAATCTTTTGACAATAGTGTTTCTGCAGACACGGCACGTACAGTATTGTTCGAAACCTAAGCAACTTCTCCTAATAAAATAATGAATGTCTTATCAATTCTTTTTAAATTGATTTATAAAAAATAACACTTTTAATTTTTATTATGTTATGTGCCTACATTCTAATAATAACAAGAAAAATTTAATTCCATTTCCTTGCCAGTAAAAAAAAAAAACAAAAACGAAATTGACTCCATATATTATTGTTCGAAACTTAAGCAACTATTTTGTTGTTGTATTTTTTTTGCAACAAATGAACAAAAATTTTGTAACGTTTATTTAATTCCCGTTTAGTTTGACACAGAAAATTTAAATTTTTTTTGTTTCTGTAGATTTAGAATTAATTACTTAGAAGTGCAGCTATGGCGCGTACACGTTACGGAACCGATTTTAAGCTCAAAATTTTTGAACTATTTAATAAGGGCCAATCGCAAGTCTCTATAGCTAACAAATTAAGCATTAACAAATCAATAGTTTCGCTACTAATTAAAAAGTACAAAGCTACTGGAATAGTAGAGAAAGCCAATACTAGAGGGCAACCTCGAAAAACTTTACATCGAACAGATTGAAAATTGTCCGATTAATTAAGAAAAAAACCCTTTATTTCTTCCAAAGATGTTGTGAGTGAGCTTAATATCAATATTAGTTCGAGCAGTGTGAGAAAACGATCATTGGAAAATAATTTGAGAAGCTTCATGCCATCTAAGAAACCTATACTGATAAAGAAACATTTAAAAAAGAGGTTTGCCTAAATGATTTTGCAACGTATTCGTTAATTTTCATTAGTTTTATGAAATTTAAGGTTGGATTTTACAAAAGCTCACGCAAATTGGGCTGTGGGGAAATGGAAAATAGTTTTATTCAGCGACGAGTCTAAATTTAACCTGTTAAATTCAGATGAAGTATGCCACGTTCGAAGACCGAAGGGAAAACGATTACATCCGCGTTATTATAAAGGAACAATAAAGCATTAGGGGCGGATATGTAATGGTGTGGACCTGCTTTTCGACGAGTGGAGTTGGCCTTTTGTTGAAATAGAAATAAAAATGGATCGCTTTGTTTATATGGGTATTTTAGCCAAACACATGCTTCAATATGCCAAATTGGAAATGCCACTTCGATGGGTGTTTCAGCGTAATAATGACCCAAACTCTCGTCAAAGTGGGTCAGAGAATGATTACCTGTTTATGGGATTCAATTATTGGATTGACCAGCTCAATCTTCAGACTTGACTCCCATAGAAAACCTATTCGGCATTTTGAAGCGCAGTGTCGGAACTCGCCGTTTTAGTAATAAGCGGGAGCTGATAAATTGCTTAAAATCAGAAGGGGAATAAATACCAACCACAACACTATCAAATCTAATAGATTCTATGGCAAAACGATGTGCGGAGGTCATATGCAAGAAAGGGTATCATAGGAAGTACTGAAAGTTGCTTAAGTTTCGAACAATAATATATCCCTAGTAAAAATTATTTTTTTATATTCATATATGATTTTTATACAATCATTTATGATTTTATACAATTATAACTTGTCGAGTATTGTGAAACATATATTTTTATATGATTATATCAAAAGATATTTAATTATATAAAATTATATTAACCAGATCCACCATTTTTCGGAAAAATGTAAAAAAAACTATGCATTTCAGACAGTCGCCATTTCAAATGGTCATCATTTATTGCTGGCTTTAAATCAGTAAAGAAATTAAAAATCATAATTTGGAGATAAATTAGAAACGTTCTCCATAGAAATAATTTCAGATTTTGAGGCTAAAACATATCAGATTCTACAGAAAGATTAGCTATTATACGAAATATTGTAGGTTTTGTTAACTATTTCGTTAGAAAAATCATCAATTATGCCTTCAGATTTTGAAAATATTTTTTTATATTGATAAATCTTCAGATTTACCTTGACCTTTTGCCGCCAAGAAAATTATATTTATATAGAGAAAACATCTAATTTTAAATTCTTCCTGCTGTAGAAAAACTATTTAAGATTCAGCAAATTTTTACTGAACAATATTTTTTGTTAGTCCTATACTTTTGTAATTTTAATAAACATGCAGGAGCACCAGAGTCTTAGCAATATTTCTTTTCGAAACAGACTTTTACCATTCTTTCCAAAAGTTTAAAAATCTGCTAACAACCTCTGACAGGGTTTTCGGGCTGTACTTTAAGGTCATTTCGATTGCCGTTAACAATCAGATGTTGGTTTTCAAATTGGAACTCTTTTGGAAGTGATCTAGTGTGAACTTAAGTCAGAAATGCCAAACTAACTTTTCTTATTTCTTCTTTTTAGAAATTCGTAAATATTGTTATGCCAATATTTAACAAAAAGTTGGCATGACTGGTAAAGATATTCAACTTTAACCCAATTCAGAGAAGCTGTATATTTGTGTGGGGACTGTGATATTTGTAAATCCTGTTATTTCTTGAATTCGAGAAGTTTTTCAAGACATTTTTCATATAGATATTGAATTATTTAAAAAAGTGCTAAAAAATTTCAATATTTTTAAAAAGTGCTAAACTAGCACCTAGCACTTTTTTTAAATTTTTGGGTGTTAACTCCCAAAAAAAGTGCTAGATCTAGCACCTAAAGTGTTAAATGGCAAGGCTGCTTATGCTGCTCACTGTATATAATTTTTCGGATATTTTCCGCTACACATGTACAGCTATGGACATATAATTGGCACAAATTTAAATTGCGCATCAATTTAAGTATATTCCAACTAAATATATTTTAAACTGCAAGTTTTATCTCTTCTGATTATTGTTGAAAAAATGTTCCTCAAATGTTCCGTTATGTTTTGCTTATTATTTACCGTTATCATTTTTGCGTTAACAAAGCTGATTTAAAGTGGACATATAAATGGCACAATTTACTTAAAATAGGCAGTAGTCGTGTAGATTTAATTCAAAGCAATAAATATTTTTAAAAAATTTTTAAAATGGGATCAGGAAAACATACCACAGGTGAGGAAAGGCGGATCATGTGGAAAATGTATGAAGATGGAAAAAAGTAGCGGAAATTGCTGAGATAATGCAAATTTCTCGCAAAAAAGTCTACAATGCAATTAATTCTTGTGTTGAGGATCCCGATATATTGACTAAGGGTAAAATTCGGAAGCCAAGGCCACGAAAAACAGATGAGCGTACGGATGCACGAATGGTGAAAATTGATCCATTCAAGTCATCAAGGCAGGTAGCATCGGATATTAATGAAAATTTTAACATGGAAATATCAAGCAGACTTGTCAGAAGAAGACTAAACGAGGCAAATTTGTTTGGGCGCATTTCAAAAAAAAAGCCCCTGCTCTCAAAAAAAAAAAATATTTCAAAAAGACTAACCTTCGACAGAACCCATAAGGAAAATCCCATTAGTTTTTGGAAAAACGTGTTATGGAGTGACGAAACAAAAATTAACAGGATATGACCAGATGGCAAAATCTTTGTTCGTCGTCCTAAAGGCCAAGAGTTTAATCCTCGGTTCACTCAGAAGACGGTAAAACATGGAGGTGGCAGTATTATGGTTTGGGGTGCATTTTCTTGACATGGCGTAGGTCGGCTTATAAAAATCAATGGAAAAATGGACAAGTTTCAGTATTTAGATATTTTAAAAAACCATATGGAGCCATATGCCTTCAACTCCATGCCAATAAAATGGAAATTAATGCAAGATAATGACCCCAAACACTCCTACAAACTAGTCAAAAAATGGTTTTGTGTGGAGAAGATTGATGTTTTGGATTGGCCAGCCCAGAGCCCTGACTTAAATCCAATAGAGAACCTGTGGAATGAAGTCAAGGTTGAAATCGCCAAGAAAAATAACAAAAATATGGACGAACAAAACAAAATGCCAAAAACTAGTGGAAAGTATGGGTCGCAGGTGCGAAGCTGTCATCAGAAACAAAGGCCACAGTACTAAATATTAACGGTAAAATATTTGTGCATACCAAAAAATTTAACAAATGCAATATTAAAACCATTTCTTTTCTTTTTTTAAGATTGTGCCATTTATGTGTCCAGCTCATTTCAATGGGTTTTTTTCATAATGATAAGTTTTTATTTACATTAATGAATTTCAATTAAAGTTTATAGCAATATTAAATGTGCATAATAAACATTTGGAAAAAAACAAAAACTTGTTGGTTGTTAATAGTATTTGCAATATAGTAGCATAAGAAAGAATTCATGGTAAAATGTGCCTTTTATATGTCCATAGCTGTATATATTTTGCAAGGATTGTATATATTTTGCAAGGATTGTATATATTTTACAAAGAAATATGCATATTTTACTAGAACTTTGTAAAACTAACTTAAAAATTATGTAGTTGTATAATTACATAGCTCTTAGGTAATATTCCCCCTATTTTTTTCTGTGTGTATAGTCACTAAATTATAAATTTTTTATTGAAAAAATCGGCTGAAAATTTTAAATCGCGAATTGCGCAAAACCTAGAGCCACTTTGACCAAACTGGTTACAGATTCGAAATCAGCACCCCCTAATTATCCTAAAACCACTGCAATAACATTCACCTTTTTTTTGTAGAGCAGTGTAATAAACATTTTTTAAAAAAAATTGCAATTTTATTTTCCGACAAAATATGCTAACTCGAAAATATATTTGTGTTTTGATATACTAAAATATCTCAAAAAATACGCAAAGAAGTGCAAAATATGAAATTTTTTGCATAGGTATAAATTAAGGCTGGTTTACACTATTATGTGCTAATTCATAAAAAAATATATGTTGTCTTTCCAAATTTCTATAGCTAAAGTACACATTAGGTTTGTTCCACGCAATTCTGGGTAAAGTCTGGTAAAATGAGAGTAAACAAAAAAATATCTCAAAAAATGGTAAAATTGCTCACAATACCTGGAACGCACAAAACCACATTTCCAGCCCAAAAATTAACGTCAAAGTTATTCATATAAACAAATGATATTTTTAAGAATAAAATATCGAAGGGAATAAAGAAAAAATGTTAGAACGTGGTATTTGTTAACGATATTAATTATTGTTTACAAGTTTTGTTAATATTTTAATTATTTTTACAAATTTAAAACAGCTGATTTATAAACAACTAGTGATTTGACAGTTTTACCATTTTACCCGCAAAAAAAGTACGGGTAACATCTGGTAAAAAGAGAAACAAATTATTCTCTCATCAACGCTCTCATTTACCCAATTTTTAACAATAGAAACGCTTTTTGGTAAAATTGGGTTCCCGCGGGTACCCGCGGTAATGTACGTGGAACAGAGCTATTATGTCTGTTCCCGTACTTTACCGAAGTTACACAAACTAGCCCAAAGGCGTTCCCGTACTCAAAATTGCGTGTAAATTGTTGTTGTTTGGGCTGTTTTGGGTTCCCGCGCGTACCCGCGGTAACGTACGGGAACGCGCATATTTCGTTTAATAAAGAGTTATTAGAAATCTTGATTCATAATCATATTTTTTTTTTTTTTGAGTTCTAAGGTACAGTTAAATGTACCGTTAAATGGCGCTGTTACCAAACAGACATATTGCCAGGTTATAAACACGATGCGTATTGATACGCAATATAAAAAAAAAAAAACAATGTGATAAACAACACAGACGCACAGGAACAGCAACAACACATACACAACCCATTCCTTCACAATGGAGGTTACGCGCAATTAAGTCCTAATACGTCAGAATAAAACAGACGCACTGGAACCACAGCAACACATATACGACCATTGCCTTCACAATGGAAGCTAAGCGCGACGAAGCCCCAATACGCCCGAAAAGGTTTGCATGTGATTAGACTGCACAGTGTAAAAAAATATGACTTACACTGAAAATAAATTAAATTTAATAATTAACAATCAAATTAGAATAAAGGTTTTTAAGATAAATTAAATAATAACAAAAAAATGTTAGTTCAGATATTAACTTTTGCCAATACTACATAAATTAGTTCCACAATTTTTAGAGATATTTTTTCTCTGAAAAAGATAATTCTATTTTCAATCAATTCGCATAAAGAGGTTTTGTTTTTATGAATCAGTGAATAATTTATGATATAACAACTTTAAATCAATGATTTGATATTGAATAAAGTGAGATAATGATTTAGAATAATTTATATCGAATTAATATTGATTCGATTAAATAATTTATTTTATGAAATAATTCGCGAAGTACAAATCAATTTAACCATTGTTAGTTGAAATGATTTGTTAAAATTTTATTAATTATCTTGATTATATAAAATGAGTCAACAAAAATCAAACTGATTCTTTGAATAAGATATTTATTGAACAAAGTAGCAAATAATTAAATCTATAAAATGATTAAATGATGCGAATCGTCCGGATAAAATTGAATCAGATTTCAAAATGAAATTAAAAAATTATGTTTTTAAAATTTAGCAACATATCGTCCTCTTGCTACGTATTTCAACAAGTTGTATAATACTTTTACAAAATATGGCATATTGTTTTTCTTACATTTTGGAGAAATACAAAAATTTTAATATGACATACAGTTGTATAAGAATATTGCTTAGGGTACATTTAGCTTCCAATTATTGAATTTCAAATTCATTTAGTAAAATACAAAATTCTGTAAGAATTTCAAAGATAGAATTATTTTATTATTTATTAATATACAAAAAAAAATTAAAATTGCGTGTTTTTTGAATTAAAAAAAAATCGGCATTTTTCGACCAAAAATCGGCAAATCGGCATTTTGCATATTTTTCAATAAAAAATCGGCAAATTTGGCAGACCTGAAGTGAAGATGTATTTTCTTAAATTAGAGAACTAATGATGTGCTCAGATAAATTTAAAAGCCATTAAAAATATTTTTTTTATTTATAAAGCAAATCAATGGACATGTGCAGTGTTGCCATATAGCCAGTTTTAACTGTTTTTTACAGTGTTGGGGTCAGTACGTGGGGGCTGTAACTTTGGGGCTACGATGTGGCTGTGTTGGATGTCAGGTCAATAAGGTGGCGTCAATGGGAGCTTCCTTACCCTTTGTTGTTCTTCCTTTTTTTCCAATTAAACACACACTTTCTTTTATTGTTAGATTAGTTTTAAGTTTTCTTTATTTCTTTTATATATTTTATTTATTATTTAAGTCTTGTTCTGTAATTTTTTCTTCTTTAATTTCACAAGTTTTTCTTTACAATTTTTCCTCTTTTGTTGATTTAGTTTTAATTTCCTTCAAATTTTCACTTCTTATTTTACTTTTTCAATTTACAATTTTAAGTTTTTCACTCTTCACTTTCTTTTTTTGTTTTTGTTTAAAACTTGTTGCTGTCTGTTGCTGTGTTTGCCGGCCGATCGATCACGAAATTTAAGAAACAATAATAATAAAAAGGATAGTGCCCTGAAGATGTGGAGTACCGAGTTTTTCTCATGCGAATACCCGGTACCCACACACTCAGGGCGCGATCACAACAGAGTTTAGGGCCAAATCACATACGCAGTGGCGGCGGCATTTTACCGCCACGCGACCTTCGCGCGTTATGTGGTTTGGGCCTTAACATAATTGAAAGGGCCGACGGCACGGCGTAAACATACCGCCGCCCTTGCACTAACAGTGCAACAAACCAATGCAATCACCAGCACCAGCAGAGCAACAAAAAAAAAAATTACTTATAAATTTTAAATACAAATTACAAAAGGAGATCATTCAAATTTAATAAGATTTTGAACTAAGTTTAAGAAAATACAAAATTCATAAAAGGCAATGATTTTAAAATTAATACGTGCTCGATGAGCAAAAAAAAAAAAAAAAATTATTATAATCAATAAAAGACGTTAATTCAAAAATATGTGCTCTATGAGCAAAAAAAAAAGTGTAAATATACAATTAAAATTGAGTTTTAAGAAACAATTCAAATAGAAAAATTAAATATATACATGTTTGTTCTAACTTGGGCCCCGCATCTTCTTCCTCGCACTAATAATCAAGGTAGTCCGGATCGGTTTCATCCACACCTTCGCCAAAATCAGCATCGCCAAAATTCGTCTCTTGTATACAAATTTATAAGGGTTTGCCCTCAGCGGCCCGTTAAAGCTTCTTGGGCAACTGGTTGAGGCAACGTGTTATGCTTCTGACGACAACGTTTGCAGCAATCAAGGCTTCGGCAATCTCGAAGCAAATGCGACTGGGCCGAGTAACTAACAGAAAGGCCCTTTTCAGCTTCAAAAAACGCATACATCGGCGCATGGCGTGCAATCGAGTGCATATGGGGCAACCATAATTCGTGTTGAACCATCTCAAATCGCTCATATTGTGCTGCAAGTAAATATAAACGTTAAATTATAACGAACAAAAGGTGCAAGGAAAAACGTGGAGTAAAGGAACTTAGTTTTCAGGACAACGTGGCAATAAAACCAATTTATGAATTGGCCGTTTGACAACTCCATTCTGAGTTTTAATGTCGACAACTCGCACTCGATCATCTGAGCCGGGATAAACTTTAACTATACGACCTAAACGCCAATCAGTGGGGCAAAGTGGTTCATTTCGAAGCACCACAAGGTCGTTTTCTTGCAGATCAATTTGGGGTGTTTTCCATTTGCTGCGTTTATGCAATTCTTTCAGATACTCGTCTTTCCAGCGCCGACATATTTCATGTTGCATTGCCTTTATTTTTCGCCAACGATTTAGAAGACTAACAGCGGATGTGAGTTCTTCAGGTTCAGCCGGCGTAAGCATCGCCGAACCAATTAAAAAATGACCAGGAGTAAGCGCAGACAAATCTTCGATGTTTTCAGACAAAGGGCCAAGTGGACGAGAGTTAAGGCACGATTCTATCGTTGCTAGCAGGGTAGAAAACTCCTCAAATGTATATTTCAATTGACCAGCCATTTTTTTAAAATGCGTTTTAAAACTTTTCACTCCTGCTTCCCATAGTCCACCCATGTGCGGAGCTGCAGCGGGAATAAAGTGCCACAGTAAACGCTGAGGTTCGTATTTTAAAACGGCGTGACCGCGAATGTCTTTTACGCATTTTTCGAAGTTCGAATCAATCTCCTTTGCTGCGCCAACAAAATTTCTGCCGTTGTCGGAGTAGACACAATTTGGGCAACCGCGACGGGCTACAAAACGAGCGAAAGCTGCTAAAAAAGCTGGAGTTGATAAATCGCTGACTGCTTCGAGGTGGATTGCCTTTGTAGCGAAACAAACAAAGAGACACACATAACCTTTACTTATTCTGGAGTAACGATCGGTGAAACTTTTTATTTCGAAGGGGCCAGCGAAATCGACGCCCGTGTTGGCAAATGGGCGACTCAAAGTTGTCCTTTCGTCGGGCAAAGCAGCCATAATTTGTCCTTGACGCGTTTTTTTGTGTAAAATGCATTCCTTGCAGTTATTTACGCAGGTTTTAATCAGATTTTTTACTTTAATAATCCAGCACTCGTGTCGAATCACACTATGGACTAACCGTAAGCCGCCATGATGAGTCATTTTGTGGGCAAAATCGACGTACAGGCGAGCTAATCTGCTGCGATAGGCCAAAATGATGGGATATTTTTCTGAGTACGAGAGACTGGATGCTGAAGTAAGACGACCATTGGCACGAATAATTTTATTTTCATCTAAAAACGGCGTAAGCGTCAACAAAGGGCTACTAGATTCAACTTTCCCATTTTCAGCCAAGCAATTATAATCTTTAGGAAAATATATCTGCTGGGACAACGAAAAAAGACGATTCCTTACAAATCTTAACTCCTCAGCAGAGAGCCTTACAGAATGAATAGTTTGACGAGTTTTTAAACGAGCATTATTAAAAAAGCGAAAAATGTATGCAATTACGTGAATAGCTTTGGGCAAACTGGAAAAGCGATCCAAAATATCTTCATTCTCAGACGATCTAGCAACATGAACCTGGATACTCTTCATTTCCTCTGTCGTTTCATAATCAGAGGGCAACGCCGGCCACGCAGATTTTTGTAATTTGAGCCACTCAGGACCATGCCACCATAGCTTGCAAGATTTTAATTCCGATGGGATCAGCCCCCGGGTTGCTAGATCGGCGGGATTATCCTGAGAAATTACATGGGCCCATTTTTTATTACCAACTTTTCCCAAAATTGTGGCAACTCTGTTAGCCACAAAAGTTTTCCAACTACATGGAGGTTTTTTCAGCCATGCTAAAACAATCGTTGAATCAGACCAAAAATACAGCGAAGATTCTTTTAAATTGAATTGTGGCATAATACTGTCAACCAGTTTTGCTAAAAGCACAGCACCACACAATTCTAAGCGAGGGATCGACGGTTTTTTAATTGGAGCGACTTTTGATTTTGAAGTCAACAGATTTGAAAAAATTGTTTCACCAATTTGAACCCTTGCGTATAAAGCAGCAGCATACGCCAATTCCGATGCGTCACAAAAGCCATGAAATTCTATATGAGCATTTGGAGAATATTGAATCCAACGTGGAATTGTAATTGTATCAATATCGTTGTATTGAGAAACAAAAGACTGCCAATTTTGTAAAGCCGCTGGTTTAATTTTCTCATCCCAGTCAATTTTATCGAGCCACATTTGCTGCATCAAAATTTTTGCGGTGATAATTACTGGAGCTAACCAACCAGCGGGATCAAAAAGTCTTGCAATTATAGAAAGAACTTCCCTCTTAGTATAAGCAGATTTGAGCGGAATTTTCTCCGTCGTAAAATAAAAATAATCAGCTGACGCATTCCAGCGAACTCCCAGAGTTTTTGCGTTGCTTTCCTCATCAAAACATAAGAAATTTTCATTTAACAAATGATCTGCGGGCAACCCATCTAAAATTTCTTTTGAATTTGAAGTCCATTTTCGTAAATCAAATCCAGCTGATTTTAATATTTCAATTAGCTGATTACGGGCCCTTAAAATGACTTCTAAACTGTGCGCACCTACTAAAGCGTCATCTACATACATGCACTCTCGTAGAATTTTAGCACCACATGGAAAATTACGTTCCTCATCATCAGCCAGCTGCAACAACGTTCTGAGAGCCAAATAAGGAGCGCAATTAACGCCAAAGGTAACAGTTTTCAACTGATAATCCTGCACTTCTTCGTCAGGAGATCCACGGAAAATAATTCGTTGAAAACGAGCGTGTTCAGGGTTAATTAAAATTTGCCGGTACATTTTTGAAATGTCCGCATTAAAAACGAATTCATAAAATCGCCATTTTAAAATCAAAAAAACTAAATCTTTTTGAAGCACGGGCCGAACGTGCAAAATGTCATTCAGACTTCTCCCACTGGATGTAATGCTTGAAGCATTAAAGACCACTCTCAATTTCGTTGTGGTACTTTCAGGCTTAAAAACGCCATGATGTGGCAAATAATAACTCGGGCCAACTACAGGATTTTCAATTTTTTCCATATGTGCCAAAGTTAAATATTCTTTTACAACCTCATCATACAGAGCCTTATTTTCAGGCTTTTTCAGCAAAGATTTTTCGTTTCTAAGAAACTGACTTAGAGCTATGTGTCTATTCGGGCCAAGAGATGAAAAATCAGCTTTGAAGGGCAAATCAACTACGTATCTCCCTTCTGTATTCCTCAAAGTAGTGGACCGAAAAATCTCCTCACATAACTTATCTCCTTCCGAGATTACAGGCTTACGAGAAACTTCTTCAAGCTCCCAAAATTTTGACAATTGATCATCAATCGCAACTTTAGTGAAAAAAGATCTACTAACTGGACGCAGCGGTTTCGTAGGGCCAGTTACAATCCAGCCAAATATTGTTTCCTGAGCAACTAATGAATTAAAAATACCATGCTGAACTCCCTTACACAAAATCGCTGGATATGATTCACCGCCTAAAAGCATATCAATGGGACCGCTTTCGTAAAACTTTGGATCAGCAAATTTCAAATTTGGTAGATTCATCAGTGCAGTAGGATTAAAACTTTGCGTTGGGGTATCTATAGTTACTTGAGGTACCACTAACGCATCAATTTCAATAGAAAGGTTTGGATTTACTATTGAAAACATAGAAAAAGTTGTCATTTTTTCAATTTTACTGACAACTTCACAGCCCAGACCTGTTACATCAGCTGACACAGGCACGGTTGGCAGTTTTAATAATTTCTGAATTTTTCGTGAAATAAAACTTTCTTCAGAACATGGGTCAATTAAGGCTCTTACTTTACAACTAGCACCTTTATAAACAATATTAACCCACGCAGTACCAAGCATAACTTTTTTGGCCACAGAGTGATAATGACTTTGAACAACATTAGACGAACTTGTATTCGAAATGGACTGTATTCTAGATTGAGCAGAAGTCGACGGAATGTTATCACGAGCCGCATTATTTCCCTGAGACACATTATTCGATTGGTTTCTTTGGCCTCCCTTTTTTATGAATTCTTTGTGTAAAAGAGTGTGGTGTTTTCTACTGCATTTTGAGCAACCAGTAGAATTCGGACAATCAGCAAACATATGACCAGTTTTCAAACAATTAAAACAATAATTAAATTTCCTCAATGTTTCAGCACGATTTTTATTATCCATATTTAAAAATTTACGGCATTTGCTTATAGCATGATTTTCCTTACATAATTTGCATTGAGCAATATCAACTTTAGTGTGATGTGTTCTAAATTGTTTGGGTTTATTGGCACTTGTATTATTTATTTGACCAAAGGTTTGGGAACTACTGGCACGCATTTTACCAACACTTTCTAGAGCTTGATATCTGTCGGTCAAAAATTCATTAAATTCACTCCATTTAGGAATTTCCTTTTTATTTTTCACGGATTGTTCCCAAAGATTTAAAGACAACACCGGGAGCCTAATTGAGCAATGAAATACAAACAGTGGTTCCCACGCCTCAACATCAATTTTGTATAATTTTAAAATTGACATAATATTGTTTACTCCTCTTTGGAGCCCTTTAATTTCAGTTGCGGACTCGCCCTGGCATGGAGGCAACGCGTATAACGCTGTCATTTGTTCATTAAATAATACGCGCCTATTTTCATACTGGGTTCTTAAATTTTCCCAGGCAACCTCAAAATTTTCTGCCGTAATGCTAATGTTAGCATTTACTGCACGGGCATCACCAGTTGTCTTTTGAAAAAGGCAGCACAATTTAGCCACAGGATCTAATCGCTCATTATTAATGTAAATCGCAGTAAACAAATCCCTAAAGGTGGGCCACTGCGAATAAGTACCATCGAAAACCTCAACTTCACATGCTTGTATTGGTAGTGAAGTCCCTTGTTTGGGAACCACTGTACTAGACTCTGAAGATTCTTCCCTAGTTAACTTTCTTTTCGCCTTTGCGATATAATTTATACATTTAACGTTGATTTTATAAATTAGGTTATATTTTGTGTGAACAGCCACCATTTCTTTTTTCTTCTCGAGTGGTTCACTTGAACAACTGTCATATAAACCTTTAAATTTTGTCCACAGTTTAGTCAACTCTGTTTTTTCAAACTCTAGGGCCTCTAATGTGTATGAGGAAAAATCTTCATCCTTGAGCCGAGACTCGAATCTGACTATTTCGTCAGCTGCTTCGTTAAACTTGTCTACATTCGACATTTTGTTGACCTTTTCTATAAGTCGTAGTGAAATTGTAGTTGAAATTGATAAAAATAGCCCAAGATTCAAAACTTGGTAAAACTGTGCAAGTTTTGTTGAAGAAAAACAATCTGTAGTAAAAGGGCCAACAAACTTGGTAAAATAATGAAAGTTTTATTAAGCGAAAGAAGTTTTCGTTTAAGATGCAAAAAAAACTTGGTAAAATGGTGAAAGCCGTATAAAATTTCCTTCCGCAATCGAAATTAACAGCAAACTTGGTACAAAACAAATGCCAAGGACAAAATTGCACCGCAAATTAATATAAGAACCAAAAATCCAATAATAAATTTCCAAAAAACCAGTAGAAATTTGTAAAAAAATCAACGAGTGGCTTTAAATGGCGTTAAATTTGTGCAAACGTTGATAATTCTTATAAAAAAAATTCAAAATGTTTTACAAAAAACAATAAAAAGGCTTCCAGCATACGTATTTTCAATTAAATGTAAGATTCAAGCAGCAACAAAATAAAATTATATTTCCAAAAATTGTACCCCAAGTACAGCAGCTTAAGACTCGCTGACAAATTTTGTATTCCAAAAATATTTAGCGAGCAACCAAAATTTCAATGCGGGGAAGAAATTTTACAAAAATATTTAAAAATTTTGTAAAATAATCCAAGATTTTCACTAAAGCAGCAATTGGGCAAAAAAAATTCAAAACAACAGGAACAATTGATGAAGTCTTAAAGATGGCTGCTATTTTTGTTGTTAAGTTAAGAAGAAAGCAGAAAAAAAGATGGATTCTTGAAATTTGCGCCAGTAGAATCGTGAAAAAAGATGGCTGCTAAAGAGCAATAAAAGGCTTAAGGCGCGAATTTTTATTAAAACAAAAGGGTTGCAAAAAATGGCGGTGTGATTAAAAATGTCGCGTCGAAATTGATGTAACCTCAAACTGAGCCACAATATCGTAGATATTTTCCAAATATAAATAAAATTTCACGTACGTACCTCGTTTCAGCTTTCAATTTATGATGTTCCTTACCGGGAGATGGACCAAATGTTGGGGTCAGTACGTGGGGGCTGTAACTTTGGGGCTACGATGTGGCTGTGTTGGATGTCAGGTCAATAAGGTGGCGTCAATGGGAGCTTCCTTACCCTTTGTTGTTCTTCCTTTTTTTCCAATTAAACACACACTTTCTTTTATTGTTAGATTAGTTTTAAGTTTTCTTTATTTCTTTTATATATTTTATTTATTATTTAAGTCTTGTTCTGTAATTTTTTCTTCTTTAATTTCACAAGTTTTTCTTTACAATTTTTCCTCTTTTGTTGATTTAGTTTTAATTTCCTTCAAATTTTCACTTCTTATTTTACTTTTTCAATTTACAATTTTAAGTTTTTCACTCTTCACTTTCTTTTTTTGTTTTTGTTTAAAACTTGTTGCTGTCTGTTGCTGTGTTTGCCGGCCGATCGATCACGAAATTTAAGAAACAATAATAATAAAAAGGATAGTGCCCTGAAGATGTGGAGTACCGAGTTTTTCTCATGCGAATACCCGGTACCCACACACTCAGGGCGCGATCACAACAGAGTTTAGGGCCAAATCACATACGCAGTGGCGGCGGCATTTTACCGCCACGCGACCTTCGCGCGTTATGTGGTTTGGGCCTTAACATAATTGAAAGGGCCGACGGCACGGCGTAAACATACAGTTTTTTGGGATGCCTAACATTTTTCCAGTTTCTTCATGTAAAAATAGTTTTTTTTTAATTCATGGATTTTTAACAGTTTTTTCATATTAAATCGGCACATTTGTTTCATTTACATTTTTTTTTTATTATTTTTTTAACTAAAATTTAAGAATTAAGATATAAAAGTGCTTATGCATAATAAACGAAAATTCAGACATTTACAGAAACTAATTTCCGTAAAATTGCTTCTTATCTCGATTCAGAAAATAAAAGTTATAACACTCATCAACTTAAAAGCTCAAAAGGTTTATCAATCGTCATAAAAGGCATTGAAAGCAACGTCTCAACAAGTGAAATAACAAATGCTATAGAAAATGAAGGCTACAAGGTAAAATCAGTACACAATATAAAAAATAAGGACAAAATACCGCAACCACTTTTTAAAGTCGAAATTGCCTTTGAGTCCAGCAAATTAAAAGAAAACGAGCCACATCCAATTTATAATCTTCGATACCTGCTTCACCGAAGAATCACTGTAGAAGAACCGCGCAAACGCAAAGACCCACCTCAATGCTTTAACTGCCAGGAATTCGGTCATACTAAAAGTTATTGCAAGCTTCCAGCAGTATGTGTAATCTGCGGTGATGTCCATAAAACTTCCGATTGCTTGAAATCTAAAAACGACCCAAGTAATAAAAAATGTAGCAACTGTGGTGGTAACCACACTGCAAATTATAGGGGATGTCCAGGCTTTATACAGATAAAGAATAACGCTCCTAATAAACCCTCTTACCGGCGCTTCCAGTCAAATGATTTCCCATATATTTCAAAAAATAATATATCCACACAACATAGGCCTTCTGGTCAAACTAATAACAACCACGCCAATTATACTTCTGACCCACCTCCGAATCCTACGAATAACACGTCGCGTATTTAAAAATTATTTAATAAAAACTTTTAAGCCGCGCTTTAATCAGCGGTGGATAAGCGCTAGTCGTAATAGAATATTTTTTTTTGAAAAAAATAAAGCTTGGGCTGACAAGTTCTATACGTTTGGGGATCTTCCCGAAGATGGAGTTGAACCGTGTAGCTCTCGTAGTCGTCCAACAAAAAGCTATGAGGATTTAGGCCCTCGTGCAAAAAAAAAATAAAATTAATGAGCTATGTAGCAATGTTTCGGCAGAACTCATAACATCTGCTGCGAAAAAAATATGTCATGAAGAGAAAATTATTAATAAGTTTTCACCTGAAGAGGCACTAAGCCTGATTCTTGATGCTCATTTATCTAAAAACCAATACGAACTTATGCGAAATGCTGCAAAGAATATTGGAAGTGATATTTTTCCACCATATCACCAGGTACTTTTGTGATTTTGATTTTTGTATTGCTGAAGTACATTAGTACTTTGTAATAATTTTTTTTATAATAATGGTCCTCAAAAACAAAATTACAGGTGCTTATAGCAAAAAAAGCGTGTTATCCAAAAAATTTGCTGATAGAAGAAAATATGAGCAAAGTTAGTCTACAAGACTTACTTAATCATACAGCTACAAGAATATTGGAGGCAAAATCAAAAACAGAGCTAGAAGAAGTTCCTTGGCAGTTGAATTTAGTTTCGAAATGGGGATGTGATGGATCGTCTGGCCACAGTGAATACCATCAAAATTTTACAAGTGATAACACAAGCGATAAAAATATGTTTCTGACATCTTTAGTACCATTAACTTTGACGGACTTGGTAGATTCAAATAATGTGTGCTGGAAAAATTTACTACCTTCCTCTATAAGATTCTGTAGACCTTTGAAGTTTGAATTTGTGAAAGAAACAGCTGATGTTATAACAAGTGAAGTTGGAAGAGTTCAAAATGAAATAAAAAATTTAAATAAAACAATCATCACAATTTCTGACAAAATCTTCGAAGTAAGTCATAGTTTGGTTTTGGCAATGATTGACGGAAAGGTGGCTAACACAATAACACAAACATCATCAAATGCGGTATGCTATATATGTAAAGCAAAGCCTTCCGAAATGAATAATTTGGAAATTTTAATAATGAAGCCAGAAAGTGAGGAAGCTCTTAAGTTCTGTGTATCTCCATTACATGCTCGCATAAAATTTATGGAGTGTATACTGCACATCGCTTATAATAAAGATTTTGCTGCTTGGAGAACTAACTCTGCAACCAAGGAAATAAGGGAGCAAACAAAAAAAATCATTCAAGGCAAATTAAAGTTGAGCCTGGGAATAAATGTTGACATGGTTAAACAAGGAATGGGTACATCAAGGAGGTTTTTTGAAAATCCCAGAATTACTGCTGAAGCTGTGGGTGTAGTTGAAAATCTTATTCATCGTTTCAAAGTAATTTTAATAACTATTAACAGCAACGCTGATATATGTCCGAATAAGTTTCAGCAATATTGTTCGAACACTGCCCAATTATATGTTAAGTTGTATAGCTGGTACTATATGCCAATGACCGTACATAAAGTCTTGATACATGGAGGAAAAATAATAGCAGCAGCAATTTTACCTATCGGAATGTTATCAGAAGAAGCCCAGGAAGCGAGGAATCGCGATTATCGTGAATATCGAAGGTATCATGCCAGAAAATGTAGTAGGATATCAACAAATGAAGATGTGATGCACTTACTTTTAGATTCTTCGGATCCTTTTATAAATAAGTTTCGAAAAGTTCAAAAAAAGCAGGAATTAGATCTACCTGAAGATGTTAAGGAATTGTTGTTATAATAAAATATTAATTTTATATATACATGTTTCATTTTAATGTTTTTTTATTATTACTAGGATTAAAAGCGTGTTTGATTTAAAACCAGGTTACATGTTAATTTTCTAATTATTTAGAAAATTGATGGGGAAAGTTGGGGTATTAGAGGAGGGGTGTGTATGGAAGATTTGGATATGATATTATTTTTAATAATCCTATGAAGTTTAGGGATTGTAGCATTGATAACAAGGGATATACATCATATTAAAAAATTTTGTTATATGGGAAGTAGGCGTGGTTGTGGGCGAATTTCGTAAATTTTTTAGCCATTGATTTTAATTGCTACAAAACATATATATACCGAATTCGGTTGAAATAGCATAAATTCAAATGAAAATATTGCCATTTATATATTTCACTTGTATGGGGAGTGGGCGTAAAAGTGGGCGGACATATTTTATTCTTCATATATTTCCTAATGATGATAAAAAAAGCATCTGTAAAAAATTTGGATGTTCTACGATGACTCCTTCTATTTTTTTCCATTTCTACTATGACGATAAACCACTGTGCGTCGTATGCTCAAACCACTCAATCCAGTAGTATGCCTTTTAAAAAATTGGTCGCTCACAAAATCCCAGAATCTCGAACTCCTAATGAATCATCACAGAAATCGCCCTTAGAAAGCTCAATAGAACTTCTGATACAAACTATGAACAACTTTATATCAAATATGCAAGTCATGATGCAGGAGTTGTTAAGAAATCAGGGTATGCTACTTCAAGCATTTGCCTATAAACAATGAACCAGATAAGAATATGTTACTGGAATGCAAACGGCTTAAGCCAACATAAGATAGAAGTAGAAAGTTTTCTAAAGTCACAGTCTATTGACATATTGCTGGTTTCTGAAACGCATTTTACATTAAAAAACTGTTTTCGAATTAAAGGTTACTCTATATACGACACAAAACATCCAAGTGGTAAAGCGTGTGGTGGTGCAGCTATAATAATTAGTAATCAAATTAGCCATTTTCCAATGCTGGAATATAAAACAGATCATATTCAAGCCTCATCAATATGCCTCTCGGCCACAAACATCACCATATCTTCTTTATACTGTCCCCCAAGACACAAAATAACAGATGATCAATTTATTAATTTTTACAAAACTCTAGGCAATAAATTTATAGCGGCAGGAGATTACAATGCAAAGCACACGTTCTGGGGCTCACGACTCACTACTCCTAAGGGTAGACAGCTATTAAAAGCTATCTCATCTCTTAAACTTGACGTTATATCTGGAGGACAGCCCACTTATTGGCCTTCAGATCTACAAAAGACTCCTGATTTAATAGATTTTGCAGTCATTAAAAATATCAGACGCGATCAGCTTTCTGCAGCCTCTTTGTTCAACCTGTCTTCTGACCACTCCCCCACTATTATTTCAATGATTAATGGACAAACCATCGAAAAACCTTTTTGTTTCCCTAATAGACATACTATGTCTTGCGGCCCTATGCTCCTTGCAGGAGTAAAAGGAACGAATATATATATAATAGACATACTAAGTGGCTCAAATATAGAAAGTATGTAAGCTCACACGTATCTCAAAATATTTCACTGAAAGATTCATGTAACATTCCCTTAAACCATTCGTAAAGAATTCATTCATAAGCTTCATTCCCAAAGCTTTAATATGAATTGAATGAATTCCTAACTTGAATCATTCAAATCGCATGTTCATTCACCATTTTACTAATTGAATGAAGAAATTTTATTACCATTCACTTAGTGCAGTGTAGTTTGAAACTAACATATAATCAAAACCAAAGCATACAAGCTGTTACAAAGCATACGATACTATTTGTTTCTGTTAGATGAATTTTAAACGTTTTTCATTGTATTATGCTAATATTTCAGCAATTACATACAAATTAAAATTTTTCATTCATAATTTTTCATTCACTTTTTTATTAAGTGAATTCAGGTAAATTGGGTTTCATTCAGTTAGAATTCAATCAAAATAGAATGATTTCATATAATTTTAAGCTATAGGAAATTAAGCTATCGAATTAATTTCATAAGAATGCTATTAGTGAATGAAATTTAACCCAAATTTCATTAATTTTTAAAAAGTGAATGAAAGATTTAAGCCTTTTAAACCTTTGAACATTATCAACTGCAGCTAAAGTAGCTACACCTTTTAAACGCTACGACGGCCCTAAAAATAATAAATATTCAACAACTATTCAAAATCTTATAAAGGAAAAGAGAAATCTTAGAAGACAATGGCAACTACATCGCTCTCCTACCTTGAAAAGTCAACTAAACCACTGTCAAAGAACCCTTCACAGTGCTCTTTTGGAGGATAAACAGTCAGCTCTAAAGGCATATTTAGAAGGTCTAAATCCAACTAAATCAACAGATTATAGTCTTTGGAAAGTCACCAAAAAACTTAAAACCCCAACTAGATACGAATCTGCTATTCGTTATAGCGATGGTAATTGGGCTAGGTCCCATAAAGAGAAAGCAGAATTTTTTGCCGATTGCCTCGAAAGAGTGTTCACGCCTAATATTTCTAGCTCAGACATAACTTTGCCAGCTATTGAAGACCTTGTTGTTTCCCCAATGAAAATTCGATTCTCGTCCTTAACTTCAGCAGTTAAAAAATTGAAAACAAATAAAGCCCCTGGCATGGACAAAATTTCAGGAAAAATGATTCCTGAGCTACCAACATCTGCCCTTAAACTAGTTTTATTCATTTTCAATTCTATCTTGCGAACTGGTTTCTACCCTAAATCATTGAAAATATCAGAAATAATTATGATACCTAAGCCAGGTAAGGACGCTAGCCAAGTATCATCTTATCGCCCGATAAGCTTACTTTCAACTTTATCAAAGCTCTTTGAGAAAGTATTTTTAAATGCGTTGACCCCATACCTAAACGACCACCACATCATTCCCGTTCATCAGTTTGGATTCCGAAAGGATCATGGCACCATAGAACAGGTTCATCGAATAGTTACTCTTATCAGAAAGGCTTTCGAGGACAAACTCTATTGCTCAGCACTCTTCATAGATATTTCCCAAGCCTTCGACAAAGTCTGGCATGATGGGTTATTATATAAAATAAGCTCCTTGTTACCCCTAAATACCCACAAGTTACTGCGAAATTATTTAATGGATCGTTCATTTGTAGTAAAGTACAAAGACCACATCTCAGACTCAAGAAAAATCATAGCAGGAGTTCCCCAAGGCAGTTTACTTGGTCCTCTCATGTATATACCCAGCAAAACCTTTCATTACCATGTAATGAGTTTTAGGTATTGAAATCTTAAGTGTTCACTAGTTACCTTTTAATTACTAAACTAACATGGTGATGTCATTGGAGGAAAGTCATTACACTGATGTTACCTGTAAGTAGTTTATCAGCTGTTCTATAAATAGATGTTGAATATAGATTTAAAAAAATATAAAAATTTAAAAACCAATAGGAGCTGACACGTATTGATCAGCGTACCCCACGATTGTCAGGCAAACACTCTAACCATTAGACCACGACATCACTATGATTTTTATTGCTTTAACTTATGTACACATTTATTGTGGCAACTGTTATACATGTCTATTTTTCACAAAACTTGTTGTTATTAAATACTGCTTAATGAACATCAACATTTCTGTAAATAGATGTTTAATATAAATTACAAAAAAAAACAAAAAAACAAAACAATGGAAGCAGACACGAATTGATCAGCGAATCTTATGTCTGTCAGGCAAAAACGCTAATCCCTAGGCTACGCCATAGTTATGGTTTTTAATGATTTATAACATATATTATTTGTTTCAGCTATTGTGAATTAGTAATGTGTGGGGTATAATTATGGGTAACTCATTACATTCAGTTTAAAAGTAATTCAAAGGGTAAGGAGATATGAGATCTAAGTAATGCATGAATAATGACTAGTCATTACCAAGTTTTTGCTGGGTACTCTTTACTTCAGACATGCCTACTAATAACCTGATACACACGTCAACTTTTGCAGACGATACAGCGTTTATAAGCGTACATAAAAATCCAGTAATTGCTTCTAGTTGTCTGCAGGCTCATATTAAGGAACTCGAAAAATGGCTTCACAAGTGGAAAATAAAAGTAAATCCAACAAAGTGCGCACATGTTACTTTCACCTTGAGAAAGGGAAACTGTCCCAAACTGAAGATAAATAACATCGATATCTAGAGTTTGCTGTTCGGTTTTATTCGAAACCGAAACCGCGGTTTTTTTAGCCTTAAAACCGAAACCGAAAACCGACAAAAATAAGTCGGTTTTCGGTTTCGGTTTTTATATTTTTCTTAAATACTTTAACAAATTAAAATAATTTAATAAATTGCAAAGATTCATAAAAGAGCTCTAACACCTTCTGATGCAGCCTCCGAATAATGGGAATTATTGGAAAGTTTATAATTTTCTGAGGCATTATGAGTTATTTATTATTAATTTTTATGCACTCATAAATACGAGTCCAATATGTTTCATTTATAAATCTAAAATTTGACCACTCTGAAAAATTTTTAATGAACTCATAAATACGAGTCTAACATGCTTATTTGTAACTCCAAAATTTGAGTCTTCTACGAGTAAAAATTTCAGAGCGCTCAGTAAAATGTCGGCTGGGATATTATTGAATCTTGAATTTCAAAAAGGGCTCAGCTCCTATTTGACAAAATTTTGTATTTAATTGTAATTAAAATTTTCTCCATTAAACATTACTTTAAAGAATTTTTTATTTTTGTTATTACGGATAACATAAGCTGAGGCTTATAATTTTAGAAAAAAAATTGCACCAAAAAATCAAGTGGTTTAAGAGATATTTAGTTTCACATATTCGGTTCAGATTTTAAACCTGTATTTTTCAAAAAGTCCTTTTTCGTAGTCTGCGAAATTTATAAATTTTATCTTTATATTGTTATAAATAAATTGCTAAAATTTAAATTTATACTCTTGAAAATTAATTGCGGACAAAAGAATAAAAAAAATTTAATTCATAATAGTTTTCCACGTTTTTTTTTTCTCCCGCAAAGCCCTTGAAACGGCGTTATTGCATATATTTGAGTGAGAAATTCAATTAACTTTTAAGTAATAAGTATATTGTGCGTTTTAAACTATTTACTTTTTATACTTATTTAATTATTTAAAAAAAATTCTATTATTAGCACAAGAAAACCGAAAATTAACCGAAACCGCGGTTTTTATAATTTTGAAAAACCGAAACCGCGGTTTTCAGACTTTTCGGTTTTTAGCAAACTCTATCGATATCCTTGAGCAAAATCACATAAAATATCTTGGTATACACCTTGATCGTCGCCTTACCTGGTCTCAACATATTGAATCCAAATCCACACAACTTAAACTTAAAACTTTACAGCTTCAGTGGCTCCTTTGTCCCCATTCTGCTCTCAACCTAAACTACAAGGTTCTACTCTACAAAGCTATTATTAAGCCAATATGGACCTATGGAATCCAACTATGGGGAACAGCTTCTGCTTCTAATATAGAAAAATTACAAAGACGACAAAATAAAATATTGCGGCTAATTACTGGTGACCCGTGGTATATTAATAACGTGATTATTCATAAGGACCTTAATATTCCATTTGTTCGCGACGAAATAAAAACCTTCTACTCTAAATATGTACGAAAACTGGCACAACGAAAATAATTTTGCTGTTGCTTTGTGTGTTATTTTCAAATTTCTTTGCACATTTCATTGCATTTAAAGGCACTAGGTTATGACACACATTATATATTGCTTAGATGTTTATAGTGCAGTGTTGCCAGTTTTTTTTCAGACTTTATCCCCAATTTTCAAATTGTTATCCCCAAAAATCCCCAATTTTCAATTTATTATACCCAAAAATCCACAATTTTTTTTCTGGAAAAAATTCTTATTCGTTACCTTTTTTTTTAAATTAATGTAAAAATACCATATTTATTTAATTCTTTTCGGTACCTTATACACTCAAACTCAATAAATTTTGTAATTCTAACAAATTATAAAAAAGAACAAATAAATTTAAATAACAGCATGAAAAAATGTGAGCCAAATTTTTTCGTTTTAAATATTTCAGAATCAAAATTTTTCAATTCATCAGCTTCAGACATTTTGTTGCGTATGGTACTGTATAAAAAAGTTTAAATATTTCAGCAGATGGATTGAATTTTTGACAATTGAATAACATGTAAAGTATATATTTAATTTAAGAGCTTCTTATAACTCATATTACATCCGAATAACCTTAAATATTTTGGAACCAAAAGGAATTCAAATTTTCACCAAAAGGAATTAAGGTTTGGACGCACATTAATTTTCCAGACACAAATTTGTGTATCCTAAAAGAATGCAATATTATCATCATACTTAAAAGAAATATATAAATATTTAGAATTATCAGGGTTAAATTCATAAAAATATAAAAAGGCAATAATATGTTATCCCCAAAAATCCCCTAAAATTTCGTGCCATCCCCAATAAATCCCCGGATCCCCAAACGGAAATTTTTATCCCCATTGACGAAAAAAATCCCCAATTTGGGGATAAATCCCCTAAACTGACAACACTGTTATAGTGGTACAACAAAGACTAATTTGAATCGGTTGCTATTAGGGTTAATGTCCCGGGAATTCCCGGGACGGGATTCCCGGGAATCCCGCCCTTTTTTCAATCCCGCAATCCCGGGAATTTTGTGCGGGATTTCCCGGGATTTTTTTTTTATTCTTTTACAGAAGTTTTAGTAATATATTACAATTTTGGAAGCTTAATTTAAATTTAAAGCATTGATTTTTTTAAAATTAATTTTAATAAAATATATTTAAAATTACAAAATGCGATTTCAAATTCAATATTTTTTGATATCAGTTGAATTTGGTTTAGTTAAACCGAAAACAAATTTTATTAGCCATTACCAAGGTTACCGCAAAATTTTTCGTACTTCAGATAAAATTTGTTATTTAAAATGATGATCTTTGTTCAAATAAAGCAATTACACTATTTTTCATCATCAGTATTTCAGTTCAAAATACTTCCAAAATTAGTAATATTTTCGTATTTTTAATTGATATAAGTATTTTTTTACTTCAAATAATTTCATTTAAATCGGTATTTATTTCAATTGTATTTTTTAAATTTTATTTATTTTTAAAATAATGCAACAAATGCTTTTTTAAATTATTTTGGATTTGTTTATATGTATGTTAATTTGAAATGCAACTATGAAAATTAAATGATTTCTTTTTAAGTATTTGTGGCAATAAAAATTTCTATTCAAAAAATAACAGTATAAGTTATAAAACTATTTAATAATATTTAAGTGTCTATTTTTATAAAAAGATTTAGGCGACTTTGCCTAAAAATTTGTGTGAAAAATACTCACATTTAAAATTTTTTTATAAAAATAATTCTAGACGAATATTTCTGAGAATCTGCATAGAAACAAAATATCTAGAAATATAAATTTTTTGATTCCATATTTAAGAAACATTTAAGCAAAAAATCTATCTTAGTTCTGCTATATAAACCAGGGCTCAAATTTTAAATTTTCATAAGACGCAAAAGGGAAAATAAAGAACAAGAATAGTTTAAAAATATTTTTTTAAATCTCTTTAAAACTTCATTTCAATAAATTTGTTATTTCACCGTCCGACACAAGTTTGCACCCATTAACAATTCCAATATATCCTGAAAGAAGAGATAAAAATAAAATACACATGCCTTTCAATTCGTTTACCGTTTGGAAGGAGAATTAATGTTTAGTTGATATATTTCAAAGACGTCCCTCCATACAAATATATTACCTTAATACTAATTCCCGATTTAAACTATTAAACGAATTAATATAGAAAAAGTAGAAGATATTTTATATTAAGAATTTCTTTCAGAATATATTAAATAGATTTTCTCATGGTTACAACCAAAAGATGGACTTTGTCGGGCGGTGTTGTAATAGAAATTGAGTTTTTCAAGTACAACATATGTCGGATTTATATATTTTCTAACGAGGGGGAATTCCCGGGATCCCGGGAAATTCTAAAAAAATCCCGCTGTCCCGGGAAATGAAAAAGTCCGGGAAAAGAAAAACCCTAGTTGCGATTAATATATAACCGGATACTAAGGTATGTTTTTGGGCTAAGGTTATCAGACCATGTATCTAATTATTCCCTAAATTTTATTGGTTGTACTTTTAATGACTTTGGTTAAAATCATGCTTCTATTATCGTTGCATAAAATTATGACAACGGGGATACCTTCTTGTGTTGCGGAACATGTTCATTTATCGCAGTCTGAACGTAATCCTGAGTTAGTTTATCCGATAATGCATAACACGAGCATGGAAAATTCTTTTTTGGTTAGAGTATCTAGACTTTGGAATAGACTTCCCATTCACCTAAAACACTTTGATTACTCTAGTTCAGTGTTAAAACAAATATATCTCGATTTTTTAATAGCACTCATTGATTTATTTTAAAATTTCTACAATGGGACCTACTAATTTCATCATGGGATTTATTTTATAGTATTTTAACTATAAGTTTATAATAAGTTATAATTTCTACTGTTCATTACATATATTATAAATTAAAAATGTATTAATCGTATATGGCCCTGGAGGCTCGATTAAATAAAAATAAAATAAATAAAGATTATTCGAAGCATATAAAAGTAATCAATGAGTAACCTGAATGGCATGAATATCAATGCGTCTCAGGTAACTAGGCCACAATAACTGTGACTGAAACTAAATTGATTTAAATTTGCCAGCCTTGAGGTTGTTGGCAGCCACAACACTAGGATCGGATGCTGTGTCCAATCAATGGCACATCTTAAAATTAACCGATTAACGAAACAACACGTTGCTAGAAGCTCCAATGGGAGTGATGTAATTATATTATTTAAGGCTGGTTTACACTATAAGATCTTCGGAAAGATTCTGCAAGCTTGCCTATATGTTTTGCATGTGTACTAAAGTAAAATCGTACCGAAAGTCTTATAGTGTAATGTACTTATAAAGCCTTTATAACTACATTAACTAAAAAAAAAGCTACGCAATTGTTGTAGCTTTTTTCAGTTTGATGGATGCAAGTTGTTGGAAGCCACACATTCTAGGGATGGGATGGCTTTAATAAATCATTTCATGCCTGAAAATGAAATAATTAACAATTAAATGGTGGCTTCCTCACTCCAAACTTTATAAAAGGTTTAAAGTTAATGAGTATCTACTAGTGTTTCCAATTATTCGACATAGGCGGTTAACCGGTTAATGCATTATTCGAAAAATCACTAAAATTAATTAACCGGTTATTCGGTTCGGTTAATCGAGAAAATTGGCGATTAATCGATTAATCGTTTAATGCAAAATTAATGTATTTTCTTAACTTTTTATCAATAAAAATACAAATAGCTGACTTTTTTAACATTAAAAACTCTGCAAAATTTTTTCTAAAGAACTGCTGAAAGATTTTTGGTTTGGCAAATATTAGTAATTTAAGAACAATAGTCAATACTGCCGCAAAAAATTTAATATTGCATTTAAATAAATGTTATATCTGAAGTTTTGAAGATTTTATTAAGATTCTTCCTTCTCCCCTGAAGAAATAAAAATCGAGACCTCGATATAAAAAAAAATAGTTGAGTTGAATTTCAGTTAATGAAAATACTAATTTACGCTGCAAAAATCAGAATAACATTTTTCTGATTTTCTCAGTCTCCGTTTTCTAAGGGCCATTAATAATAAAAAAAATAACCTAAAGTTTGAGCGACGAGTTACGCAGATAGCATTTCGTCAGACGAGTTTTAATGAAAATTTTCAGTAAGCTAATGAAGTTTTCTTCCAAAAGTGAATTATTTTTATGAAGCTCTCTTTAATAAAACTTTTTTTGGGTGTATAAAATTTTTAATAAATAATAGAAATTTTTCATAAAATTTTATCAAAAACTGCATCAGTTCAATGAAAACTTTCAATGGACGAATTCCAGCGAAACTTAATTATATATATTTGTTCCTTTTACTCCTGCAAGGAGCATAGGGCCTTAAGCGAAACTTAATTGAATCAATGTAAAAATTCATAAATAGCATGTACACAATTTTCTCAGTGTGCGGTTATAGATGTCAAAATGCATATAAATTTCAATTTTTTAACTTTCATTTTCTGCTTTTTGGTTATGCGTTTTAATACGTATAAAAATTTAATTTCATTGAAACGGGTTCGGGTTCCATGGTATTCTAGTAGAACATGTCGTAGAATTGATGTACACGATTGTACACACCAGTGATGGTATTTGAGAGTTATCGTTTGGTGCCTAAATGATGCCAAAAAAGTGCCAAAAAAGCTTTAAAAGTGCCAAAAAAAAAAATGAAGCAACATTTATTGTTTAAAAAAATATGTTCAGCTTTTATTTCAAATATTTATACATTTACACCCTTATTCTAAACTTTATAACAATAACAAAATTGTCACACAACTGGGGTGAATGGAAATTAATTATAATTTTGGTATTCTAAGAAAAATTGTCACAGCAAAACCTTGACAAAATTGGCATGTAATAAAAATCATATAACAAACAAATAATTTCATTTGTCAACTATTTAAAATATAAAAATTTTCTTTTCTTTTGAAGAATTTTATAATTTTTCTTCACAGAAATAAAATATAAAATACCTCACTCGTATTTTGAGATATTATTTTAAGATGCGTCATACCTTTTACCTATTCTAAAATTCCTGCAAATTCCTCCAAAAGATTACGTATTAACATGGGATTTTTGGGGCTAAAGTTGTTAGGAATAAGCTCAGGGTGCTTGATGCAAAAATTTAAAGGAAACTCCAAGTGGTTAGAACTAGTTCTCTCGTGTTCTGCGGTTCCTGGACATTTTTTTAAGTTTTTATTTCATTTAAGATTTCAAAAAATTATAGAAAAAATCATAATTTTTCACAAATTACAATTTTTTGATCATTTTATTTTATTTTTGGCAAAAAAAGCTTTCACCATTGTATGGTGAAATTTTTAAAAATTTTGCTTGTCATAAAAAAATTAGAATACCATAACAAATTTTTGAAAAATTCCTATAACAAGAAACATGACAATTTTAATAACAAAACAAATTGTCACATTTTTCTAGAATAAGGGTATTAGTTACTTTAAGAATAAAAAGACAAAAAAATAAAAAAAAAAACTTTAAGGGCGAGTAACTTATCTAAAAACTAACCCGAGTTTAACATTCCCACAAATATTTTCATATAAATTTGCATTCTTAACTATAGTAAACCACTAAACTTACGTCATTGTAAGATAAGTTAGCAGGTCCAATTCTTTCAAAAAATTCTACATACATATTTTATTTATATAGTGACTGAGAATACAATAGAATCAATTAAAGTTTTTCTAACTTTATCCCCGTTGCTTTTATTTTTAAAGATCAAAATAATTATTAAATTGTCCCCGCAGAACTGGAAGGGTCCAGAAAATTGTAGAAATTTTTAGTGTAGTGTTTGTTTTTTTTAATTTTGCTAATTTAAAAACCAGCGATATCGACCTTTTATCAAATTATATAGAAAAGTGCCAAAATTCTATGGAGAGTGCCAAGGTGCCATTGAACATTCAATAGTGCCACAAATGGCACTTTTGTGCCACTTTTACCAACAGTGGTACACACTCTCTTGAAAGAAGTAAGAAAAGCTAGAGTTCTTACAGAATTAATATGTAAATTGTGTGACACAGTTTTAAAACAAATGCAGCCTTGTCTTAAGGGAAATATAATTTAGTTTTCATTTTTAAAAGAATTAAAACAGAAATGAAGCATTGTCTATTGTATTTCCTAAAATCTGCCAAATACGTCGTGTGTTTTGAAAACGTTTTAAAAAACACCTTTATTTGGGCCTTCGCGATGTTTTTTAAAGCTCTTTTTTACAAATAGAAACTTTGATATTTTGTGAAAATATTTGCAAACAAATTTTATTAAAATTTATCAGTCTCTTAAAACAGATGACGTGTCTCGCTGGTGCAATGCCGACTTGCTTGGAGTTTCTCCAAAAAAGGTATTTAAAGGCTTAAGGTCCTCTTTCTCTCGATTTTGAAAGAGTTTGGTGGTATTTTTAGTTAGTATTTGTTTTTCGAAGCTTTTCTTGCGATTTTTAGCCAAGGCTAAGAAAATTATGAAGTTTTGGGGAAGAAATAAAGGAAAAATTCCATATTAAAAATGTAACCGGTTAATCGACCTATTTTAACCGATTATTCGGGTCGAATAATTATTTGAGTTTTAAATTATTTGTTTCGACATTAACCGAAATAGAGGCGATTAATCGAGGAATCGGTTAATCGATTAACCGAATTGGAAACACTAATTTGTATTGATCACTTCTGAGTAAAAACAATAACAGAAAGCTGAATAGGAAAGAAAACAACGAATAAGTTACATTGCATTCAAGGCCTTACTTGGGTGACGGGTTGTTGAAAAAATTATCATATAGAGAAATTATCATTCCTGAAATACGACTGTTGTAAAAGTTTATGAATTAGACCATAAGATTTTAGGTGCGATTTTGCTTTAGTACACATGCAAAACATACACGCAAAGAAAGTTAATGAGTATCTACTAAATATATCATTAGCTTAAGGGGGGACATGACATTGGCCGTTTATTGAAATGGACTTTTTTTTATAATTTTGTATTTTAGTAAATATTCTTAAGATTCTAAGAAAAAAAATTTCATGGAAAAATTCCTACGGGTTCAAAAGTTACAGCCGGATTAGTGAGAGCGCATTTTTAATTTTCGCGCTACCTACGTACGGCAGCTGGTATATACTTGTTTTACTTGCTACTAACTTTTGGTGGTTGTTATTTCGTACCTACTTGAAGGGTGAGTTTTTTTGTGTTTTTGAATTTCTTGAAAAAAAGGCATCTTTATACCTCATATAGTGGAATTTTTATTTTATATGCTCAGTTATTTGGCATCTTTTGCAGCGTGAAGTCCTGGTTTTTGAAGGTAACCTTTTTTTTTCTTTGTTCACAATCTTTGAACGCGTTTATCTCGAAACCATGTTTTTCATACTGGTTGCGGCACTAGCGGGTTCATTTTTTGACGAAATTTTTTTTTTTTTTGTAGTTTTTTAAACTTGATTCGCTATCGTATGACACGAGATTTTTTTAAATTTTTTTTCGATTTTTTATGAGTTTTTAAAGTCAATATTTTTTTCGAAAAAACACACTTTCAAATTTGGAACATCACCAAAAATTGAAAAAAAATTTAAAAAAAAAGCTCGTGTCATACGATAACCAATTTTGTTAAGATTTAAAAAAGTCATTTTTTTTTTCCAGATCGGACAATTTTTGCGACTCCCAGCGCTGCAACCTCGAGGCCCCGTTTTTTTCTCTGCTGCCAGTTTGGAGCTCTATAAAACCATGGAGTAAAAAATATAGTTTTTTGAATTTTTTTTTCTTGTAATTTGTTCAATTCTCTACAATAATAAAAAAAATTTTGGAAAAATGTTTGTTTTTGACTGAGTTATGAATTTTTTAAAAAAAAGGTATGTTTTCTCTACCGCGAATGTAATGTCCCCCCTTAATTTGATAGGAATTGTATAGGGTTGCATTCTAGTGTAATAGGTAATAATCATTTTTTGCTGTTGTATATTATCTTTTTGTGGGTAAATTTATTGAAGTAGTACTTAGGCAAAATACTGTTGTTGGCTGATGGCTGAAGCATTTTTTATAGAAAAATATAAAGCAAGTGATTTTAAAGTTTTTTCTTTTTATAAAATAAGGAATAAAATGGAAAATTAAACATAAAAAATTGTGAAAAATGTAAGTAATACCTTCAAATAAAATATTCAACGCCCTAATTTGTTACACAAGCTGTGTTTTAATGTGTATTCCTTGTCCCTTTTTTTAAACAACAGGACAAGCAAGAGGAATTATATCATTGTACTTAATTGTGTTTCGTATACTTAATTGTGTTTCATATACTTAATTGTGTTTCATATACTTAATTGTGTTTCATAAATATGTTCCAAAAAATGTAATATTGAAATAAATTGGATTCTTAACTTTTGTAGTTGTATACTATACAATCAACTAAGGCAACTATACGCTTATTTTAGATAAAAATACTATTCACAGAAAAAACAGTAGGCACCAACAATGGGAATTTGTAGAAGTAATCACATTTTCTTTTAAATTAAAATTTTATTTCCAACAATTTTTTTGTTTGAAATATTTGCAACTCGTTTTAAAATTGTTATCTTTCATATAAAAATTGTTTAAAAATAAAAATTCAAAGTTACAAAAAAAAAAAGAATTTTTTTTTTGGATTTAGAAATTTCTTTGTTGGTGCCTTTTTAAAAAGTTTTTATTTGTATTTACAAATTTGGTATGTGAAAGGTGTTTAAAAATTTAATTAGAATTTTGTAAATTCTTTCTGTGTAGTTTTTCCTTGCGTGTATAAGTAGGTAAGTTTGCAAAATCTATAAGATTTTTGGTAGGATTTTGCAACCTTGCCTATATGTTTTGCATGTGTACTAAAGCAAAATCGTAAGGAAAATTGTATATTGTTTAAGACTGGTTTACACTATAAGATTTTCGGAAAGATTTTGCAACCTTGTCTATATGTTTTGCATGTGTACTGTATTTGCTTTGTAATACTTTATTTTGGCCATTAAGGCTTTTTGTATTACCTGTTGAATTAAATAAATAAATAAATAAAGCAAAATACTACCGAAAATCTTATAATGTAAACTGGTCTTTAAGATTTACCAATCCACCTGCTAGTGTCCGACCGAGTATTCGGCTTCGGCTTCGGAGTTCGGCCAAAAAGTGATGTTCGGCCAAGTTCGGTGTTCGGCAAAATTTTGGCCGAATACCGAACTTTTCTATAAATCAATATTTTGCAACATTTAGCTCTTTAATTTTGTATAGTAACTTATAAATATGCACATTTTTAACTTAATTTTTATTTAAAGAGCGAAAAATACAACTTTTTTATGTTTTTGCAATTTAAAAATATTTAGAAATTGGTTTCCGCGTTTTTGAATTTGAAAAAGTTGCATAAAATTGTGTTTTTATTCAAACACAAAAGTATTCGGCTTCGGTTTCGGCCGAACTTAGTAATTTTGGCCGAAGTTCGGCTTCGGCTTCGGTTCGGCCTTAAAAAAGTGAGTTCGGTCGGACACTACCACCAGCCTTTAAGGCTGGTTTACATTATACGATTTTCGGTAAGATTTTACTTTAGTACACATTCAAAATATATACGCAAGGTTGCAAAATCTTTCCGAAAATCTTATAGTGTAAACCATATTCGGTAAGATTTTGCTTTAGTACACATGCAAAACATATAGGCAAGGTTGCAAAATCCAACCGAAAATCTTATAGTGTAAACCAGCCTTTAGTAAGAATATTTAAACCATCTTATGGAAGGTACATTGTTCATTTTTACAATAATAAGCGAAATATCTAGTTTTTTAGCTCTCCTGAGAAGTTAGCTTTTTTGAGTTGGCATTTATTGAATACAGGAGCTCGATATAAAAAAATTCGGAGATATAATTGCTTCCGGATCGCACATTGGACCGGACAGAGCGTTATATAGCACCGTCAGAGAACATTTTTTGGGGTTTTCTGACAAGGTCATAACTTATAGTCTTGACTAACCATGCATTTCTGCGAACATGAAACCAATTACATGCAAAACAATGGTAGCATTCGGCAGAGAAACCTTAAACTGATACCGGCGATTTGTAGCGATTTGTGATTACTTATTCTGCTGAACGATGTTTTCTTTGTTTTGTTTTTAAATAAACGTTTTCTATAGTAGCTGTGTTTGTGCGGCATTCCTAACAATTTTGACAGTAGAAAGCCGAAATACGTTGAAAAACTGTCAAAATCGTTCTTGATAACACTGATAGAGAGTCACACTAATTCAGCTAGTTTCCTTTTATTTTTTAAAATTTTTATTTCGAATTATATTTGTATGTTTTTATTTGTCATTCTTACAAAACAATTTTTATTGTAAATTAACAAAAACAAATGTATCACTTATTGATCAAAAGTAGCAAACATTTTTTAGGCTACCAAAATATGACAGCGCTACTAGACTACTCAGACTGAGCGGTTATTGATCAGGTCGTTCAGCAGATAGTTGTACAACTGTTGAAGAAATGTTGATTATTAAATTGTATCTGCCGAACGCACCCAATAACAACAAATAAAATATTTTGTTATTTCACGTGTGATTTTTTTCATGTTCGTACAGATACATGGCTAGTGAAGACTATAGGTAATGTGCTATCCGAAGTTCGGTCCGACAACGATTGTATCTCCTAGTTTTATATGCTTCTTAGTTTAACCCATAGAAAATTCTCACATTTACGATAAATCCTAATTTACTAATAGTACGAACTGTGAGTTTCATTATTGAACCATTTTTTTTAAATTAGAAATTTTCTAATTTTTATTAAAATTAACATAACCTAAACACCTTCTATTAAAACCAAGGTAGGCAACCGAAACGAATAACGGTATTGGTACCGATTTTTAATTTGTTTCGGTATTGGTATTAGTGATACCGAAACATCAATACCGGTACGTACCAGAGAACTGCTGATTGCAAAACCATCTTACGCAATCAACACCCGAATAAACATTCGTTTTTGTTCAAGCGCAGAATATAATCAAATACACATATTCATTGCTGATTTGAAATCAATCAAACCAAGTGATTTTTTTTGCATCGTTGATTTAATCATTTGTCGCTTTCATACCATTCATTTCATTAATAATCGTTCGGATCAACGATGATTATTTTGATGTAGAATAAAATCAGAAAAAACAAAAATGAACGCGTATTAGTTTATTTATGATTGCAACCAAATAAAAGAAAAATAATTTCATAACAATAAAGAGGGGGTTAACAGTACAGATTTTGTAGAAACACATTTAATATAAATGGTACAGTTAACATTCCCATTATAAAACAATAAGATTTTATTTTTTTTATTTTGTAAAACAACTAATACTTTGATTTATTCATGTGAGTTCAAATGTTCGATCAGTTTGATTTTATTCAACTGTTTGATTTTATTCAACAGTGTAATTTTATTCAACAGTGATGATGTTTATTGTTGATTTGGGACTATTACCGTACAGGAACAAGCCATAATCTACTTTGCTCAGTATTAGAGTTTTTGTTAAGTAAATCAGAGTATTGATATGTACGGAACTTTTGAAGGACAAATAGCGGATTATATTAGCTCTAGCTAGCACTGAGTTTTTCAGCTTAATACTTTCCTTTCCAGTGGTATTTGCTGGAGAATATTACTCCTAAAATTTTTAAATTATCAACGTTTTGTATTACAGTTTCGTTTGTTTGGATGTTGTGGTTATCTGAATCGCAATTTTGTTTTCTGCAAATATGGAACTTTTTTGTTTTTTGCAGTGAGATTTTCGCACCTGAGTATTCGGTCCCTTTACTTATATCGCTGAGGGCATTTGATAAGATGTTTGTTGTTTCGTTATTATTATTTCTTTTGCATAATATGTATAGGTCATCTGCGTATAAGCAATGATCAATATACGGGATGTTATTTAAAATTTTACTAATTTCATTAAAGGCGATTTGAAACAATATTACTGAAAGGGGCGATCCCTGTGGGATACCATTTTTTAAAGCGAAAGTTTTTGATAAGTAACCATTGATTTTTACTTTAAAGTTTCTATTTGTGAGAAAAGATTTTACAAAATTAAAGATTTTTTGACCTATATGCCAAGATTTTAAAACATTTAAAATGACATGAGAGCCAATTCTATCAAACGCTTTTTCAAAGTCGATTGATAGTGTGGTTACGTGATTTTTGGCAGATAATGATTTTGTTGCGTAGTTGTCAAAATGTAGCAACGCATCATCACATCCCTTATTGGGCTTGAAGGCGACCTGTTCTTTAACTATTAATTTTTTCCTTTCCATGAACCATGATAATCTGGCAGCGATGATTCGTTCAATGATTTTTGAAATACAAGGGAGTAGTGATATGGGGCGGTAAGCATCAATGGTGGAGGGAGTTTTATTTTTCGGAATCGGTACTACTATTGCGAGTTTCCAATTGTGTGGGATGTTACCACTTTCAAATATTGTGTTGTAAAGGTCTAGCAGCTTTTGTTTCGAATTATAGCTTAGCGGTTTAATCATCTGATAGCTTATGCGGTCTAGTCCTGGAGTTGACCCTTTAACTTTTTTTAGACAACTGGAGAGTTCAACCATTGTAATTGGTTCTTCCAAAAGCGACGCTGTTTTGTCAATAGTGTGTCCCACTAATGTTGGATTAAATGATTGTTTACTTGATTTAAACAACTGTGAGAAATTTTTATCTGATGCGTACTCTGCCCATTCATTTCCAAAAGCGTTAGCGATTAATAATGAGTCGTTTAAAGTTTCGTGTTGGGTGTTGATTGCTTTTATGGTGTGTGCTTGGGTTCTCTGGGTAATACGATTTATTTTGTTCCAAATATCAGCAATTGGCGTGTTTCTGTTTATTGTTTTTATAAAATTTTCAAAACTTTCTTTTTTAACTTTTTTAAGTTCTTGACGAAATTTGGCATTGTTTTTTTTGTACGTTATAAGATTTTCCTGAATAGGATTAGATTTGAAGGTTCGCCATGCTATCATCTTTTGGCTGCGCAGTTATGAGAGTGAATCATTCCACCATGGTACTGTTCTTTTTGGGGTGCATATTTTATTTTTTGTTTGCGGTATGTGTTTGTTTGCTGCAGAGCGTATAGCTTTAGTGAAAAGAGCTGCATCTCGATTGCTCGTTCTAGAAAAAGGTGAATTGAGAATTTCCTCCTCAGCTTTTTGAATGTATTTTACCCAATCCGCGCGATGGAAGAGATATTTACATAGTTTTATGGGAGTGTTGTTATTTTCCGAAATTTTTATAGAAATACTTATTGGAAAGTGATCGCTGTTGTGCAAATCGTTAATGACTGACCAATTAAGTAAAGGAAGTAATGAAAGACTGCAAAATGCAATGTCAATGTGCGTGAAGGAACCATCAGTTGACAGGTGGGTGGGGCTGCAATCGTTTAAAATGCATAAATTGGAATTGTCGATTGCTTTATCTAAGCTAAGACCTCTGTTGTTGTTGGTTGTCGATCCCCAGATTGTATTCCAGCAGTTAATTATTACAGGACTATTGAAAGAAGAGAAAATTTTTGATAGTTCTTTTTCGTCAATTTCTTTATTAGGTGGTATATAAAAGGAAAGTATAATAAATTTGATGTTGAGAGAGATTTCGATGGCAATTACTTGGTAACTGGAGTCGATGTGTAATTGTTTATGTGGGATATTGGATTTTACGAGTACTCCGATGCCTTGTTTTGCGGTGGTGTTATATGCAGAATTGAAGAAGTACCCATTATAATTTTTAGGGAGTATGGGAGTGAAATTAAAAGGGCAATGCGTTTCCTGTAGGGATATAACACTGGGATCAAATTCTCTCATTATTAGTTGTAAGTCACAATAATTGTTAAAAAAGCCTTTAATGTTCCATTGAATAATGTCGAAGCCCATGGAGATGGAATTAAGTTAATTTTGTGAGCTGATAAAATTTGGGTGAGAGAGAATTTGATGGTTGTGACGCCATTTTGGGCAACTAAGGTGATGAAGAGTCCATTGAATTCTCGTCAAGAGATTCCAATGGAAGGAAATATGATCTGGTGTTTATTAAATGTTGTGTTAAATTGGATATCGGTGATTGAAATTTACTTGTGTTTGTTTGTGATGAAATATTTTCATGTGTGTTTTTTTGATAGATTTTCGTCGATTTTTTTAGTTGTATGTATACCATTTGTTGTTGTTGATGTATTTTTAGTGGTTTTCGTACCATAAAGCTGCACGTGCTGCTGTTTATGCATTTAGAACAACCCCAATCAACAATATTCTCAACGAAGCAGGTCTTATATCCATAGAAAACAGATTCCTTATGGTAATAGGGAGAATTCTAACAAAACTTTTAACGAGCACAAACTCTATAATTGATTCTGACATCTCATCAAACATCTCCGCTAAAAGACCTAAACGCATCAAATCTGCAATTGCCTTGTCTTTAGAACTCGCATCTGATGTTGACATTCCCATAAAGGTTGTCAAAACAACTACCATGGAACCACCTTGGAAATTTAACAACATCTCCTTAGACCTATCTTTATCCAAATTAAAAAAAACTGAAACCTCCAAGGAACAATTTTTAAATCTGTTGGCAGAAAAGAATAACAAACTAAAAAATAATGGTTGGTGCTTTTTATACACAGACGGATCAAAATCTGAACATACTCTGCCCGCCTACGCAATAGTCGATGATGCAGGCAATAACGTGGCCCTCAGAACCATGTACCAATACTCATCCATTTTTACAGCTGAAGCTTGTGCAATCTTTTGTGCAATACAATATGCAATGAAAAGTAAAAATAAAACTATAATTTTCACCGATAGTTTATCAGTACTTAAGGCAATATATAACCCATATAATAACAAATGGAACAAAGTTATAAAAATCAGAGACGCCCTAGTAAACAACGAGGAAAAAATAAGAATACATTGGGTTCCTAGCCATATAGGCATTTTGGGTAACGAAAAAGCGGATATTGCAGCACGATACGCCTCCTATGCCCCCATCCTGCTAGACGACACGGTTGAAAAAATAGATTTACGCCGACATATCACAGACTACATCAACATTAAAGTCAGGGATAACCAAATACCACATCATCATTATACCCACATCAACCCAAACTACAAGCATCCTATATATCCAACGGATGTCGATAAAAACAAAATAAAAATCTTTTCCAGACTCCGACTTGGTCATACAACCTTCTCCCACGAATACATATTAAAAAAGAATATTAATCCCAAATGCACTACCTGCAGCTGCAACCTAACCATAAACCACCTGCTCAATGATTGCCCATCATTACAGAATATAAGGTCTAACTACTTCAACAATACACCAGTTCTCAACATTCTACAAGAGCCGTCGAAGACAAACATCAACAACATTTATAATTTTATCAGGGAAACTAAAGTATTAGTATAATTTTATTCTACCAATATAAATAATATTTTTCATAGATGTACATATACCATTATTCTTCCACTGAGCTGATAGCCCTGGCAGCTAATGCTAGCTAAAAAAATCCTTAATCTTAGAATTCATTCATAAAGCCTGGATCAGCCAGACGTAAACGTAAACGTATCTCTGCATAGCTGAATTAATAAGTTAAATAAGAACAGGAGATGTGTTGTGTTTTTCGTTTCATTCTTATGCATGCAATATAGAGCAAACGTAAATATACAACGAAAATCTATTCACAACAGATTTTTGTTGTGTATTTACGTCTGCTCTATATTGAATGCATAAGAATGAAACAAAAAACACAGCACATCTTCTGTTCTTATTTAACTTATTAATTCAGCTATGCAGAGATACGTTTACGTTTACGTCTGGCTGATCCAGGCTTTTGATTAAATTAATAAATAATAATAATAATATCAACAGTGAGTTTTTTGAGCGATTAAATGTGAATAAAACATGTTCGTCAGACGACTCAAGCTGATCCAAACTACGCGTTCAGCTGCATGATAGTTATTTTATTCAAAATTGAATATTGCTGAGCGATTAGACTATATTCCTTGAATCTTTATTTACCTCTTTTTATTAAAAAAACGAATAGCACATGCATTACTAATGTCCAACTTGTTATACTGAATTGAAGTTTACTCTGGATGTAGTCTTGAGGACTTCAATAGGTGTAGTTTGCTTTTTAATAAAATAATACGTTTTGTTTACAATTTGAAAACACATGATCATGTGTCGAGGTATATTTCCAATTTTTTGGGATGCAGTTTTAAAAATTTTGTGCAAATCCGATTGCTATTATTCTATCATAAGGTAATGCTCACTGATTGTCCCGAATATATACACAGACATTTTGTATTATTGAACGCTGACAGGAACCCTCAACTTCTGTATCCGACCAGAAATTACGTTATTCATGAACGATCTTTTCATGTTCGTGTTGCAAAGGTTTGGAACCATTTACCCCGTCCCCTTAGATCCTTTAATCTATCTTTGAAAACATTCAAGAGTAAACTTATAGAATATGCTTCTGTCCATGACATTTTTCAATTCAATTCAATTTCAATTTATTTCTTATAATATTTATATTATTTACATTTGACTTAGAATCAAAGAGTTTAGGAACTTCGTTCCTTTTCTACTTAGATATATAAATATATTTTTTTTTAATTTATAAAATTTATGTACATTATTATTAAACGGAAGGAAAAAAATTTACAAAAACCTTTATGAAGCAGAGGTATAAGATAAAAATGAGAAAAAAAATAAAGTAGATAAAATTATGATGAGATGAGTTCATTGATATGTACATGTTGTGAGAGTTGGCATCTTCCATTAAAATTTAGAGTCAATCTTTCGATTTTATCCAGAACGAGTTCGAAGCCAGCGAGACTATGTAGGCGTCGGGTGGAATAGTGCCATGGTAGTTTAAATATCATTTTAAGTAGCTTATTTTGTGCTACTTAGAGTTTTTTTATATGACATTTTGCAGACGTGTACCAAACTGGAGCACAGTAAAACATTATGGGGTGGAATATAGATTTGATGAGTTTTTTATTGTCTATGTTCATTTCCGACTTTCTGTTTATAATTGGGTACATTATTCTAATAATTTTGTTAATTTTGTCCATTACATAGGGAATATGATTATTAAAATTAAGCTTTGTATCAAGCATAACGCCCAAGTATTTGACGTTGTTTTCCCATGGAATATCATGGTTCATGAAACGAGGTAAACTCTTGGGTATAAAACAAGACTTACGTTTTCTTGTAAAATAAATAGCCTGCGTTTTTTCAGGGTGAACCAAAATCTTCCATTTATCAAAATAATTGCTCAACCCAGTAAGAGCAGACTGCAAATTTGTAATAATATCAGCTGAATAAACATCAGAACTAAGAATTGATGTATCATCTGCAAATATAGACGTAATGCAATTGGAAAATGTTGGAATGTCAGCAGTAAAGATGTTGTAAAGAACTGGCGACAGGCAAGAACCTTGTGGACATCCTGCAATGATATTAACTTGTTGTGAACAGGTTTTACCCAATTAAATGCTGAACGATCTAGTTTGAAGAAAGTTTTGAATAATTTTTATGAGTTCAATTGGAAAGTTGAATTTTTTCAATTTAAAAATAAGTCCATTATGCCAAACGGAGTCAAACGCAGCTTTTATGTCTAGCAATATCATTCCAGTTGATTTGCCGTTTTGAAAATTATTTTTAACTAATTTTCTGATTTTTAGTTGGGGTTGAGACGTATTATGTTCACTTCTGAACCCGAATTGTTGCGATGGAAGTATATTGTTTGCATCGATAAAATTAATAAGCTTTTCCTTAATATTTTTTTCCAAGATTTTACTTATAGAAGAGAGCAGACTTATTGGTCTATAAGAAAGTGGAGAATCAGGAGGTTTATTTGGCTTGAGTATTGGTATGGTTTTTGAGATTTTCCAATCACTGGGAAAGTAGTATAATTTAAGGCAAGCATTAAAGATGTTCGTTAGATAGTTGATACCTTTATTAGGTACATTTTTTAGACATTTATTATTAATACCGTCTAAACCTCGAGTTTTTTTGTTTTTCAATTTTTTTATAATTACACCAACTTTTTCAGTAGTAGTGAAGTAACAGTTTTGTGGGATTGGGTTAATATTACGAATAAGGTTTGCAACACCATTAACCTCAGTAATCGTAGTAGTATCACTTAAATTTGATGAAATACAGTGGTTCAAATTAAAGTTGTGAGCCAAAATTTCATAAAATGCCGCCAGTTTGCCTTGCTGAAAGCGTAGCATAAATTGTCTACCATTTCATAATTTAAATTAATTGTACTAATGATTGGTAGGTGGTCAGATCTCAAGTCATTTATAACTTTTACTGCGGACATATTTTGAGATATGTTAGTTAGAAAAAAATCTAGAGTTGACGGTTGTTTACTTGGATCAGCCGAAATATAAGTATATTCGTGGGGAAATACTATTTGTGTTTGGTTTAGTTGGAGTTTCTCATATAATATGTTACCCCAGCCATTACTTCTTTGACATCCCCAATAACTATGTCTGCAGTTAAAATCTCCTCCTAATATGTATTTATTTGAGCTCGTTAGTTTACGAATATCTGACGCAAATGTTTGTTTTCTTCTAGGGTCCCTGTTTGTTGACCCACCAGGATAATAGCAAGAATAAATATTTATAAAGTCATTACCAGATTTTACCTTAACACCTATGTTTTCAATCAGTTCTGTGTTAATAGGAGGTATAAGTTGATGCTGAATGTGTTTTTTAATTAAAATAGCTACTCCACCTCCTCCACCACGTTGTCGATCGTATCTGTAGCAGTAGAAGTTCTGATGTTTTATTGTAATTTTTTTATTTAGCCAGGTTTCACAAAGTAAACAAATGTCAATATTGGTTTTTTCCAAGAAATGGAATAATTCGTCTTTTTTAGTGCGAATGCTACGAGCATTCCATTGTAATAACGTTATGTTGCTGTTCATTGGTACAAAAATTTGCATGCAAGGTTTGTAACAACCTCGAATTGCTCTTCACGAGACCTGCATTTTTTTAAATTTGAAATTAATTCAAGGGTAAGATTTTTTAATTCTTCTAAAAAGAACAAATTATTATTATCGTTATTTTGGGTGAATGGTTGGCTATAACCCGTTCTAGATGGATTTGGTGTTTCGCTCTGATTTAAAGCATTTGGAAAATTAACATTGTAATTTGATTGGTTGTTGAATTGTTGGCTTCTTTGTCTGGTACTCTTTGGTTGAGCACGTTGCCTTATTTGCTTATATGTTTCCCTATTAGGGCAGTCAGGGGACATAGCCTTATGGGGGCCTTTACAATTAGCACATTTTACAATGGTTGACTTGCATTCTTCAGTTTTGTGATTCCCGGCGCAATGGGCACAAAATGTTTTAACATTGCATCTGCTGGCACCGTGTCCATACATCTGACAATTATAACATTGGGTCAGTTTTGTTTTGTTGGGTTTTTGGTATTCCCACCTGACTTTTATGTAGTTGATGGCTGAGTAATTTTGCCTTAATTCTCTTAATGTGATTGACTTTTTTTCAAAGTAGACAATGAATATAATTTGTTCGTTGTTACTGTCCCCAGCTCCAGCATAGGCTCTAGTAACAATTTTAACATCGATACATTTAAGGCCCATGTCTAAAAGGCTGGACTTAACTGATGGGTCTGTTTTATCTAGACCTAATAGCAGAGCCTTATAAGGCTTTTCGTTTTTTGCAGCATATGTGAAATATTCGAGCTGAAACTTCTTAGTGAGAGAGTCACAAACGGTAGTAAAATCTACGTTATTTGTGCAAAACAATTTTAGACCGATGGAAATTTCACGTATAGAGTAATCTTTGATTTTTAATATTCTACATATTTCATGAACTTGTTCAATTTTACATTTTAATATTGTTATTGGTGGTTTGTTAACTTTAACAGCTGGTTCGATAATTAATTCATCATTATCGTCATCATCGATAGTTTGCAGAGGTGCAAAATAATTTGAATTGCTAGCTCTCTGAGAGCTGTTTGTGACCATTTTTTTTTCTATTCATGTTATACCCAGAGCAGGCATCAACATCTTCTTCACGATTGCGTTTTATTTTGTTTTTGTTTTTTAATATTTAGATATTGTTAACAAACAATACCAAGAAATAAAGAAAAAAATAAACCGTAAACTTTTATTACACTATTAAGAAAACAGAATAAACTATGACTTAACACATCAAATGATAATGCAAGACTGACCATGACATTTAAGTGGCCAAATCTTCGTTTTTCTTTAATTTGATTTTACTCTTGCATATTTACATTATTTCTTGTTTTGTTCAAGTAATGGGGTGTGTAAATTCCTCTAAGTTTAGAACGTAATACATTTTATCATATATATTTTATTTCTGCCATATTATTTCTATTTTTTAATTAATTTTATAACGCAATATATTTTGTCATATATATTTTTGCCATATTATTGTTACTTTTATATTTTTTGTAATTAAAACGAATTTTTATTATAAATTGTTTTATCCTGTAGTCTCTTTCAAATGCTCTTATATACAAATTTAATTAATTTTTAAGACTATAGTTTTAAGAGATATTATAAAATAACCTGTTTTTGTTAGTCTACCAACTATTTATGGCCCTAAGGGCTCAGTTGGTTTATTTGAATAATAAATAAATAAATAAATAAATAAATAAATAAATAAATAAATAAATAAATAAATAAATAAATAAATCAATAAATAAATAAATAAATAAATAAATAAATAAATAAATAAATAAATAAATGAATAAGTGTATGATTAAATAAAGAAAAATGTTGATTTTGCAGTTCTCTGGTAGGTACCGGAGAACTGCAAAAGTGTTTTCACAATAAATTATGTGTTGTTGTAAAAAAACACAATGTTGTTAAACCAAATTTTTAAAATAGTAGCAATACGCTTGCAAGCATTAAGATGTTTAATTAAAAACAGATAGAATTCAATTAATTTTAAATTTTGCATATTTTGTATAAGACGATTTATATATTTTTGTGAAAAACGTAAAAAGAAATTATTTTATTAGAAACCGATTCAATACCGGAACGATACCGGTATTAACCCCCCGTTTCCACATGCATGTGTTGCATAGTATTGTTTTCTATTAATTAACTAGTATTTGGTAAAGTAAAAGTTGTAATGCAACTGATTTTGTATTTATTTGTAAAAAAAAGTAAAAATAACACAATTGCATATCTTAATGGTAATTTAAAATATCAATTTTATAAGTTTTTGAAAAAAAAAATTGTTAAGAACAAAATTTTTTCCCAGCTTTGTTAGAATATTGAATACTTGGCAATACTGGAGTGATATTTAGTGACAACCTATGCCTTCAACGACATTTTAAAAATGAACTTGCAGCAAGTAGCGTGGACACATGTAAAACTTTAATGTTTTTTTCGGTATTTTTCGAAATTTTCGCTGGTAATACGTATTCTCAACTTGCAACCATTTACTTGCATGTGGAAACGGGGGGTAAGGGAAAAGGTTTTTGGATACCGGTATTTTTGAAAATTAAGAGTTTCGGTATTGATATCGGTTATCAATTTGAAAGGATTTTGAAACGGATAACGGTATTATAAAGGTATCGGTTGCCAAACTTGATTAAAACTTAAATGTCTGTCATAGTCAGAGGTGCTCGCTGATAAATACATTTGCAATATGACATTATTAGTCTCCCTCAGATTTCCTTAGTGTCCTTTATTCACATTTGAATAAATATTTTTCATATTTAGTCAAATCAATATGCAAACTGAATCACCCCATCTTTTGTAAATATTTATTTACTATATCAACAATTTTTGTTTTTACAAAACAACTAATACACACAAAGCCACCTTATAGGGAAATCAATTTGTTTTATTAGTTTAATGTACTATATGCATAGCGGCCATCGTTTTTAAATGCTAATAATGTTTGGAAATTGTATAAATTTCAATATTTATTTCATGTCAGAGGTTGAGAAAAAAATAATTTAATTATTCTAAATACCTTTTAATCGTTTTTCTTTCAATGAAGTTAAACTATATAAATATTCCGAACGCTTGGAAACAATTGATTTTTCTCATCAGTTACACAATTTTTTTGATTATATTTTTCTTTACCTTAAGGTAAAAAATTTTATTTATCAATCTCATTCAATTGTAACTTTTTTTTATATAAAACAATAATTTTTTATTGTTGAATTGCTTTTATTGCAGCTTTTTCTTGCAAACTATTTTTCTGTAAATAGTATTTACGAAATAGTTGAGTCGAATTCACAAAGAACTACCAGAGTAGAGTTGTAAAAGTATTGAGTATTCCGGTACTGAGTACTCAATACCGCCTGTTTTTTTGAGTACTCAATACTAAAACGGTACTACTCAATACTTTTAAAGGTGCAATTTTCCGTAGAAATGAGTATTTTACGTATGAAAATACAACTCTAAAAATACTACTTTAAAAATAAAACTCTGGAAATACAACTCTATATGTGAAGCAAAGAATTTTGTAATGAATTTTTGGGAAAAATTATTTAATTAATTTATTTAAAATGTTTTAAATTTAGTAAAATGTAAGTAGCAATAGTTATTTAACACGTGTATGTGAATTGTTATTATTTTTCTTTATAAATACGAACTCTTAATATTTTTATTTTTAAATTCAAAAAACCGTTAAAAGTATTGAGTAGTATCGAGTACTCAATTGAAAAGTATTGAGTAGTATTGAGTACTCAAAAAGTATCGAAATTTCACAACTCTATACCAGAGATACAAGTCGAGTTAATGCTCCGCAGACCTTTTTTAGGAGTTGTACCGCCGCCGAAGTGAGCGGCTAAACCAAAAAAATTCCTTAGTTGATTATAAAGCTGCCTACACACTAGGGAACATGGTTGAGGGAACAAAAAATATCAAAAAATTTTGTAAACACGAAATGCACGCTCTCAACACGCACACACACACAAACGCACTCACCCATTCGCAAAAAATGCTCTCTTTTTTTAAGTATGTTCCCTAGTGTGTAGGCAGCTTAACGAATATTTCAACTATCTACTAGGTGAAATGCCCCTAATATATAGTTGAATTGATTTAGTTGATGGTAACAAAGTTTTTGAAATATCAAGAAATTAGTAGAAATCAACCATAACATAACAAAAAATAATTATTAGACATTGCAGGCAGTGTTGCCATATAGCCAGTTTTAACTGTTTTTTACAGTTTTTTGGGATGCCTAACAGTTTTCCAGTTTTTTCATCTAAAAAACAGTTTATTTTAAATTCATGGATTTTTTACAGTTTTTTATATTAAATCGGCACTTTTGTTTCAAATACATTTTATTTTGTTAACTAAAATTTAAAATATAAAAGTGCTTATGCATAATAATTTGAAAACTTTATAACACGTTCATAAAATGAATTTTTTATAATATATTTGTTTTATAAGCCATTTATAAACTTAAAAAGTGGTTATGCATATGACCCAAAAATTTCAATAAAACTTTCATATTGTCAAAAATGAGGTACAAATCGAAACATAAATAAATTTAAAAATACCAATATAATACTACAAAATATGCTTACTGGAAAAACGAAACATTTTTATAACAAATTTCATCAAAAATTAGCACGAACTTTTCAGATCATTTCTAAATGAGGGATAATTTAGAAATTTATATTTTTTGAAAAAATTAAAACAATGTCTCATCAAAAATGGCCAAAATTGATTTTTTATTTTTTTAAATAAATATTTGCCAATTCTGGATAACAATTTACTACTATTTTTTTTCAATTATGATCAAGGACAATACCAAAAACGTAGTTTTTTCAAACAAACAATTCCCGACATAAAAATACTCATTCTAGATGTGAAACCAATGACAGGTGTCAAAAAAGTTTTCTCGAACCATATGTTTTTGTTTACATGGAAGTCAAGTCAAGAGGAAGATAACAATATAAAATCTCCATACATTTTGTATTGCGCATTTTTTGTATATATCTGTCTCTTTTTAGATTGTTGTGCTTTATCTTATGTTTTTCTTAAATTTTTGCGTTTTGTTTTGCTCATTTTCTGTCGGCCATATTGCCTAAATAAGCTGATTCATATCTGGTATAACTTGTGGTCTTCTAGAAACCCCATGATAGGCTTTTCTTTGCGGAGTGCAATTGATATCATTTTGACGTGTTTCTCTGCAATTGTTTTGACATTTCATATCATATGATTTATTGCATTCGAATACACCGGTAATTTGCAAATTTTACGCCATTTTTTTGCGTTTGAGACACTAGCTGAAAGATAATATTTATGCAAAATTTGCATTTTATATAAACCAGTTATTATAATTAGGTTAAGCAGGTGACGTTGGCATTATAATTTCCACATGAACATTTTCCGTTTTAACCGAATAATATGGCAGTGAATTGGAATAATATATTGGAGGCGTTTTTGGTCTTGGTCCACGTGATTACTGATCATATATTAGAATTTGCATTAGGCTGGTACTGGGGCCCTCAACAAAGATGTAATCCACCCGAGGAAAAAACACAAGCATTAGTATCGAAAAGTGCTGTAGAATTAGCCGATATGATTAAAAAACGCAAGCTATATGCCTTTGAAGTAGTTGAAGCTTATTGCGATCGTATACGTTTATTAAATTCTCAATTAAATGCTGTGGTTGATGGCCCATTTGTAGAGGCTTTAGAAGAAGCCAAAGAAATTGATCGTAAATTAGACAATAATGAATATACCGAAGAGGAATTAAAAAATAAGCCTTTTTTGGGTGTTCCCTTTACTACTAAGGATAGTACTGCTGTTTGTGGAAAATTACATACACTGGGTTTAATATCTCGTAAAAACGAAAAATCTACCGAAGATGCTGAATGTGTACGTTTGATGAAAGAAAGTGGTGGAATTATTATTGCAACAAGTAATGTGCCCGAGGTAAATAAATGGATAGAATCGCGGAATATGTTAATAGGTCAAACCAAAAATCCCTATGATTTAAGACGTTCTGTTGGTGGTTCCTCAGGAGGCGAAGCTGCCTTAATTTCAGCATGTTGTACTGGTTTTGGTTTAGGTACTGATATTGGAGGTTCAATACGTATTCCTGCCTTTAATTGTGGTGTTTATGGCCACAAACCCTCCAAAAATGTTGTTGATATGCGAGGCTGCACCTTCCGTACTGGAAAAGAAACAAATACTATGGTTGTTGCTGGTCCTATGGCTCGTTATGCTTCAGATTTAACGCCTATCTTAAAAGTATTAACTGGTCCAATAATGGCTGAGAAATTAAAACTTACTCAAATGGTTGATTTAAAAAAATTGCGTTATTTCTATATACCCACCAATAATATGAAACAATGTAATCCTGTTAATCGTGAAACACAAATGCGTATGTATCAGGTGCGTAGACATTTTCAAAATCTAACCGGACAAGAAGTTCAATTGGCCAATTTGCCTAATCTGGAATTGTCTGGGAAAATGTGGCGTTATTGGATGACACAGGAACCGGCCAATTTTAATAAACTTTTAGGCAATGGTGTTGATCTTAACCCATTTGTGGAACTATTTAGAAAAGTTATGGGCAGAAGTGAATTTACTATGGCCGCTATATACTCTCTTATCGATTCTTTGTTACCAAAAGAAAAAGAACGTTTAATCAAAGAAGCAACCGCTCAGTGTAAACAATCTTTAACGGAATTGCTGGGGGCAGATGGTGTATTATTTTTCCACAGCTCTCCTCGTACTGCTCCCTTCCATTATTATCCTCTTATTAAACTAATGGATTTTAATTATTTTGCTATCTTTAACGTATTACAAGTGCCTGTAACACAAGTACCTTTGGGTTTAGATGCTAATGGTATGCCTATGGGTATTCAAATTGTGGCAAATGAAATGAATGATCGTCTTTGTTTGGCTGTGGCTGAGGAATTAGAACGTGGTTTTGGAGGTTGGGTAGCACCGTATGCTACTGTAAAAAATTAAGTTTTAATGTTTACTTTGATTTTTATTTTTGTATTATGCATATATAGTACATACTTTTGAATTCTAGTATTTGAAATATTAAGCATTCCTTTAGTTGGTAAAATGGTATTAAAAAAAGACTAATAAAAATGAAATATTTTTTTATATTCGCCGAAAAAAATATTAGTTTTACCAGCAATGTTAAATACACGGTAACAAGGGGTACAAGGGAAATTATTTCCAAATGCCAACCTCACCCACAGTCCACCTTGGACATGGTGTCCCCTGTTAACGCTCACGAGGCTCTGACGACCGAGTGTGGGCGGTATAACCCGGTTCCCACGGCAATCGGACTATGTGCCGGAACGATTCGGATGTATTCGAATTTATCCGAGCAAGGATTGCCACTCCGGCTTGAGATGAGAATTATTAACTACAAATTCTCAGTTTGAAGCCGTTACAACAACAACAACACGGTAACAACGTGGAACAGACCCTATATTCATATGCTCATTCCACTGGTAAAGTTACAAGGTATTCGGTTCTTGCCGATCTTAATGAAATTTAGATATGTGATAGAGGAGAAAAAAATTAGACACGTATTTGTTTTAGCGGCTCGATCTTGCGTTTATGGGTTAAACTGTGAGCTATTTTTCTATGAAAACGTATGAAATTACAAAATTTAAATTTGTTTGTAAAGAACTGGGTCATAGATTTATAGACATCTTAAGCTGCCTACACACTAGGGAACATACTTAAAAAAAGAGAGCATTTTTTGTGAATGTGTGAGTGCGTTTGTGTGTGTGTGAGTGTTGAGAGCGTGCATTTCGTGTTTACAAAATTTTTTGATATTTTTTGTTCCCTCAACCATGTTCCCTAGTGTGTAGGCAGCTTTACTCTTCTTCTTTTGTCAACAAACACATTTTTTCACACATTTAAATATTTTTTGGTTTTGCATTAATTCTTGTTGTTTTACATTGGCAGTGTTGTCAGTTTAGGGGATTTATCCCCAAATTGGGGATTTTTTTTGTCAATGGAGATAAAAATTTCCGTTTGGGGATCCGGGGATTTATTGGGGATGACACGATTTATATTTTTATGAATTTATCCCTGATAATTCTAAATATTTATATATTTCTTTTAAGTATGATGATAATAGTGCATTATTAATTTTTTAAACTAGTTATATAGTTATATTTTTTCCAAATTTATCTATGTATATCTGTAAACTTTTTATTTTTAATAGTAAAAGGCTTTATTTTTGAATCATGTAGGTTGATAAACAGCATCCGGTTTCTAATTTGTTCATTTTTACTAGCACACGCTGTAAAATTGCTTATTTAAAAATTTTATTTGTACATTATTGTTTTCTTCTACTGAATGGCAGAAAACGGGCTTTGAGTTTAGTGAACTTATTTTATTTTTTTTCAATTTAGTGAACTTATTTTATTTTTTTTCAATTCAGTGAACTTATTATTTTTTTTTAATTCACTGAACGTAATTTTATTTTTTTAATTCACTGAACGAAAATGAAATTGAACGAATTCAGTAGTGAATTAATTCAGTAAGGAATTAATTCACTTTTTTTCCGTTCGATTCATAAAATTGAATCGGTGAATTAATTCATTTGATTAAATAAAAAAAACTATTGCAATTTAATTAATTCTTTGAATTTGTTGTTTGATGAACGCATTCAGTTGAACGAATTCAGTGAATTACTTAAGAAAAGGAATTCATTCAATTCTAGAGAAAATTGAATTCGATTGGTAGTGAATTCATTCAAAAAGGAATTAATTCCTCAAAGCTCTGATCGCTAATGGTAAACGATGTCATATCGTTCAAGTACTGAATCGTTCAAATGAACTACATATTTCGTTCATGAACGACACAACTCTGCTACATTTCATGTTAAAAAAATATTAACTAGTTTTAAGAAATTATTAAAAAAATGGGTAAAACGTCGAAAGATAAACGTGATATATATTACCGTTTAGCCAAAGAAGAAGGTTGGCGTGCTCGCAGTGCTTTTAAATTGCTACAAATAGATGAAAAATTTCAAATATTGAAAGGTAAGGAACATTATATTTTATCCCCCTCGCAATAACAAATTCCCAATTGTAGGAGTTACACGAGCTGTAGATTTGTGCGCTGCGCCTGGTAGCTGGTCACAAGTATTATCCAAACGTTTATATGAAAATCGTGCCGATAATGAAGAGGTCAAAATCATTGCTGTGGATCTTCAAGCTATGGCTCCCTTAAATGGTGTCATTCAACTGCAGGGTGACATTACCAAACTGAGCACTGCTCAAGCTATTATTGACCATTTTGGTGGTGAAGATCAAAAGGCCCAGTTGGTGATATGCGATGGAGCACCTGATGTCACTGGTCTACATGATATTGATGAATATATACAAAGTCAATTGTTATTGGCTGCTTTAAGTATAACCACACATGTCCTTATGCCTGGTGGTAATTTTGTTGCCAAAATATTTAGAGGCAAAGACACTAGTCTGTTGTATTCACAATTGAGGATCTTTTTTGAAAAAGTATCAATTGCCAAACCAGCAAGTTCGCGAAATTCAAGTATAGAAGCATTTGTTGTATGTCAAAACTATCATAGTCCCCAGGGTTATATACCTCAAATGATTAATCCTATGGTCGATGATGTTCAAATTATACAAAATGCTACGGAATCAAAGGTTAATAAAGAATTAATTCCATTTGTGGTATGCGGTGATTTGAGAGGATTCGATTCAGATATGTCATATAGTTTGAACGTGAGTATTCCTATAAATAAAGCTCTCTCCCACGTACGTTACCGCGGGTACCCAATTTTATCAAAAAGCGTTTCTATTTCAAAACTTGTGTGAAAATTGTTTTTGTTTCGCGTAGATAGGGTTCCCGATATAAGTTATTTGAAATTTATCCATAAAACTTTATGCACTTTTTTTCCCATTTATACAAAGAGATGAGACAAAAGTATTACCATTACATTAAATAATTACATAATGGAGTTTTTTTATTATTACCATTTTTTATCGCAATGGTAATGTTTTTTTCATAATCCGAGGACTATACTAATCATCCCAGCAAAACCTTCGAAATATATGGGTACTACTGTTTATATTGAGTTCGGGTCGAAATCCTGTGTATAACAAAATCCTGCTTTTCGTAATACTGTTTTACAAAATACTGTATAACACACTACTGTTTTGCAAAATCCTGTTTTACTGGGTGGCGAAAATTTTTGTAAAAATGAAGCAAAAAAGCGCGCGTTTTTTGCTTTATTTTTAACAAAAATTTAAATATGAAGATGAAGATTTGCTTAAACTGTGCGAGTGGTTTGAAAAAAACTACGTCAAGGGCTCATATTACCCAAAGTATCCTGGAACCTTTTGGTCGGTTTACGATGACAGTAAGAAATCCTACCCAATAACTCAAAATAGTGTGGAAACTTGGCATAGAAGACTGAAAGCTGTTGTTGGGCGTAGAAAGTCAGGATTATACCACCTTATCAGGCAGTTGGGTAATGAGGTCGTGGTAGCTGTAAATACCATTTAAAAACGCGTGAATGGAGAAAGACGTTTCATAAATTTAAAGAAAAAAAACGTATTATTTTATGGTTTTTTGTAATCTAGAGGTAATAGGTAAGCCTAAAATGTAAGTTCAGAATAACATTACTCGATGGACATGCCCTTGTTAAAATAATAGCTTTGGTAATAGAAAAGTAAGAGGTTACCTACTCTTATTTCTTCTTACCAAAGTCATTACCGGGTAATAGAAAGTTTTGCTGGGATACCTTATACCAACGTTTAAGGGCAACTTGCAAAAAAATAAAAAATAAATCGCGAAAAGGAAAGTTCTTACATCAGTATATTTGTTTGCAGAATGTAAATCGCTGATTAAGTTTTTTAAATAAATTTTTGTACCATAACGCCTTTTCGTGTTCCGCTATTATTTTGCAATTTTTGAAGTGCGTTTTTTTTAATTTTTAATCTAGGGACTATAACACCCATTTCATACAACAAAGTTTGGTGGCTAGTTGAAAAAAAAAATCAGGAGAAAAAATTTCGAAAAATGGAAATTCTTACATCAATATATTTTTTTTGCAGATTGTAAATCGCTGATTAAGTTTTTTAATTCAATTCGTGTACCATAAAGTCTTTTTTCGCGTTCCGCCATTATTTTGCAATTGTTTAAGTCCGTTTTTTTTTTTTAATTTATAATCTAGGGACTTCATTCAACAAAGTTTAGTAGATAGAGGTAAGAAAAATCGCGAAAAAAATTTGTCAAAAGGAAACTTTTTGCATCATATAACTACTAACCTTAGTAAAAAATGTATTTATTGTGATAGCTTTTGCAAATGGAAACTGTTTCGCTTGAAATTTTGCAAGAACAGTTTTTAGAGGTGGCCACATATTATACTAAAAGTTGGACTTTTATTTATTTTATTTTTATTTATTTATTTAATTCAACAGGTAATACAAAAAGCCTTCATGGCCAAAATAAAGTATTACAAAGCAAATACATTTTTAAGCAAATAACTATATCAGCTACAAACATCCTTATTATAACTAAATATAATATGTCTGTTCCCGTACTTTACCGAAGTTACACAAACTAGCCCAAAGGCGTTCCCGTACTCAAAATTGCGTGTAAATTGTTGTTTTTGGGATGTTTTGGGTTCCCGCGGGTACCCGCGGTAACGTACGGGAACGCACATTTTATGAATCAACATGTATTTTTGGAATTCCCTACAGGATATCCCAAAAGGGGAATGTTTCCCCCTTGACGGCCTGCCCAAACTGCTGAAAATATGTAGCCGAAATTCGGTATGTGAGTTCCTCCTTCTGTGTAGGCGTCCGCTTAGACGGAATTTTTGAAATTCCTATCGGCAGGAAGATAAGGGGAAAAGTATTCTCCTTGACGGCCTGCCCAATCCCTTCTGGCCAACCTAAAATTTTAAATATGTATTCCCTGGAGTAGGACTAACTCACCGGCAACGTAATTTTTCTATTTTGGAACAGAAACATAGTAAAAATGTGGGTTGAAAGGGAAAAATGTCCCCAATAACGGCCTGCCCGAACCGCTGAGGCAATGAAGTTGAAATTTGGTATGAATGTTCCTCATCCATCACAGACAGCCGCGAAGATCGAATTTTTGTAAAAAGAAGAAAGCCTCTCCTTGGTGGCCTGTAAAAACCCCTTCGGCTAGAAACTTGAAATTTAAAATGTGGGTCCCTGGAGTAAGGGCTAACTTATTAGAAAGATACTATTTTGAATTTTGGACAGGGTCGTTATAAAATAGGGGCTCAAAAAGGGAAAGTGGCCCCTTAACGACCTGTCCAAACTGCTGGAACTAGGAAGCTGAAATTCGGTACTTAGGTTCCTCTTCCAGCCTAATTCCAACCGGGAGGGACAAAAAAAGAAAAAATGTCCCACTTGACAGCCTGCTCAAACTGCTGGAACTAGGAAGCTGAAATTCCCTATCGATGGATTTTCGGAAATTCTTACCCAGAGGGGCACAAATAGTAAAAGTTGGCTAGAAACCTGAAATGTAAAACATATTTCCCTTGGAGTATGGGCTCACTTATCGGGAAGTTGCTTTGTGGGATTGTGGACAGGGACATTGCAAAAATGGGGATTAATGAAGCGAAAAGTGCCGCTTAAAGGCCTGCCCAAACTGCTGGAGGTAGGAAGTTGAAATTTGGTACTAAAGTTCCTCCTCTATTGTAGACATCCGCTAAGATGAGATTTTTGGAAATTTCCACAGGTAGGGTCAAAAACAGGAAAAGTCTCCCCCTTAACGGCCTGGCCAAACTGCTGGAACTAGGGAGCTTAAATTCGGTATTTGGGTTCCTTCTCCAACGTAGACGTCCCCTAAGACGGTATTTTTGGAAACTTATACCGGGAGGAGTAAAAAGTGAAAAAACTTCCCCCTTGCCGAGTTGGGCAAACTGCTGGATACAGAGACCTTAAATTATGTATGTAGTAGGTTCCTCCTCCAACGCAGACGTTCTCGGAGTTTTTGGCAATTCCTACCGGGAGGGGTAAAAACGGAATAATTCACCCCCTTGATGACCTAACCGAACCCTTCGGCTAGAAACCCGTAATCTATAATATGTTTTCCTTGGAGTATGGGCTAACTTATCGACAAGGCATTTTTAGGACTTTGGACAGGAACGTGGTAAAAATGGTGGCTTTCTTTAGCTAGAAACCTAAAATTTAAAGAACGAGTGTATATGGAACACTAAAATTAAGAAACTAAATTGGAAACTGAAACACTACACAAGTGAACGAAATGGATATAAATGTTGAACGAGTGGAATTGAAATTATAGACAATGGAAATGGATTGGAAGAGGGAACGAAAAGGAATGTACTATAGAACGAAATGGAATGAGGAGCGAGATGGCATAGAATGGGGAACGAGTGGAATTGAAACACTGCAGTTAAAAGAGGAATGGAACGGAGCAAGTGCAAAGAAATGGAATGGAAAGAGAAGCGACTGATATTAATATCGATACCCAAGACAGTAGGAACGAAATGGAATGAAACGGGGAACGAGTGGAATTGGAATAACAGATAATGGGAAAGAAATGCAATGGAATGGTGAACGAAATGGAATCTCGGAAGGAGTTTCATTGGAACACTGAAATTGTTAAACAAAATGGAATGGAATTTGAATCACTCAAACTGCCGGAGTTTGGTACTTGAAATTTCGCATGCGATTGAGGCAGATTATATATATTTGGGAATTTTACTGGGAGGAACAAATGGGGTGAAGAACCCCTTTTAATTACCTATTCAAACACTATTTTTACCGGCAAAACTGTTGAGTATATAGAAAAACGTTATATGAACAGATTAAAGGAATTGTAATTTTTAATTTTTTTAAAATTGTTTGAGCAAAATCGGACTAGTGGTTCTCGAGTTATGTCAAAAAAAGACCACCAAATGTCAAATCGATATATCTCGATTCCTAGGGGTGACCCAGCGAAACGCCGGGACACGTATAACTTCTTTTTTACCGATATAACTTTCCCCGGTAGTTTGAACCCTTCCCGATCACTGACCCCTACCATTTGTCTCACAGTGTAATTTAAATCGCTTGCCAACCCTGCTTTACGTTATTTATTTTCATTCAAAACACAAATGAATAAAACTACTTACGGGTCCATCTACCTAAGTTTGCACTTTACCAAATTATCTTGACATACACACGTATATTGCAATTTGTAATGGATTTTCATTTATAACAATCCAATTTCATGAGAAAAACTGATCAAATATTTATTTTAAACCCATTGTTGTGTCAGAATTATTTATTTGTGGTGGCTGGGTGAAGGCTTTTATTATAAAAAATGTACTTTAAATAAACAAAGCGAATGTTGTTGGCTTGAATAACAGACAATTAGTTGTTACATGCTCACGTGTTGGTATACTAAATGATTTATTTATATAAAAATGAAGAGGCAAAAAATAGTGTTTGTACTTAAACATTACAATAAATTTACCTTAACAATCTTAATAACAAATATTGTGTTTTATTTTATCTAAAAGAAATTTAATTCTAAACTTTAAGGCACGCTAACAACGTAGCGGGCTGCTTTAAATGTTTTTTATTTTCATTCAAAACACAAATGAACAAAACTATTTACGGGTCCTTCTACCTATGTGCGCGATTTACCAAATTATCTTGACATACACACGTATATTGTCCCCTGATTAATTCTAACCTTTAAGGCATGCTAACAACGTAGCGTGCTGCGCCCGCTAGTTTTATATATATTGGTAAATATGTATAAACTAATAAAAATACCTGGACTTCTAAATAGGACACATTTTATATTTTTACAAAAAACCGTACATTTTTTGGGTTTTTAAAACAATTATTATTTTTTAGCGTTAATATTACACTAATATTTTGTGCTGTATCCATTATTATCAATAACCGCTTCGCATCTTCTTTGCATACTCTCAACTAATCTCTGGCATCTTTCTTTTGGTATAGAATACAAGGCTTCTTGAATACCAGCCCAAAGTTCGGTGGAATTTTTGTAATTGTTTTGCCAAACCTTTGTTTTTACATTATTCCATAGATTTTCTATTGGATTAAGGTCCGGACTTTGAGGGGGGGGGGGGGTGGCCAGTCCAAAACCTTAATTTGTTCTTGTAAAAACCAATCATTCGCTATGTTCGACGAATGCTTCTGATCATTGTCTTGCATAAACGTCCACTTAACCATTAACCCCATACCATAATATTACCCCCACCGTGTTTCAAGGTCTTCTGAGTGTACTTAATGTTTAAAGCCTGGTTTTTTGGGCGGTGTACAAATGTTCTACCATCTAGTCCGACACTATTTACCTTCGTTTCATCGCTCCAAAGCACATTTTTCCAAAATCAATACGTTTCTTAATATTTTTTCTTGAAAGAAGAGGCTTCTTTCTACTTATTCGTCCAAATAAGTTTGCTTCATTCAGTCTTCTTCTTACTAACTTGTCTGACACTTTAACGTTGAATTTTTCCCTGATTTCATTATTTATTTGACGGGACGACATTAAAGGGTTGAGTTTGCTTTTGCGTACTATAGTCCTGTCCATATAAGTTGTAGTTTTACGACGGATTGGCTTACGGTCTTTATTTTGCGTATGATATTTCTTGTTGGCAGCACATAGACGAATAGCATTGTATACCATATTTGGCGAACACTTTAGTATTTTAGCAATTTCAGTTGGAGATTTCATCTCGTTGGAATTGATATATAAGTCTTCGTTTTTCTGGATTACAATGTTTTCCACGTCCCATATTGGTACAGTTAGAAAAGAATTTACTTATTTCAAACGCAAATTATGAAAAGAAAATTATTACTAAGTGCATCGAGTAAAATTTTGACAATTATTGCAAGCGTCCTATTTTTATGTCTAAGTCAAAGTAAAGTAATTTTGTTGTAAATATTTGCATGTTTTAAATATTGCAAAGTTTTATATATAATCTGAGTCTACTTGATTAGAGTTTACTATAATATAAAAGAAATATAATTATTGCTTTATAATTAATAAGAGAAATGCATGAAGATAATTTTGTATGAAGTGTCCTATTTCTATGTCCATAGCTGTATATGGGGTAAAACGGGGTAAAAAAAATATTTTCCAAGTGCCATGTCACCGATTTTGATGAAATTTGGTGGAAAGTAAGTCCATGCCAAGAAAAGCTTAACCCGAAAGTTGGAGCTTTTTTTGAGCTTTTTTCTGGGGTTTATAAGCTTTCAAAGAAATCAGGAGCCTTTTTTTTATTTTCAAATAACTTTAAAATGGAATAAGCTACACTTTTGAAATTTTCCAAAAATATTCACAACAAAATTGTGTTTTTAAACATTTTTTTTTAAAAAAATTAGGTTGAATATTTTTTGGAAAAAAAGTGCAACTTTTCAAAAAATTAAGTGTAGCAAAAAACACCCATCCTTCGATTTTTTTTAAAAAAATATATGTTAAAGCGGCATTTGTTCCAAACATTTTGCGGGGTAGGGCACATTGATGGGGTAAAAAATGAGGGAGTTATAGCCAATTTTGTGATGCAACCTCACAAAATTGTAAAAAATTTAAAATTTAAGATGGTATGCTTTTTATTGTATTTATCGTATGTGCTTCAATTTAAACAATAGTTGTAAATATGTTGTTGGTGTTCTTCTTGCTGAAACATTTTACGACAATACAAAGTCACCTTGTCTGTTTTTCTAGTTTTTTTATGTTCAGTGGCACCTGTTTTTTGTTTACTATTTAGTCAGCTGTGATTCGGTAAGTTCTTGTGCACAATTAAAAGAAAAATAAAAATAAATTAAGCTCTGGCGTTTTTATGTCTTTGATTTGGAAAATACATCGTTAGTTACTATAATCAGAAATGAGTAACCCGACAAAAAAACACTGCTGGAATCCTTTTGGAAAATGCACTTCTCGTATGTTCACAGCTTTTGACTATATTTTGCACATTTAAAATTTTTTTCTGAATTTGAAGGTTGTACTGCATTAAGAAGACTTTCATCAAAAAATAAATTAAAATTTGACTTTGTTCCTGAAAACGCTGTAATATGCCTGAATTGCCGAATTGATACTGACAAATATGAACCGGTAACTAACACGAATTTAAGTTCAAGCTCATCAGACAATGATTCTGAGCCTTTCGATGTATCAGATCGACAAGAAATTCTTAACAAAGTAAACACTGCACTTCTTGCTCTTGATCAAACCAAAATCGATGGTAAAAGGTTTGTAAACAGTAACACTTTCTTCCTATATTCTTTTATCTTAACGTTAGCCGGGGTCAATTATTACGTTTATTTTCTTAACAGACTTTATAATAAACAATATGTTACTAGAAAAGCCGAAGCAGCTCAGGAAACTATTAAGGAAAGGTTGGAAAATATATCAAATATGCAGATCTCTACCACTAATGACGACAAAGTTAATGCTTTCGATGAAATTATAACTTCACTAGAAAAAAAGTTTAAGGCTGAAAACACTACGCGGTAAAGTGGAAACGTTTATGTGATCATTGTTATAACTTCTGATTTTGGCTTTCGAAATTTCAGAGAAGATAAATGCCGCATTTTGACGATTTTACCATCTTCTTTAAAAACTTCAGATGTAGTAAAAAATTTTGGCTGTTCTACCACATTGCTTTACAAATGTAATGCAATCAAAAGGCAAAAGGGTATTTTAAGTGTTCCCGACGATAAACCAAGACAAGGATTGTCAAGTGAGACAGTTGATTTGATTAAGCAATTTTATTTAAGCGACGAAAATTCAAGAGAGCTGCCAGGAATGAAAGATTACGTCTCAATACGAAACAGTGTTGGCAAAAAAGAAAAAATTCAGAAAAGACTCGTATATTGTAATTTGAACGAATTGTACCAAATGTTTAAACAACAGTTTCCAAACCATAAAGTTGGGTTCACTAAGTTCGCGGAGTTCCGTCCACAAGAGTGCGTTTTAGCAGGGGCTTCTGGAACCCATACCGTTTGTGTGTGCATTATGCATCAAAATGTTAAACTCATGACCGAAGGTAAATGTATTTATTAATTTTATAAATACGCTTGGAGAAGCACGACCAATTTATTGACCATTAAGTAATTAGAACTGAATGTTAATGAATTTTTGATTAATAAGTTTTTAATGGCCTTTGTAGGTGGCAATTTAAACCAAATAGCGAAAGCTTGGGAGTTTCCTATTGATGGCAAAAGTTCATATAAATTATTACTCAAACAATTTATATGCTCTGTTCCAAGTGAAAAATGCTACAAAGGCCTTTGCAAATCCTGCCCAAACAAAACTCACCTTAAAAATAAATTACTGGAAGGTTTTGATGATGAATCATTTGATGATGTTACTTATAAACAATGGATAGCTACAGACAGGTTACTATTATGTGGCTTTAATTAGTATTTACTTATACTTGTATTTTAAAATCGGTTGTTATATTTAGATGCACTTTAAAAACTTTGACCGACACTAAAGAAGAATTTGTTTCGACTCTAATGGATAAATTGCCAAAATTACTTTATCATGATTTTGTCGCTACAGAACAAGCCCAGTATTTTAAAGATTGTAAAAAAAACCTACAAAATGGTGAATTTTTGGTGACGCTAGATTTTTCAGAAAACTTTGCATTCGTTGTTCAAGAAGCAGTTCAAGGTTTTCACTGGAACAATAATCAAGCGACAATTCATCCGATTGTAATTTATTACAGGAATCAGGAAACATCCAAAGTTGACCATATTTCGTACGTTGGCATATCTGATTGTTTGGAGCATGACACAATTGCAGTTTATATGTTTCAACGAAAACTTATTGAAGACTTAAAGAATAACTTCACATCCACTAAATCAATAAAATACTTTTCTGACGGAGCACCACAGCAATATAAAAATAAAAAAAACTTCATAAATTTGATGAATCACAGCAAAGACTTTTCCATAGCAGCAGAATGGAATTTTTTTGCTATCGCGCACGGAAAAGGTGCTTGTGATGGTGTTGGGGGCACACTAAAACGTACAGCTAGACGATATTGCCTACAGAAAGGTACGAAAGATGAAATTTTGACTGCGGAAAAGCTTTTCGAGTGGGCAAAGAAGCATGCAAAAAGTTATAAAGTCTTCTTTTGCTCTAAAAAAGATTATGAGGAGTCTGCAGACTATTTAAAGTCTCGGTTTGAAACCTGTAAAACAGTAAAAGGTACGCTTGGTATCCATCATATAGCTGCTATAAATGATTATGAGCTGAAAGTCAAAACCACATCAAATAGTTTAGAGTTGAAAGTAGTTAGATTTTAATTTATTTAGTTTAATATAAATATATATTAATAATAAACTATGACACTTTTACAATAGTATACGAATTAAATAATAAACGCAATATATTATACATATAAACTTGAAAACTAAATTTTAAATTTTTTACAATTTTGTGAGGTTGCATCACAAAATTGGCTATAACTCCCTCATTTTTTACCCCATCAATGTGCCCTACCCCGCAAAATGTTTGGAACAAATGCCGCTTTAACATATATTTTTTTAAAAAAAATCGAAGGATGGGTGTTTTTTGCTACACTTAATTTTTTGAAAAGTTGCACTTTTTTTCCAAAAAATATTCAACCTAATTTTTTAAAAAAAAAATTTTTAAAAACACAATTTTGTTGTGAATATTTTTGGAAAATTTCAAAAGTGTAGCTTATTCCATTTTAAAGTTATTTGAAAATAAAAAAAAGGCTCCTGATTTCTTTGAAAGCTTATAAACCCCAGAAAAAAGCTCAAAAAAAGCTCCAACTTTCGGGTTAAGCTTTTCTTGGCATGGACTTACTTTCCACCAAATTTCATCAAAATCGGTGACATGGCACTTGGAAAATATTTTTTTTACCCCGTTTTACCCCATATATATTATGTCCTGTGGTTCCTATTGTACCTACCTCCTAGAGTACCTACATTTGATTTTGTATCAAGAATTACAGATGAAAAATTTTTCTGAAAGATGGGTGCCGCATTTGTTAATAGTTGACCAAAAACGCAGTCGAATGAAAATTCCTCATTTCTCATCATTTCTCTGATTTAGCTCCCTCTGACTTCTACCTGTTCCCAATTCTAAAAAAATCGTTTTACCTCGAATGAAGATGCAATGGCAGCTGAAAACGATTATTTTGACGAGCTTCAGGAAAATTATTTTAATCAAGGGATAGTATTTCTAGAAAAACATTGGACTAAGTGTATTGAAGTTTCAGGAGATTATATTGAAAAATTAAATAATTTTAAAAATCTATCTTTTGTTTTTCATTGTTAGGCTAAGAACATTTCGAACTGCCCTCGTAAATTACAGAGAATAAAAATTTAAAAAATTCTATAAGGCCAGTAGGCCTTATTTTTTAATAATAACTGTTTCCATCTGCTAAACTACAAAAAAACTTAAATTCAGTGAACGTAATTTTGGATTTTACAATTCAGCGAATGAAATTTTTTTGTTTTCAATTCACTGAACGTAAAAAAATATTTTTAGTACACTAATCGAAAATGAACGAATTCGGTAACGAATTAATTAAATTTTTATCCGTTGGATTTATTAAATGTAATTAAATTAAATTTATTAAACCAGTGATTTTATTCATTTGATTTAATAAAAAGAACTATAGCAACTGAATTAATTCGTTTAAAAAGAAATCGAAAATTGCAAATATGAATTAATTCCATTCAGAATATAGTATTTGTGAATTTATTCATTAAATTTTAAATTCAGAACTCACAAATTGAATTAAGGAATTAATTCTTCAAAGTTCTACGAAGTATGATTAAGGCTTAGCTTGGACAATAAAAAATTAAATTAAGACTTCCCTTGGTCTATTAAATGGACTATTGGTAGGGCCGAATTTTAGCTATACTGTATACGTTAAGGGTTAGTGTCAATAAGGGTTTGGGGTAAATTAAGTAATATACATAGGCGTACCTAGACCATTTTTCTGGGGTGGGCAAGGGCCCAATTTATGTTTGGCTGTTTATTTGCCCATTCTCAGACCCTTAATCTTAAAAAACACTTTCGACATTATGCTTGCGATTTTTTCATACAAAGAACACTTTTAAAAATAACTCCCTCCCTTTTGATAAAATTTTCAAATGTTTTTTATAGAAAACTCTGAAAAATGCATCCTTTTTTCTAAAGAAAACCTCGTGCAGGGAATGCTATACGCTCAGAATAGTATAAAATTTTGATATTTGATGGAGAAAAGAAATCTAAGATCAACCTGTCTCATATTTTCTTCCACCTCTGACGAATCCATTCTTATCCCATATTTTTCACTTAAATTACCGAGGTGACCAAAAACTGACATTTTCATCGTAGAATTTTTGCTTCTACAACAAATTGAAATTTCCATAAAATAGTACACTCATAGAAATAAATCTGTAAAAATAGCAGAAAAAGTAACTAAAAATTAGTTAAAAATGATGCTGCAGAAGAAACTTTTAAATTAGCTGATTTCGTTTTTTGCTAATTACAAGTAAAATAAGAACAGCAAAAATAAACCTGTTAAATTTACAGTTTTACAATTTTTTTAGTAAATATTTCTGCTAATTTAACATTATAGACTGTTATTTGCATTTAAATAAATTAAGCTTAAAAATAACAAAAAATTATAGATATAACAGTTTGTTTTTGCTCTAATATTTAGCAAAATTTTCTGTAGATTTTACAATACAATTTGTCATTTTCAATTAACTAAAAGTTAACTTAAATATAACTAAAATTCTGCAAATTTAACAGCTTTATTTTTGGTGTTCTTATTTTACTAGCTTTAGCAAAAAAAAAACAGTTCTTTCTGGAGCATCGTTTTTAACTAATTTTTAGTTGCTTTTTCTGCTATTTTTACAGATTTATTTCTATGCGTGTAATATTAACTAATTATTACTTTAAAAAACAATTAAATCCCAGAAATTTTTCTCTTATAGCCAGAACTAAGATCGATTTGTTTCTTAAATATTTCTTAAGTAAGAATTTTTAAACAACATTTCTTATTTAAGACAAAATCGATATTAGTTCTGGCTATAAAACTGACACTAAGATTTCAACAAATTATCTTCCAAGGAAACTAGAAGACATTAGAATTATACACAGATTTTTTTAAATTCTGGGGTGGGCAAAAAGCAGTCTAGGCTTTGCCAACCCCAGAACGGCCTAAGTCCGCCCATGGTAATATAGTAATAAAATTTTTTCTTTGCAGATTAACGAAGATGCCGAATATACCTATCGTGAGGTTGTACAAAAACCTATATCACCAGCTTATAAGGAGATTTTGGAAAAATTAAAGAAATGTTCCATAAAACATTCAGCTATTACAGTACAACATCAAACAGACGAAGAAACATCGAAATGTCCTAAAGAACCTACAGCCTACTATTAAAATTTACTTTGAACTTTATATTTCAATATATTCAAAAGAAATCAACTTAAAAATAATAAAAATCTTATTAACATTTCAATTATTAAGAATATATTCTTTAATAGAATTATCTTTTGCTCCTATTTTTGAACCTGTGTTAGGATTCATACCATATTTATATATTTTATTCAAACTTTCTGGAAAATCTGGTAATAAATTGTTGAAATTTTCTACATTCTGTGTATGCTGTTCCGTCCAAATACCATCGCCAGTAAAATGAAATTCACTTTCTATTAAATATAAAACTAAAGTGAGAATTTGATTTTTACTTATATCACTGACGTTATGAATTTGTAATTCTTCCAGAAATTCGGGTGCATGTAATTGCCGTAATTTTTCTTCTATACGTTTACTGTAATTTGTTAACATATTTTTAAATTGACTAATAAGTTTTTAATTTTAATCATTTAACTTACATGGGATATAGCAGAAGATGAGTATTATTGTAGACATCGGTTTTGTTAAAATTCTTACTTAATAAAAATTCATAACATTGTTTGACTTGTAAAACAGGTATATGACACCAATTTGGATGTCTGGACAATAAATTGCGTACATCATGTTCAGGCTTATCCATAATATTGGCTAAGAAAATTACAATATCACGACCTTTAGTACGATCAGAACCATCGCGAGCAAACCTAAAAATTAAATTTGAATATTAATAGATGTAAAAAACGAATAAAAAATAAATAATACACTACACCAGTCTGGTTAAAAGCAAACTAATGTTTGGATCCGAAATTCGAATTGGTTAAAATGGACTTGTGTAAAAATTTTCTATAAAATGATAAAAGAAGAGAAAATCGGAAATTTAGCCCATATGGGCTATAGGTCCAAACATGGACCCATCCTATCTAAAATCAATAGGCAAAAAGTTGGAGAGAGCATTTAATATGATTGTCAGGTTCGTTTTTAATGTAAGACGTAGGGAGCATATAACGCCTTATGTAATTAATTTCTTAAGTTGCACTTTTAGGAAATTTGTAGATTTCCGATTGTTATTTTTCTTTTATAAAGTTATGTTTACATCCATACCCAGCAAAATCTTTCATTACCAAATAAGTGGTTATATAATAGAAATTCATAGCTCCGCACAACTTATTTTTTGGTGTCTAAACTCATTATTTTTGTTTGGCGTGGTCGTTTTTATAAGTAGTCACGCTTACCCGCTCGCTTACGAAAAAATGAGAAATAAGTAGTTATGAGATTTTAAATAATAAGTGGTTACACACATACTAACAAAAAGTTGAATTATAAGAGGTGATCCGATTGCTTACTTGATTCATAAAAATAAGGAGTTAAGCAAATACTATTAGCTTAAGGATATACATTTAGAAAAATTTAAGTTTTCTCTAGTGTGTAATTTTAGGACTCGTCATAAAAATTTAAACATAAAACATATTTCCATATAATAAATAAAAATGTATAAAATTAAACTGTGTAAAAAGTACTTATTTAAACTCTTACGAGTAAGTCATTACTTTATATTTAGAAACAATGAATACAATAGGCCGTTATTAGGAAGTCATTATTTTATATTACAAAATAATGCAAAAGGTAATGATATATCATTATTGGTAATGCAGACAGCAATGATGTGTCATTACCAATATTTTGCTGGGCTACTTACGCAATGAATTCAATTTTATTATGTCTACTCGGAATGTGCAGATCGATATTCCGATTCATTCTACGACAATCTTTGAACGTACGTTTCTAATGAGAGTAGCTCAACTATGGAATGATTTACCGGCTTATCTAAAAGTTTTTAATTTTTCAATTAATATCTTCAAGAAGATTATGTTTGCACATATCTGTGAGATTGCATAGCAGGAAAGTTTTCGGCATCACTTCTATGTTGAGCCTTATACTAGAATTGCATTTAACCAGGGATTGGTACTTTTTGAAATCTACTTGTATATGTGTCAAATTCCATATAAATTTTGAATCAAAAACTAATTGTATAGATATGATTTTATACAGTATAGATAGGATTTTATACTTAACCAGGGACTGGTAGTTTTTGAAAACTATTTTTATTTACTTGTCAGACTCTATACAAATTTTGAATTAAAAAGAAAAGTTTTTAAAAAATGCTACTAATTTTTTGCTGTATTGTAAATTGGGCATTAGAACATTTTGATTGACTCTTTACACATGATTTTATATTTGTTTGTTGAAGTTATAAGATAATAATTGTCAATAACGTGGGCCACATATAGTATTTGCATACTTTTTTCTGATTATTATGGCTGAGGGGCCAACAGAAAAAAGAATTAGTAATTCTAAGGTTATTTATAGTAAATGAAATTCATGAATTAATATTGTTAAGTAATACTGTATTAAACTTTGTAATATATTTATTGGCCTTTGGCTTTGATATTACAATAAATAAAGCAAATAAATAAATAAAAAGTTAATTCCTTAGGGAATTGAACGAAAAAGTTAATTCCTTAGGGAACTAAAAGAAAAAGTTAATTCCTTCAGGGAATTAAATGTACAAGGGAATGAATTCTTTGACTAAAAATTTGATTAGTTCGTGTTGAATGAATTCGCAAGTGAAGGAATTCTTTAATTTTTATGCTTAATGCTTTGATCAGCGAATTCATTCTCTAAATTTGAATTCGTTGAGATCATTCAAAGGAATGAATTCCTGCTTATTTCTTGTTAATAAATTCATTCCTTGAATTAAAAAATTTAATTAAATTTTAGGGAATACATTCCAAAAAGGAATTAATTCTTTAAAGCTCTGCTCACATGTATACTTTAATTTGGTATATAATATACAATTAATATATAAAAATTTATCTAAAAATTTGTTTAAAAATTCTAAAATTTGTTCGAAACAGTAAATTTCCGAAATTGTTAATTCCGTGTGATTTTACAAATCCACTCTAATAAAAAGTTTCTGAACCCAGAACAGGGATGATAGCTTTATTATCTTCTTAGAAGATATCTTCCAAATCTTTGCAGGGATTTTACATATCACCCGATTAAAAAAGATGATATGGTGACATATCTAATTTGATGAAATACAATAACTAATCAGATACAATTTAATCCGAAAAATGGTGAATACAATTGTATCTACGTGGATCAAATTGGATTTAATTAGTTTAAATTATATACAATTTAATCCGAATTTTGACCAGACATTATTGTATTAAATAATATCTTAATAGTTAAAATTTGATGCAATTAGGTCCAATTTGATTAAAATTTTGGAATTTTTGTTTTTATTAAATATTGCACTGAAAAACAATGGGGGATTCACGTACGGTTTCGTGTATCGTGTAAACGAAACCTTACGTGAATCCCCCATTGTTTTTCAGTGCAATATTTAATAAAAACAAAATATTGCACTGAAAAACAATGGGGGATTCACGTAAGGTTTCGTGTATCGTGCAAACTAAGCAAATCTAGTAGCAGCACAAAAGATCTATATTGGTCGCGGTGCGTAGTGCCTTCGTAACTAATCTAAGCAAATCTAGTAACTTTTAGAGTCTATGTGAAACTGCATACATAAAAAGTATCTACTTACTTATTAATGAGTACTTATAGGAGCTATAAGCTGTATTTTGTCTCATGCCTATCAATGTTAAGTCTTTAAAGCAAATCTACGTTCAACCGATTGTAGTATAAAAAATTTTTAAACAGGTTATGTTTGTAATTTTTCCGTTATAATCGAACCTACGTCATCAAAAGTTCCTAGGAAGTAACGCGAATAAGTCACGTTAGATGTGAAAATGGTATATACGTTGAGTTTTCAACGTTGATAATTATCCGTGTTGAAAGTTAACGTGCATACGAAAAGTAATGTGTTAGTTTTTGTCTTAAAAGCGTTTTTATACACTTTGATGTTTTTTATGAGTTAACGGATAAAGTTAATTCGAAAACACAGCTATAGTAGGTATAGTTCAAGAATAATCCATAAAATAAAAATATTCTAAATAAAATGAAATTTCAAATAATTTTCCATAAGGGTGCGTACAGAGTGGCCGCTTGTTGCCGGACCGAGCTGACTGATGCTTATTGCGGGAACTTGTCATGCGAGAAACAAGTTTGAGTGTGCATAGTGGATGCGAGATTCAGCACTGATATTTTATCTATTATTTGTGTTTTATGTATGTTTGTATGCATTTGGGTTTGTTGTTCATTCTGACATTGAGTTTTAAAATTTTACTTATTAACGCATTTCTTCAATTATTCTTGAAATGTTTATTACATTTTTTTTTTAAATTTTGTTTATAAGTTTTTTTTAATTTTTTTATAATTGTTATAATTTTATTTAATTTTTATTATTTATTTGAATTTTTATTTTTTTGTTTAATTTTTATTTTATTAACATAACATAAACAATGTTTTCGGCGCTGAAAAACGCTTTGGAACTGTTTTCTCGCATTCAATCAGCTTTGCGCTCTGACCAGCTCGGCGCCCACTATGACCTGTTCGCGCTTATTTGTACTAATTTGTATAGTACCAGTTTTCTCGCATTGGTTCTCGCAATAAGCGTCAGTCGGCTCGGCTCGGCAACAAGCGGCCACTCTGTACGCACCCTAAAACATTACTGGATTTTTCACTGAAGGTGAAATTTTTATTTTGAAAGTGAGAAAAGTTCAAATGAAGCTTTAATTTTTGGGCTACTCATTTTAAAATGAGAAAAATACATTAAAATTGTGATAACAAATTTGACATGAGTTTTTAATAAAATTAAGGGAGTTATTTTGTAATACGCAACGCCTTGCGTTGCGTTGTTTTCCATACAAATTGTTTTTGTAACAATAACAATTTACACACAAATCAACGCAACGCAAGGCGTTGCGTTTTACAAAATAACCCACTAAATGTCTTGAAATAATCGTTTAAAAATTTTTTGTTTGAATTTTCATTTGTATTTCATGATATCCTTCAAGCTTATTCATAAATTTGGTGCTACGTTATTCCTAAACCAAAATAATTACTCCGAAGAATTGGCTAACTTTTATTAATATGGCCCAATATTCAATTTCAATATAAAATAATCTGTTGTTTCGATGTAAATTTATAACATTTTAAATGAAAATGAATTTCAATTTGAATTTACTAAGATATTAAGAGTTCATTTAAAACAAGAATATACCATAGATTATATAGGGAAAATAAATGTTTCTTTTTTAAATCAATAGGCTTATTTTGCTGCTATACATATCTGGTACGAAATCCTATACAAAGTCTGGCTGTGTATGTTAAGTATTAACTCTTTTAACATAATATTTTCAACGTCGATAATGTATGGGCAGAGCTTTGAAGAATTAATTCCTTTTTGAATGAATTCACTACCAATCGAATTCAATTTTCTCTACAATTGAATGAATTCCTTTTCTTAAGTAATTCACTGAATTCGTTCAACTGAATGCGTTCATCAAACAACAAATTCAAAGAATTAATTCAATTGCAATAGTTCTTTTTATTAAATCAAATGAATTAATTCACCGGTGAACGCGTTCAATTTTATAAATCGAACGGAAAAAAAGTGAATTGATTCCTTACTGAATTAATTCACTACTGAATTCGTTCAATTTCATTTTCGTTCAGTGAATTAAAAAAAATAAAATTACATTCAGTGAATTAAAAAAAAAAACAAGTTCACTGAATTGAAAAAAAAAAATAAAATAAGTTCACTGAATTGAAAAAAAAATTAAATAAGTTCCCTGAATTCAAAGCCTGTTTTCTGCCGTTCAGTAGAAGAAAACAATAATGTACAAATAAAATTTTTAAATAAGCAATTTTACAGCGTGTGCTAGTAAAAATGAACAAATTAGAAACCGGATGCTGTTTATCAACCTACATGATTCAAAAATAAAGCCTTTTACTATTAAAAATAAAAACTTTACAGATATAGAAAAAAATATAACTATATAACTAGTTTCCCGATTAAAAAAAATGATATGGTGACATATCTAATTTAATGAAATACAATAACTAATCAGATACAATTTAATCCGAAAAATGGTGAATACAATTGTATCTACGTGGATCAACTTGGATTTAATTACTTTAAATTATATACAATTTAATCCCAATTTTGACCAGACATTATTGTAACAAATAATATCTTAATAGTTAAAATTTGATGCAATTAGGTCCAATTTGATCAAAATTTTCGAATTTCTGTTTTTATTAAATATTGCACTGAAAAACAATGGGGGATTCACGTAAGGTTTCGTGTATCGTGTAAACTTAGCAAATGTAGTAACTTTTAGAGTCTTTATGTGAAACTGCATACATAAAAAGTATCTACTTATTAATCAGCACTTTTAGGAGCTATAGTATAGTTCAAGAATAATCCATAAAATAAAAAAGTTCTAAATAAAATGAAATTTCAAATAATTTTCCATAAATCATTACTGAATTTTTCACTAAAGGTGAGATTTTCATTTTAAAAGTGAGAAATGTACAAATGACCTTTTATTTTTGGCCTTTCACTTAAAAAAAATGAGAAAAATGCATTAAAATTGTGATAACAAATTTGACATGACAGTTTTTAATAAAATTAAATGTCTTGAAAAAATCGTTTAAAAATGTTTTAAATTTGTAAATAGTGTATGTATGAATAAAAACCTATATTTCACTAATAGGGGGAATTATTTACTAGGTTTTTAAGTTATTTATTACACAATTTTAGTCTGTTTGCGGGTAGACAATTTTTTTGTTTTAATTTTCATTTATATTTTATGGTATCCTTCAAGCCTATGGATAAATTTGGTGGTACGTCATTCCTAAACCAAAATAATTACTTCGAAGAATTGGCTAACTTTTATTAATATGACCCAATATTCAATTTAAAATTTAATAATAAAATGTTGTTTCGATGTAATTTCATGTTTTAAATGAAAAAGAATTTCAATTTACTAAGATATTAAGAGTTCATTTGAAACAAGACTATAACATAAATTATATAGGGAAAATAAATTTTTCTTTTTTAAATCAATAGACTTGTTTTGTTTCTATACATATGTGGTACGAAATCCCATATAAAGTCTGACTGCGTATGTTAAGTTTTCACTCTTTTAACATAATATTTTCAATGTCGATAATGTATGGGTAACAGATAATTTCACTCAGATTTTATACAAAAATATTTTGCCGGTTTTTCGTGTTCATGTTATTTTTTAAATCACTTGAACTTTATATCAAAATTTGTTTTTGTAAAAAAATATTTTCCAATTAAAAATAGATTGCAATTGACTTCGATAAAATCTTAAATTAAATTTAAATTAAACATGAAACTGGGCTATTTTTGGTCTTACAATTTCAATTCCATGGGCGAGATCTTATTAAATATGACAACATGTGTAAAAAGATATATTTAGATATTGGCTCATATAAAATTTGTTCGAAAGACGAAATTTATGTCTTATTATATATAGTGCCATACAAAGCAATATATAACGAGACATAATTGTATTAAATAATATAAAATAATGTATAACCCGTTTTACTCGGGTTGAAAAATTAATAGTTATATTTTTTTTTCAAATTTATCTATATCTGTAAAGTTTTTATTTTTAATAGTAAAAGGCTTTATTTTTGAATCATGTAGGTTGATAAACAGCATCCGGTTTCTATTTTGTTTATTTTTACTAGCACACGCTGTAAAATTGCTTATTTAAACATTTCATTTGTACATTATTGTTTTCTTCTACTGAACGGCAGAAAACAGGCTTTGAATTCAGTGAACTTATTTTATTTTTTTTTTTCAATTCAGTGAACTTATAACTTATTTTATTTTTTTTTTCAATTCAGTGAACTTATTATTTTTTTTTTTAATTCACTGAACGTAATTTTATTTTTTTTTAATTCACTGAACGTAATTTTATTTTTTTAATTCACTGAACGAAAATGAAATTGAACGAATTCAGTAATGAATTAATTCAGTAAGGAATTAATTCAGTAAGGAATTAATTCACTTTTTTCCGTTCGATTTATAAAATTGAACGTGTTCACCAGTGAATTAATTCATTTGATTTAATAAAAAGAACTATTGCAATTGAATTAATTCGTAACAAACTAAACCGAACGAAAGCAAATATGAATTAACTCCATTCAATATATGGTGCTTAGTGAATTAATTCATCGAATTTTTAATTCAGAATTGAAAAATTGAATTAAGGAATTAATTCTTCAAAGCTCTGTGTATGGGTCATCGGTCAGATAATGGGTCATATGAATAAAACTTAAGCCCCGTTTAGATTATCACACAAGTGTGTTATACATGTCAGAAATGTGTTGTATAACGAAAATGTATAATAGTGTGAACACTGTTCGTTACACACATGTCAAAATGGGTACACACATTTTAAAATACGGTCACACTTTTTGACAAGATTTATTTTTTGAAATATTTCATAAAGTTACCACTTGTCTCAACACAAGTGTTGTGTTATTCACAAATAAATGTTAAACAAAGATTAAAAACAACTAGTGGTGAAAAAAGTAATAATAGAAGAAAAAATAACTGTTTTAATTTATTTGTTGTGTGTGTCGATTACAGTCTGAACACTGAAAAGATTTTCTTTTATACTTTTTTGACAACCAGACAATTTCAGCATACTTTTTGTCATACTTGTGTGAAGAAAAGTATAAGCACTTGTGTGATAATGTGAACGGGGCTTTAGCAATTACTTCGAAGTAATTACTTTGGGCTTAGAAATGGCTTTTAACTCCAAATTTACCAATTGGCTGGTAGAATAGCATGAAATGTAAACAAAAATTAAAAAATTAAATTTCTAATCTACTACCAAGCTGACTAGATTTGTGAAGTAATTGCTTAAAAAACCCTGTATTTCCCCCTATTAGTAATATCTATTTTTTATTCATATGAGCCAATATCACTCAGATTCAATCAAAAATATTTTACCGGTTTTTCGTTTTCATGTTATTACTTTTTAAATCAGTTGAACTTTTATCAAAATTTGTTTTTGTAAAATAATATTTTCCAATTAAAAATGGATTGTAATTGATTTCGATAAAATCTTAATGAAATTTAAATTGAACATGAAACTGGGCTATATTTGTCTTACAATTTAAAGTCCATGGTCGAGATCTGATTAAATATGACAACATATGTATGTAAAAAGATATATTTAGATATTGGGTCATATAAAAATTTTTCGAAAGACGAAAATTACGTCTTATTATATATAGTGCCATACAAAGCAATATATAACGAGACATAATTGTATTAAATAATATAAAATAATGTATAACCCGTTTTACTCGGGAAGAGATACTTAAACCATGATGTCTACTACTTTTAAAATTTTTTATTTTATTATAAAATTCCCAACACAAATATTTTCTGTTGGTTTTATGTCTTTTTTTTTTGAGTTTTAAAGTACAGTTAAATGTACCGTTAAATGGCGCTGTTACCAAACAGACATATTGCCAGGTTATAAACACGATGCGTATTGATACGCAATATAAAAAAAACAATGTGATAAACAACACAGGCGCACATGAACAGCAACAACACATACACAACCATTGCCTTCACAATGGAGGTTACGCGCAATTAAGTCCTAATACGACAGAATAAAACAGACGCACAGGAACCACAGCAACACATATACGACCATTGCCTTCACAATGGAAGCTAAGCGAGACGAAGCCCCAATACGCCCGAAAAGGTTTGCATGTGATTAGACTGCACAGCAGAGATACAAGCCAGCCGATCTCAGCCGGTTAGCCGCCGCCAGCCGACTCCTTTGCCAAGCCGATTCAGCCGCCGACAACAACTGGCGGAGCCGACAGCCGACAACAAAATGAAAAAATATTTAGGCACTAAACATCAATAAATTTTGACGAAATTAGTTCTGCTTACTATTACCTCTGAGTATATAATCTGTGTTTAATTTCAGGAAAATCTGTTGGCTAGTTTTTGAGTTGTAGAGATATTTGTAAAACGTATCCTGTCGTTATCCTGTGAGTCCTCGAGAAAAATTTTTAAATTATTTTACAATTAGAGGTTCTAAACTAGCTTTGTTATTATCGGTAATGTATGCCAGATCGTAAATGTATTTTTGGCAATTTTTCAAATATTTTTTTCTGTTTTAAAAAGTTAATTTTTTCAAATTTTCGAAATTTTCACTTTACATGCTTCTCGCTTGAAACCCGTTCATTATACAAAAAAAGTTTGAAGGCAAAAAAAAAGTAGGCAGTTAAGTTTTCTATGGATATAGTACAACTTGTTTAATAAAATATTGTTACTTAGCCAAAAACTATTTAAAATCTGAAGACCGCCAAAAGGCGGCCTTGGGCATTAGAGGGTTAATTTTAAATAAACAAAAATTTAGAAAAGTTTTTTGACGATATTGTAATGCCATTTCTGTTAAGTTTCACAACCCCGTTTATAGAATCTAATCCTTTTTCAATCCCATTCCAGTAGGGTTTTCATAAAGACTACGATAGTTGTTAATTATTAAACAAGGTTGGTTACCGAAACGAATAACGGTAAGGTAACGGTATCGAATTTCGTTTGTTTCGGTAACGGTATTTAGGACTGTTTCGGTAACGGTATGCCGTTATCGAATCAACAATACCGGTACGTACCGGAATTATAAACTGCCTCAAAAACATATAAAAACAAATAAAATGGTAGTAACTAAAATTATTATCTATAATTTTTTTTTGGAAAAAAACCCAAGATTATTATTATAATGTTAAAAAATTGGCATTTTTATAAAAATTTACAAATACCGGTAACTACCAATAAAAATAACGGTATCACTAACGATAGAGGTATTTGGAAAATTTTTAGAGGTAGAGGTATTGGTAACGGTATTTTAGCGATAATGGTAACCGTTAACCAACCTTGTTATTAATTTTTTGAATTTGTTTTTTTTAGTCAAACGTGTTAAATTGAATGAATTTGAATTTAAAAAAGGAATTCATTTAAATCAAAACAAATCCGATTCTATTGTTAATAAATTCATTCGAAAACGAATTAACTCTTCAAAGCTCTATTAGTTCACTTAAATTAAAACGGCAGTAAAAAATTCTGTGACACGGGATTCTAATCGATTGAAATCAGGGTTGGCAGGCAATGCCTCTAAAATACCGTTATCGATTTAAACCTCTTCCAACTGACTACCGTTATTCTTAAAATGTCGTTACCAAAATAAATTAAATAGCATTACCCTTAAAATACCGTTACCGAAATAATCTAAAATAGTTTTACCGCACCGATTCGGTTACCATTCATGATTGAAAACACATTTAAACAAAGATTTTAGTTATCTTCATTTAACACATTAACCCTTTCACTACCGACTTCTTATTTGCGGATGTATCGTTATTTTGCCTTCAGATTCTTGTTAAGAGTCCGCAAATTAGACAAAAATATTTAACATATTTTGCCCCCTCCCTCTCCTACCCACTAAAAATGACGTTCAAAAATCGATTTTTTCAAACTTCTGAGCCCCGTTTTACCCCTTAAACATTCGAGTAGCCAAAAATCCTATGGTTGGTTTTCTTCTCGTTATAAAACGAAGCTATATGCCAAATTTTAATTATCTATCTTCATTAGTTTAGGAGAAACACCAAAACCCACTTTTCACGGAGATTATGATATATTAAAAAAATTTGACTTCTTTAACAATTATCGCGACCATATTGCCATGTTGAACTGTTTATACATATAATGATATTTATTTGAATTCCAAGATCCTTATAAACTAGTGTTTCCAATTCGGTTAATCGATTAACCGATTCCTCGATTAATCGCCTCTATTTCGGTTAATGTCGAAACAAATAATTTAAAACTCAAATAATTATTCGACCCGAATAATCGGTTAAAATTGGTCGATTAACCGGTTACATTTTTAATATGGAATTTTTCCTTAATTTTTTCCCAAAACTTCACAATTTTCTTAATCTGGGCTACAAAATTACCAGAAAAGCTTAGAAAAAACAAATACTAACTAAAATAGCATCAAATTCTTTAAAAATCGTGTGAAATAGGCCCTTAAATACCTTTTTCGAGCAACCGCAAACAAGTCGACATTGTACCATCAGACTCCCAATTTTTAATAAAATTTTGCGCAAATGTTTTAAAAAAAATATCTATCAAATTTTCTATTTGTAAAAAAGCCTTAAGAACGTAGCAAAAGGCCAAAATGAAGGTGTTTTTCAAAACTTCACAAAACATACGAAATACACGACTGGCTGGAGGATGCTTTATGAAATAAAATAGACAATTTTGCATTACTGTTTCAATTCTTTTAAAAATTTAAACTAATATAAATTATATCTCCATGTCCTTTAAGACAAGGCTGCATTTGTTTTAAAACTGTTACACAATTAACATGTTAATTCTGAAAGAACTTTAACTTTTCTTATTTTTCCTAAGAAAGTGTACATACACATCGGTTCAAAACCACATCAATTCTAAAACATGTTCCACTAGAGCAACATTGAACCCGAACCCGTTTCAAGGAATATAAATTCGAATTAAAACAAATAAACTAAAGTTAAAAAATTTTATATTATATAGAATTTGACTTCTGTAACTGCACACTCAGTGAATTGTCTATATGTGACGCGCAAAATAGAAAGGGACCTAAGGTCCCCTTAGGTCCCTTTCTCAAGAGGGCATGGGATCAGACTCATTCGATGCTCAGATGTTGTCCACATCAAAAAAAAAAATTGATTTTTTTACCATTAGGTCCCTTTCTCTATGCGCTGTCACATATGCTATTGATGAATTTATACACTGATTCAATTAAGTTTCAATGGAATTCGTCTATTGAAACTTTTAATTGAATTGGTGCAATTTCTCATAAAATTTTATGAAGAATTTCATATTATTTATTAAAAATGTCATACACCCAAAAAAGTTTTTTTAGAAAGAGATTCATAAAAATTGTGAAGCTTTTCATAAAATTTAATAAATTTGGGTTTATTTTTTTAAAAGAAACTTCATTAGCTTATTGAAAATTTTGTTTACAGCTCGTCCGATAAAATTCTCTCAGAGTAAGTACGCTCAAACTTTAGGTTATTTTTTTACTGTTAATGGCCTTTAGTAACGAAAAAGATACTGAGAAACAAAGTAAATTGGTATTCTCAATTAACTGAAATTAATCTCAAAGAGAACTCAAATTTTTTTTATCGATGACTTTAATGAAAATGTCGTCGCTGTATGAAGAATCTTATTAAAATTTAAAAAACTTTAGGTATAGCATTTATTTAACCCTTTCAGACCCAGCATACACGATTGTGAGATGTGATGTTTTCTCTTAAAATTACAAATATTTTAAATACAAATAGGTTTATTTAGATAAAAAATTTCAGTTATACTTTTAGCTCAATTATATTTCATAAAATATGAATTGGCACCAGGAAATTTTAATAGTTTTAGTACCATTTTACCTTAAAGTTATAAAATGAATACATTTTTGCAAGCTAGTTGGGTCTGAAAAAGTTACATGCAATATTAAATTTTATAGTGTCAGTATTGATTAAAAATCACATTCAAAGAAATTTTGTATCTAAGCTTTTCAGATTTTTAAATTTTTTTCTGAATAAAAAATCTACGTTAAGTAATCGATATGTAACAGTTTTAGGTTTGCTGTTCTTAACTTACTATTATTTTGTTAGTTTCAGCAGTTCTTTCTGCCATCTTCAACGAAATTTTAGTAGATTTAGCAACATTTTACAGACCTTTTTTTTAAAAAAATCTCAGATCCCGAAACTTTTCAACCTTCGAATATGAAAACTTTTTTATTAAATACATCGTATTCATATATGACGTTAATACTTATTGAAAAGAGTCAGTTTTTTGTGTTTTAATTAATAAAAATTTAATGAAATACCTTAATTTAGCATTAAACGATTAATCGATTAACCGCCAATTTTCTCGAATAACCGACCCGAATAACCGGTTAATCCATTTTAGTGATTTTTCGAATAATGCATTAACCGGTTAACCGCCTATGTCGAATAATTGGAAACACTATTATAAACTTATTTGCAAAAAGTGTAAAGTTTTTTTTGCACTATTAAATTTTATATATTCTTTTAAAGATGTGTACTATTAATGAAAATCCTCAGTACTTTAAATAACACTGTGGAACAAATTCAGGTTAGCAAAAGTTAGGTCGATTCTGAGAGTGAGGGGTGAAAATAGAGGCTAAATTAGAAGACCCGTATCGCGGCGTTTGTTTATGTTATTTCGAATTTTTTTTTTTTAATCGACCTTCGAACTTTGCAGTCAAATGCCGATTTTCAGCATATTGTTTATATGGTTTTTTGGCTATAACTCGTTGACTAATTGATATTTTTTAAATCTGTAAAAGCCAAATTATTGCTAGAGGCCTGTGCAACAAAAATTGATTTAGAAATTTTTTGTGGTGCTTATGAAGCAAAATGTTGGAAAATTTATTTTTTTTTTTCATGCTTTTTGAAAATATTTTCCACAAAACTAAGTCTTTTTTGCTTTCTGTTTGATCTATAATATGCTTCTCAGTTTCTTCTTTGTCTTCCCCTTCTTCCTCGTCTTCCTCTTCTTCAAAGGTGTTTTTATAACAAAGATTGTTACAATAAGTGCAAAATTCAACAAATGTATTTATAATTTTAACAACGACATTGTGAAATTTAAGATCAATTTTTATAAATTTGATATTTTTGCGTGTATGTATCTGTCGAAATTCTTGGAAAATTTGCATTTTAGCCGACGTTAGCCGATTAGCCGCCGCCAGTCGACACTATTTTTTTTTAGCCAGCCGCCGCCGATGCGTTTGCGGCTCATCTCCAAAAATCAATCGCCGCCGACCATTTTAGCCATTAGTCATTAGCCGCCGCAAGCCGACATAATGGACCGGCTTGTATCTCTGCTGCACAGCCTAACGGCATGCTGAGACACGCTTTAGAGTATCGCAAAACAAAAACAATTAACCGATGTTCCCTATTAAAAAATTTAATACAGGTCACGAGATAACCTTCTTCTTCGGCGACTCACGGCGAACTGATTTTATGTCTTTGAATATCTTTTTTAATTTGTTGACAATTAGAGATGTGAACAAATTAGTGATGCATTTTGTAATGTGTATTGTCATGTTAAAGAGTTAACAGATCAATGTTAATACTACATTTATACTCGAGCAAAAACCACCTAGTTTTTGTACAAAACTAGTTTTTGCTTGTTTTTTTGTATGCGTTTTGACATTTTAAAAACTACAAGAGCCAAAAACCAGGTAGTTTTTGCATGTAGTGTAACTCTAGAGTGCAACCAATCCATTCTCCAGATTCGAACAAGTTTGCCTCTGGACTGGAATAAAAAAAGATGGCAAAATACAAAACTGTATCAGTATAAAAGAGAAAGAACTAAATTTCTGCAGATTGTAGTACTCCAACATTTTAAACGTACCTAAAGGAAGAAAATCCACTCTGCAGAGTGGAGTACTCCAGCACTGTGAATCCAGCTTAATTTTTTGAAACGAAAGGTGCTTTCACAATGGTGGAGTGGCTCTACTCTGCAGCACAGATTCAAATGTTAACCGTTCACAATGCAGAGTAGAGTTACTTCAAAAAAATATGTGACGTTTCAGCAACGAGCATATAATTAAAAGAGCTACCAACTCACACAACTTCTGTTAAATCACTCTCTTCTTATTTTGAATCGAAAAATGTTACCATATGAATTACACATGTCTGTAAAGGCTAACATTTTTCGATACAAAATGTTAATGTTCGAAAGAGGCGATGAAAACCGCCTGGTTTCAGTACTTACGCAGTTTTTGCGAATATCTTGGCAAGGCTTTCACTGCTATAATTATAAAATATTTTTTTATTTTATATATTATTACAAATTGAAACTATTTCCTTTTATTTTTCAATATTTTTTTATAATTTGTTGACAATTAGAAATGTGAACAAATTAGTGATGTGTTTTTTTAGTTATATTTGTCATGTTAAACAGTTATGTTAACTCTAGAGTGCAACAAATCTGTACTCCAGATTCAAACAAATTTAACTCTGGAGTGGAATAAAAAAAGCTAGTCAAATACAAAGATGTATTAGTAAGAAAGAGAAAACAACTAAATTTGCTACAGATTGGAGTACTCCATCATTGTAAACGCACCTGAAGCCACATTGTAACGTATTGATATATAAAATACTAAATGCTACCACCATTTCATGACAATTCCAATTGGATATAAATTATTTTGACTCAATGTGGCTGCATCAAGTAATTTGACATTTCTTAAACTAGAACAGTTAAACTTGGTTTATTTTTGGTTTGATGTCAACTAAACAGCTTATTAAACTAAGTTTAATTGGCATCGAAGAAACTATGACTTATTGTACTTACTTGGCAAACGCTTCGGAACCACAGGATAAAATATGTAACGATGCACATTTTACTTTTAATTGATTTAAATAATCCAATCTCAATCTAGCCTTATTTTGATAATGTACCAATCGTAATACTCTAGGATTAGTATTTAAAACTTGAAATTCTTCAATTTCGTTTATATCTCTCAAACGTTCTAACACTGTATCGGGACCTAAAGTTAATACCTCGAGACATTTAAGCACAGCATCTTCTCCAATACCAAAATCTTTAACGTGTTGTAAAGTAGCCAATAAAGCATCACAAGAGGACATCATTATCTTGGGTCTTCTATACAAAATCTCCTTAATATCTTGACCATCGATAGCTGGTATTTCATTAATAATACTTTGTATGTTATCAGCATCACCATATAATATAAAAGCATTTTTTTTTATACGTTCTTTAGGAAATTTTAAATCATTTAGTAAAATTTTAACCATTTTTTGTACAGAATTAAAACTTTTATGTTTTATGCGACTATAAACTCTCCATAGTTTTTCAATGTCCTCGGCTGTCATATCTAATCGCTGCTGTAAATAATAATTGAGTAAATGCTGACGTAAAATTTTCAATTCTATGCTTTCATTACAAGTATATTTTGTAGAAATTTGTAATTGCACATCAGTAAAAACTTGTTGTAATTGTTCTACAACATTTAGATTATACGGAATATGGCCTAAAGATTTTAATGTAGCCACACTTCTATTCATAGCAGCTACATATTTAGATAACAGCGATATGGTTATAATTTCAAAACCGCATTCTTTCAAAACACTGAAACGATTCTCCAAAGTCAACTCATTTGTATAGAGAATCATGGGTTTAGTTAATATATCATCCAAAGAAAAATCAAATTTCTTTAATGTGTTCATGGTGTTGACAACATCTTTTGATTTTAAAGATTTCAATTCAGGATGTTTAGATAATATGGCATGCCATTTCCAATAGTTTGAACCTTAATTAAAAATCATATGAATTCATAAAGATGTGATAATATTTTATAAGTTACCTATATTTTTAGCAAAAAAACTAGCTCCTAGTTCTTGCTGAGATATCACTTCATCGTCACCGTTTCTAGATTTCATTGATACCGGTGTGGATTTTTTCGTAGCATAATTTTTTGATACTGTAGCCACTATTTGGCGAAGAAATACGTGCAATTTATGAGGATGTTGTCTTAACATTATTATTTATTTTGGAAATTATATCAATAATCTAGTTGTGAATCTAGTTCAATTGCAAAATTTGTTGCTGTATAACAGCTGCTTAGAGTTGCCAATAGTTTTTCCGTGTTAACCATAGAGTGCAAACCAAAAATGCAATAAAAATGCTATAAAATTTATGAATTACACACAAAGCAATAAAAAAATTATTTTCGTTGTTGTTGCTTACTATGGTTGTTGCTTTGTGTGTTATTTTTAAATTTCTTTGCACATTTCATTTACCCGGTGTCTTGAAATGCAATAAATTATATGATATGAAATGACAAAACCATTTCAGCGAAACATCAAAATGATATCAATTGCAAAATAGTGGAGAACACTTGACCATTTCATGAATAAAAAATATCATAGATTTTTCTTCGAAAAACACCAAATTTTAGTAATAGTAAAAAACTAAGCACTTTTCCATTCTTTTTCACCAAAGTTTTTGTTATTTTTCTATTACAAAATTAAAATGAAAACTAAAAGTGACATTTGATCTCTGGCATCATTGCAAGATCCGATGGCATGTCAGCGATATCATGATATTGCAATAAAATTGAAATTGAGTGTCTTCACTTGAGATGAGAGCATTTTGACAATTGCTTGCTATCATTTTATTGCATGTCAAGACACTAGGTTATTTTCAAATTTCTTTGCACATTTCATTGCATTTGAAGACACTAGGTTAGGGAATGTAAAATCCCGCACTTTTTGATTTCCTGGGAAAGCGGGAAATTCATCTTGAATTCCCGGGATCGCGGGATCCCGCAAGGAAAATAAATAAAAAATAAAATTGCCACATTTAATTCCTTTAATAAATTAGAAATTGAGTTTGTAATTTACCTTAACAAATATTTCCAGAAATTCTAAAAACATCGTCCCCTGACGATTTCCTTAGGCAAGAATGAAATCGGATAGTGACATGCCTCCAACAGATTATTTTCCACAATTTGTAAAAAACTTTTGGGATTTTAGCACATTTAATTCCTTTAATGCAATTAATGTATATCCCGATAAAAATAAATTAAAAAAAAAAAATTAGAAAATTTTTATAATAATTTAAGAAATTTTATAAATAAAATGTCTTAAAGACCTCAAATTTTCATGATCGTGAAAAAGCTCAGGTGGTTTTTCTTGGAATTTTCGTAGTGGGAATTAATTTTATATTAGAGATTATATAAGTCTAATTATATAGTTTTAAAAATTTAATAAACTAAAACTAATTTATCAGTCTTGCACTATCATTTGATGTGTAGAGTCGTAGTTTACTTTGTTTCTTTGAATTCTGGTAAAAGCTTACGGTTTATTGTTTTTTTTATTTTGTTGTTGTTCAACAATAAATAAATAAAAAAAAACACACACATACGCATACAATTAAACGACATTGAGAGGAAAATGTTGATACCTGATCCGGGTATAACATGAATAAAAAAGATCAGCAACAAACAGTTCTCTGAGAACTGGAAGTTCTAATTATTTTGCACCACTGCAAACAATCGAAGATGAAGAAAACGATGAAGTTGTCATCGAACTAGTTGTCAAACCGAAAATTCCACCAATAACAATAATAAAATGTAGTATGGATAAAATACAAGACGTTTGTAGAATAACAAAAATAAAAGACCACTACATACGTAAAATAACAATTGGTTTAAAATTGTTTTTAACAAATAACGATGATTATGCAAAAACGTGTGCTACATTAACTAAGAACTTTCAGCTAGAATACTTCTCATATGCTACTAAATATGAAAAGCCTTTTAAAGCTGTATTATTGGGTCTAGACCCAGCTGTTGTTATATCACAACTCCTGGAATTGGGACTTAAATGCATAGATATTAAAATCGTGACCAGAAATAGAGCAAATAGCAATCATCAGGTTATTTTTATTGCATATTTCGAAAGAAAAACAATAACGTTAAGAGAATTGAGGCAAAATTACTCAGCCATAAATTATATTAAAGTGAGATGGGAATTCCAAAAACCCAATAAATCGAAAGTGACGCAGTGTTACAACTGTCAAATGTTTGGACATGGTGCCAGTAAATGCAAAGTTAAAACTTATTGTGCTCTTTGCGCTAGTAACAATAAAACCGCAGATTGCAATAAGTGCGATTCAAAATTTTTTATTCAAACATTATTTTAATGGTTTTAAGAGGCACTAAAAGGAACTTAGAAAGTTCGATCAAGTACACAAATTAATCAGTGCTTTCGTTTACTCGAAAATCTTACTACTTTTACTCAATCGTTGTATTGGTTACTTTTTGAATTTTTATAGTTGTGGTAAAAGCAGCAACTTGTAGTAAGCCCAATATAAAATTTTTACAATTTTTAAAAAGCTGGAAAATTTTGCGTAAATAAATTTTAAATAATTAACTTTATTATTTAATTTTTTTTATTATTTTAAATTGCATTTTTTGAAATCCCGGGATTCCCGGGAATGCGGGAACTAAAAAATGCTTAATTTACCGGGAATCCCGGGACGGGAAATCCCGGGATGCATTCCCTAATTTCATTGCATTTGTAGACACTACACGCAAAAAATAAAACATGTATAATTGCCGAAGTACTTCGGTAAAATACAACTTCAAAAGTTTTCTGCTAAGTTACACAATTCTTTAATTAAAATATAATATTTTTAAAGATAAGTTACAAAAGAAAAAACTTAGGTAATTTAACATATTTTGAAGTGCATACAAATGGAGTGAGCCAAAAACTAAGGCAAGTTAACAAAAACTAAAAATTGCTAAATCTATATGTATTTTTTCAATAAAGCACTGTAAGTTGTTTTTCACGTGGAAAAATTTCACTCCAACTTTAAAGGCTTCAAACTGCAATTTAATTTACAAAAATGAACAATTTTTTAATTTTTTAACAAAGACACAATCACAATATACACAAAATGTCAATTTTTCACCAGAAAAATAATAGTATTGTACATTAAATTTGCGTGCATATAAAGTCTACACAATTTTCACGTGAAACTCATTGTCGTGGAAAATTATTTTTTTTATATGGAGTATAACAGTTATTTCACGTGAAACTCAAACAACTTACGCTGCTTAACTTACAAAAAATACTTTTGAAGTTGTATTTTACCTAAGTACTTCGATAATAATACACTTTTTATTTTTTCCGTGTAGGTATGTTAGTTTCTGTTGCCGCTGTTTGTAACCTAGGGTCTACAAATGAAATTAAATGTTTAATGAAATTTGAAAATAGCACACAACGCAATAACAACGAAAATAATTTTGTTGTTGCTTTGTGTGTAATTTTTAAATTTTATCACTTTTTTAATTATTTGAAGACACTAGGTAAAGAAGGCACAAGGACCTTTTCAGTAAAACGTTTATTTTGATAAAACAAATATATACTACTTTTCATGAATATTTTTTAAATGTACATCAAAAATTATTTAAAATTGTTTTTAAGTGATTTTTATTTTAAATTTGTATTAAAAAGAATCAACAATTTCTTTCAATCTTAAAAATTTTCAAAACAATAAAAACGTGATATTAAGTTTAATTTTCCCAAAATAGTTTTTAATGCTTTTTGGCTGTTCTGTCACATTTGTTGAAAAAGTACATATTTTTACTCTAGCCTTTACGAGACAAAAAATCAATGTTAAAACACGAAAAATAAATGCAAAGAAAAAACAAAAAAAAGCACCGTAAGTTGTTTTTCACGTGGAAAAATTTCACTTGAACTTTAAAGGCCTCAAATAGCAACTTAATTTATAAAAATTAACAATTTTGAATGTTCTTTTTAGTTTGACTCTAGATCATAAATTACTATCACTTTCTGTTTAAATTATTTTCAAATCAAAGGAAGGTGATACAATTTTTACAAGTAAATTACAAAAAATAAAAATTGTTGAAAGAATTCGATAAGACCAGCAAGACAGAATACGCATTTTTGGCTTTCGCTACAAAGCCATCATCAGTGAATTTTGCCTTAATATTTGATAACTTAATAATTGAGATCAACTAAAACATTCCCCCCATTCATCAATTAACAATTTTTTAATTTAATAACAAAGACACAATCACAATAAACACCAAATGTCACTTTTTCCCAAGAAAAATAATAGTCTTGGACATTAAATTTGCGTGAAAACAAACTCTACACAATTTTCACGTGAAACTCATTATCGTGAAAAATCATTTTTTTTATATGGAGTACAAAAGTTTTTTCACGTGAAACTCAAAGACCTTACTTTGCCTAGTTGTTGTAAGTTGTTTGAGTTTCACGTGAAAAAACTGTTATACTCCTTATAAAAAAAATATTTTTCACGATAATGAGTTTCACGTGAAAATTGTGTAGTTTGTCTTCACGCAAATTTAATGTACAAGACTATTATTTTTCTTGGGAAAAAGAACTATGTCTTTGTTAAAAACTTAAAAAATTGGTAATTTTTATAATTTAAATTGCAAGTCGAGGCCTTTAAAGTTTGAGTGAAAATTTTCCACGTGAAAAACAACTTACGGTGCTTTAAGGTCAAAAAATGTAGACGATCGATTGTCGATTAAATTAAGTTCATCGCGATGACTTTTGTTGTCGTTAGTCGACCCAGTTGTGATTAATCTCATAATATTTATAGTGAATTAAGCCGCATTCACAATGATGGAGTACTCCACTCTGCAGAGTACTCTATCATTGTGAATGTGGCTGAAAGGAACAAAATCCACTCTGCAGAGTGGAGTACTCTATCATTGTGAATGTGGCTTTAAGCCCAATATTTTGTTCACAAGAGCGAAGATTTTCGTTCTATGCTTTTCCCACAAAAGTATGAACAAAATACCGGCCTTTACCCAAAAAAAAACAAAATTTTGGAAGTTGGCAATACTTTTATTGAGAAATAAACATGAAATAAACAGTTTTTGACATTTCTTTTTCAAAACAATGTAGTGAAAAGTTATTTGTAGAAAACACGTGTGAAAAACCTTGGTCTTAAATTTTTGCTTTATTTATTGAAAATTCCTTAATAAAAACTAAAACTTAAAATGTCTTTGTTAAGAATAAGGTAAAGTTAATAAAAAGATAATATTGCAAGGTACACTATTTCATAAATCAATAATTCATTTATTTATAGAAAACCTAAAACCCGCAAGGGCAAAAAGGTATTGATGGCAAGAGAGCCTCAGCTCATAGAGGGACCACGTACAATGTTATTTCTGGACGGCCGCAAATGTGGTGGAGATGTAAAAGCATGTATGAAAGATATACAACAACTAAAAAAACCATTGGTTAAGGTATTAAACAGAAATAATGATATCACTCCTTATGATGATCCCTCATCTTTGGAATTGTAAGTATAAATAGATCCAAGGAAAGACAACTACAGTTTATGAGTTTCGTAAAAAAAAATGTGACCCCCTCTTTAATTAAAAAGAAAAAACCTAAATTAATTTTAGGAGAGGTTCGGACCCGGGAGGCCCGTGGGGGTGTGGGCAAAATATGTGGGAACATAGTAACATGTAAGTTAACTAGAGCCATTTTAGTCCCTTAACATGGGGGTTACACGATCAAGTTTTGCCTTTCAAGTTTCAATTTTTTTACTAACACACTCACACTTTTCCAAATGCAAATTTGGAAAAGTCTAGAATTTGTCTTCTAGAAATTCTCAGGTTTTTATTCCCAGAATTTTTAAATTAACTTTTGAAAGATCATTTATTGTTAGAATCGCTCGTTGTTGGAAAAAAAATACAAATTTGGAAAAGTGTGAGTGTGTTAGTAAAAAAGTGTGAGTATTGAAACTTGAAAGCTTGTAACCCCAGTATAAGAGGGATGACTCAAAATGAGATTTTTTTGAATTTTTTTGCGGTCTTCTAGAAATTCTCAGGTTTTTATTCCTAGAATTTTTAAATTAACTTTTGAAAGATCATTTATTGTTAGAATCGCTCGTTGTTGGAACAGTTTACCTTATGGACTGCGTATTTTTTCTCACTCAAACAATGTCGTTCGTCGTAAACTTTTGATGTACATATGTATGTATATAGGTTTATAAATACGTGTTAAGCATAACTGGTCATTTGATTAAATAGAAGACCTATAAATGTAGAAAATTTGTTATGTATCTTAGTTTTTCTTCCCGTTTTGTTAGATTGCCACTGGTTGGGACCTCTTTTAAATTTATATTTCTATATTTTTCCTTTGCGTTTTTCTTTTTAAGCTCATGGCTGGGTATTCAATTACGTTATAATGATTGTTATTTGAGACTTTTGTTTAAAATTCTTTATATATTTTAGTTTTAGAACTTAAGTTTTTTATTACTATGTGATACATATTTGTATTTTGGCCTAGATGGCTTTGTATTACTATATTCAAGAAGTATATAAATAAATAGGAAATGTTCCCACGACTTAAAAAATATTTTTTTTTCATACCTTTCACTACCGACTTTTTATTTGCGGATGTATCGTTTTGGCTTTTAATTCTTGTTAAGAGTTCTCAAATTAGAAATAAGTATGTAAGATGTCCACCCGACTCAACTAGATCCCACGTCACTATGGACCCACCCGGTTGAGGCTGGATCTAGCTGAGTCAGCAGAACAGGAAGATTAATATATGCTTACATATTTTATTGTAGGCGACATTGCTACAACAACAACATTGCTACAACAACGTTAAGGGCAACGGTATCGGACATAGTATACTATGCGCTTACCGCTTGTCCGTAATTCATGTAATTGTAGTGGTATTAAGAACCATATGTACAAGTAAAACTACAAACGCTACTTCATTTTTTCAAATGACAGAAAATGAGTAAAGCTACTATATTATATTATGGTATCGGATTTCGTTTGTTTAGGTAACGGTATTTAAGACAGTTTCAGGTACGTACCGGTATTAAAAATTATGTTGAAAACATATAAAAGAAGTAAAAACATGGCATATTTTTAATTTTAAGTACCGAAAATACAGATTTTAAGCTATAAATTCAATACTGGTAGTTTTAATAAGTAATATTATTATCTATAAATTTTTTTGTAAAAAAACAGTCAAGATTATAAAATAAAAAATTGTAATTTTGATATAAAATAATAAATACCGGTAAAATACCGGTAACTACCCATATAAATAAGGGTATAGGTAACGATAACGGTATTTGGAATTTTTTTAGGGGTATCGATAACGGTATTCAATTTGAAACGGTATTTTGCCGATAACGGTATTATAACGATAACAGTAACCAACCTTGACTAAAAGTATAAAGTTTTTTTTTCGTTATCAAATTTTATAGATTCTTTTAAAGATGTGTGTAGTGAGAGTTAAAAATTTAGTGGGTTATTTTGTAAAACGCAACGCGTTGCGTTGATTTATGTGTAAATTGTTATTGTTACAAAAACAATTTGTATGGAAAACAACGCAACGCAGGCGTTGCGTATTACAAAATAACCCCCTAGACATTAAAAAAAAAACAAAATAAAAAAAATTTTATTTAACAAAGATAATTTTTAACAACTTAATGACCTTAAGCCGAACTATATTCACAATATAAAATAAAACTATCATTTTTATATCATCAAAAAGTTTGGGAAAACATACCTAACTTAAAATTATCCAAAAAGTTAAGGTTCACCTTTTTTATGTATTTTATACCTAAATCGGAAAGAAACCAATAAAAACTTGGTTCCTTTTGTCATTTCCATTTCCAACTGCCTTTTATGTTCCAAATTTAAAAAATTAACATCAAAAAATGGTCATTTTGATTGTACTTTTTTAAATTTTTTCGAAAGTAAAATTTAACAAAATGGCTCTATTCGATTCAGGTTCAACGGATTAGAAATAAACCTTGTTTTTGAAATCGTAAGAAACTTTCATTTGAGTGCCACTTTCGTTCATATTAATTTTTAACTTTTTCCGACGCCCCTATTTGTCGAAAATATACTTTACTTTGGAACAAGAAAAAAACAATTTTTGAAATCGTGTGACAATTCCTTTTAATTTGGGTACCCACACTTACATGTTACTATGTTCTCCCGTTTATGCCCGCACCCACCCCCACGGGCCATCCGGGTCCGAGCCCTTTCTAAAATTAATTTCGTTTTTTCTTTTTTAATTCCAGAGGGGGTCATATATATTTTTATTTACAAAATCCCAAAACTGCAGTTTCGCCAAAGAAAGTAATATAGTAAGATCAACTTAATTTCTGCTTCTATTTTCAGTTTGACACAAAAAAATGACTGCGCCATGTTTGCTTTTGGTTCTACATCAAAAAAGAGGCCAAATAATTTAATATTAGGACGTATTTTTGAAAATGAAATATTGGATATGGTAGAATTGGGTATTAAAAAATATCAAGCCATGTCTGAATTTAAAACGGAAAAGATTGGCACTTGTGTAAAACCATGTCTTGTTTTCAATGGTCCTAAATGGTCACAAACGGAAGAACTAAGACGTTTGAGAAATTTACTTATTGATACTTTCCAAAAAGATAAAGTTGATGCTATACGTCTACAAGGTATTGAACATGTCATGAGCTTTACTTGCACTGAAGATATGAACATTTTATTAAGATCCTACAAAATACAGTTGAAAAAATCCGGCCAAAAAACGCCACGCATCGAGCTAGTAGAAATTGGACCTTCTGCTGATTTTTCAATAAGACGCACTAAAATCGCTTCAGAAGATTTATATAAACAATCCCGTAAACACCCTAAACAACTTAAAGTTATTAAAAAGAAGAATATTACGCATGATGCTTTAGGTAATACACATGGTCGTGTACATATGGGCAATCAAGGACTTGGCAAGATTCAGACAAGACGTGTGAAGGGTCTCAAGAAATCGGCTGAAGAAAAGAAAGCTGACCGACAAAAGAAGAAGACAATGTTGAAAGCTGCCGCTATGGAAATATTAGCCAATAATGAGTAGTTTTGTTTTATAAATTCTACTATACTAAATACAAATTTATATATAAGGTTTTATTAAAAATGCAAATACTTTATAATTAGGTTTGTTTTTTTTATTTTGTATAAACCCAAGAAACATTTTTACGGACTCTCCGGCACGTACGGATTCATGAATCCGGCTTTTACGGCACGTTAACTATCTGTAATGTTCATATCCGTCAATGCTTGTACGTATATGGAACATTAACGGACCGTATAAATGGATTTTCGAACACAATACGTTTTAACTCCGTTTTGGTGTATCCGTTTCCGTACCTTTAAATACGGATTTAAGCGGTTGCAGTTTGTTTACAAAATAAAAAATTATATTTTTGAAAAGTCGGTGAATATATTATTAAAACGGGAATATATGGAGAATATGCAATAGAGGGAATTCTTTCCATCACACCATTAATCAAACAACATCAAGTAACAAGGTAAGATTTATGAAACTTATTGTTTTGTGTATAACATGTAGGGTTTATGTCCCGGGAATTCCCGGGACGGGATTCCCGGGAATCCCGCCCTTTTTTGAATCCCGCAATCCCGGGAATTTTATGCGGGATTTCCCGGGATTTTTTTTAGTCTTACAGTAGTTTTAGCTAGTTTTATTGCAATTTTAGAAGCTTTATTTAAATTTAAAGCATTGATTTTTTTAAATTAATTTAAATAAAGAATATTTAAAATTAAAAAATACGGTTTAAAATTTAATAAACTGAATTAAGCCAAATAGTTTTTGGATGCCAATTGAATTTGGTTTAGTTAAACCAAAAATATTATATTAGCAATTACCAAATTTACAAACTAAAATACTTGTCCTTCGGGAATTTTTTCCTTCTTTAAGATGCTGATATTTGTTCAAATAAAGCAATATTTATATAGGCTGTTTTAAACTATAAGATTCTCGGAAAGATTTTGCAACCTTGACTATATGTTTTGCACGTGTACTGAAGTAAAAACGTACCGAAAATCTTATAGTGTAAACCAAATTACTCCAATAAACTACACACAGAGAAAAAATATGCCATTTTCCAACTGAAATTCGGTTACATTTACTAAATAGGTTGGTGCAACCGAATATTGGTTATCACAACAAAATTCGGATTATACAACTAAATTTTAGTCGCAATACCCAAAATAATTAGGAATAACATTCCAATATGGTTCCACCAACCGAATTTATTGGTTGTAGCAACCAAAATAGGCTTAGCAATTCGGTTGGCAATTTTTTTTTCCTGTGTGTAGAGATTAAAGTTAAAAAATAGTAATTCAATTTCATTTAAAGTTCAATTGCTATTCCTTTATTTTAAATATAGTTTTTAAATATTATTAATTTTTAAAATAATAAATACATCAGATGCTTTTTCAAATTATTTTGAATTTTTTATATGTTAATTTAAAGTGCAACTAAATATGAATATTAAATAATTTCTTTTTAAGGAGTTGTGGCATAAAAAATTTCTATTCAAAAAAACTAATTAAAGTTATGAAACTATTTAATATTTTACGGTGGGTCTCATACTGCAGGTTTAAACTTTAGTTAATAGTTAACCCAAAAATTTGTTGTTGTTTTGTGTACACTTTTTTGACATTTTCTTTTGTTTATAGTTAAGTTAAAGTTAAACCTACAGTATGAGACCCACCATTAGTGTCTACTTTTATAAAACAATTTAGGCGAATTTGCCTAAAAATTTATGTGAAAAATGCTCACTTTTAAACTTTTTTTATAAAACTAATTCTAGACGGATACTTCTGAAAATCTGCATAGAAAAAAACAAAATATCTAGAAATAGAAATTTTTGGATTTCATGTATAAGGAATATTTAAGCAAAAAATTGATTTTTAAAATTAAACACAGATTATATACTTAGAGGTAGTAATAGGCAGAACTAATTTCGTCAAAATTTATTGATGTTTAGTGCCAAATTCGCCAAATTTCGTAATTTTCAAAAAGCGAAAATCGCCATAACTTTTGAAATAACAACAATTGATCAACAATTTTCGGTACGTAATTTTATTTTATTGATAGTATTATTTACAGCAAAAACCGAAATTATTTGACCACTGAGTTTCAAGATACGTCTTCAACCTTTGTTGTGCAATATCGCCTAAATAAAGCGATAAATTAAAATTTTAATATCTGTTCCATAGTACATTTTCAACGCCAAATATATGGTTTGAATATTATTGTAATAAGAATTATTGTAATATATTACCAAGAGTTTTTTTTTTTAATTAGGACGGCCTTCCATATAAATATATTACATAAATACTAATTCACGATTTAAATTGTTAAACGAATTGACCTGGAAAAAGTGGAAGACATGGATATTTAGCCCTCCTATCAGAACATTTTCTCATGGATACAACCAAAAGATAAACTTTGTCGGTGTTTAACCAAAAAGTCGAATTGATATATTTTTCAACGAGCGGGAATTCCCGGGATCCCGGGAAATTCCGAAAAAAATCCCGCTGTCCCGGGAAAGGAAAAAGTCCGGGAAAAGAAAAACCCTAATAACATGTGAGAATTTGCATCGTGTATACAGTCAATCACAGCAGTCAATTAAACCATAACTAATTTATTGTCTCTTTTTCCATATAGATGTTGGATTTTACTCTGGGTCCCTAAGCGCTGGATAGCAGAGATACAAGCCGGTCCATTCTGTCGGGTGGCGGTGGCTAATGGCTAAAATGGTCGGCGGCGATTGATTTTTAGAGTTGAGCCGCAAATGCATCGGCGGCGGCTGGCTTAAAAAATAGTGTCGACTGGCGGCGGCTAACCGGCTAACGTCGGCTAAAAGGTACATTTTCCAAGAATTTCAACAGATACATACACGCAAAAAAAGCAACTGCAAAAATTTCGAAGTCAGCTTTGTAATTTTTTTTAGGTAGACTTAAAATTTAGCTGAAACACTGATTTAAGCAAAGATTTTAGTAAATTTCATTTAACACTATACTAAAAATCCGCAGTACTTTAACTAATTTTGAGTGTTAATTTTCAAAATTATTTAAAACTAATTCGTTAAATTTTATAAAATTTATTGTTAAAATATAATATTTTCATGTTACTATTATTACCCGTTAGAAGACGCCACCAATGTATCCGAAGTTTTAAAGATGGCGCCATTTCTTTCCGTCCCGATTTTTTTTAAAATGGCCCATACCTCGAAAACTAAGAGAGATAGAGCAAAATTTATGAAAATTTCGACTACCTCTAACCATGTAATACCCCAGAGAAAGGGGCTACTTCTATCAAAAAATGGACTTTGGTTTGGCCTTGGACCTCGAAAATTTTATATAAAAATTTTCCACTTCATAAAATATCCCATTGGAGTGCCCTTATATGCCCTCACATGATATGGATTAGCCCTGGGGAGAGTCCCGAGACCCTAAATTTGAATAAATTCTACGACTCAGTATAATTGCAGATAAAACTAAAGTTTTACAATTTTTTTACTTAAATTGATTTGTTAAATTTAACAAAAAAAGTGTTAAAATCAACAAATTTTATTTTAAGCCAAAAACAGGAATGAATTTTGTTAAAGTAACAAATTTTTCGGTTCAGCCAACAGACTTATATTATTTTAAGTGTAGTTTTCCGAATTTATAAAAATTGAGTTTATATTTCACAATGTCTATAAAATTATACATACATTTGTTAAATTTTACACAATTTATTGTTAAAATATAAGATTTTCAACTCTCTGCCATCACTTATTAGATGGCCCCATCAGTATATCCGATGTTTTAAAGATATTCCTATTTCTTTCCCTCCCGGTTTTTTAAAATGGTACATATCTACTAAACTAAGTGGGTTATTTTGTAAAACGCAACGCCTGGCGTTGCGTTGATTTGTGTGTAAATTGTTATTGTTACAAAACAATTTGTATGGAAAACAACGCAACGCAAGGCGTTGCGTATTACAAAATAACCACCTAAGAGAAGTAGACCAAATTGAAAATGAAATACGACTATTCCTAGCTTTACCTCACCCAGAGCTTTGAAAAATTAATTCTTTAATTCAGTTTTTGAATTCTGAATTTAAAATTCAATGAATTAATTCACAAAAGGCTATATATTGAATGGAATTAATTCATATTTGTTTTCGTTCGATTTATTTTGTTACGAATTAATTAACAGAGCTTTGAAGAGTTAATTCGTTAATTCTGGGCTTCGTTAAAAAAGAAACTAAGGTAACAAAAAAAGTCGCCAACGATGTCAAAGATTTCAGAGGAAAGTGCTATTTAGCAGCTCGAAAGGTATTTAATAATACCATAAAAACGTCGATGGAAAGGCATCAGAAAAATTAAAAAAATTTTGTAAAAAAAAATGATAAAAATTTGTATATACTACTTCCGAAAAAAAAGTTAACATTTCTATTGATTTTTTTTTTTTGTTAACATTTTACTAAGCAAAGTGTTTTTATTCAAATAAAAGAAAATAAATTATAATAACAGTTCATGTGCCACTATTGTGGTAGAAAAAATAATATTTTGTTGTAATAAAATTAATGAACAATATTTTGACGAGCTGTTGCTAATGTCTCTTCGCTGCATTTAATAGAAACCAGTAAAAGACCATCTCGGCAAATTTTGTAATTATTACCATCTTAGTTAATCATTATAGATTCTAAACATGTTTGTAATGTCAAAAATATGTTTTCTAATTTATCTGAATTCTGTTAATTTTTTCACACAAAATCAATGAATTATTTTAATTCTAATTTTCAACTTTGATATCGAATTAAAAATAAATTAAAAAAAAAAATTGAAAAGCTGATATGTCCTAACAACTATCCAAATATGTCACTGATATGTCCTAACAACTATCCAAAAAAAAAATTGTTTTTTTAAAAAACCTCCATAATCCCAGCAAAAACATAAAAATGTTAACCTCATTTCGGAACGGAGGTACTAGTTTTATAATAATCTTAAAAATTACGGTTATAAAATAGCTTTTATTTTTAAAATTGCATGACTGTTTCATCAGTTTTTTTGGACTATGTGATGGAAATTTTTTTCAAACGCAGTCCTTATTATGCGGAAACCTGTAGAATTGTAGTATCAACAAAACCGCCTGGTTGTGCTACCGCCAGGTTGATGCAAAACATTTTAAAAATCAACGATATCTAAAAACAAGACAATTCAACTTTTCAAATAATTATGTATATTTAAACAAATTTTATAAATTAAAAAAAAAAAAATAAATATTTTTGCATTTTTCTACCGACTTTAGCCGAAAATTGGCTTAGCCGATTATTGTCGGCGGCTGAATCGGCTTGGCAAAGGTGTCGGCTGGCGGCGGCTAACCGGCTGAAGTCGGCTGGCTTGTATCTCTGCTGGATAGATAGGTAAACCGAGCCGGATGTGCTAAATATTGTAATTGTATTAATTAGAAATTTATTAATAGTAATTGTAAATAATAATTATTAATGAATTTATAAAAAAGTATTGTGTATTTTAAATAATAAACATATGGTCTATTTTTGTGGAAAAAATCGGTAGGATACGGACAAGGAAATACTAAGTTTTTCACACGACATAACGGTCCGAAAACGGCCCGTCATTGACGGACTTTAAACGGACTTGTCCGTTTTCAACACGACATAACGGTCCGTCATTGACGGATTTTCAACGGATTCGAACCAGTTTCGATGTTCCGTTTTCTGGTCCGTATACGGATCCAGAAAACGGTACGTATACGGAGTTGGATTCCGTTTATGACGGACCGAAAACCGTGCGTAAACGGAACGAATTGTTTGTTGGGAATATTCCATACAAATTTAAGCATTTATAAAATTTTTAAGTAGGTATAAATTTAGCTTCTTAAAAATTAACTACCTAATTTCGTAAAACACTTGGGTGAAGTGAATGGAACTTTCAATGTAAATTGTTTTTGTAACAAAAATTGTTTTTGTAACAAAAACAATTTCTATAGAAATAACGCAACACTTCACAGAAGTGTTTTAGAAAATTACCCCCTAAGTATTTAGTTATAAAAATGCTACGAAGTCTTAAAAATTCTTGGCTTTCCCAACAAACCAAACGATATCGTTTCGAATTCGTAACGATATCATTTCGATGATATCGTTTTTTCATGAAATAACGATATCGAAAATATCAGGCAATGCGATAATATTTTCGTCATATTGCAAAATTTTTGTCGTAATTTTATCACTATTCGATGAAAATATGATATCATTAACGATATCGAAATAAAGAAGTATATATGATATCTTCAACGATTAAATTAGAACAAGTAAATGTGACTTTTTCAGAAAATTTATCGTTATTTTTAAAAATTATGATATCATTACGAGTTCATATTTTTGTATCATAAACGATAGCAAATGTGATACTTAATATGAATTCGTTAACGATACTATATTGTTTTATGGTTTATTGGGTTTCTCTTTCAAATGTAAACAAAAATATTTGAAATTTTAGAATTTTTTATTTAATAGAATATCTGAAATAACAAAAGCGAACAATTGAATTACATATACGTTTGTTGGTAAAGGTACAACAGGGCAAACAAGATTATTGTTCCATTTCGAGTTCTGGCTAAGTCTTTGTACGAAAACAGCTTTTGTACAAAGGCGATCCCAAATGTTTAAATTTTATTTGTTTACAAAAAATAAAAGTAAATCAGGTAAGTACGGATAGTCGTTTTTTTACAAGTCGTTATAGATATACATAGGTATAAAATTCGAAAAAAACAAACCTATTATAACATCCCTGTTCTGGGTTCCGAAACTTTTTATTAGAGTGGATTTGTAAAATCACACGGAATTAAAAATTTCGGAAATTTGCTGTTTCGAACAAATTTTAGAATTTTTAGATAAATTTTTATATATTCAGTAGTGTTTCCAATTCGGTTAATCCCTCGATTAATCGCCTCTATTTCGGTTAATGTCGAAACAAATAATTTTAATCTCAAATAATTATTCGACCCGAATAATCGGTTAAAATAGGTCGATTAACCGGTTAAATTTTTAATATGTAATTTTTTGCTTTATTTTTTTCCAAAACTACATAATTTTCTTAACTTTGGCTAGAAAATTGCAAGAAACGCTTAAAAAAACAAATACTAACTAAAATACGATAAAATTGTTTTAGAATCGATTGAGAGAAACCTTTAGATACCATTTTTTGAGCAACTCCAAGCAAGTTGACATTGAACCACCGAGACACGTCATGGGTTTTTTTTTCAATTCTGGCTCTTCTGATTACAAAACATACATTGTATAGGCTGCGATTGAAAAAACTTCATTAGCCACCGACCGTGGTGTATCTTGTTAAGAGGTGATGCTACGAGTCATAGCCTGTGCAGAGGGCTGCCGGTTCAATCCCCGGTCATGGCAATACACAAAAAAGTTTTTCATATAGAGACAAATTAACAATTAAAAATTACTTTTATCAGTTGACACATAAATTAACCACTGACGAATCTTTGGGTGAGACGTAACTGCGGCAGTCTGGTGAAGGGAATCAGAAGGGTCTGTTAAATTTTTAATTAAAATGTTTTCTTCTTCTTCCTATAAATCAGCTATAGAAAAAGTTCTTTAGTAATTAATCCTAATATTAATTACGATTGTCCTATGCGACGGTTATAAACAATTAACTAAAAAAATTATAAAATTGCATATTACAAAGTTATTTGCAGCTGTCTATAGGACTTTAAAACAACACTGTACTAAACTTTTCATTGAATTGATGCAGTTTTATGAAAAATTTCGTATTATTTGAAAAAGCTTTTTCTAAAATTTGTTTTGCATTAACTTTGTGGAGAAAACTTCATTAGTTTAGTGAAAACTTTCATTAAAACTTGTACAATTTAGTTCTCCATGCGTAAATTAGCTCATTGTTTATTGTTAATGGCCCTTAGGAAACGAAAAGGATGAGAATTTAACAATTATTAATGATATTCTCAGACTACTAATATTCAGCAACATTTTTTACTGATTTTTGCAGAGTAAATTGGTTTTATTTCAAAAAGAGCTTAACATTTTTTATATTGATGGCTCAGTGTAAAAGGCCCTTCTAGTTTTTAATGTTAAAAATAGTCAGCTCGTTGTGTTTTTATTGATAAAAAGTTAAGAAAATACATTAATTTTGCATTAAACGATTAATCGCCAATTTTTTCGATTAACCGACCCGAATAACCGGTTAATTAATTTTAGTGATTTTTCGAATAATGCATTAACCGGTTAACCGCCTATGTCGAATAATTGGAAACACTAATATTTAATTGTAAAAAATGTAGATATTCGTTTTACTTTCACAAAGCTTTTTATACACGAAATAAAACGAAAAAATAATTCGGATGTGGATCACAGAACAGCAAAAAAATTCGGAATGTTTCACTTTCGAATTTTTTTATGTGGATTCGGAACTTAGAACAGCTCCGTAAGAGTTCGTTTTGAACAAACTTGGCTTAATTTTTGGTATCCTCGTTTTTTAGAGTGTATTTGTGAATTTTTTATTGAAAAATTTAAACTTCTTTAAAGCTGCTAAAATTGCTGATATTAGGTCCTGTTTTATACAGAGGAAAACCGGTTCTATATATTTAAAAACTGTTTTTATCACTCAATTCTACAGTAAAAAATTGCATCAGCTGTTTTATAATTTACCGAAGTTACCCGAAGAAAAATTCTGGGTAACTTTGCTAAAAAGAGAAACACAAATTCATTCTCTTGAAAGCTCTCATGTACCTAATTTTCGAGTACGGGAACACTTTTTGGGTAAGATTGGGATCTCGGGGTAACGTAAAGGAACGGACCTAATCTAAACGAAATTTGTGTGTACATTTTACGCAATGTTTTTTTATATTTTACAAATTAATTTCGTTGTTTCGCACCACAAAAATCGTCCGTAAAATATATGAAATTACGAAATTTATGTGTGCATTTTAGGAATTATATTTAATATAATAACGAAAGCATTTTGTTGTTTCGCACCACGAAATTCTTTCGTAAAGTATATGAAACTTGTGTGTGCATTTTACAAATTATTTTTTACATTTTAATAATAGCTCTGTTCCACGTACGTTGCCGTTCACTCCTCGTGAACAACCTAATTGATTTGCGTTCTCATATCCTGTACAACAATAGGTGTGTTTGGGTACTTTTCCAGTAAAGTCCAGTAAAAATTACTCAGTAACAAATTTACAGAGTAAGGCAAAATTTACTCTCAAAAAGAAAAATATCTAAAAATGTACGCAAACAGAAACATTGTAAGAATTAGTAAAATACTGCTGCCAACTTCTTCCCTAAAAATATCAAAATAATAAATCAAACTTAAAAATCACTAGAAAATATCTAAATTATAAAAAAAATTAAATAGCTATAAATCCCTAAATTGCACGAACTTTTTAGGTTCTGTTGAAAAATTTCAAAAAATAGCTATATTTTTCAAACTTCTTAAAACTTTCTTAAAAAATTATTGATACATCGCCAAATTTTTCGAACTCTTTTGTTTTCCATAAAAATTTACCGATAAATCACTGAATAATAATGAATCAAAAATTCTGTCAAGGAAATAAATGTAAAAAAATGCTAAGAAAATGTGAAGACTGTCTTAAAAAAAATCGCTAGTTTTCCCGCTAATAGCTAAATTATATTTTATCCCGCTAAACGAGTATCGCTAGATTTGCCGAGAAAATAGCTAAATTGGCAACAGTTATTAAAATAGCTGATTCAAATTATTGGATTAATAGATAAAACCTAATAAAATGATCACTTACTTACTCCTTCCATCGTAAATAAGCTTATATTTAAATATTTTTTATTTTTACAAAAAATTATTTCAAAATTATTTAGACAAATGTTTTGGTTCTTCAATCATATGTTTTAAATCATATGTTTTTTTTCTTACAAATTCTTACTAGCAAAAATTCATCCAGTAAAAACTTGTAAGTTCTCTGGTATTGAACTGTCACTTTACTCTCTATTTTTCCTCTCTCCTTACTGCGTAACTGTAGGCCCAGAATAAGTGTAGGCCCTCTGTTATATATAACAAGGAGACTTTATGCCACTCATATGTCTCTTAGTTTACTGCAAACATAATATACAATGCTAAACGATCAACTAACGAGCTACTAATAATGTTCAATATCTCAGTTGAATAAAGAAAGCAAAATTTTAATAATTTAAAAATTTTATTATCACAAGAGCCAGAAGAGCCACTGATTGCCTTTGTTAGCTGTACTCTTTGATGCAGTGAACACCAGCAAAAATAACAATAGAGTTGGCAACATTGGTGAGAGTATGAGAAAGAAAAAATGGGAGAATAACAAAAACCGGCATTAAAATAAAATAGATTATAATAGATAACAGCTACGCCCAGCGATTTTTAAATGTCAAAATGTATGGAAAAAATCACTGCGCTCTTATTCTGGGCCTACACTAAAGAAACAAAACATTTGTCTAAATAATTTTTAGTAAAAATGAAAAATATTTAAATATAAGCTTATTTACGATGGAAGAAGTGATCATTTTATTAGGTTTTATTTATTAATCCAATAATTTGAATAATTTTTCTCGGCAAATCTATCGATATTTCAACTCGTTTAGCGGGATAAAATATAAATTAGCTATTAGCGGGAAAACTAACGATTTTTTTTTATTTTTTTTTAAGACATTCTTGACTTTTTCTTAGCATTTTTTACATTTATTTTCTTGACAGAATTTTTGAATCATTTATTTATTATTTATTATCGCTAAATTTTTATGGAAAACCTAAAAGTTTGGCGATGTATTGATAATTTTTTAAGAAAGTTTTAAGAAGTTTGAAAAAAATCCTTTTTTTTTTAATTTTTCAACAGAACCTGGAAAGTTAGTAAAATTTAGCGATTTATCGCTTTTTTAAGTTTTTTATAATTTAGATATTTTCTAGTGATTTTTTAGGTTGATTTAGCGATATTTTTAGGAAAGAAGTTGGCAGCAGTATTTTACTAATTTTTAGATATTTTTCTTTTTGAGAGTAAATTTTGCCTTACTCTCTGTATATTTGTTACTGAGTAATTTTTACTGGACTTTACTGGAAAAGTAACCAAACACACCTCTGGTTTTTCGCGTTCGTTTACTTTTGGGCATTTTTGTCACTTCGTGAGAGTATTTCTTGTTAACTCTTATTTTACCGAACTTTACCCAAAAAGTCAAGAAAAATACCTATTATTAAAAATATAATTCTGTATAAAAATTCTACTTTTCAACACATAAAAATTCAAAAAGTAACGGGGGGTCTCATACTGCAGGTTTAAACTTAGGTTAATAGTTAACCCAAAAATTTGTTGTTGTTTTGTGTATATTTTTTTGACATTTTATTTCGTTTTTACAGTGAGGTTACATGATCAAGATTTTGCTTTCAAGTTGATAACACATACTGCTTGTCAAATTCAGTTGAACTTGAAGCTGTGACGTAGGCTGCATGCAACTTGATAGTCAATTTTGCTTTCAAGATGCCGTCGTCAAGGAAAGAACTAAAATTGCTCGCCTCTGTGGGCTGTTTCCGCACTGTAGGCTGTTCGAAAAGACTTTATTTTTTTCTTCACATCTTCCACAGACATTTTCATGTCAGCAGAAATTAGTTTTTTATTTATTTTTAAATCATTTCGTCGATATTCCGAAATATTCACATTCCGTATTTTATCAAACGTGTTTTATTGCGGCACAATATTTGTAAAAAGAAAAACAAATTTACAAGAAATTGATCAGCTGTTTAAAACTTGACCGTCAAGTTTTCTCAAAACTTGAAAGCAAAAATTGATATCAAGTTGCTGTTCAATTTTTAAAATGTGAGTGTGTTAGTAAAAAAATGTGAGTGTATTGAAACTTGAAAGCCAAAAATTGATCGTGTAACCCCTATGTAACCCCTATGTTACATGGGGGTTACACACACTTTTCCAAATACAAATTTGGAAAAGTGTGTGTGTGTTAGTAAAAAAGTGTGAGTGTATTGAAACTTGAATGCCAAAAATTGAACGTGTAACCCCAGTATTACATGGGGGTTACACGATCAAGTTTTGCCTTTCAAGTTTCAATTTTTTTACTAACACACTCACACTTTTCCAAATACAAATTTGGAAAAGTGTGAGTGTGTTAGTAAAAAAGTGTGAGTGTATTGAAACTTGAAAGCCAAAAATTGAACGTGTAACCCCAGTATTAGTTAAGTTAAAGTTAAACCTACAGTCAGGGCTGCCAGATGCTTTTCCGAAAAAATCGGCATTTTCGGCACTTTGATTTCAGAAAATCGGCAAAAAATCGGCACTTTCAAAAATACCCATTTATGTAATATATAGGTAAAAAAATATTTGAAAAGGACATTTCTTGTAAAATAATATGTTTTTAAGTTTAACAATTAAATAAAAATAAAGGTTTAAGAAATAAATTAAATGATAATAAAAAAATGTTAACTGTAATTTCATAAATATTTATATAATACATATTCAGATGAGCAATACTCATGAATTAATTTCACAGTTTTCAAAGATATTTCTCCTTTGAACTTAAGGTTCCCATTACTGTCTCCAATTATTCGACATAGGCGGTTAACCGGTTATTGCATTATTCGAAAAATCACTAAAATTGATTAACCGGTTATTCGGTTCGGTTATTCGATAAAATTGGCGATTAATCGATTAATCGTTTAAAGCAAAATTAATGTATTTCCTTAACTTTCTATCAACAAAGATACTAACAGCTTCCTGTTTTTGTTAAATATCAACATGACATATGAACCCGGTGTATTTAAAAAAATTTTCACATTAAAAAAGCACATCTACACGAGAGAGATAATACTAGAGATAAAACAAAAATCACCTCTAATTTGAATGAGTTTAGCTATTTTGGAGTGTTTTTTGCTCCATCTCTTGTAGTTTTCTCTCGCGTGTAAATGTACTTTAAGTTTGAAAAGTTTCGGAATCTGAGATTATCTAAATTGAAACATTTCTTATACTAATAGAAAAATTTATGTAAAAATATAGCTGAAGCTATTAAAAATTAGTTAAAAATGGCAAAAAAAATGTTGAAACGAGATTTTTTTATAAATATTAGTAAGTTAAAAACAGCATAACTCAAGGTAGATTTTTTATTTCTTTAAAAAAAATATTTTTAATCTGTAAAATTTTGGATACAAAATTTCTTTAAATGAAAATTAAATCAATACTACAATAATAATAATATTGCATTTAAAAAGATTATTATCCAAAGTTCTTCCTCCTCTGAAGAAATAAAAAAAAACTAGTTCCATTTGAGTAAAATATTATTTAATTGAAAATGCCAATTTACTCTACAAAAATTTGCAAAAAAAATTTCTGAATAGTAGAGTTAGTAGACTATAGAATATCGTAAACAATTGTTAAATTTCTCAATCTTTTTTCCGTTTTTAAGGGCCATTCACAATAACCAAAATTATCTAAAGTTTGATCAAACATACGCAGAGAGAACTTTATTATTCCAGTTTTAATGAAAATTTCCACTAAACTAATAAAGTTTTCTTAACAAAACGAATAGAAAGCTTCATAAAAATTATGAAGCTTTTTCATAAAATTGATCAATTTAATGAAAAGTTTCAATGGACAAACTTCAGCGAAACTTCATTGAATCAATGTAAAAATTCATAAATAACATGTAGACATTTCACTCAGTGTACAGTTACAAATGTCAAATTCCATTTAAATTTGAATTGTGTCTTAACTTTACGTTATTTCGTTATTGTTAATGTCACCAATGCGAATAAAAATTTAAATTCAGTAAAACGGGTATGGGTTCCCTTGTATTCTACACCTTTTTCAGCTTGATTTCAGAAAATTCCAAATATATTTCATAAATGTATAAAAATGTTTTAGAACTATCCAAAAATATTTTTAAATTGTCCAAAAATGTTTTAAAATTGTCCAAATTGTCTAAAATATTTCAAAATTATCCAAAATTTTTTTTAAATTTTTGCAAAAATGGTTTAAATTTCTCCAAGAATTATTCAAAATTGTTAAAAAACGTTTTAAAATTGTTCAAAAATCTTTCAAAATTGTCCAAATACGTTTAAAATTTTAAAACATTTTTGGTAGAATTTAAAACATTTTTGGATAAATTTGAAACATTTTATACAATTTTGAAACCTTTTTAGACAATTTTAAAATATATTTGGACGATTTTAAATTATAGTTGCACAATTTTAAAATATATTTGGACAATTTTAGAACATTTTTGGACAATTTTGAAATATATTTGGAATTTTCTGAAATAAAACTGAAAATGGTGTAGTTGGACATGTAGTAGAATTGATGTGATTTTCAATCGATTACTGTATTGATTAAAGCTTATAGAGCACTTCGATGCTGATCCAGCCAGACAAGTCGTGTATTTTGGGAAGTTTTAGGAACACCTTTATTTTGCTTTGAAAAAGGTATCTAAAGGCTTAACGACATCTTTCGCTCAATTTTAAAAGAATTTGATAATATTTTAGTAAGTTTATGTTTATTCTAAGCTTTTCTTGTAATTTTTTAGCCAAATTTAAGAAAATTATGAAGTTTTGGGAAAAAATAAAGGAAAAATTCCATATTAAAATTCTAACCGGTTAATCGACCTATTTTAACCGATTATTCGGATCGAATAATTATTTGAGTTTTTAATTATTTGTTTCGACATTAACCGAAATAGAGGCGATTAATCGAGGAATCGGTTAATCGATTAACCGAATTGGAAACACTAGTTCCCATACATCTTGCAATATTATGCAATTATTATTGCTAGGGCTAAATAGGAAGTTCATGCATTTATAATCGTGTTTTATGTACATACGATGTATGTTTAGTAAACATTGTTTACAATCGAAAAATATGCATTTCAAATTTTAAGAATATGCATTTATTATTGATTTTTCCAACGTTTTTGATATTATAAATTCAGTTTTAGTAATACATATTTGTCTTTAAAAGTAGTTCAATATTGAGAATTGCCGTTAATCATTGTCAGAAATTGATTTATGTTTGATATTTCTAATATTTTTGTATTCGTTATCAAAAAAATTTTGAAAAATATTTAACAATTTTAAAAATATTTTTTTTTGTACAGTGTATAGGCAAAAACACAGTTTTAAAGTAAATACCAAAAAGTAAAACATAACATACGTTTTTAGCAAAAAATGCAAAAAATATGAGGCCATATATGGTTAAAAAAAGCTACTAAATATACCACAATATTCTAAAAAATATGCATTTATAGCAAAATATTTTAAAAATATGCATATGCAGCAAAATATGAAAAAAAGCATTAACAAGTCGATTACATTTTGCAAATTTGTTGATCGCAAAGATATTTTGTTAACATTCTTTATCAGCTACCGACAACAAACATGTTGTCAAACCCAGAAAACAGATTCAGTTCTGATAACCGCATTTTTAGCCAATCGCATGGTTCGGTTGTGTTAGCCGAATTTTTCAGTTGTGGCAACAGAAAACCAATTAGGACAGGACTAATTTGACTGTGGCAACGGAATTTCAGTTCTATCAAGAATAATTCGGTAGCCCCAAACAAAAAATTCATTTGATGCAACTGAACCATTCGATTGGCAACAAATGGGGTTGTCAGCACCGAATCTGTTTTCTGGGTGTTTACATGAACTTTCGGAATGTCAAAGATAGAATTATTTTCATATTTATTAATATGCACTGTAAATCACAAAAAATTAAAATTTCGTGTTTTTGAGTTTTAACAAAAAATCGGCATTTTTCGACTAAAAATCGGCAAATCGGCATTTTGCATATTTTTTAGTGTTTCCAATTATTCGACATAGGCGGTAACCGGTTAATGCATTATTTGAAAAATCACTAAAATGGATTAACCGGTTGTTGTTGTTGTTGTAGCAACGCCTCCTACAATAAATATGTAAGCATATACATGATCAATCTTCTTCATCTTGTTCTGCTGACTCAGCTAGATCCAGACCCAGGAACCGGGCCGCCTCCAACGGGTGGGTCCATAGTGACGTGGGATCTAGGTGAGTCGGGTTTGCCGTGCAGCCAAAGAGGTGGTTCACGTCGTGGGGACCTCTCTGGCATGCGGGACATGTGTTCGGGATGGTGAGCTCGATCCGAGACCAATATGAATTAAGGCGTGAACACCATCCCGAACGCAATTGCGCGAGGAGAACTCTCGTAGATCGTGGGAGAGTCCTCTCCTCGTTCTCCGCAATAGGTGGGGGGCGACCTCCAAGAACGATATTCATCCGGTAAGAATTGATGGCGTCATTTACCGTGTCCCGATGAATATCGTTTATACCTGCCCTATAGGATGCTTCGTCCAGCGAATCTCTCATATAACGCTGGACCGTGCCCTCAAAGATACGAAGGTCCTTTCTGACATGCCTCGGGGGGGAGGGGGGGGATCCACATCCGTAAGATGGTGATTCGGGTGGTTCCTCCGATGACATCCCAGCAGGAACTGCTTCGAGAGCATTTGGCAGTGTTCCTTTACTGTTAGGACCTTCGTTTCCTCGTGAAGATGTTGAACCGAGGACATTTGTAGGCATCCTGTAATTGTCCTGAGGGCAGAGTTTTGGCAGGTTTGGAGCTTTCTCCACTGGGTATCGCTGACTCTAGGCGACCACACTGGCGCAGCATAATTAACCACTGACCGACCAATTGTTTTGTAGGTTGCCAACAAGGTTTCTTTGTCCGTACCCCAAGAGCTGCCGGCTAGCGACTTGAGGACCTTGTTCCTACTCTGCATCTTGTTGCAAATTGCAGTGGTGTGCGCTGAGGACATGAACAGGCTGTCGAATGTAATCCCAAGAATTTTGGGGTGGTTTAGTGTCGGAATTCGTACGCCATCGACTACTACATTCAGTTCCAGCCTTACTTCCTTCGTCCAAGTGGTAAAAAGAGTCGCCGAGGATTTTGCAGGGGAGAGCTGCATATTCCTTCCAGTGAAGAAATTCGTAAGATCATGAAGATATTAACGTCATATATGAATACGATGTATTTAATAAAAAAGTTTTCATATTCGAAGGTTGAAAAGTTTAGGGATCTGAGATTTTTTTAAAAAAAGGTCTGTAAAAATGTTGCTAAATCTACTAAAATTTCGTTGAAGATGGCAGAAAGAACTGCTGAAACTAACAAAATATTAGTAAGTTAAGAACAGCAAACCTAAAACTGTTACATATCGATTACTTAACGTAGATTTTTTATTTAGAAAAAAATTTAAAAATCTGAAAAGCTTAGATACAAAATTTCTTTGAATGTGATTTTTAATCAATACTGATACTATAAAATTTAATATTGCATTTAACTTTTTTTAATTTTAACATTTAACTTGCAAAAATGTATTCATTTTATAACTTTAAGGTAAAATGGTACTAAAACAATTAAAATTTCCTGGTGTCAATTCATATTTTCTGAAATATAATTTAGCTAAATTTTTTTATCTAAATAAACCTATTAGTATTGAAAATATTTGTAATTTTAAGACAAATCATCATATCTCACAATCGTGTATGCTGGGTCTGAAGGGTTAAAGAAATGCTATACCTAAAGTTTTTTAAATTTTAATAAGATTCTTCCTACAGCTACAATTTTCATTAAAGGCATCGATAAAAAATTTGAGTTCTCTTTGAGATTAATTTCAGTTAATTGAGAATACCAATTTACTTTGTTTCTCAGTATCTTTTTCGTTACTTAAGGCCATTAACAGTAAAAAAATAACCTAAAGTTTGAGCGTACTTACTCTGAGAAAATTTTATCGGACGAGCTGTAAACAAAATTTTCAATAATGAAGTTTTCTTCAAAAAGTAAAAGCCAAATTTATTAAATTTTATGAAAAAGCTTCACAATTTGTATGAATCTCTTTCTAAAAAAACTTTTTTGGGTGTATGACATTTTTAATAAATATGAAAATTTTCATAAAATTTTATGAAAAATTGCATCAATTCAATTAAAAGTTTCAATAGACGAATTCCAGCGAAACTTAATTGAATCAGTGTATAAATTCATCAATAGCATATAGACAATTCACTGAGTGTGCAGTTACAGAAGTCAAATTCTATATAAATTAAAATTTTTTTACTTTATGTTATTTGTTTTAATTCGAATTTAAATTTATTGAAACGGGTTGGGGTTGAATGTTGCTCTAGTGGAACATGTTTTAGAATTGATGTGGTTTTGAACGGATGTGTATGTACACTTTCTTAGGAAAAATAAGAAAAGTGAAAGTTCTTACAGAATTAACATGTTAATTGTGTAACAGTTTTAAAACAAATGCAGCGTTGTCTTAAAGGACATGGAGATATAATTTATATTAGTTTAAATTTTTAAAAGAATTGAAACAGTAATGCAAAATTGTCTATTTTATTTCATAAAGCATCTTCCAGCCAGTCGTGTATTTCGTGTGTTTTGTGAAGTTTTAAAAAACACCTTCATTTTGGCCATTTGCTATGTTCTTAAGGCTTTTTTACAAATAGAAACTTTGATACATATTTTTTTTAAAACATTGCGCAAAATTTTATTAAAAATTGGGAGTCTGATGGTACAATGTCGACTTGTTTGCGTTTGCTCGAAAAAGGTATTTAAAGGCTTAAGGACCTATTTCACACGATTTTTAAAGAATTTGATGCTATTTTAGTTAGTATTTGTTTTTTCTAAGCTTTTCTGGTAATTTTGTAGCCCAGATTAAGAAAATTGTGAAGTTTTGGGAAAAAATTAAGGAAAAATTCCATATTAAAAATGTAACCGGTTAATCGACCAATTTTAACCGATTATTCGGGTCGAATAATTATTTGAGTTTTAAATTATTTGTTTCGACATTAACCGAAATAGAGGCGATTAATCGAGGAATCGGTTAATCGATTAACCGAATTGGAAACACTAATATTTTTTAATAAAAAAATCGGCAATTCTGGCAGCCCTGCCTACAGTATGAGACCCACCGAAAGATTTTTTCTAAAATTTTTCTTTTTAGGAAAGGTACCTACAAAATTTACGAATTCGTAATTTTTTTCGAATCGAGTTACGCGGTAGCCCTCCTGGTTTTTATCTACTTCAACGATCTCAATTATTCCTCCATTTATCACAATATCATGTTCGATTATTAAACATACCACCATATAAGTGTTTTGTATCGTTGGAAAGAAAATTACCTGTAGATTACGACATTTTTAAAAAGAATCCCAATTTGTACTATTGGTAGGACTTAGTGTTTCCAATTATTCGACGTAGGCGATTAACCGGTTAGTGCATTATTCGAAAAATCACTAAAATTGATTAACCGGTTACTCGGGTCGGTTAATCGAGAAAATTGGCGATTAATCGATTAATGGTTTAATGCAAAATTAATGTATTTCCTTAATATTTTTATAAAAAAAAATACAAAAAGCTGCTCTCTTTGTTATATTTCAACGTGGCATATTAAAACGATGTATTTAAAAAAATTTTCATATTCTAGGCTGAAAAGTTGAGATTTTTTAAACTGAAATATTTCTTATACTAGTAGAAAAAGTTGTATAAAAATGTTGCTAAAGCTTCTTAAAATTAGATTTTTTTGTTAAAAATCAGTAGGTTAAGGACAGCAAATCTAAAACTATTACACATAAAAATTTAATGTAGATTTTTTATTTCTTTAGAAAAAATTTTAAAAATCTGTAATTGCATTGGCATGCAATTTTTTTTTACTTTCATTATGTCTTAACTTTAGGTGATTTATATTAAATCGAATAAAAAATTAAACTCATGGAAACGAGTTCGGGTTGTAGAATTGATGTGGTTGTGAACCGATTATACAAACTTTCTTAAGAGTTGCAAGAAAAGGTAGAGTACTTACAGAATTGGCAGTTATGGAACACAGTTTTAAAATAAATCATCCTTATCTTAAAGAACATTTAAATTCAATTTTTATTAGTTTTAATTTTTAAAAGAATTAAAACGGAAATGAAAAGTCAATTGTATTTCCTAAAGCTTGATCCAGCCAGACACGCCGTGTGTTTCGAGAAGTTTTACAAAACACCTTTATTTTGGAGTTTCGTGATGTTTTTCTAAAGCCTTTTTTAACAAATAGAAATTTTGGTATTTTGTTAAAATATTTGCAAAAAAGAAAGTTATTAAAAATTGGGAGTCTCTTAAAACACATGACGTATCTCGCTGGTTCAATGTCGACTTGCTTAGAGTTGCTCACAAAAAGGTATCTAAAGCTTTAAGGACATCTTTCACTCGATTTTTAAAGATTTTGATGGAAAAATTCTATATAAAAAATGTAACCGGTTAATCGACCTATTTTAACCGATTATTCGGGTCGAATAATTATTTGAGTTTTAAATTATTTGTTTCGACATTAACCGAAATAGAGGCGATTAATCGAGGAATCGGTTAATCGATTAACCGAATTGGAAACACTAGTAGGACTAAAAATTCGGAAATCCTAATAGGAAGGTAAAAATGGCGGTTTTTGTTAAAATGTAAATTTTTACTATTCAATGAAATATTTATTAATAGACATAATCAAACGACTTTTTGGAGTTAAATAGGCTTTAAAGTCACAAATGAGAATTTGATGTCAGAATTTAAGATTTGCAATAAGCAATCCCACTATTCCCAAAGATAAAATTAAAATGTTCAAAAATGGGATCTTTTACATTTGAAGCAGATATTGGAAGGGAGGGACTCATCCAATAAAATTTGTATATTTTCGAGTATCTACAACCGCTTCCGCTATCTAGTTGGAGTCGTGCAAATTTTGGAACAGTGGGTTAAAATTGATATTTGCTTTAAAAATGTGGCAAATTAGCAGCGGCTGGGGGAAAAACTATATACAAATCAAAGATTTTTTTAAAACAAATCTCTTCTTCATGAAAAGACCTTTCAGAGTAGTATGCATATACTTTATACATATGTTTGGGAATAAATTATCTACGTTAATTTTATTGTTGAATTCGATGCCTGCGTCTATGTTACCAAATTTTTTCTATAAAGTAATAATTATTTTTTAAAAAGCTACTTTAATTGGAATGTAAATTATGCAGCTGATTTAATGAAATTATGTGGAATGCTTTTAAATGTCTTTAACATTATCGCCCTTACTATTTAAATTTTTCAAATGTATATTTTAGTTAAAGTCGACTTTATTTAAAATATTGGGTGGCAGTATGCCATGACTTGGTTTATTTTTGGAGCATTCTGATTGGTTAATTTATTTTCAACCAATCAAAATGTTTGAAAATATAAATACTTTTGTAGGGTTTTCATACACAAAATGAACAAAACCGAATGTTTAAAATAAAAGTCGACTTTAAATTTAAAATACTCTTTTATAGTAAGGGCCTATGTTTTTATTTTATGATATACTGATTTCAACTATAAAAGAATATTCTTACTGTCCTAATAATACAATATAAAATATTATTTAATTGCCATTTCATTTGGTATTGCTATTTATTTAAAAAAGAAATTAAGTTTTTGTTTAAAATAAGGTAATTAAATAATTATAATTCCCAAAAAGAAAAATGTATTGATCCCAAGTATTATCTAACACATTCTCAGAATAATTAATAAATTGATCTTTATCGGTCGGTCTTTTTAAAAAAGGTTTTAATTTAATGTATTGCAGATACAATATTACGTATACGCCTGGTTCTTGATTCCATTAAAGCCTCTTCCAAGGACTGTATCATATGTGTTAATGTACTTAAATCTGTTTGCACTAAAATATCTTTTCGATTTCTCTTTTCATCTTCATGTATTTGTTCATCTCCATCTGTTTTACAATTTTCCTCTAATAAATCTCGATTTTCATTTTTCGGTTCGGTATGCAAGTACATTTTCATAGTAACAAATACTTGGGTTTGTTTCATAACCGTCCTAGAAGCTAATCTTACTTCTAACCTCCATTCCATATTCACCAAACGATAAGCTCTTATATTCGCCGTTTTTATAGAGCCTTCTATAAAGTTTCGTTTGCTGGATACGAATTGTGTTAAAATCTCCACAGTGTCTTGCTTGAAACCAGCCTGTATTAAGGGTTTCATTACTTCTTGTTCATTCGCTTTAGCTTTAGTGGCTTCAATTAGCAATGATATCAACGCCTTTACTGCATCTTGTATTTCTTGTGCTTCAAATTGTTTATTATATTTTCCGGCTATAGCCTTATATACTCCTTGTTGTTCTTCTGGCCCATTAGCCAAGTAGTCAAAGGCTACTTTACATAGAGCAATAACATCTTGTGTTTCACATTTTATTAATGGTGCTAAGTGAGATCTTTGTAATTTTTTTACGGTAAAAGGCATACTTTAAATAAATTCGATAAAACATAAAAAATAAACAAACTAGAAGGTTGTTCAAGGTTGCCAACTCTTCGAGTGAAAAAATGGCTAGAAATGTATTATAACAAATTTACACTATGATCGAAATCGAGTTCAAAGTAGATTTCGACGGAAATCCAATGCGATTTCAAACAGATTTCCGATAGGAAATGAAATCCGAATTTAATTTGGATTTCAGCTAAATCTTATCGAAATCCAATTTTTCTCCCATATTTGCAGAAAAGTAGGGAGGTTTGCAGAAAAAGTGGCAACATTTAGCAGCTGTTTACGTCATAAAAAAATAATAAATAATAAATTTTAATAACTTAAAAAAGTTAAGGAATAACATAATAAAGTCTGTTATTTTTAATTGAAAGAAATATTTAAAGTTGAAAACGGTTATTTTTTTGTATCCATATGTAAACTATGAAAAATCATTTGATCGCGCCGGCAAGACCAATGACAAAACATTGACTTTCAACTAATTATCCCTATACTAAAACCCCTTGCTTACCAAATATAACATTGTATCTTTCATAATATAAATTTTTATGCTCCTGCTAATTTCAAAATCAACTGGTTATTGATAAACATTTGGGATAGTTTTTCATAAGCTCTTGCTCAGCTTTAATATTTTCACTGTCAATTGGGACTTCTTCCTTCTGCACCAAAAGGAATGATAGATGCTTGTAATACCACATTACTGGTTTATAGACATCTGCCGCTCCAATACCAGATCTGATGCTTTCTTTCAGTTTTCTTAACTCCCGTCTAAAGCAGGACCTATATGATTGTTTTAAGATTATCCACATCGGCCTCTTGTTCCATTTCTCTATATTTTCTGATATGCATGATCTTTTAAAAAGAGGTTTGTGTACTTAGGGTTTTTGGTTTGCCAGACCTCTGGTAGGCTTCGAAGTAATGCGAAAAGTTCTACCATTCTTTTATGCCTATCTTCCATACAAGTAGCCATCTTCTACAAAATTGAAAATTTTCGGCGGCGACGGCTCGGGCTAATGGTAATTGTTTACTTGTTATGTATTTTAATTACACATTTATTGTAAACTATTGTTCATTATAAGCTAAAAAAAATATTAATAATTTTTTGCCAACAATTTCTTCTATTTTACACTCCGCGAAACTTTTTTGTTTGCATTTAAAATGAATAGTAAAAGAATTGCAACTTCTAATTATACAGAAGTAGTTTCACGGAGGGTCTCATACTGTAGGTTTAACTTTAACTAAAAACAAAATAAAATGTCAAAAAAATGTACACAAAACAACAACAAATTTTTGGGTTAACTATTAACCTAAGTTTAAACCTGTAGTATGAGACTCACCGTCAGTATCTAATTGGATCTGATTCCAAATTTATTTGTAATCGGGCTTAAAATGATTAAGATATGTTTGCATTACTTAAAATTGAGTGTTATACATACCTTCTTTTTTGTTCAAATCCTGAAAATTCTTCCGGTTCCGTTTCACCCAATGGACAATCATTGACGCTAAAGTAATATGTATCTCGATGCTTCTGTTTGGTATCTCAATTTAAACCGTATCCATATTTTGTTTACGTTGTTGCTCGGTTTCACTCAGTGAAATAAACATATGAAACTTATTGTTACCATCATACCGGTTGATGCCAAAGTTACCTGGTTTTCCTGTTGTAGGCAATTCACTTTAAATTTTTTAAAAGTACCAATCGATGATCGCGTGCTTGAACACGTTAGCGGAGCTGGATTCAAGCAATTCCGCAAGCAATTCATGCAAAATAATCCGAAATTGTGGTACTTTTTATGCAATGCTGATTAGAGTTGTAAAAGTATTGAGTATTCCGGTACTGAGTACTCAATACTGACTGTTTTTTTGAGTACTCAATACTAAAACGGTACTACTCAATACTTTTAAGCTGCCTACACACTAGGGAACATACTTAAAAAAAGAGAGCATTTTTTTGTGAATGTGTGAGTGCTTTTGTGTGTGTGTGCGTGTTGAGAGCGTGCATTTCGTGTTTACAAAATTTTTTGATATTTTTTGTTCCCTCAACCATGTTCCCTAGTGTGTAGGCAGCTTTAAAGATGCAATTTTCCGTAGAAATGTGTATTTTTCGTATAAAAATACAACTCTAAAAATAGTACTCTAAAAATACAGCTCTGAAAATACAACTCTATTTGTGAAGCAAAGAAATTTGTAACGAATTTTTGGGAAAAATTATTTAATTAATATATTTAAAATGTTTTAAATTAATTAAAATGTAAATAACAATAGTTATTTAACACGTGTATGTGAATTGTGATAATTTTTCCTAATAAATACGAATTCATAACATTTTTATTTTTAAAATAAAAAAACCGTTAAAAGTATTGAGTAGTATCGAGTACTCAATTGAAAAGTATTGAGTACTCAAAAAATACCGAAATTTCACAACTCTAATGCTGATATTTTTTTTATAAACTTCGGTGAAAAGTACCGGATTATTTGTACCGAACTCGACGATTTTTGTTTGAAAAACAGAAAATCAACACCACAGATTAATACCAGATGTGAAACCAATGACAGTTATCAAAAAAGTATTCTCGAACCGTATGGTTTTGTTGACATGGAAGTCAAGAGGGAGATAACAATAAAAAATCTCCATACATTTTGTATTGCGCATTTTTTCTATATATCTGTGTCTTTTTAGATTATTGTGTTTTATCTTTTGTGTTTTTATTAAATTTTTGCGTTTTGTTTTGCTCATTTTCTGTCGGCCATATTGCCAAATCAGCTGATTCATATCTGGTATAATTTGTGATCAACACTATCAGTCATATTCTAAAATACCAACTCTGTTTGAAGACCGTGGTAGTTACTTTTGAGTACTCAGTACCAGAATACTCTATGCTTTTACAACACTAATTTCTAATAATTCGTTTTTTGCAGTTTATATTTTATAGAATAAACAATAAAAAGAAAAATAATATTGCAATATGGATCTTGATAGTCCTGATGTAGAAAAAGAGTTTCCCGGTTTATACGCCTCTGAGGGTGTGGAAGGCAACAAATGCAAGAAAAGCAAAGATGAAAGTGATTGTAAGTAGACAAGTAACGATAAAAAACTAACATAATTAATAAAAAATATAAAAATAGATAGTGAAGGTGATCATGATAAGCTCAGTAAAAAAGATTTGTTGATTGGTCGGCGCAAGGATAAAAAAGACAAAAGCAAAGATAGAGGTTATGCAGCCTTAGAAGGAGAGAGCTCACCAGAAGAAGAAATAGATGCCAAGTAAAAATAAAGTCTGGACTGAACTGCACTTTATCGGGCACACCAAAAACAAACAAAAAAAAATGCCACTCGAAGTGCAATAAAAAAAATAGGGCGCCGGTCCCCATGGGCCGCTACAGGTACAAAAAACTGTTACGCCTAGAAACATGTAAGTATGGATACTTAATCGAAAGCAAATTTTCTCAGGATTTCAAAAATATAACAGTGAGGGATCATAAATGTTAGCGCAGCTCAAATGAATAAACCGTTATTTATACAAAAGGTTTATATTAAGAACCAAAAATTAATTTATTTTTAGAAATTAGTTTTTAGAAACAATTAGAAAAAATATATAAAATTTAAGTATTTATCATTGACGAAGTTTACAAAGAATATTTTAAAAAACAAAAAACTGGATAATAAACCCAATAGCTCCCTGAATTGTTTAATCTTGATTGAATGTAATGGTTTTGTTAAAATATCTGCTTCCATATACTCTGTCGGACAATATACAAGGTCTATAATTTCCTTATCCTTTAAATCTTTTATAAAATAATATTTCGTTTCAATATGTTTGCTCCGTCGACTAAACCGCTCATTTTGTACCAATTTTAAGCAACTTTGATTATCTTCATATATAACTACAGGCTTTGTTTGGTATATTTCAAAATCATTCATTAATCTTCGCAGCCATATTGCTTCTTGAGCAGCTTCACATAAAGCAATATATTCTGCTTCTGTTGATGAGAGCGAGACACAATCTTGTTTTCTGCAACACCAAGATATACATGACCCATTGTACTTGAAGATAAATCCACTATTCGATTTCCGATCTGTTTTATTCTGAGCCCAATCGGCATCAGCGAACCCATATAATCCTTTCATATTATCGCAAGTTAGTATTAATTTTAAAGATATTGAACCCTTTAAATATTTAATCAATCTCTTTAGTTCATTCCAATCTCTATATGTAGGCTTGCTTACTTTTCTACTCAAAATTGAAACTAGCGTTGCAATATCTGGTCTTGTATTAACGCTAAGATAAAGCAAACTTCCTATTAGATGATGATAAATTTCATTGTTAGGCAAATAATCACTTTGGGTTTCTTCTTTAATATAACCAGTATCCATCGGAATTTTGGAGATTTTAGCATCCTCAACACCAGCATCTTTTACAAGATTTTTAATATAGTGTTCTTGATTTATACTGCAAAATCCGTCTTTCCCCTTCTCGATTTTTATACCTAAATAAAAATTGACTTCTCCAAGAACGGATATTTCAAAATTCTCTTGCAATAGTTGTAATATATAGTTCTGATGTACAGGTAATTTATTAGCAACAAGTATATCGTCTACATATACTAATACATAAATCCACTCACCGTCTTTCTTTATTCTTAAAATGCATGAATCCGCCAAACCTCTTTTAAAACCAACATTAACAAAAACATTTATTAGCTTTTCATTCCAGCAACGTGCGGATTGTTTTAACCCATATATACTCTTTTTCAGTTTGCAGAACTTTCCATTTGAAATTTCAAAACCAATCGGTTGTTTCATATATATTTCTTCCTTTAATTCGCCATAGAGAAAAGCTGTCTTTACATCATACTGCTTGACCATCATCTGATTTTTACCAGCGACTGTTAAAAACATACGAAAAGTTGTTTGCCGAACTACTGGCGCAAAAACTTCGTCATAGTCCACACCATATTTTTGATTAAAACCTTGCGCAACAAGTCTAGCTTTATATTTTATCACAGCACCATCTTCATTTGTTTTTAATTTGAAAACCCACTTACAACCAATGGGTTTACGACCAATCGGAATAGTTACCAATTCCCATGTGTTATTGCATTGTAAAGAATTTAACTCTTCTTGCATTGCCTTCAGCCATTGTTCCTTATCATCTCTTTTCAATACTTCCTTGTATGATTTTGGTTCCAAAGATTCCGTTACTACATTTATTCGAAATCTTTCTGGAACTTTTCCTTTTGTGGTTCTTGTGGACCTTCTTAATCTCGGTTGTTCATCACCACTTTGATTCCTTGGATCACAAACTTCATCTACAGATTCATGGATATCATTCGATGGCTCTTCTACATCTGTAATTGTTTTCGGAGATTCTGTACCTATTTCAGCATCGAAAAATTCTTCGTCACTTAGAATTACTATGTCATTACGTAATAATTGTTCATTTAAAGTTATCTTCATCATTATTCAGTAATTCATTATAATTTTGGCATGTCTTTGAAAATTTTCCAGGAGTTGCAAAAAGATCAACGTAAATTTCATTCTTTTTATTTAAAACATTATTACAACCATTATCAGATACAATAATTTTATAATCTCTACTCATTATGACTTTATTTGTATTTTTATCTAAAAATCGAAATGCCTTTACCTGATCTGAATATCCGATAAAGGTCAGCTGTCGTGCTTTTTCATCTAACTTCTTTCTTTTTTCTTTAGGTATATAAACTAAAGCTTGACATTCAAAAATCAAAAACTTGCTTAATGACGAAGGCTTACCTTCCCAAACATCTAATGGAATTGAATTTGTAGATCTTGTTAAAACACGATTTTGTATATAGAGCAATTCCATATGAAAGCGATCACCTTTTGGACGACCCCTCTCCGATTCTAAAATAAATAGTCTCAATCGATTGCCCAGCAAAAAATAATGTACCTACATATTTTTTTTTTTTTTTATAGTGACTGGTTTAGTGGTGGTGTACACCACTGTCATGTGACAAAATTGAAGAATTCTTCATAAGGGACCTCATTGAAAGTTGTTTTAAAAAAAACTACTAAAGCGATCGCAACGAGTGATAGCTCGTTGGAAAGGTATTGAATCAGGCTTTAATTGAAAAATAAAATTTTCCTAATTTTTCTCAGAAATTTACCTTTTTTCCCATGAAAATTAAATTTTCCCATGAAAATTAAATTTTCCGATTTTCCACAGAAGCTCCTAAATTTTCCGGCTAATTTTTTTTTTTGGATTCCTCATAATTTTTGCTTTAAGAATCAGCAATAAAAAAATGGGCCCCGACTCCTTGTTTGGACAGGAGAGGAGCATTTAAGAGACCACCTTGTTCTCATTGTTTTTATATTTTTTATAATTGAATTATTTGTAATTATTTAACATTGTTTTATTTTATTATTAAAAATACATTTTAAAAATTATTTTACAGTTAAAAATACATTTATGAAGAAAAAATAAATTTTTTTTAAGAGCCCCAAGTTGAGTATGTAGTGAATATGGTCTGCCTGCCTTCACAAGATCGGCCATAAATCCATGGATAATAGCAGCAGTGGCATGTAATGGCACACCAAACCCGACTGAGGCTACAGGTCATAAAATGTTTTGTAAATTTTTTAAATTACCAGGTAATAAATATTTCGCCTAAAATGACACGTGCAGAAACAAGTCATAAAACACGGATTTTCCATAAATATGGCGAAATATTTATTACCTGGTAATTTAAAAAATTTACAAAACATTTTATGACCTGTGGTCGGCTTATTGGCAGTAACCAATTAAGTCCCTCTTTAAAAAACATTTTATGACCAGTAGTTCACGCAAATTTTCCTATTAAAGAAAAGCAAATATCGCTTATTTTTTTACCTATTTTTTACCAAAAAATAAATATAAATACTTCACACACTCTGAGTCAACTTTTAGTTGAATACTAAACTTGAAAGTGTTAAAGTGTTTTTTTTGTAAAGTAAAGAGTGAAGCTGTAAAGACAATTTAAAGTAAAATGAATAAATTTTGCTGCAATCCGTTTAACAAGAGTGGACATCGTTCGAAAAAGATAAAAGTATTAAAATTAACTGGTGTTTCGAAGCGATACATGAATGAATTAAATATACAATACGGTGAAGAAGCAGAATTCATTTGCCCCAAGTGTAAAATCGATTTGTCTCAACAAGCAAATGCATTGAAACAAATGCAACCACAATCCGAGAGTGAAATGACAATTGAACAAAATGTTTCATCTGATAGTGAGGCAGACATTCCGATGGTCAATATGTCTTTGAGTCCTTTGAATGAGGCTATTACCACTTTAGGTGAATCGCCTATTACAATAGAAAGTTGCGAAGTGAAAAATACAGGAAAGAGAAAAAAGGCAAGGTTATGAGTGCAATCGCGACAATATTTGATGAAGGCTCTGATAACGAATGCAGTCAAGCAGATGACGTTGATGACGGCAAACAAATGATTGAGCAGTTGAAAAGAAAATTCAATTTAGCGACCACTTTTCCGGAGAAATATCTCATTTTATCTGTGCTGCCTCAATCATGGTCTATACGCAAGATTTCTGAACAGTTTCAAACATCTTTTTACATCGCGAGAAGAAGCAAAGAATTAGTACGACAGAAGGGCATATTGGCGACTCCCACCAAGAAATTTGGCTCAAGGACCCTCAGCGAAGCAACGGTGAAATTGATTCAAGATTTTTACTGCAATGATGACAACAGCCGCTCCTGCCCAGGTACACGTGACTATGTTATCACACGTGAAGATGGAGAAAAAGTACACAAGCAGCGCAGATTATTATTATATAATCTATCCGAAGCATACCATCAGTTCAAAGAGAAATACCTAGCAGAAAAAGTGGGATTTTCTAAGTTTGCCATCCTACGACCAAAAGAATGCGTGCTGGCATTAGACAGGCACGGAACGCATTCAGTTTCTTCATAAATGTATTTTTAACTGTAAAATAATTTTTAAAATGTATTTTTAATAATAAAATAAAACAATGTTAAATAATTACAAATAATTCAATTATAAAAAATATAAAAACAATGAGAACAAGGTGGTCTCTTAAATGCTCCTCTCCTGTCCAAACAAGGAGTCGGGGCCCATTTTTTTTGATTCTTAAAGCAAAAATTATGAGGAATCCAAAAAAAAAAAAATTAGCCGGAAAATTTAGGAGCTTCTGTGGAAAATCGGAAAATTTAATTTTCATGGGAAAAAAGGTAAATTTCTGAGAAAAATTAGGAAAATTTTATTTTTCAATTAAAGCCTGATTCAATACCTTTCCAACGAGCTATCACTCGTTACGATCGCTTTAGTAGTTTTTTTTAAAACAACTTTCAATGAGGTCCCTTATGAAGAATTCTTCAATTTTGTCACATGACAGTGGTGTACACCACCACTAAACCAGTCACTATAAAAAAAAAAAAATATGTAGGTACATTATTTTTTGCTGGGCAATCGATTGAGACTATTTATTTTAAAATCGGAGAGGGGTCGTCCAAAAATTTGCCAATTTTGATCGTTTTCATATGGAATTGCTCTATATACAGCCGTAACAGCAGCTTCTCCCCAATAACACTTAGGCATACTAGCATCAATCAGCATGCAACGAATCATTTCAACCAAATATCTATTACGTCTTTCTGCTACACCATTTTGTTCAGGATTGTAGGGTATTGTCAATTGTCGCCTTATACCATGTTTCTCACAAAACGTATTTACCTCTGAGTTAACATATTCACCCCCATTATCAGATCGAATGACTTTAGGATATTTATTGAATTTGGATTTCATAACTTCACAGTATTCTTTCAATTTTGTGGGAACTTCTGATTTAAAATTCAGCAAATAAATTGTAACGAACTTACTATAATCGTCAATAAGTGACAAAGTATCTTTTACCACTAGGTGTAGCAGTATCCATTGGTAAACATACGTCACTATGAATAAGATCCATCACAGAGTTCGATTGTTGACTTGACAGCTTTGGGAATGGATTTCTAGATAATTTACCTTTTACACAAACCTCACAAAGATTAGCACAATTGCAACTTTTAGGAACTTCATTGTATATTTCTTTCAACATTCTTTTAATACAATCAATATCACGGTGCCCGAAACATCGATGCCATTTCTGAATACATTTTGTTTGGCTTATCACTAAAGCTCGTTTTGCTTTTGGAACATTCAGTTTGTACAAACCATTTTATAAAACAGCAGTTGCTAAAACACCTTCTTTGAAATATATTTCACAAATATTTCCATGAAAAACTATTTGTAACCCCTTCTCGGTCAGCTTCTTAACCGATATAAGATTACTTTCAATATTAGGCGCAGAAAGTACCTCCTTTATAGGAACATCTTCAACTTTACCATCACCTTTGATCACTTTCAAAACACCAGAACCTTTGCCACAAGCCCTCATCTCATAGCCATTTGCTATTGTAAGTGTAGTCTTGTATTCTTCATCAAGTGTTTGAAAGAATTCTCTATGGTTACAAATATGACTCGTAGCACCCGAGTCTATATACCATTCACTTAGACTATTTGTAGCACCAGCAGAGAAACACATTTCATCTCCTTTATTGCTTTCATTTACAACCATATTAGTCTTACCCCTTTTCTTCAGAAAATCCTGATATAATCGACAATCTCTACGTACATGACCTTGTTTTTCACAATAAAAACAAATAATATTTGATGAGGATTTCAACCTCTTGTCATAACCACCATGTACTTTTAAAACAGAAGCGTCAACATTTATATATGACTTTTTTGAGATCTTCTTTTAGCTTCTTCAAGTAATTTCTCTTTTACCATTGCCAACGAAGGGGCACCATCACTTCTTGCTTCTAAGGTTGTTACTAACACATATGATTCCGGCAAACTTCGTAGAACCATAGCTACTTCCCATTTTTCACTAAGTTTCTCGCCCATGCATGATAGCTTCTTGATTTCTTGTTGCATCTGGCAAAGATGATTCTCCATATCACAATTCTCTTCTAACTGCATTTGACAAATTTTCTTCATGATGAATACACAATCGCTAAAAGAATGAATTTCAAAATGATTCTTGATCACCAACCACCCAGGTAGAAATTACCAACGTTACAACAAAAGTTGTACTGGGAGAGCACTGTTTTTGACGAAATGCCAGTACTACTTAAAACGTGCTTTGCCAGTACTGTTTACTGAAATTTAACGAGCTTTTTTTAATTTGTTAAAATTAAAAATTTTATAAATTTTACGTATTTTTACATCTATTACACAATTATTTATGTAAGAGAGACATCGCCATTCTTTTCTTGTGAAGTTTCGAAAGAATACATTAAAAATCTGTGATGTACACTAAGAGGTCAGTAAAGTTCTAGCAAACTACTAATTTGTTATTAAATGTACTGGATAATACCAAAAAAATAAAATCCCAAGCCTGCGCCAACGTTGGGAACTAACTACGGCCAAGCGTTTATTGGTGTTATCATTTCGACAACATGCCAGTACAGTGAAAGTTAAAAATCCGACGCATTGCCAGTACATGTACTACCGCCTCCAATACCGGGCCAACATTGTGCCGTTTGTATTTTTCTACCTGGGCAGGTATCTCTAGCTGTTGTCACATCATCGATAAGATAAAACAAATCATCATCAATCATCAAATAAATTGATGCCCTTGCACTTTCATCCTTTCTTAACCAACCCGCATCTATTTCTGCTGGTTTTTCTTCACGTATAACAGACCATGTATCATCTCTAATAAGGACACACTCAGCCTTCTTTTTCCATACTAGATAATTGTTCCGATTAAGTTTTTCAAAGGATGACTTGAAATCTTGAGACATCTTATCTCTGGGCCCATAACCTGTTAGCGCAGCTCAAATGAATAAGCCGTTATTTATACAAAAATTAATTTATTTTTAGAAACAATTAGAAAAAATATATAAAATTGAAGTATTTATCATTGACGAAGTTTACAAAGAATATTTTAAAAAACAAAAAACATGTTACAAAGTATTTGTATAGTGTTCCATTTTAACAAGTTAAATTGTCATACCAACAATAAACCCTCAAGTGTGGCTCCCAATAAACCTCGACCATTTGGGAGTCTATAATAACTAGTGTTTCCAATTCGGTTAATCGATTAACCGATTCCTCGATTAATCGCCTCTATTTCGGTTAATGTCGAAACAAATAATTTAAATCTCAAATAATTATTCGACCCGAATAATCGGTTAAAATAGGTCGATTAACCGGTTAAATTTTTAATATGTAATTTTTTGCTTTATTTTTTTCCAAAACTTCATAATTTTCTTAACTTTGGCTAGAAAATTGCAAGAAACGCTTAAAAAAAACAAATACTAACTAAAATACGATAAAATTGTTTTAGAATCGATTGAAAGAGAAACCTTTAGATACCATTTTTTGAGCAACTCCAAGCAAGTTGACATTGAACCACCGAGACACGTCATGGGTTTTTTTTTTCAATTCTGGCTCTTCTGATTACAAAACATACATTGTATAGGCTGTGATTGAAAAAACTTCAATTAGCCACACTCAGCGCTATGCCGACCGTGGTGTATCTTGTTAAGAGGTAATGCTACGAGTCATAGCCTGTGCAGAGGGCTGCCGGTTCAATCCCCGGTCATGGCAATACACAAAAAAGTTTTTCATATAGAGACAAATTAACAATTAAAAATTACTTTTATCAGTTGACACATAAATTAACCACTGACGAATCTTTGGGTGAGACGAAACTGCGGCAGTCTGGTGAAGGGAATCACCAGGGAATCAGAAGTGTCTGTTAAATTTTTAATTAAAATGTTTTCTTCTTCCTATAAATCAGCTATAGAAAAAGTTCTTTAGTAATTAATCCTAATATTAATTACGATTGTCCTATGCGACGGTTATAAACAATTAACTAAAAAATTTATAAAATTGCATATTACAAAGTTAATTGCAGCTGTCTATAGGACTTTAAAAAAACACTGTACTAAACTTTTCATTGAATTGATGCAGTTTTATGAAAAATTTCGTATTATTTGAAAAAGCTTTTTCTTAAATTTGTTTTGCATTAACTTTGTGGAGAAAACTTCATTAGTTTAGTGAAAACTTTCATTAAAACTGGTACAATTTAGTTCTCTCTGCGTAAATTAGCTCATTGTTTATTGTTAATGGCCCTTAGGAAACGAAAAGGATGAGAATTTAACAATTATTAATGATATTCTCAGACTACTAATATTCAGCAACATTTTTTACTGATTTTTGCAGAGTAAATTGGTTTTTTTTCAAAAAGAGCTTAACATTTTTTATATTGATGGCTCAGTGTAAAATGCCCTTCTAGTTTTTAATGTTAAAAATAGTCAGCTCGTTGTGTTTTTATTGATAAAAAGTTAAGAAAATACATTAATTTTGCATTAAACGATTAATCGATTAATCGCCAATTTTTTCGATTAACCGACCCGAATAACCGGTTAATTAATTTTAGTGATTTTTCGAATAATGCATTAACCGGTTAACCGCCTATGTCGAATAATTGGAAACACTACTAGTGTTTCCAATTCGGTTAATCGATTAACCGATTCCTCGATTAATCGCCTCTATTTCGGTTAATGTCGAAACAAATAATTTAAAACTCAAATAATTATTCGATCCGAATAATCGGTTAAAATAGATCGATTAACCGGTTACAATTTTAATATGGAATTTTTCCCTTATTTTTTTCCCAAAACTTCATAATTTTCTTAACTTTGGCTAAAAAATTACAAGAAAAGCTTAGAATAAACATAAAATTACTAAAATACCATCAAATTCTTTTAAAATTGAGTTAAAGAGGTCGTTAAGCCTTTAGATACCTTTTTTAAGCAAAATAAAGGTGTTTCTAAAACTACCCAAAATTCACGAAGTGTCTGGCTTGAATAGCGTCGAAGTGCTCTATAGGCTTTAATCAATACAGTAGGCGATTTTTGATTCTATTCTTTTAAAAATTAAAACTATAGAATTTACACTATTTCCATGTCCTTCAAGGCAAGGTTGCATTTTTTCAAATATGTGTCCCACAAATGTCAACTGACATCTTAATTCTGTAGAAACTCTACCTTTTCTCACATCTCCAAAGAAAGTGTGTATAATCGATTCAAAACCACATCAATTCTACAACATTTCCAACTACACCATTTTCAGTTTTATTTCAAAATTGTTTAAAAATGTTTTAAAATTATCCAAATATATTTTAAAATTGTCTAAAAAGGTTTCAAAATTGTTTAAAATGTTTCAAAATTATACAGAAATTTTTTTAATTCTTCCAAAAATGTTTTAGAATTGTCCAAAAATCACTCAAAATTGTTCAAAAATGTTTTAGAATTATCCAAAAATCTTCCAAAATTGTCCAAATATTGTTTATTGTTTAATTGTCTAAAAAACTTTGACATTTGTCCAATTGCATTTCAAAATTGTCCAAAATGTATTTTAAAATTTTCAAAATGTATTTCAAAATTACAAATATGTTTTAATATATTTTATTTGTATTTAAGAAAATTATATTTGTATTTTAAAATTGTTCAAAACATTTCAAAATTATTCACTTGCATTTAAAAATGTTAAATCTGTATTTCAGAATTGTAAAATTGCATTCAAAATAATTCCATTTGTATTTCAAAATTCTCCAAATGTATTTCAGAAATTTCCAAATGTATTTAAAAAGAAATTTTGTATCCAAAGTTTTACAGACTAAATACAAAAATTCGTAAGAAGTAAAAAATCTACCTTGAGTTATGTTATTTTTAACTTACTAATATTTAGAAAAAAATCTCCTAGTTTCAGCAGTTTCTTTTGCCATTTTTAACTAATTTTTAATAACTTCAGCTATATTATACATACATTTTTCTATTAGTATAAGAAATGATTATTTTAATTTTTGCATTAAAAAATACAAAAATTGTTTTTTCGGACTTTCTATATTTTCATATATTTAGTTAGAATATTCTTCCACATCAAGTCCAAATTCTAATATGATATTGTCATATTAGATTTTTATTTGTTGTTTCAAAAAGGGGTTGATCATTTTTATGATAGACAATACAATTGTTTCGTAGACATCACTCTACTCTTCAGTTGTCCGCAATAAGAAAATGATAACTTTCTTACTCAAACCGAGACATTACATAAGGTACAAAAAATCAACGGGACGAGAATTTTGTACTTTCGTATATGAATAGTCTGATTTGGTAAAACCAACAAATAAAATAAAAATCTAATATGACAATATCATATTAGAATTTGGACTTGAGGTGGAAGAATATTCTAACTAAATATATGAGTAAAAGAAATGTTTCAATTTAGATAATCTCAGATTCCGAAACTTTTCAACCTTAAGGTACATTTACACGCGAGAGAAAACTGCTAGAGATGGAGCAAAAACACTCCAAAATAGCTAAACTCATTCAAAATAGAACTAATTAGAGGTGATTTTTGTTTTATCTCTAGCATTTTCTCTCTAGTGTAGATGTGCTTTATTAATTTTAAATTTTTTTTTCAATACATCGTGTTCATGTGTCATGTTGATATTAAACAAAAACAGGAAGCTGTTAGTGTTGTTGTTGGTAAAAAGTTAAGGAAATACATTAATTTTGTTTTAAACGATTAATCGATTAATCGCCAATTTTTTCGAATAACCGACCCGAATAACCGGTTAATCAGTTTTAGTGATTTTTCGAATAATGCAATAACCGGTTAACCGCCTATGTCGAATAATTGGAAACAGTAGTTATAACCGGTTTTAGATGGATTTGTTGTTTCGCTCTGATTTTGGAAAATTAACGTTGTAATTTGAATGATTGTTGAATTGTTGGCTTCTTTGTCTGGTACTCTTTGGTTGAGCACGTTGCCTTATTTGCTTATATGTTTCCCTATTAGGGCATTCAGGGGACATAGCCTTATGGGCGCAATGGGCACAAAATGTTTTAACATTGCATCTGCTGGCACCGTGTCCATTAGAGTGGTCCAAAAAAACATGAAAGTTGGGATTCGCGATCTCCACAATGTTGCCCCTATTCCTTAATGTCTAAAAACTCTCTGTGCCAAGTTTCAGCTAAATCCGCTGATATTTAGAAGTAGCACAAAAAGTTGTCTTTTAAGAATTAGTAATTTATCTCTAGAGTAATTTATACAAAAAGTAGGGTTGATTTTAAATTTAATTATTTCTTAACATGTACGCTATTATTTAACAATTTTTTTTAAATCTGGTCTTAATTAATGTGAATATAAGGAATTTGAAATCAAAACTTAAAAAAATTAAGTAACTTTTAAGTAATTCGCGATTTTTTTTAAATTTATACAAAAAAATACATATTTTAGTCAAATTTTCGAAATTTTCCGAAAATATATAATTAAAAATTCAACTTGTTTTTGCATTGCATGCGCAAATTTCTCAAATCTGATATTTATTTTAACGCAGATTATGAATCAGCAATCAGAAACTTAAAAAAAATTTGTGGTTTATGAATTATTCGCGGTTTTTGAAAATTCAAAAAAACACAAGTTTTTTGAGACATTTTCCCAATTACCTGTAAACGGTGTTATCGAAAAATGCAATTTGTTATACTTTTGCAATTTACTTACCAAGGACCTTCATTATATATAACACTGATTTTAATTTTAAAAAGGATAACAGATATCCTTGCAAATTAAGTTAAAATTTGACATTTTTTAATATTTCGCTATTATTTAGATTGATATTTTTTTATTGCTACCAAAAACCCTATCCCACATAATAGGACATTTAGCAGATATATATTACTGCAAAAACGAAATTTTCATATTGGTAAATATAAGAAAACATCCTGATCGAAGTTGATCCTTTTTTGTATGAAATTTTAAAATTTCCCGAAATCTGCGTCTCCGATTACAATTTTGATTTCATATTCGTAATGTACACCTAAAAATATATTAGATTTGATATGTCGCGATCATAATAATTATATTTAATTTTTCTAATTTTTTCCATTATTTTTAATTAATAGAACAAGTACAACCTCGAAACTTCAATTGCGATGTGCTACCTCTAAACAAAACTTTTTTGGTGATTTTTTTGATCAGACTACATTTTTTTTCAAAGTGGCATATTTGTAGGGTTGTGGAGCGTGAAAATTCCAACTTTTTTTTTTTGGACCACTCTAGTGTCCATACATCTGACAGTTATAACATTGGGTCAGTTTTGTTTTGTTGGGTTTTTGGTATTCCCACCTGACTTTTATGTAGTTGATGGCTGAGTAGTTCTGCCTTAATTCTCTTAACGAGATTGACTTTTTTTCAAAGTAGACAATAAATATAATTTGTTCGTTGTTACTGTCCCTAGCTCCAGCATAGGCTCTAGTAACAATTTTAACATCGATACATTTAAGGCCCATGTCTAAAAGTCTGGACTTAACAACTGATGGGTCTGTTTTATGTAGACCTAATAGTACAGCCTTATAAGGCTTTTCGTTTTTAGCAGCATATGTGAAATATTCGAGCTGAAACTTCTTAGTGAGAGAGTCGCAAACGGTAGTAAAATCTACGTTATTTGTGCAAAACAATTTTAGACCGATGGAAATTTTACGTATAGAGTAATCTTTGATTTTTAATATTCTACACATTTCATGAACTTGTTCAATTTTACATTTTAAGATTGTTATTGGTGGTATGTTAACTTTAACAGCTGGTTCGATAATTGTTTCATCATTATCGTCATCATCAATAGTTTGCAGAGGGGCAAAATAATTTGAATTCCTAGCTCTCTGAGAGCTGTTTGTGGCTTTTTTTTCTAGTCATGTTATACCCAGAGCAGGCATCAACATCTTCTACTCGATTGCGTTTAATTTTGTTTTTGTTTTTTTATGATATTTAGATATTGTTAACAAACAATAACAACAAGAAATAAAGAAAAAAATATACCGTTAACTTTTATTACACAAGGAAACAGAATAAACTATGACTTAACATCAAATGATAATGCAAGACTCACATTTTATAAGCGCTCCAAAATTGGTCGTTTAGTTTACAAAAAATTTGTAAAATTAGCAAATCTTCCGTTAAAAATTAGTAACTAAAATTCAGCAAAATACTGTAAAGTTAGCAAATTTATTGTTAAAAATTAGTAACTAAATTCAGCAAAAAAATAGCAAAAAAATTTGTAGGTTAGTAATGTGGAGGTAGCAAAAAAATTAACTAAAAATTAAATTTTAACTAAAAATTAGTTAAAAATTTGTTAAGTTGAAGTACCAACAGTTTTACTAACTTTTCTACAAACTTTTTTCTATGAGTGTACTTATGCTAGTGCATTGTGTTAGAATTAGGAAAATAGAATAGATTTCGACGATTTTTAACACCAAACTGCTAATAACAAACAATATGAATAAAAAGTAACTGATAAGTAGTCTTTGTGACGAGAACGTGATTAAAATAGACACATTGTAAAAACCTTTCAGGGTTTTGTTTTGACAACAGTGTACTTTCATTTCGCGTTAAAAACATTGATTCTGACCACGATGATCATTTTGCAGGATCTTCTAAAACCGCAGAATATAGTTTTGTTAAATATATTGTAGGAAGCTTCTTGGGACAAATCCGAATTTATATATGTATTTAATTTACAGTCACTACCAAAATAAATTTATTGTTTCTCCTAAAGTAAGCTTTTTCATGGACAGTTAATAATTTTAATTAAAAAAAAAATTATGAAAATCCAACATTATAATGCTTAACTTAGGGTAGAAAAAAATTTTAAATTGTCGAATTATGCCAAATTATCACCCTATAGCAGGGCTGGCAAAACTATGACACGCGTGTCAGTAGTGGCACGCGAGTGGATTTTAGGTGGCACGCGACGTTTTGTTGGATATTTTCAAAAAAATTAAACTATTAGAAGACCGACAAAAAATGCAGTTAAATGTTAAATTTCGTTACAAAAATGTGTGATTTCACTCCATAATGGTGAAATTTTTCATAGAGCTTGAAAATCGTCTTTTAAATTGAATAAAACTCTAGCCGCCATATTTTGTTTAAAGAAATATGTTTAATAAAGAACTCGCAAATTCGATTATCAGAAAATTCTGGGAAAATTTCTAAAATTCTGGATTGAAAGAAGTTTAAATGTTTCGATGAAAAAATGACTCATAATCGAAGAAATAAAAAGTAATTGCACAAAAATGGAAAACAACTTGTAATAAGATTGGATCTAAGAAATTAACTTTTTTTAAGGAAAATAGGTGCTACGAAATAACCCTCAATAAAATAAAGCCTGAAAATAAGTTTCATAATGATATAACCCCCTTTGTTGTAATTTAAAATTGGGCTTTGATCGTGTTTCGCAGAGCCATTTCATCTGAAATAGAAATTTCTCTGTTGAAATCCACGCTTTTTATTCATTATTATGATGATAAAAACCGCGCGATTTATTTTAACAAAATCAAATTTTGCCCGAAACACATTTTTTAACTAGTTTCTTACGTACTTAAATAATTAATGGCGCTCAATAGTTTAATTTTTTTTTTAACAAAATGAAATAACCACCAAAAATGGAATAACACCCAAAAAAATGAAAAGGCAATAATGTTCAAACTGTATAATTTATAATTTTATTTCATTGGGTATTTTTTCATAATGAAATAATCTCAATATTTAAAGACTAAATAAACCCCCAAAAATTAAATTACAGTCAAACATTTCTACGTCATTTCTTGGATGTTATTTAATTTTTCACTTTGGGGTTATTTCATGGGGGTTATCCGTAGAGCTGATAAATATGTACACCTGCAATGATATCTTTAAGACAAATTTTCCAAATTTTAAAAATTTTTAAAAAAGGACTTTCAAAAGACAACTAAAATTAAGGTGGCACGCGAGAAATTAAAAAAAAAAAAAAATTGTCCGTTTCTGGCACGCAGCGAAAAAAGTCTTGCCACCCCTGCCCTATAGTAACGGCTTGTGCCTGCAAGCAGTAAAAAACCGAAGGTTAATTTATTAATTTTATGTTTTTCTTATAATAAATATGACGAAAACTATTAGTAGTAACAATAAAAAATAGCCACTTATCAATTAAAAGTTGCGAAAGTAAATTTCTGTTTCCTATTTGCATTCACATTCTATAAATTGCTTCTCAGTAAAAGAGAGGATTGCATTCTATTTATTTTCTAGCCTCTTTGATTATGCCTAGCACACATAACTATTCAAGATTTTTACAAAAAAAAACTGATAAAAAAACAGTTTCTATGGCCACCAAAAAGCTTAAAAAAATTTGTAGAAAACAGTTTTGCAATTGGATTTAGAGTCTATTCGAGCCGCCGATAACCGCTCTTTCCCCTAATTGTCTTTCCACAGGATTACCGTATTGGCGGACTATTAGGAGAACATATATCGTCGATGACCCAATGACATGATATTAAAGAGTTATTGCGATGGGGAAGGTCATTAAAATTTGTGCAGAAAACTCTCTGTATGCAGCTTTTTCCCTATTTGAACATTTTTTTTAATAAATATCAAAAATCAATTTAAATGTTTAAAAAAAAAACTTTAAAATATGTAGAGATTTGTTATACAAAAAATACAAAATTTTAGTTTTGGAAAAACCTTGATTAGTTCCGAAGATACAGCATGTCAAAGTTTGAACTTTAGTTCCAAATATTTCCACTAGGGGGCGTTGCAAAGGCACAAAATTAATCTAAAATACTTTATTTATGTGTATCCATGTTTCTTAAAACTTTGGTCGAAAAAGGATTAAAATACAAAAAAAAATTTGGAAACTCGCATTCTTCTGCGAAGTACGAGTAAGCGTGGGATTAAAAAAATACGAACCCTCCAAAAATTCGCCGCTGGATTCTTTTTATCAAATTAAACCCAAAACTATCCAAAACCCCGAAGTTTTAGTCCAAAAAACACGTTTAATAATTTTGGCCAACTTTTCGGGTCAAATACTCCTCTGTGCAACGTTCGGAAAGCGTTCTAGATCAGGACTTTGCGAGTGCTTTAATATTTTTTACGGTTGTAAATTTAGTAAATGAAGTACTGACGAAACACTTTATACTAACGTTGGCAGAGCGTCCTAATTTAGTGCTTTGCCAGCACTTTATTGTACCATTGGCAATCACTGCTTTGCCAGCGATTTAATTTTTTTTCAGTTATTTCAGCAGAGTTTTCAACTATTTGTATGGGCATGTTATTCTGAACTTAAAGGTAAGGAGTTTTCAAAAACATTTTGTTTAAATTTTAATTTTTTTAAACTGTACATTAATTTTAAATTCACAGATATTTAACAAAAAATTGAATTTCTAAAATTTTATTGAAAAACGAATTATTTACACTAATTAAACATACAAATGTATGAATTTGGTATTACAAGTAATGCAAGAGTAAGGTGTAAGGGTCCAAAGTAATGCAAGGGTAGGCGGTTTGATATATTACCAGGTAATATGCATAGTATTACCCACATATTACCAAGGTTTTGCTGGGATGTAGTCACAACTCTATTATAACATCAAAAAAGTATATGCCCAAAAAAAATATTCCCTTTAACAAACAATTTCATTCAAAAGAGGGGCCAATTATTAATTATTTCAAAAATTTTCATACTGAAAAGCACCAAAACTTACGTTAAAACGAGTAAAAAGGTTAAAGTCGGGCATGCCGACTATACAATACCCTACACCAGTCTGGTGTATTGTTTGGAGCCGAAATTCGAATGGGTTAAAATGGGGCTTGTGTCAAAATTTTCTATAATGTGAGTCAGCGCACCAAATTTCATTAAAATATCTTAATATTTGCGACCTGCAGTTTGTAACCAAGCCAATTTTGGAGGGACCCTTATATGGGCACTAGTTCTAAACATGGACCGATGTTCACCAAAATCAATAGGCTTCGTCCTTGGGCCAACATAGGTCTATGTACCAAATTTCATCAAAATATCTTAATATTTGCGACCTGCAGCGTATAAACAGTATAATTTTGGTAGGACCCTTATATGGGCACTAGGTCTAAACATGGACCGATGTTCACCAAAATTAATAGGCTGCGTTATTGGGCCAATATAGGTCCGTGTACCAAATTTCATCAAAATATCTTAATATTTACGACCTGCAGCGTATAAACAGTATAATTTTGGTAGGACCCTTATATGGGCACTCGGTCTAAACATGGACCGATGTTCACCAAAATCAATAGGCTTCGTCCTCGGGCCAACTTAGGTCTATGTACCAAATTTCATCAAAATATCTTAATATTTGCGACCTGCAGCGTATAAACAGAATAATTTTGGTAGGACCCTTATATGGGCACTAGGTCTAAACATGGACCGATGTTCGCCAAAATCAATAGGCTGCGTTATTGGGCCAATATAGGTCTGTGTACCAAATTTCATCAAAATATCTTAATATTTACGACCTGCAGCGTATAAACAGTATAATTTTGGTAGGACCCTTATATGGGCACTAGGTCTAAACATGGACCGATATTCACCAAAATCAATAGGCTGCGTTATTGGGCTAACATAGGTCTGTGTACCAAATTTCGTCAAAATATCTTAATATTTACGACCTGCAGCGTATAAACAATATAATTTTGGTAGGACCCTTATATGGGCACTAGGTCTAAACATGGACCGATGTTCACCAAAATCAAACTTGTTCGTCCTTGGCCCAACATAGGTCTGCGTACCAAATTTCATCAAAATATCTTAATAGTTGCGACCTGTAGAGTGCGCACAAGATTGCATGGACAGACAGACAGACGGACGGACGGACGGACAGACGGACATCGTTAAATCGAAATAAAAAAAAATTCTGAACCGATCGGTATACTGTAAGGTGGGTCTACGACCAATATTTTTTGGTGTTACAAACATCAGCACAAACTTATAATACCCTGACCACCATGCGCGGTTCCAGCAATTAATATAAGGGGGAAAAATCATACGCCTCAGTAGCCAACTCAATGTATTTGTCTACTGTGGCGTATGATTTTTCCCCTTATATTAATTGCTGGAACCGCGCATGCTGACCACATAGTGGTGTAGGGTATAAACAGTATAGGTAACGCTTTACTATAAAAATGTTTTTCTCAATTTCTGTAAAAAAAAATATCAATAATTCTCCTTTTCCACCTGAGAGAATTTTATTTTGTACTATCACCTCCTTGCGGTAATCCCGACAGCAACTAAAAAATTCACTTTTTTTTAACATTTTTGATTTTAAATGGGTTTAAAATGGACACAGCGGGAGCTACATTTTAGTGGTTTGTAAATAATTTGAATATTTGAAATCGTAATAAAATTTGCTTTCATTTGAGTTCCCACACTTACATATAAGTAGGCGCCACTAATGCTAAATAGAAAAAATTCCTTTTTTGTTCACCAGGGGGTTGTAAATATGTTTTAGGTGTGTCCGATAAAGTGCAGTTTACCGTTCTTTGCTATCATATTTAATAAACAAAATAATCTTTTAGGAGTCCTTCAAAATCTAAAAAATCTAAAGCTTTCAAATTTACTTCCTCCAAGTCCAAAGATAAACGTGAAAAGTCTCGTGACAAAGAAAAGCATGATAAAGATGTTAAAGATGAAGAGAAAATAAAAGAAAAAGATAAAACCGATAAGGATAAACATACTGACAGGGATAAAGACAAGGATAAGGATCATAAAAAAAAGGACAAAGAAAAGAAAGATAAAGATAAAAAAGAAAAATCCAAGGATAAAGAAAAAGATAAAGAGCGTAAAGATAAAAAAGATAAAACTAAGCAACAATCAAGCATAAGCTCCGAAGAAGTACTTGAATTGGGTTCGCCTGTATTTGGAGTTTCTGTTGGTTTGGCCACTGATCGTAGTCGTTGTCATGATGGTATTGAATTACCATTGGTGGTACGCGATTGTATAGACTATTTGCAAGAGTATGCTTTAAAGAGTGAACAAATCTATAGAGTAGAGCCCATGAAGACACGTTTATTACATTTCAAACGTTTATATAACAATCGAGAACGTCAACCGGATACCGATATTTTAGATATACCTACAGCCTGTGGTTTACTCAAATTGTTCTTAAAGTATTGACTTTGAAATTCTATTATAAAATTGTTGATTTATAATAGCTATCCTTTTTATTTTAGAGAACTCCCTGAGCCCATTTTAACTACTGATTTAATGGCCAGATTTGAAGAAGTTGCTTCTCATCCTAAGGTCACCACTCAACAAGACGAATTCGTACAACTTTTAAAACAACTACCAAGTTGTAATAAAATCTTACTTTCTTGGATTTTACTTCATTTTGATTCGGTCATACAACAAGAGAAGTACAATAAAATGAATGCTCAGTCTTTGGCCATGTTGTTGAGTCCTCCTTTACAAATGTCTCATCGTTTATTAGTGACTTTACTGGTTCATTGTTCTACCTTATTTGCAGATGTAAAACTTAACAAGTAAGTTCAAATTTTTATAAAAAAATAATAAAATAGGACTTATATTCTTATACTGAATTTAGACTGAGCAAAAACCAAGTGGTTTTTGTACAAAACTAAATTACAAAAGGAAAGTCATTTACACTGGTTATTTGGTTTTTCTTTGTCACATCACTTTTTTATTAAACACTTTTCTTTATATTTTTATGGTTAATTTAAATTTAAAAAAATATTAAAACATTTACGGTGGGTCTCATAGTGTACACTCATAGAAAAAAATTTGTAGAAAAGTTAGTAAAACTGTTAGTACTTCAACTTAACAAATTTTTAACTAATTTTTAGTTAAAATTGAATTTTTAGTTAATTTTTTTGCTACCTCCACATTACTAACTTACAAACTTTTTTGCTATTTTTTTTTGCTGAATTTAGTTACTAATTTTTAACAATAAATTTGCTAACTTTACAGTATGTTTCTAAATTTTAGTTACTAATTTTTAACAGAAGATTTGCCAATTTTAAAAATTTTTTGTAAACTGAACCATCAATTTTGGAGCGCTTATAAACAGAATGTTAAATGACTCATAAAAATTACTGCATATTTTTAACTCGACAAAAATAATGCAAAATTTTAAATAAAGCTAAATTGAAATGGTTGAAAATTTGTCCTACTCATAAAATATCTAAATTATTAAAATTTATGAGAAAAGTTTCATACAAATAAGTCCGTAAAAATAGCAGAAAAAGTTACTAAAAATTAGTTAATAATGATGCTGCAGAAAAAACTGCTAATATTAGCAGAATCAGTTTGCTAAATATTAATAAAATGAAAACAGCAAAAAAAACTGTTAAATTTACAGAATTTTAGTAATATTTGAGCTGAATTTTTGTTAATTGCAAATAACAATTTAACTTGCTGAAATCAGCAAAAAAAATTGCTAAATAATAGTAGAATGAAAATAGAAAGAAAACTGTTAAATCTACAAAATTTTTGCTAAAATTTTCTGAAATCAACAAAACTTTTGCAGATTACTAGTGGACTGGAAAAAGGTAAAAAAGGAGCAAATGAAATGAAAATTAATAAATAAAAAATAAATGTGTATTTAAAAACATACTTGGGACCAGTTTATTCAATGTGTCAATTAATTGAAATTTTTTCAATTGGCATTGTTTAATGCCTAAATGCCCATTTATAAATGATGAAAGCAATATTTGTTTTCATGTTTTAATAAAAGAATAAATTAAGAAAATAAATTAAAAATTCGCGTATTTCTTATATTTTTTTTATATTACAATGCTTTTTCTTCAACTATGTGTACATTTCATTACCATTGTTTTCATCAATGCTAATTGAAAAAAATTTCATTGGCATTGAATGGTGATGAAATTTGTTGGCATTGACATTGAGATAAAGTAATGCTAATTATATTTCAATGTCAATGAAAATTTCCCAAGAATGATTTTTTGTAAAAGTGGTAATATTTATAGACAATAATAGGGGTTTTCATATAAACTCGTATTTTACTCGTAAACGGTGTAAACCTGGTATGTTTATGAGTTTAATGTCAAACTCCATTCATAAAAAATATGGGTTATATTTATACAAGGTTTACAAGGCATTTACGAGTTTATATGAAAACCCCTAATATGTTAACCATAACAAAATGTATTTCAGAGACCCTTCTTTTGATTTTTCATTGTTTGCTGATCGGATATGTACTTCCGAATTTATTTGAGTTTCCATTTTCACCTCTAAAGCTCCACCCACAGGAAAGAAGGTGTGGCCGAGTAAAAATATCGTATTCTTTAAATAAGTTTAAAAAGTACAATATTGGGGGAAAAATTATGGTCATCCCCGTAAACTCCACTTGCTCCCCAGAGATACTTTTAATCACAATTTTCATATTAAAATGGTTCGTCCAAAATAAACCTTGATCTTTGAAAATTAATGTATTACGATAAATAGAAACTTTTCTCATAAATTTTAATAATTTAGATATTTTATGAGTAGGACAAATTTTCAACCATTTCAATTTAGCTTTATTTAAAATTTTGCATTATATTTGTCGAGTTAAAAATATGCAGTAATTTTTATGAGTCATTTAACATTCTGTTTATAAGCGCTCCAAAATTGGTGGTTCAGTTTACAAAAAATTTGTAAAATTAGCAAATCTTCTGTTAAAAATTAGTAACTAAAATTCAGAAAAATACTGTAAAGTTAGCAAATTTATTGTTAAAAATTAGTAACTAAATTCAGCAAAAAAAAATAGCAAAAAAGTTTGTAAGTTAGTAATGTGGAGGTAGCAAAAAAATTAACTAAAAATTCAATTTTAACTAAAAATTAGTTAAAAATTTGTTAAGTTGAAGTACTAACAGTTTTACTAACTTTTCTACAAACTTTTTTCTATGAGTGCACTCATACAAATAAGTCCGTAAAAATAGCAGAAAAAGTTACTAAAAATTAGTTAAAAATGATGCTGCAGAAAAAACTGCTAATATTAGCAGAATCAGTTTGCTAAATATTAATAAAATGAAAACAGCAAAAAAAAACTGTTAAATTTACAGAATATTTAGTAATATTTGAGCTAAATTTTTGTAAACTGCAAATAACAATTTAACTTGCTGAAATCAGCAAAAAAATTGCTAAATAATAGTAGAATGAAAATAGCAAAAAAAAAAATGTTAAATCTACAAAATTTTTGCTAAAATTTTCTGAAATCAACAAAACTTTTGCAGATTACTAGTGGACTGGAAAAAAAGGAGCAAATGAAATGGAAATTAATAAATAAAAAATAAATGTGTATTTAAAAACATACTTGGGATCAGTTTATTGAATGTGTCAATTAATTGAAATTTTTTCAATTGGCATTGTTCAATGCCTAAATGCACATTTATAATCATGGATGGTAACCGAAACGAATGCGGTTATCGGTAGGGTAACGATATTTTAGGTTATTTCGGTAACGGTATTTTAAGGGTAACGCTATTTCATTTATTTCGGTATCGGTATTTTAAGGATAACGGTATTTGAGTTATTTCGGTAACGGTATTTAAAGATAACGATATTTGGGTTATTTCGGTAACGGTATTTTGAGGTTAACGGTATTTCAGTTATATCGGTAACGGTTTTTTAAGGGTATCGGTAGTCAGTTATTTCGATGCATCCCGCAATTTTTTTACGAAAAACAAACGAGATTAAAAACAGAACCAATTTATCAACTTAAGTTTTAAAAAGTACTTAATAACCACGTGAAATTACTAAAAGCAGAAAATTAAAAATAACGGTAACGGTATTTTAGGGATAGCGGTATTTTATTTGTTTCGGTAACGGTATTTTAAGGATAACGGTATTCCGGGTATTTCTGTAACGGTATTTTAGGGGTAACGGTAGTCAGTTGAAAGGGTTTTGAATCGATAACGGTATTTTAGCGGTATTGCCTGCCAACCCTGTTTATAATTGATGAAAGAAGTATTTGTTTTCATGTTTTAATAAAAGAATAAATAAAGAAAAAAACGAGTAAAAAAAACAATACCCTACACCAGTCGGGTTAAGAGCCAACTAATGTTTGGATCCGAAATTCGAATGGGTTAAAATGGGACTTGTGTCAAAATTTTCTATAAAATTATAAAAGAAGAGAAAATCGTAGATAAAGCCCATATGGGCGATAGGTCCAAATATGGACCGATTCTATCTAGAATCTATCGGCTTTTTTCTCTGGACCATGCGAGTCAGCAAACCAAATTTCGTTAAAATATCTTAATATTTGCGACCTGCAGCGTGTGACCAAGCCAATTTTGGGGGGACCCTTATATGGGCACTAGGTCTAAACATGGACCGGTGTTAACCAAAATCAATAGGCTTCGTACTTGGGCCGACATAGATCGGTGTACCAAATTTCATCAAAATATCTTAATATTTGCGACCTGCAGCGTATAAACAATATAATTTTGAGGGGACCCTTATATGGGCACTAGGTCTAAACATGGACCGATGTTAACCAAAATCAATAGGCTTCGTCCTTGGGCCAACATAGGTCTGTGTACCAAATTTCATCAAAATATCTTAATATTTGCGACCTGCAGTGTATAAACAATATAATTTTGGGGGGACCCTAATATGGGCACTAGGTCGTCCTTGGGCCGCCGTAAGTCGGTGTACCAAATTTCATCAAAATATGTTAATATTTGCGACCTGCAGAGTGCGCACAAGAATGCATGGACAGACAGACAGACGGACGGAGGGAGCGACGGACATCGTTAAATCGAAATAAAAAAAATTCTGAGCCGATCGGTATACTAAAAGGTGGGTCTACGACCATTATTTTTTGGTGTTACAAACATCAGCAAAAAACTTATAATACCCTCTCCACGTACTGGTGTAGGGTATAATTAAAAATTCGCGTATTTCTTATATTTTTTTATATTACAATGCCTTTTCTTCAATTATGTGTACATTTCATTACCATTGTTTTCATTAATGCAAATTGAAAAAAATTTCATTGGCATTGAATGGTGATGAAATTGGTTGGTTTTGACATTGAGATAAAGTAATGCCAATTATATTTCAATGCCAATAAAAATTTCCCAAGAATGATTTTTTGTAAAAGTGTTAATATTTATAGACAATAATATGTTAACCATAAAAAAATGTATTTCAGAGACCCTTCTTTTGATTTTCATTGTTTGCTGATCGGATATGTACTTCCGAATTTATTTGAGTTTCCATTTTCACCTCTAAAGCTCCACCCACAGAAAAGAAGGTGTGGCCGATTAAAAATATCGTATTCTTTAAATAAGCTTAATAACTACAATATTGGGGGAAAAAATTAGTGTCATCCCCGTAAACTCCACTTGCTCCCCAGATATACTTTTAATCACAATTTTCATATTAAAATGGTTCGTCCAAAATAAACCTTGATCTTTGAAAATTAATGTATTACGATAAATCGAAACTTTTCTCATAAATTTTAATAATTTAGATATTTTGTGAGTAGGACAAATTTTCAACCATTTCAATTTAGTTTTATTTAAAAACCTTTTGCATCGTTTAGTTTACAAAAAATTTGTAAAATTAGCAAATCTTCCGTTAAAAATTAGTAACTAAAATTCAGTAAAATACTGTAAAGTTAGCAAATTTATTGTTAAAAATTAGTAATTAAATTCAGCAAAAAAAAAATAGCAAAAAAATTTGTAGGTTAGTAATGTGGAGGTAGCAAAAAAATTAACTAAAAATTAAATTTTAACTAAAAATTAGTTAAAAATTTGTTAAGTTGAAGTACCAACAGTTTTACTAACTTTTCTACAAATTTGCCCCTTCCTTGTAATTGACAAAGAAGTGGTAAAAATAAAATTTGCATTTTATTTGTACCGATGGTACGAAATACAAATACAAAAACTTTCATAATATTTCTATTGTTGGTTGTCTTTGCAGAGACTTCGAAAACATATTTTATTGTTTACTCCATTCTCATTTCGTTGATGTAGTAGACTACGTTTAATATGAAATTTTGATGTTTCAATTTGCATTGCACTATTGCCACCACTTTCTAAAGAAAACTGAAGAAGGGGACTTGGAAAATCCCCGAAACGATCGTCTTTTCATTCCTGAAAGTGTTAGAGGTTTTTTGAAAGCAAAAACTCTGTGAAATATTTGTTAGGAGAATATCCTGATGAAGAAAAATAGCACTTTTTAAAAAAAGTACTTATTATGTTAATTCATAATAAGGAAATTGGCCTCGAACTGAATTAATAAATTTCTAATTAATTAATAAAAAGGTCGAAAAAACAATTTTTATTTTTTTGAATAAAAATTAAAACCCAACATTTTGATAAATGTATATGGTTATATAAAGCCACGCATATAAACATTTATTATAGGTTTGTTCCACGTAATTCTGGGTAAAGTCTGGTAAAATGAGAGTAAACAAATAATTATCTCAAAAAATGGTAAAATTGCTCACAATACCGGGAACGCACAAAACCACATTTCAAGCCCAAAAATAAACGTCAAAGTTATTCATATAAACAAAAGCTATTTTTAACAATAAAATATCGAAGGGAATAAAGAGAAAGTGTTAGAACGCGGTATTTGTTAACAATATTAATTAATGTTTACAACTTTTGTTAATATTTTAATTATTTTTACAAATTTAAAACAGCTGATTTATAAACAACAAGTGATTTGACAGTTTTACCATTTTACCCGAAAAAAAAGTACGGGTAACTTCTGGTAAAATGAGAAATAAATTATTTTCTCATCAACGCTCTCATTTACCCAATTTTTAACAATAGAAACGCTTTTTGGTAAGATTGGGTTCCCGCGGGCACCCGCGGTAACGTACGTGGAACAGAGCTTATATCAAATCATATAAGATTATATGTAAACTTTTTTTGTTATTCATATAGATGTGTGCAGACCTTTAAAAATATAATTCCTTAATTCGTATTTTAAATCTCAATTTTGCAATAAGTTGATCTCAGTGAATTTTTTTTTTACCCCGATGTAGTACTTTTCAAGATGATTTGAAAAAAAAAATTTTTTTGTTTACCCATTACCGGCGAATGAGATTTATTTTTAAGATTTTTTAACATAATTTTTTACTTATTAATATATTCTCAAGATTAAAAACTTTTAAGATGTAGTTCAAATTTTATCACTTCAAACACCGAAGATATTAGAAGTCAACCTAATTTTTTGCAGATGGTACAAAAGATACAACTTTGACTCTAACCAACCTATTGTCGGTATTGAGATTTTTCATTTGACAAAAGTTAGCCATACTTTGCAAGAAAAAAAATCTCACGATTTTGACCTCTAATATCTTCGGTGTTTGAAGTGATAAAAACTTGATCTATACATCAAATGAAAGCTTTTCGTCTTGATAACATTCTAATAAGCACAATTTTTGTTCTTATATAGGTTTTTTATGGAATAAAAACATTAAAAAACAAAAAAATTAAAATTCCTACGCCGAATCATAATGGGTCAACAAAAAAATGCTATCCTAAAGATATTTTTATTACCTTTCCAATGGTGTACATATTGTTCCAACCCTATCATAAATGAAGAAAATAAAGTTAAGTTCATTTTTAAATTTTAAACCGAAGTAACTCCCCATACAGGCTTTTCGGTGAAAAAAAAATTTCTTCGGGCCCCCAAAAGAGAGTTATATCAGTAGTAAAAATTTAGAATCAATCGGTGAGGTGCCTCTAAAGCCAACATACGTCCAAATTATTCAATCGAATCAAATTTGAGTCAACACAAATTATTCAGTAATTTATAAAATGAATCCAATTTTATGCATATAAATTCAAAAAAAGAATTATCTCTTTCAAGGTCTGGGTGTGTATGTATGTATTTTTTTCTTATTCAGTAACAACAACAACACACAGTTAATATATTTTTTCATGTTAATATGGAAAATTCTAGAGGTGCTTTTACATTTACATTCATAACTTTTAAACGTCTGGACCAAATATGCCCATTTCCAATACCAAACTGCTTAAGAAATTGGACAAAAATTTTGACTAAAAATTAACATCCTAGCACAACTATTTTGAACGTGATCATGATTTCAACAGACAGACAGACGGACACGGCTATATCGATTTCGCTATTGATAACGATCAAGAATATATATTTTTTTTATGTCCCAGATTTTTTTTCGATGAGTTACAAACGGAATGACAAAATGATATATACCCTCCTGCACAGTGGGATGGAGGGTATAAAAAGAAAATTGTCAATTTTTTGAACAAAGTGCCATCTACACACAGAAAAACACAGGGGGAATATTACCTAATAGCTATGTAATTATACAACTACATAATTTTCAATGTAGTTTTACAAAGTTCTAGTAAAATATGCACATTTTTTTGTAAAGTGTATACAATCTTTGCAAAATATATACATGTGTAGCGGAAAATATCCTAAAAATTACATATATTTTGCTAGAAAATGGTAAAACTTACTTCGAACTTATGTAGTTGTATAATTACATAGCACTTAGATAAAGGTCCACCTGTTTTTTTTCTGCGTGTAGTGATAACGATGTCGTTATAACTTTTGTTTTTGGTGATGCCATACCCCTGACTTTTATAAACCCGGGGAAATAAAAAAAAATTACAAAGTTGACTTCGATACTTTTACACTAGGTTTTTCTTTGCGTGTATTTTAAGGGTGAAAGGAGATTAAATCGATAACGATATTTTAGCGGTATTGCCTGCCAACCTTGTATTAATGACATTTTTCTATAAAAAACTAATTTCATGCTATAAAAATGCAGTTCTTGAGATTCTTATTATAAAACTGGCACCAAGATTCTGAAAACTGTCTTTGTATCGAAAATTTTTCTAATGTGACTGAATTTTTCCTATTGAAAGAGTTATGCAGATTTCTTCCTAGTTAAAACCCTTTAGATCCTGTAAACTTACACATTTTTTCGATTTTGATTGCTTATCATGTATGGCAGAAACTCCCCTTTCATCTTTTTATTATACGTCCATGGCATTTGATATTTAAATGTAGATATAAATATAAACTTAAGTGTTTAAAATAAGATAAAACCACATTCAAAGATAACACATGTTTTAAAAGATTTTGTAAAAGAAATAAAGACAACAATTAGTAATGATATTAAATTTGAAATGTCAAGACCATACAAAAAGCAACGTTTTGCGGGAATCTTCGATTTATTAATTAAGTAATAAATGAAAAATATATATAATTAATATTTTATGATATAATATTTATAATTTTATATATATTATAATATTTACTTCTTTACAGATATGTACCACCATTAACAGCGTCAAGTCCAAAATTACCCGATACTCCCGATGAAATACAAAAAGAATTATGTAAACAAGAAAGTTTATTAAATCAAATTCATTCTGAAATGAATGCTGGTTTTGTGTCGAAAAAGAGGGAAGAACAATTATGGGAAGTACAAAGGATTATAACACAATTAAAACGTAAATTAAAAACGTTTGAAAAGAAACAAGAAAAATCAGTAGAAGAATTAGAAGCTGGCTGCACAAGTTTGGGTGATACAACTGATTCATTAACTAAGACAATTAAAACTTTATCAACAGAAGATGAAGCAAAAATTACAGCAGTTTTAGAAACAATTGATCAAAATCACACTGTTTCTAAAGAAATAGATTTAAAACAAACTACCCAAGATTTTATAAACGATGCTAGAGAAGGTGACGATAATAACACCACAAATACAACTTCACCACAAATTACTAATAATTGTATACATCCCGATGGTTTATATATCGATGAAGATACTGGTTTATTAATGGTACCTCAAGATCATCCTGATTATTCAACTTTACTTCGTTTACAATTGGAAAATCAAGAACTATTAGCCTGGAAGAATCAATTACAAGCCCGAATAAGCTCAGAACGTGCCGAAATTTTACGTTTAAAACAATTTCACCAACAAATGTCTAACAAAGTTTCGCAAAAAGCTGTTAATAATACACAAACCACAATGCCATCAGCACCACCACCTGAAAATGATTATGACCGTATTGTAGAACATTATATAAGAGAAAATGCCTTGTTGGAACATAAAAAACAAATATTGTCTAAAGAAATTTTTGAAGAACATAAACAATGCATATCCTTTCAAGTAGAATTAGCCATGCAAAAGTATTAAAATAATTTAAATTTTTTTCCAACATTTTCAAAATTATGCAGCTGTTTTAACTCTATTACTAAGTATACTAACCAAGCTTTAAAATACTCTTATTAAATTTAGTCCCTTTATTCATTATATTTAATATTGTCATATATATATACTATGTTACATTAATCATCAATCAATCTATATAAACAAAACACCCAATAACATACTTTTCTGCCTTCAAACTTTTTTTGTATAAGGAACGATTTTGAAACGAGAAGGATGTAAATGGAAAATTTCGTAAATTAAAAAAATTATGTAAAGCAAAACCCGATTTTTTTTTTACTTTTGGATTTCTTGATTCATCTTCAAGCTTTATTGTGCTATATCGCGATAAATTAAAATTTTAATATTTTTTCCATAGTGGATTTTCAATGCCAAATATACGGTTTAAATATAATTGAAATCAGAACAAAGAGCACTGGAGGGTTAAGCATAAGATTAAGTAAAATTTATTGTATATAAAAAATTAAGGAAATTCAAAAACCTCTAACGGTGGCTCTCATACTGTAGGTTTAACTTATGGTGTTTTCGGTGTTTTCTTTTCTGACAAAAATGTTGCATTATTTTTGCACTTTGCTTTTGAATTGCCTTTTTTGTGTTCTTTTCTAAATTAAGGGTAATATTCTGAGAGGGCATCCTGTTCTTTTCTAAAAATGTTGTCTAATAAAGTGCAAAAGTGCAACATTTTCCGCCCTCAAAAAATTTACAGGGTAAAGCGTTGCCCTGTTTTTTTTTCTTTTCATCAAAGTTATGTGTATATACTGCAATGTTGTTTGCCAGCAAACTCGCAACTTGGTGGCCTAGGGGGTACTATCCTGGCTTCTGATGAAGAAGGTCGCAGGTTCAAACCCCGGTTGGACCACAACATTTTTTTTAATTTTATTTTTTTTTATATACAATTTTATTTTTTTTTTATATACAATTTTATTTTTATATACAATTTTATTTTTTTTTATAATTTTTTTTTTTAAATTTTTTTTTATAAAATTTTATTTAGTTTTTTAATAATTTGCTCTGTTTTATTTAGTATTTACTAGTTTTTACGCTACCAATAAATAAAAAAAATTATATAATTTTTTTTTTAATATGGAGGAAAACTTCTAAATTGAAAAAATAAAAAGAGAGTAGTATATAAAAATTAGTTCACCTTGGCTGGGATTTGAACCTGGCCATCCCGAGCGAAAGGCAAGCATCACAACCACTAGGCTACCATGTAGTAGTAGCTAGCGTAAACAATATTGCATATACATGAAACAACAATATATATGTACATACACATGTGTTTTGAAAAATGCAAATAAGTTATTGTATCGTTCTATTCTGATTGGAAAAATGTAGCATTTTATTTACATAGCAAAATTTAGGCAGTACTGATTTGCTATATTTTAAAAAAAAGCATAAAACTATTCACTTTAAAATTTCAGTGCTGTTAACTTTATTAAAAATCGCTAAAAACAAAGAAAAATTTGGTCACGTTTTAAGTGCTGCACTTTTAAGTCTGGCGACTATTTGTAGATAAAAATAATGCAAGACTTAGGGAAATTTTATAGGATTTCCAAAAATAAATAGTTTGTTTGGAACGGATCAGTACTGCCTAAATTTTACTATGTAATTTGATAAAAGGTTTATATCGGTAATTTTTCGTTAAAAGCCACGCCCACTTAAAACAAGTGACAAAATGAAAAAACAAACATTACGTTAAAATTCTGTACAATTTTCTGAACCATCTCCTTGCCTTTCGTGGCGAATTTAGCCACTATTTTGATCTTTAAAAATAAAGACAACAACAATAAAATTAGAAAAAAACTTGAATTGACTTAAATGCTTGGCCCAGTGTTGCCACCTGTAAAACAGTAAAATACACAGCTCTAGGTCAAAAATTATCCAAAACTATATAAAATTACACAATAAATTAATATTCCTTTATTAGTTTCAAATAATCACTATTTTTGTAAAAAAAAAAATTAATGCAGGCATTTAGACTGCTCACAGTGGTCCAGAATCGAAATAATTTGGAAACAATTCAGCCAACAACAATTCAGTTGGATGGCCATGAAATTTCACATTGTCGTAGAGCTTAACAAGTATTCTACTAAATTAAGGAATCGTGCGAAAGACCTGTACCCAAATTATATTTTTATACACTTTCTATTATTGCACGCACAGCTTTCTCTATCGGAGATATTAGCAATCAAATTCGAAATGTTAACCCATTCCTAAATGGGTCAAAATTTTTTCAAAATTATATTTTTACTTTGTTCTCTCAATTAAATAATCAAGAATAAAAAAATAATACAAATATTTAAGGGTTTTTTCCATTTTTTTTTATTTGGATATAATTGGTCAATATTTAGACACAGTTTACCAGCAAAGGTCATATAAATAGTCAATTATAGGGTGTCATTTATAATAAAAAGGGCCTTTGCATGTTAAATAAGGCGGAATTAATTAATTATTTAAAAGATATTTGCCTCTGCCCCATTGTGCTGCTATAAGAAAATGTTTGTTTGATCAAAGCCCAGCAACTGTTATGAAATCTTTGAAAATTAGTAGGCTTTTGCAGTCATGAGAAAGGGAAAATCATAAAAAACCTAAATTTCTTTCGAAAGATAAAAATATTATTCTGCGTGCAGTTAGACAAATATTTTCTCAAAAAATTAACAAAATACGGGGTTTATATAGGTACAAATAAAATATTAATCCATATTTTTAAATTCCTCTAACTAAATTCGGTTGCGTGTTGAAAAATTATTATATTTTTCAGTAAAATGTGAAATTACACAAAAACTACACAAAAATGTCATTATTCAAAAATTATCCAAGGAATGTGTAAACAGTCCCGTTTTTGAATAATTATTCAAAAAGTGGCAACACTGGCTTGGCCACAACTGTATATTAGCTGTGTTTATGCGGCAAGCTATCAACGTTAACTTATGTCATTCCCATATAAATTTGACATTAGCAAACATTTAGTGTTAACCCTCAACGTTTCTTATGTCAAATTTGTATGGGAATGACATAAGCCATCATTGATAGCTTTCCGCACAAACACAGCTATTCTGTAAATATAACAAGGTTGGTAGGCAATACAGCTAAATTATCGATTCAAAACCCTTTCAACTGACTACCGTTACCCCCAAAATACCGTTACCGAAATACCCGGAATACCGTTATCCTTAAAATACCGTTACCGAAATACATGAAATAGCGTTATCCTTAAAATACAATGTCTGTTCCCGTACTTTACCGAAGTTACACAATCTAGCCCAAAGGCGTTCCCGTACTCAAAATTGCGTGTAAATTGTTGTTGTTTGGGCTATTTTGGGTTCCCGCGGGTATCCGCGGTAACGTACGGGAACGCACATACAGTTACCGTTATTTTTAATTTTCTACTCTTGGTTGTTGTTGTTGTTGTTGTAACGGCTTTAAAATGAGAATTTGTAGTTAATAATTCTCATTTAAAGCCGGAGTGGCAATCCTTGCTCGGATAAATTCGAAGATTCGAATACATCCGAATCGTTCCGGCACATAGTCCGATTGCCGTGGGCACCGGGTTATACCGCCCATACTCGGTCGTCAGAGCCTCGTCAGCGTTAACAGGGGACACCATGTCCAAGGTGGACTGTGGGTGAGGTTGGCATTTGGAAATAATTTCCCTTGACCCCCCTCTACTCTTGGTAATTACTCTTGGTAATTCCACGTGGTTATTAAGTACAGTGTTGCCAACTTTTGAAGGCAGTAAATCACCGTGAGCATTGTGAAAACGGGTAAAAAGGGTAAAAATTTACCAAAAATGGTGTAAAAAAGCACGATAATAATCTTTTGAAAAATTTAAGCCAAGAATTTAGAAACACATTTAGCTTTATATAATCGTGTAAAAGAGGTTCAAAAAATAACCAAAAAAGGGGTAAAAACCACCAAACTAATATTTCAAAATTTAGAAGTTTGAATATAACGAAGTTGCTATTTAAAATTGTACTACAAACATTGCGAAAATGTATTTTTTGTATAGTTCGTATTATTTTTTTAACTTTGACAGAAAATTCAAGAAAAATTTAAAAAAGGAGAACAAATATCAAAAAAATAAACTACAAAAAGCACTAAAAGCACTGCCAGAAATCTGACAAAGCACTGTAAATACCCGCTTTTTTTAAAAGGGTATTTGCAAAGCATTGAAATGGCAACACTATCAGTGTATTTCACATAAGTATAAATTTCACATAAATTAAGTCAATTAATTCGTTTTGTTTTTACTTTAGTGTGGTTTTTGAAAAAAATGCGGTATGTAGCGAAATAACTGACTACCGTTATCCTTAAAATACCGTTACCAATATAACTGAAATACCGTTAACCCTAAAATACCGTTACCGAAATAACCCAAATATCGTTATCCTTAAAATACCGTTACCGAAATAACTCAAATACCGTTATCCTTACCTACCGATACCGAAATAAATGAAATAGAGCTACCCTTAAAATACCGTTACCGAAATAAACAATTTAGAGTCAGCCCTGACTGAACTAAATAGCTATTTTTTTTACCAAGTGGAAGATTTAAATAAAGCTGCGTTTACATCTGTACTGAAATCCCGAGATTTCGACATTCACCACTCTGAAAAAACAGTGAAGATATGCGTATAAACTTTAATTTTTTGGAAAATGTATTTATTGGAACTAAATATGTGTACTTGATTCAAAATTGGACATCTATAAGCTTTCCTTCATTGCCAACTTTCCCTTATGGGAATTTGTGTGTAAAAAAGTTAGCACCAAGTTAGTTAGCATAAACTTTTTCATTTTGAATACGGGTAATATACTTTACGAGAAAACGAAAGTATTGCTTCACATCAAAAAATACTTTAATTTCATCAACCACGATATTCCATGGGAAGAAAACGTTAAATATTTAGGTGTTGTTCTTGACAGCAAATTGAATTTTAAAAACCATATTCCTTATATTCATGGTATTCCCGTACGTTACCGCGGATACCCAAACTCGCCGAAAATTACACAAAAGCGTTGCCGTACTCGAAAATTGGGTAAATAAGAGCGCTAATGAGAATGTATTTGTGTTTCTCTCTTTACCAAAATTTACGCACTTTTGGTGGGACTTACAGATACTATAAGAAGTCATGTGGATACTAAATATTTGTGTGTGCTGCAGTCATTAGATCTTGCTAAGGCATTTGATAGAATATGTCATATAAGTTACTTTTAAAGAAACTTATTAAAGTTTATAATTTTTCGAGAACAGCAGCTTCATTAATCTGTTCGTATCTCACAGATCGTGGTAAATTTGTTTCCTCGGGTGTTGGTTGTTCTGATATTTTACCAGTCATAAGTGGTGTCCCTCAGGGATCGGTTATTGGTCCTCTTTTGTTTACTATGTTCGTAAATGATTTTTTTACTAAAGTGGATGTTGGGAGGTGTTATCTCTTTGGGTATGCGGATGATATACAAATTTTATTTTGTGGTAGGAAGGATAGTTTGGATGTACTTCAAGCGGTGATAAATTATTCAACAAACTGTATTTAAAATTGGATGTTTGATAATTATATATCCATTAATACAATGAAGACAAAGGCAATGTTATTTTCGACCTCGAATAATTTTATTCAGGATATTTATTTATCTATTAATGATACTAATATTGAGTTTGTACACCATTTATCAATTTTGGGCGTAGTTATTGACTGTAATTTGACATTTGAATATCATATTAGATTTCTTACGTCAAGAGTATTTTTTATATTGAGGAGATTATATAACACGAATCTGATTATTCCAGTTTATGTCAAGGAAATAATTGTCTATTGTACGATAATGCCACTATTTTTATATTGTGTGGAGGTATTTTCTGGTACTTGGGGATATTCAGTTGCTCTTTAACAGTGATAAGATATACATATATATACAGTGCGAATTCGTGAACATATTACACAACACGTTAATCGTTTTCTTGGAACGTCATTTAATGACTTTATTAAAATACGTCTCCTGCTATATTTTTATCGTGTTATTAGTACAAATTGCCCGTTGTTTATATTTAATTTCTTTAGATTTACCAGATCCACTAGATCTAATCGTCTAATACTCATCAATACTCTTTGGGTAAGTCGATCTTTTCAAAGGCGTGTGGTCTTGTTGTTTAATGCACTGCCAGCGTCCTTCAGGCATTTCAATTGTACTGATCATACTTATAAAGGGAGGCTTTTGAATAATTTTCAATAACTACAATCTTCTTATCTTTCTGATAATTTTTATTACAACATAGTTCATAATGACAATAGTTCTTTCTTTCTCGTTTAAATTAGGATATCAATTATAATATTTTTTAGAGTAGCAAATAAATATATTTTCTTATCAGGGTTTTATAAATTCTAAATTAAGATTGTCTTAAGTGAGTGGAATATTGTAATTTATTAATTGGCCACTAGGCTTTCAAATTACAAAATGGTGAATAAATAAATAATAAAAAAAAAAACGAACAGCTGACGCAAAGATAAACAAAACAATTAAGTGCGTTCCCGTATATACCCAAAGTTACCGAAATTAACCCAAAAGCGTTCCCGTACTCGAAAATTGGTTAAATGAGAGCGCTAATGAGAGTGTATTAGTGTTTCTCTTTTTACCAAAATTTTCCTAGACTTTAGGTGTGTTTCTTTACTTTTTGGGTAAAGTTCGGTAAAATGAGAGTTAACAAGAAATACTCTCACGAAGTGACAAAAAAGCACAAAAGTAAACGAACACGAAAAACCATATTTGAAACCCAAAAAACAAACAATAGATTTGTGCATTATAGTTCGTTTTGGTGAGCGCTCTTTCTAGTTATTGTTCAATTTGTTGTAAAAATCTAGATAGCTTTTCTAGTTAACCCCTTTTTTAATCAAAAATTTTAATAAAATTTTTCTTCTCAGGCATTTTTATTAACAAAAAGGAATACATAGTTTATTAAATCTGGAAAAGATTTTAATATTAAACAAAAGCTTCGTTTTATTTACATACTTATCTCTTTAACCCATTTAAACAAGCGTCTTCAAAAAATTGTCGGTAATTTTATGGAGTTGTAACATTACCGATAAGCCTTTGCAAATTTTACACAAATTTTTGTACACATTTTTCTGAATGAATGAAATGAGCGATGGAACTAAAAGAGCTATTAGTTGTGAACTAGGTCTTTGGTACAAATTAGTGAATAGTTCTTCAAATGCAATGAAATGTGCAAAGAAATTTGAAAATAACACACAAAACAACAACAACGAAAATAATTTTGTTGTTGCTTTGTGCGTTATTTTCAAATTTCTTTGCACATTTCATTGCATTTGAAGAACTATTCACTAATTTGTACAACAACGAAAATAATTTTGTTGTTGCTTTGTGCGTTATTTTCAAATTTCTTTGCACATTTGAAGACACTAGGTAAGAAAACGCTTTTTGGTAAAATTGGGACCCCAATTTTGAGTACACGAACCAGTGTTGCCACATTTTGAATAATTATTCAAAACAGGACTGTTTACACATTCGTTGGATAATTTTTGAATTATGAAATTTTTGTGTAGGTTTTGTGTAATTTCACATTTTACATAAATTTTCGTAAATTTCATTCGAAGTCTAGGTCTCACTAGTCGGTATTTAGATAAAATGAGTTTGTCTGCAAAAAGCACTAGAACTGTTAAAGTTTGTATAACAGTTTAATATTTTTACATTATTATGACGCCCTATAATTCACAATTTGTATGATATTTGTAGGTAAACTGTATTTATTTGGGAATTTTTTTTGAAAATGCAAAATCTTTATTTTCGCCACGGAAAAGATTGGTTGTAATTCGATCAAAACAATTAAATTTATTTGGTAAGAAGTTATTTTATTTGCCATTACCTAAATCAATTACTAAATCAGAAATATACTATTGGGAATTAAAAATAGGGACAGAAACTAAAAAATAAACCTCTTATCCAACTATTGATATTTCCAATGAACTTTAAAATTAAAATACGTTTATATGTTGTGTTCAGTGGAAATTTGAGTACAAAATGGTTGAACTTGGAGGGACCTGTGAAGAGAATAACTAGCAACTGGGAAATATTTATTTATAAAATACATATAAATGAAAGTTCCCTTCAAAGAAACTTACATATTATGTGCGTTCCCGTACGTTACCACGGGTACCCGCGGGAACCCAAAACAGCCCAAACAACAACAATTTACACGCAATTTTGAGTACGGGAACGCCTTTGGGCTAGTTTGTGTAAATTGGGTAAAGTACGGGAACAGACATACTATATTTCCCAGCAAAACTTTCTATTACCTGGTAATAAGGTTTGTAAGAAGAAATTAAGGTATGTAACCTCTTACTTTGCTATTTCAACCGCTATTATTTTAACAAGGGCATGTCATTGGAGGTATGTACTTTCCAAAAGAGGGCTAGGTAACAACATAAGAACATGTTACTTTAATGTTACATGTTAGGTGTTACGTAACCACTTACATAACCGATACTGAGCACAATACTACTTACATAACAGCTTAAAGTAAGGCAAAAAAAATGTGTTACAAACAGGTCTGAAATAACACATTAAAATTATGCGCTCACTTACTGTATAAAAATATATACTTACTTCTTACAAAAAAAAATTAAAATAAGACGTTATCGTGTTGGTTTTTTATAAATGCTAAAACGAAGCATATTCATATTTAATTAATATTTACTCAGATTAATATAAAGTTAACAAAAAACATAAAAGATATTTCAGTCAATATTTATAAAACAATTATTTGTATCGAATATTTTAAATAGAAAATAACACTCATGTATCGAATTACAAATAACTCCTTATTTTGAGGTATTTGAATACACCATCGGTAATAAGTGGCTATTTCTATTAAGTGATCACGTATCACATTAAAAGTAATTCCTTATTTTACGGTTTTAAAGTATCCCATCTGTAATAAGTCGCTGCTATTATTTAGAACTCATGTTGTGTATTACAAGTAACTCTTTTCTTTGAGGTGTTTAAATATATCATTGGTAATAAGTTGCTTTTACTACCCAGTAGTTATGCAGCACATTATACGTAAGACATTACATTTTAGTTATGAAATAATGCAATGGTAAGGGGTATGGTATTACCAGGTAATGTGTTCTGTAATACCAACATATTACCAAGGTTTTGCTGGGATACCATTTAAGACAAACACATATTGGATTGACTTTCTCTTTAGTTAATAGATAAAGTTGCAACAAATAATTAAATTAGAAAAAAAAAAATTAGCCTTGATTTGGCTTTAAAGATGACAAAAAATCAGACAATGGGTGCGTTCGGCAGATATAATTTAATAGTCAACAGTTCTACAACAGTTGTACAACTACTTGCTGAACGACCTGATCACTAACCGCTGAGTCTGAGCGCTCAGGTAGTGCTGTCATGTTTTGGTAGCGTAAAAAATGTTTGCTACTTTTGATCATATACAATAAAAATTGTTTTGTAAGAATGACAAATAAAAACATACAAATATAATTCGAAAACAAAAATTAAAAAAAAATAAAAGGAAACTACAGAAAAAGTGTATTAAAAACAAAACAAAGAAAACATCGGTCAGCAGGGTAAGTAATCACAAATCGCTTCAAGTCACTGGTATCAGTTTAAGGTTTCTCTGCTATTGTAAAAATACTGAATTTAAACTTTCAAGTGAAAATAAATTTTACGTTTTAAGAGAAAACCCGCAGCCGTAAGCATGTTTCTTGGCCCGTCAAAACTTTAACTCAAAATTATTTTGAAATGTTTGAAATGTCATAGGAATCCAACCAGCAGTTAAGAAATGGCTGAATTATTTTCAAAACATTTTGATTCTACCCCAATATCTGCAAAATGGAAGAGTTGGTCCAAAGGGCCACATGTTTGTATTTTAAAATTTTTTGTATATAAAATAGCCATTCTTAGAAATAATAAAACAAAAAATTTGTAGTTCTTTTTTGTGTTATTTCCTATGGTTTTGGATAATTTTTGACCTACAGCTGTGTAATTTTTTGATCTACTGGTGGCAACACTGACCCGAACACACCTAATTGCAATTAAAGTGAAAACTTCACTTATTTTTCTATTTAACAGATTTTGTAAAATCCCTTAATCGGATTTGCAAAATCTTAACATACGACATAAATTCCCATTCCACTAAATTCATTTTATCAAAAGAATCACAACTTGCATCAACATTTGAAAAAAAATCAATCTGAAATACAAATTTTATATCTTTTTTATTTCAAATTAATTTTATATGTATTAACTATGGCAAAAGGAAAAAAGTAGATTTTTGAACATTCATCCTTTAAAACCGCTGATTTGCACCTCAATTATCTAAAAATACTTTGAAATTGATTAGAAAATATGTTTTACATTTCTGAATATTTTTATATGAGTTTTATATTTTAAAATTTATCACAGACTCCTATCCTATTTATCACAGAAGTCTATCTTTTCAGTTTTAGTCAATTTTAACTTAAAATTAAAACAGAAAATGCGAAACTTTTTTAAGTAACATGAGGTGTGTACTAAAGGTAAATATTCAAATATTGGATATTTTTTCACTGCAGATTATTTATTAACGCAATCGTGAAAAAAAGGGAAATATCAACTTTAAATACGCGTATAGGGGATACTATCGCAGCAGTCAAATCGTGTAATATATCAAATTAAAGGGCATATTGCATCATTTTAAAATGATGCAATATGCAAAAAGGTTTTTTTGCAAAAAGGTTATTAAAAAAGCTAATTTTCCTAGAAAATCGTTTTTCCAAAAATTTCTTAAACTATAGCTAACTTTAAAATTGTATGGCCATATTCGTGATCTGCGTCCTAAAGTCTATTAGAAATGATGTGTCGTAACCCCGATGATCCAAATTTTTCTTATTTTGTTGTACTGTGTAATGTTTTTAATTCGAATTAGTTTTAAAATATCAATGTTTTTGAGAAAATATACAAGAAGTTATATTTTCCGGTTGTAATCCGTTTTTCAAACTTCAGGGCCGATGCGGCACGTCTTTCCGATATTCGATTATTCTAATTTTTTTGTGGGACGTAGTTTCACACGCAAATAAATATTTTCCCGGTCAACAACTGAAAAAAAATTTTTTGGAGTACCTACCCTTGCTCGAGACCTTTAAAAATCAATAACAATTTTTTTTAATCACTGTTTTTGTAAAATCATCTCTGATGTTGGGATGTTAGTTTATTATGAATGGTTGTGCAATATTTGACGTTTAGCAGAAAATAGTCAAGAGTTAGTCAAGGTTTGTTCTTTCGGTGTTCATAATTTTAATTAATTGGAAACAAACAAAAAACACCTAGTCAGTGGAAATTTTTTATATAAAAGTACTACAGTCGGAGCTTAGGCGTTTTGTATATATAGGTTTTACAACTTTAGCTACTCGTTAGTCAACAGTTTATTATAAGAAAAAATTAATAATAAACAATTTTTAGCTAAACAAAATAACATTCCTAGGATCTAATAGGTATAACATGGACAAAACGGAAAAAGGCGTTGTAAAAAGATCACCAAATTGGGATCAGGAAGAAAAGGTAAGTAAAATAATACATCCTTTTATTTTTTCCTAAATATAACCCAAGCATTATATATACTACCAATTTTCAGGATTTATTATTAAAATTGATTTTAGAAAAATTGGACATAATTGAAAACGCAAAATTGGACACAAATACAAATAAAATGAAAAAAGACGCATGGCAGACTGTTCACACCCTTTTTAATTTATCTTCTTCAACAACGGAAAGGACTTTAGAACAAATACAAAACCAATGGCGTAAAATGAAATATGTGGCGAAAATAAAACGAGTCGGAGACGATTCATCATTACCTGAAACCCAAGATGAAATGGAATTAATATCTCGTTTGACAGCAAAACATTTTGATCCTGACTACAATTCATATGACAATATTTTATCAACAAATGAATCATCCGGTCAGCTGGAAACTGGCGAAATAACAATCAAACAAGAAATAGACGAGATTTCATCAAATCAAGATAATGAAGAACAACATGTCTATTACGGCATAAAAGATGTAAAATCAGAAGAATTAACAACATCTCAGAAAAGAACAAAACATGATGAAGATAATGTTGAATCTTCCAAAAGAATTAGATTGCTTGAATTAGATATTCTTCAAAAGGAATCCGAAATAAAGTATGCAAAAATTGAATTTGATAAAAAAGTCAAAGTGCTAGATCTACGAATAAAACATATGAATGATGAACATAATTTAAGGATGCAAAAATTAAAATTTGAACTTGATATGTTAAAGAATTAAGGCGGGCAATTTATAGTTCATAAATATTTCTGTGGACTTTTCACAAAAGTCAGGAAAATTTTCCAAAATTTTTGTTGCCAATAAAACTTTTAATAGTGGGTTAAACCGTAGACCACTTACCAAGGACTTATTTGTGACGTTACTCAGAACAATAACATTTAAATATCCAGAAACATGACCATGGTCGATTTTCAAGTTTAGATTCAATTAAACACATTGTATACCCTTAACATTTCACAAATAATTATATCGAGAGCCTATATTCAATACGCTCTATCGGAAGATTTTTCGAAAATGACTTTTTGATGGCAAACTCTTCACTTATGACGGCTACATCTCTGACAAAAATTTCACAAAGAAAAAATGTATTTTAGCATCCTTTTTTCATTATTTGTTATTCGTCTATCGGATATAAGACTTTATTTTTTTGAATGCAATACCCAAGAAACACTTTTGCGGACTCTCCGACAAATACGGAATTATCAATCCGCATTTTACGGCACGAAAACGGTCCGTAAAACACGTATCCGCCATAACTTGTACGTAAACGGAACAATAACGGACGGTATGATCGGATTTTTGAAGACAATACGGTTTCACTCCGTGTTAGTGTATCCGTTTCGGTACCGTTCAATACGGACTTAACCGATTTTCATCCGTAACCAACGGAGTCGTTTTGTTGTTGTTTCTTATTATATATATGTATTCGTTCCTTTTACTCCTGCAAGGAGCATAGGGCATTATTGTTTCTTATTGAGTTTATTTTATTTTCAAAATAAAACAATTTTATTTATTTAATTTTAAAATTAGTACAAATGCTTGCAAATTGTTGCAAATTTTCTGTTCGCTTACATGTTTGGGAAAATTTTATTTTAAGAGTAAATCTTGTGTTACTCTCTGTAAGTTGGTACTGAGTAATTTTTACTGGACTTGACTGAGAAAAGTAATTGAATGGACCTATTGTTGGTAAAATCAGCTGAGAATGGCAGTAAGTTTTGACAGATTAAAAACAACTTAACAGATGCATTTGAAATTTACAGTTATAATGTTCTTGAAAAATGAACTGACAAATAAAAAGAAAAAATATAGCAATTTTTTTTTAACAGTTATATATTAATATTTTTCGTATAAAATAGCGATTTCCACATATTCGTGCGGTTGCGATTTGATAGAAAATATTGCCAGTTAAAATCTATTAAAAATATCTTGTCAATATGACTCTAGCATTAATTTACTTAATAATTTATTCTTTTCTCTTCCAGTTCTATTTAAACGTTAATAAACTCAAAGAGAATACATCGACCACTGGCAAATCTTAGTTTTACATGCTGGTTTTTATTTACAAAAGTTATTGCAACATAATTTTAAAATATTTTTTTATTACTTGTATATATATATTAAATATTATACAAATACTTCATTAACCTGTTTAAAATAAAAAAAGTAGGGTGAAATTTGGTAAATTTAGCAATCCGTTTTTGTTAAAAATTACGGTACGAATACGTACAGTATACGGTATATTATAAACGGAGTCCAATCCGTTTTCATAATAAAGGACGGCACGTAAATGTTCCGCAAACGGTCCGATTCATACGGACATTCAATTTTAAAACTCCGTTTTCTGTACGGCATAATGGTTCGTAAATGGTCCGGCATTGACGTACTCTTAACGGTTTCGAATCAGATTCGATGTTCCTTATAATCCGTTTTCTGGTCCGTATTCGGATCCAGAAAACGGTACGTAAACGGAGTCGGATTCCGTCTATGCCATACTGTAAACTGTCCGTAAACGGAACATTTTGCTTGTTGGGTATGGTCTATCGGAACATTTTGGTAATCGACTTAATAAAAATATAATATTTCTACATACATTGAACAAAATTGTATCCTACAGTATAATATAGAACTGTGCCTAATATATTAAGGCCGTTTAAATGTTTCTTTATTAGTGTGTCCCCTAAAATACGTTCTCGGAATTTCCAAATTCGGTTTTCCATATAAAAATTTATAGAACGACGTGCTCACTACGGAGAAATATATAAAGTAACAGATTAATTTTTGACAACCGCTGCGATTTAAGAAAAAATTATAGTATTTTAATAAATGGTGCTTTTGGATATTGACTTCCCTATTTTTTTACAACGATCTTTGGTGTAATTATACCCAACACCACTACGTGGAGAGGGTAAAATAAGTTGGTACAGATGTTTATAACACCAAAAAATTTGGGACCCAGACTCCTCTTATAGTATACCGATCGTCTCAGAATCACTTTATTTCGACTTAACGATGTCCGTCCGTCCGCCCGTCTGCCCAAATTTTAAGATATTTTGATGAAATTTAGTATACCGAATTACGTCGGCCCAAGGACTGATTTTGGTGAAAATCGGTCCCCCCCAAAACTGGCTTGTTGACACGCTGTAGGTCGCAAATATGAAGATATTTCAATGTCCCAGGGACAAAGCCTATTGATTCTAGATAGGATCGGTCCACATTTGGACCTATCGCCCATATGTGCTATATTTCCGATTTTCTCATCTTTTATCATTTTATAGAAAATTTTGACACAAGTGAATTTTAACCCATTCGAATTTCGGATCCAAACATTAGTTGGCTTTTAACCAGACTGTTGTAGGGTATTATATAGTCGGCATGCCCGACTTTAGCTTTTTTACTCGTTTTAGTCTAACAGCCTGTTTTAGGATGTTTATTATGTACCTGAAATGGTGGACTAAAATAACATGTTTGTCTTATTTAAGTAAATGAATTGCAAGGTTTTCTTTAGAATTGTACCAAAATATTATACAAATATGCTCACTTTTAGACCTTTGAATCAGGGTCGTCTATTTAATTCACCCTATCAAAAATTTGCATTCAAATGTTTTTTGATGACAAACTATTCAGTAAAAATTAATAATACTGTAACCAATAAACCATAAAGTATTTACAAGTGGTGAAATTATGTTTAAAGTGAACTTTAATGATGAATACAATAGCTTACCTGCCCTAATTAAAGAATACACAGGATATACTGAACCAAAACCCTTACATATAGGTCAACTCCCAATTAAATGGAAACATCTACAAAATTTAAAGCCTGTTATACCAGAATATCATTACTTTTATGATAATTTAGCTCAGATGATGTCAAAGTAACAGCAAAAAATGAAGAAATGTCCAATTCTAATAATTTTTATAAATAAATCGTTATGCTCGAAGTCAATTTTAACCGAAAATCGTAACGTTTAACATGGAATGACTCATATATTAAAAAAACGTTAAAAAAAACAATGGAACTTTAATAAAATTGCAAAATATATCATAAAAAATCAAATTTTTATTACTTTACAATACGCTCTATCGGCATAAAAATATTCGAAAATTTCAGTTGCAATACGTTCTATCAGACAAAATGCCTTATAGCGCCGCGAATAATGTAAAATGTTGTATTTTTTTTATATGTAAAGTTCGGTAGTCATATTTAACAAATATTGTGGAAGATAGATTACTTCATATTTAAGGAATTTAGAAATAAAATAGTAAAAATCCTTCTACTGAAAAAACGTCTTTTTTCCGATAGAGCATATTGAATATAGGCTCTCCATTTAAATTTAATTACAATTACAGTGGGTCTCATACTGCAGGTTTAAACTTTAGTTAGTAGTTAACCCAAAAATTTGTTGTTGTTTTGTGTACATTTTTTTGACATTTTCTTTTGTTTATAGTTAAGTTAAAGTTAAAACTAATGTATGAGACCCCCGTTAAAGTTCTAATGGCAAAACAAAATATTCAAAATTGTTGAACATTTTTAAACAAAAATATTTTGGTGTAAACGAATCATGCTGCAATTTATTTTCTTATTACGTTTTTTAAATTCTTAAATATTATTGCTCCGAATTTTGTCAAAATGAAAAATCAAGCAAAAGTGAAGAAGGAAGCTAGTGTCATACTTTTACAAATCTAATTGCGATTTATGGCATTTATAGTTCGGGTGAAACTTTTTTACGTGAAAAACAACTTACGGTGCTAAAAAAAAGAACTTCCGGTGCTTTGCTGTTTAATATGTTATTTTTTTTAAATAAAAGTTCTAGTTTAGTAAAAAGTGAACATACATATATTCAACAAGGAAGATCCCTTAAACTTTAAGGAAGCTTATTTTTTTGAGAGATGGCATTTGGCTATTTAATTAAATATTGGGCAATTTGTCATATTTTGCAATTAAAAACAAAAAAATTTAAAAAAAAATAGGGGCGCTGGCCCCTCTATCCAAAAAAAACTGCGCATACTTATAGGCAAGTGTGTGTATTGAAACGCAAAGAAATTCCAGCAAGATTTTAAAAAGTATTTTTCAAATCCAATATCCCCCCGAACATGAGCCCCATTGGTTAACTGACCCATTGGTTAACTGACTATTTTTATTTCTGTCGTCAATTATAATTGACGACAGAAAGTATTTGATTTCAAATACATTTCGTTTTGATAAAAGAACAATTTTCGAAAACAATTCAAAATTTGCGTACTTACATTCACTCAAAAAAGATTGTAGGTAGAATCTACTGAAAGTGACAGTTAATGGCATATGCAGTTAAAAAGGCAACAAAGGTATTTATCTTTAACTAAAAACGTTGTTATTTTTAATTGTTGGAAAATAATTAACAAATTCATTAGGAATAACTAACAATGACGTAGAATTAACTGACAAATTTTTACTAAAAAAATTTTAAAATAACTGACAAAATAGATAAAAACTACCGTTTTATTACAGTTAATTTTTTCTTATTATAAAAGAAGATTTTAATACAAAAAAATTTTTTTTTCTTATAAAAAAATGTGTAATTAAAATATTCCCTCTGATTATGTAAGGCGTTGGCGTATTTAGTAAAAACGCATCCATACAAATCGAATTTTTCAAAATCGAAATTAACAAATAGTCAAATTTGCCTGGCGAATCTAATACAATTTGGATAAAATACAAGTCTTACTCGACTGTTAAATATTGCAAAAATATTTGTTCTAACGACTTTTCTGTAAAAACGCCTAAAAACGTCTACGACAACGGCTTACATAATCAGGGGATTAACTAAAAATTCCAAACCGTTCTCTAGTTATTACGTTTTTATGAATTGAACATACAATACAATTTTCTAATTTTTATTCGCAAACCTCGATTATCCGGGTTGTTCGGGACCAGGCTCAGCACGGTTAATCGAAAACCACGGTTAATAGACATATATATTTTAACTAAATCTTTGGTATTTGAATGAGCCATTTCCACAAAAATACCTGTTGAGATATCTTTAACTACTGAAATCACGGATAATAGAGTTAAACCACGGTTAATAGAGGTATAATATCAAATACCAGCATACCGGTTAACGGATGTACGCGGTTTAATGGAGGCCCGGATAATCGAGGTTCAACTGTATTTATATAAACAAGAATTTAAGAAATCAGCGAGATTTTTCTTAAATAACTAACAAAAATAGCCATTTATTGTAAAAATACTGTTTTGATAATATGAAGTTTATTATGATATTAAAGCAGTGTTGCCACCAGTAAAACAAAAAATTACACAGCCGTAGGTCAAAAATTATCCAAAACCGTATGAAATTACACAAAAAATTTTAATTTTTTATATTATTTCAAAATAGACTCTCCGCAGCACAGTGGGGAAGAATAAAAGTATTTTGGACTCATATGAAATTTCACACTGTAAATTTCGACTCCCAAAGTTTTGCAATTTTTCTATTTATAAACTGATTTTTTAAGACAGCATTTTTGTCACCTGTAAAGTGCAAAAGTTATTTGCATTTTAGAACTAAAATTTTGCGTTTTTGCAATAACCTGTCTTCTACAATTTTTCTGGAAAATATTATTACAAATTATTCTATTAACTAAAGGGAATTTCAATGCAATAACTTTTTAAGGCTTAAAATTGCGTGCTTTTAAATTTGAATATTAAAAAAATTGTAGTATTTATGTTTTTCAGAAAGGCTACTTCATTCAGATGCGTTGCATGCTAAAAAATATTACCTACTTGATAATTATTCTCTCCCATACCCCTCAAATTTTAACTATTTTCATTTAAATTTAACCAATTTTTCTCTGAGTTCAAAGCTGGGAAGCTGCGATCCCCCTTTGTCTCGCTCAATCGTATCTCTTTTTTATTTGTTCGCGAACTCGGGCGCAAACTGTTTTCACCCATAGGAACGTGTCTCTAGTGTTGTCAACGGTACTTTCTATATTTTTTCTTTTTATTCTTTTTTCATCTCTTCATTAACCCATTATGAAATGTTGGAGTAAATGCATTTTTTTTAATATGATGAACCCACCCGGGTGGGTTTCGGTACACTTCGTATGTAAAAATCTTTGGGGGTTCGAAGGTTAAAGCAGTTATCTTTAATACAGTGTTGCCACTTTTTGAATAATTATTCAAAAACGGATCGATACCCTCTGACAATACATACCCGTGAAGTATAAGCAGAAAGAGTGTACCGATCACCCTTTGTCCCGCTCAATCGTTTTTTTTTATTTGTTCGCGAAAAAACATTTTGCTTGTGTAAAATCAAGGAGCGTAAAATAAGGAGAAATTGCAACTATATTAGTCTTAAGCGGCGAATACATTAAAGAACATTGAGTAGGGTACAAAAAATATCAAAAAATTTTGTAAACACGAATTGCACGAATGTAAACACGAACATTAACATACACAAATCAACATTCGTAAAAAAATTGCCATTTTTTCACGAATGTTCCTTAGTGTATTCCCCGCTTTACAACTAGTCTAATTTAAAAATATTTTTGCCATAAAAAGTTAACACTCATTTCAAAGAAGAATAATGAAAAGGGAAATTTTACGTCACCACATTTTTCCCCTCATAGAGCTCATAGCATCTTTTTGTGTGCGCAAACTGTTTTCATCCGGTTTTCATATGCTTGCCCAAGTTCGTTACAAACATAAAGCGGAGAATACACGAAGAAACATTGAGTTGGGAACAAAATATATCAAAAAATTTTGATAACACGAATTGAACGAATGTCAACACGACACATTAACATACACAAATGAACATTCGTAAAAAAGAGAGGTATTGTGCAATCTTCTAATATGACACACACACTGGCAATTTTTTCCACAATACCAAAAGTTGCACAAGAATATTGCGTAGTGTATGGCCAGCTTAAAGGTCTTAAGAAAAGTGGCAACCCGGTAATGATATAGAATTTTGCAAAATAGCAAAAACCAGGGATGATAAATTTTATTTTTAAACTAGTACCAACCAGCTTAAAAAGAGTACTTTTAAACCCTCATGGTATCGAAACATTTTTATTGTAAATTTACAAAAGCGTACATAACGTCACCTAAAATGCAAAAGGGCGTAATAATTTTTTTACAGGAGAAGCAAAACACAGAATTAAATATATTTTAGATTTAAATGACAACCCAGTGTAGAAACGGTAATGGCATATTATTTTTTGGACTACCAGTCATGATTATTTAAAAGATATAATGAGTTACTAATAAATACTTACTTTTTTCATTATTTCAAAATAAAAAATAATGTATTACCAATAATGACTTACTTTTATCATTATTTCAAAAATAAAATACACGCAGAAAAAAACAGGTGGAACTTTGTCTAAGAGCTATGTAATTATACAACTACATAAGTTCGAAGTAAGTTTTACAAATATCTAGCAAAGTTGTATAACTACATACACTCAGGGAATTATGTATGTAAAATCAACTGCAAATGACAGTTAAAATAACTGCATTTGCACTTAAAAAGGTGTAGACTACATTTGCAGTTAAATTAACTGCAATATGAAGTAATTTTTAACTGTTAAAAATCAACTGACAAATGTAGTAAAAACAACTACAAATGCAATTGAAACAACATACATGCAAATTATTGTAAAACTGTACAAACAACTTGCAAATGTAGTTAAAAAACATAAATAAATTTTTTTTTTAATTATTAATTTAATAAAAAAAAAACAAATTTATGTAAACACTATTAACTTAATTTTATTCTATAATAAATTTAAAATTGAGAAATCAAAATTTACACTTAGGTAATGTCACTTTTTTTCACTATTAAGATATTGTTGTACATGTCCGTCTGTGAGGGATGAAATAAGCTGTTGTTTGGCTTCCTTTTTTTCTCCAGGTAGAAAGGGATGATGATATAAAAGAACTGAAAGAAAATAAATACAATATTTTTTTAACATTCCCCGTAAATAAATTTATATTATAAAACTTACCTTATTATTTTAGTAATTTAATAAAAAATATATAACCTTTTCCGTATTACGCGTGCTCACTCTTTGGCGTTGTTTTATGACTAAGACAAGAGAAAACATGTTATACTCATATTCTTTCACTAGAAATTTCTAAACAAGTGATTCATACACATACTTCTGTTTGCTTCGTGTGTGTGCATACACACTTGAAAATTTAAGTATTTGTAAATAAAATTCAAAATAACTGCATAAAATAAATGTTACTACAATGTAGTCATTTTTGTAGTTTGTTTAAAAAAATAACTGTCAAAAACATTGAAAAATTTTGTTCTAAGTAAATTAACTACAATTGTAGTTAAAATAACTACAACCGCATTACTACATAAATAACTGTCATGTAGTAACTGCAGAACTTTTCTGAGTGTAGCTCTAAGGTAACATTCCCCCTGTTTTTTCTGTGTGTAATGTTCTTGATTTTTGTGTAAATTTTTTTGAAATCCAACGACATATTTTTTTATTTTTGGTATCTCAATTATGTTTTTATCTATTAAATATTACATGTCGATATAGCTCACATGGTAGAGCTATTGACTGGCAATATGTAGACCCAGATTCGATTCCCGCACCAGCAAATTTATTAAAAACGAGTAAAAAGGTTAAAGTCGGGCATGCCGACTATACAATACTCTACACCAGTCTGGTTAAAAGCGAGCTAATGTTTGGATCCGAAATTCGAATGGGTTAAAATGGGACTTGTGTTCAAATGTTCTATAATGTGAGTCAGCGAACCAAATTTCATTAAAATATCTTAATATTTGAGGCCTGCAGTTTGTAACCAAGCCAATTTTGGGGGGATCCTTATATGGGCACTAGGTCTAAACATGGACCGGTGTTGACCAAAATCAATAGGCTTCGTCCTTGGGCTGATATAGGTCGGTATACCAAATTTCATCAAAATATCTTAATATTTGCGACATGCAGCGTTTAAACAATATAATTTTGGGGGGACCTTTATATGGGCACTAGGTCTAAACATGGACCGATGTTCACCAAAATCAGTAGGCTACGACCTTGGGCCAACATAAGTCTCTGTACCAAATTTCATCAAATATCTTAATATTTCCGACCTGCAGCGTATAAACAACATAATTTTGGTGGGACCCTTATATGGGCACTAGGTCTAAACATGGACCGTCCTTGGGCCGACATAAGTCGGTGTGCCAAGTTTCATTAAAATATCTTAATATTTGCGACCTGTAGAGTGCGCACAAGAATGCATGGACAGACAGACGGACGGAGGGACGGACGGACGGACGGACGGACGGACAGACGGACATCGTTAAATCGAAATAAAAAAAATTCTGAGCCGATCGGTATACTATAAGGTGGGTCTAGGACCAATATTTTTTGGTGTTATAAACATCAGCACAAACTTATAATACCCTGACCACGTAGTGGTGTAGGGTATAAAAATACAATAAAAAATATTTTTTTTTATATAATTTATTTTTTTGAAAATCTATTTTTAGACTCATTATTTTTGCCAGTACTGGTAAGCACATAGGTAACGATATATTTTTGATTTTTCGTATGCTGGTGTGTACCCATAACTCATTATTTTTCGCGATATCGCCATACAAAGGTAATAAGAAATGTAATAATAAAAGTAACTAGTTACCATTACCAGTATGTAGTTGCATAACCACATATCTGGTAATGATTTTCTACACTTGGAAATTTTCTTCTCTTGCACGCAAAGAAAAACTATAGTATTTTCATCTAAAATAAGCGTATAAGTTGCCTTAGTTGATTGTATACTATACAACTACAAAAGTTAAGAATATAACTTATAAAATCACGTAGGCAAATATCCAAAAACAAATTTTCGTTGAAATGTCTATATTCCTTGACAAAATTTGCGTCTTTGTTCCAGGTTCAATAAACTATTTATTTTTATAAATAAAATGACTCCTGTTTTATTAGAAATTATATTTTTACTAATATTTTAATTTAATTAATTAGAAATTTATTAATTCAGTGCGAGGTTAATTTCCTTATTATGAATTAACATAATAAGTACTTTTTTCTCTAAAAACTGCTATTTTTCTTCATCAGGATATTCTCCTAACAAATACTTCACAGAGTTTTTGCTTTCAAAAACCTCTACACTTTCAGGAATGAAAAGACGATCGTTTCGGGGATTTTCCAGGTCCCCTTCTTCAGTTTTCTTTAGAAAGTGGTGGCAATAGTGCAATGCAAATTGAAACATCAAAATCTCATATTAAACGTAGTTTGCTACATCAACGAAATGAGAATGGAGCAAACAATAAAATATGTTTTCGAAGTCTCTGCAAAGACATAACCAACAATAGAAATATTATGAAAGTTTTTTGTTTTTGTACTTCATACCGTCTTTTCGAAAGACTTAATTCAATTTAAGGTTAAATCACGAAAAATTGAATACAGATTTTAAAAATGTTCATGTCCTATTCCGTATTTTATTATCATTCACTTAGTGCAGTGTAGTTTGAACTTAACACATAATCAAAACCAATGCACACAAGCTTCAACAAATCAAATAATACTATTTATTATGTTAGATGAGTTTTAAACGTGTTTCATTGGTATTATGCTTATATTTCAGGAATTATATGCAAATTTAAATATTTCATTTGACTAAGTGAATGAAAAAATTAATTTTTGATTCTCCTTTTTACTAAATGAATTCTGGTAAATTTGGTTTCATTCAATTAGAATTCATTAAAAATAGAGTTAATTCATATAATTTAAAGCTTTTGGGATTACCCAGTGTCTTCAAATGCAATGAAATGTGCAAAGAAATTTAGAAATAACACACAAAACAACAACAACGAAAATAATTTTGTTGTTGCTTTGTGTGTTATTTTTAAATTTCTTTGCACATTTCATTGCATTTGAAGACACTAGGTTAAGCTATCGAATTCATTCCATATGAATCAAAGGTTTAAAAGGCTTAATTCTTTAATTCACTTTATAAAAATTAATGAAATTTGGATTAAATTTCATTCCGTAATAGCATTCTTATGGAATTAATTCGATAGCTTATTTCCCGATAGCTTTAAATTATATGAATTAAATCTATTTTTATTGAATTCTAATTGAATGAAACCAAATAAACCTGAATTCATTTAAGCTGTATTTTCGACTTAACTATATCCGTTAATTTTCAAAAAAGCACAAAGTGCACAAAAACGTTTTTTAGACGAAAACTAATACTGAATTAAGACCAAGCAAAAACCAGCTGGTTTTTATACAAAACTAAATTACGAAAGCCAAGTCATTTACACTGATTATTTTGTTTTTATTTGTCCCAACACTTTTTTACTACACACTTTTCATTCTTTTTTTATTGCTAAATTAATGTAGAAAAATTTTTAATACATTTAAAAAAGAATAACAACACACAATTTCAAACTAAAATAGAAATATTCTTAAAAAATTAAAAAATATTTTTTTGACACTTGCTTTACTCCTATATTCGTTGTAAAATGGTGTATCAAAAATTAATTATAAATGATATCGGGTGTATCAAAAATGCACATTTTAGATATTTTTACTTGGTTTTTGGCAAAAACCAGGTGGAATCTGGTTTTCAATTTGTATGAAAATTGTATGGAAAAACTATACTAATTTTGTAGTTTTCGGCTAGAGAACTAAAAATCGCCAAAAAAAAACTACTAGTTTTTGCCTAGTCTAAATACACTATAACATATTACTTTTCGTATGCACGTTAACTTACAACGTGGATAATTATCAACGTTGAAAACTCAACGTTTATACATTTTCACACCTAGCGTAACTTCTTCGCGTTACTACCTAAAAAGTTTTGCTGACGCACGTTCGATTATACCGGAACTATAATAAATACTAACTATTTAAAAAAATTTGATACTACAATCTGTTTAACGTAGATTTGCTATAAATACTTAACGTTGATAGGTATGAACGAAAATACAGCTTTAGTTAAAAGATGAATGAAAAATGATTTTTTTTCATTCACTTAGTCAAATGAAAAATTTTAATTTGCAATTATATGCTGAAATATTAGCATAACACAAATGAAAATTTAAAATTCATCTAACACAATTAACTAGTATTGTATGCTTTGTTATAGCTTGTGTGTTTTGGTTTTGATTACGTGTTAGTTTCAAACTACACTGCACTAAGTGAATGATAAAAAAATATCTTCATTCAATTAGTAAAATGGTGAATGAACATGCGATTTGAGTGATTCAAGTTGGGAATTCATTCAATACATATTAAAGCTTTGGGAATGAAGCTTCTGAATGAATTTTCTACGAATGGTTAAACGGAATGGTATATGAACATTTTTAAATTCTGAATTTAATTTTTCGTGATTTAAGCTCAAATTGAATAAGTTCTTCCAGTTCTATAACCGGTTCCAAAGCAACCTTTTCTAGTTTGGAGGAACAGAACCTGTTGCTATTGGGAAAAACTCGAACAAAAATCACCGATGATAGAACTTAAATTGGAATAGGTTTGAATGCAAGTACAAGTTGTTCTACAACCAGTTCTTTGTATCCGACAATTTTGCTGGGTTTGCTCTTAAATTTACCTAATTTTTAATACTTTTGTAGTACACTGAACATTCTATAAATGTCATCTACAGGAATCAATTTTTTCAAAAAAGAAAACACTTCAAATTTCAGAATAGCTATTTTTGGCCTTAGATTTTTGTAATGATTAAAAAAAAATAATTAAAAAATTTGAATTTAATTTTCCTCCGTTTTTGGAGGGTGACACATATAGAATTATGACACTTAAAGCAAATGACAATTATAGAACTTTTAGTGTATTTTAAAAATCTTTTCGTTGAATTGCCTTTATCTTAATTTTCCACTTTTTATTTTGAAAATTAAAAATAGTACCAAATGAGTCAGGGAGTCCCATAGTACTTTGAGGTTTTACTTGTACCATAAAAATAGTCTAGTACAAACTTTATCATCCCTGTCAAGAATAAAGAATTTCCGTACACACAGTGCAAAGTAGCGAAGTGTACTGTTGGAGTGCGTTACTATTTGTGGGCCTAATCGGACAGACGTTTTCATATAGAGGGAAGAAATTCATAAAAATCAGCAAAAAATGTTGAAGCAAGTTACCAAACAATTGGCTATCCAATCCATGAGGAGTTTCTCTACATCTGGACAGGTAACTGAAAATGAATATTTACCAGGCAAAAATATTTTTTTTTATATATAATACCACGTTGTCACTTGGCAATAGACACAAGGGGGGAAGATTTGATATTAAGATGACATTGCGGCAGCTATTGCTAACATTGTAAAAATTGCATGTTTACGTAATTTGCAAACATATATTTTTTATAATTTAGTTTTTATAATATAAAAATTGGAATGGATTATTCCAAAGAAAAATTTTTTATATGTTGAAATTTTATTAAATTGATTAATTCTTATCTTTTAATATAGAACAACTATAAAGTTACTGTCTGTGGTGCCTCTGGTGGTATTGGTCAACCACTGTCTTTGTTATTGAAACAAAATACTTTGGTCACTGATTTAGCTCTCTACGATATTGTACACACTCCTGGTGTTGCTGCCGATTTGTCACACATTGATACCAAGAGCAAAACTACTGGATATATGGGAGCTGACCAAATGGGTCAAGCTTTGAAAAGTAAGTAAAAGATCAGAATTATCTGATTATATTTTTTAATCAGAGAACAGTACAGTAGTCGCAAAAAAAAAACAAATTTATTTAAGTACTATAATGATTTATTGGGCATTTATTTTATTTTCTTGCTATTTTTGCACGATAGTATGGAACAATTTATATAAATTTGTTAGGTTATGTTTAGTTCAAAGATTGGAAATTTTACTATAATCATTCCTGTTCGTAAGCATACTACAGTGAAACCTTGCTTATCGAACTAATATAAATTTATATGCGAAACCGAGCCACTAATTTATGAGGGCCAACCACATATGCAATTATGTATGGCTCCTTCTACCTTTAGGTATGTATCCGGTTTAAGACTAATTTCAAGTTAAATTTTAAGGCTTGTATTCACAAAAATGTTTTGAATTTTATTACAGTTTAAAAAGAAAATTAACTTGCAAAACAACAACAAAAATCTTTCAATTAGCCTCTACCCCTTTTGCAATTGTAATTCAGAAAATATCAATTGAAATTCAGAAAATATCAATTGAAATTCAGAATTTCCATTTGAAATTCAGAAAACATCAATTGAAATTCAGAATTTCCATTTGAAATTCAGAAAACATCAATTGAAATTCAGATTTTCCATTTGAAATTCAGAAAATATCAATTGAAAGTCAAAAAATATCATTTGAAATTCAGAAAATATCAATTGAAAATCAGAAAATATCATTTGAAATTCGGAAAATATCATTTGAAATTCAGAAAATATCAATTATTATTCAGAAAACATCAATTGAAATTCAGAAAATATCAATTGAAATTCAGAAAATATCAATTGAAGTTCAGAAATCGTCATTTGAAATTCAGAAAATATCAATTGAAATTCAGAAACCGTCATTTGAAATTCAGAAAATATCAATTGAAATTTAGAAAATATCATTTGAAATTCAGAAAATGTCAATTGAAATTCATAAAATATCATTTGAAACTCAGAAAATATCAATTGAAATTCAGAAAATTTCGATTCGTATTCAGAAAACATCAATTGAAATTCAGAAAATGTCAATTGAAATTCAGAAAATATCAATTGAAATTCAGAAATCGTCATTTGAAATTCAGAAAATATCAATAGAAATTCAGAAACCGTCATTTGAAATTCAGAAATTATCAATTGAAATTCAGAAAATATCATTTGAAATTCAGAAAATATCAATTGAAATTCGGAAAATATCATTTGAAATTCAGAAAATATCATTTGAAATTCAGAAAATATCATTTGAAATTCAGAAAATATCAATTGATATTCAGAAAACATCAATTGAAATTCAGAAAAATGTAAACAGAATTTTTTAAAGAATCCGGCCAGGTAGATAATGTTATACTATAAAAAATTTATATATGGATTTTATCAAAATACGTTTGATTAATAAGTGGGAGTAAAATTAATTTTATTTACGCGGTGAGGATTATTGAAAATTTGTGTGCGTGAATGATTTTATGTAGACTAAGTTCTTTCTTGTTACGAATTAGGGCTCCAAAATGTAAGGCTGGAATTTAAAGCCAAATAATAGTCTTTAATATCAGCGTTACGTTTTAATGTCTAATGGAGCCATAATTCGTTACAAGAAAGAAATTAGTCTACATAATATCATTGAGGCACCCAAATTTTAAATGTTTTTCACTCGCGTGAGTACATGGAATTTTACTTATTTTGATAAAACTCATATATAAATTTTTTATAGGGGATAACATTATCTACCTGGGCAGATTCTTTTAAAAAATGTGTTTACATTTTTCTGAATTTCAATTGATGTTTTCTGAATTTCAATTGATATTTTCTGAATTTCAAATGATATTTTCTGAATTTCAATTGATGTTTTCTGAATTTCAAATGATATTTTCTGAATTTCAATTGATATTTTCTGAATTTCAAATGACGATTTCTGAATTTCAATTGATATTTTCTGAATTTCAAATGATATTTTCTGAATTTCAATTGATGTTTTGTGAATTTCAAATGATATTTTCTGAATTTCAATTGATATTTTCTGAATTTCAAATTATATTTTCCGAATTTCAATTGATGTTTTCTGAATATCAATTGATATTTTCTGAATTTCAAATGATATTTTCTGAATTTCAATTGATGTTTTCTGAATTTCAAATGATATTTTCTGAATTTCAATTGATATTTTCTGAATTTCAAATTATATTTTCCGAATTTCAATTGATGTTTTCTGAATATCAATTGATATTTTCTGAATTTCAAATGATATTTTCTGAATTTCAAATGATATTTTCTGAATTTCAATTGATATTTTCTGAATTTCAAATGATATTTTTTTTTTTTTTCAATAATAAATACAGCATTTATTTACTTCAAATTACATAACCAAAGCCCTGGGGCCATATATGATTAATAAAAGCTACTACAAAAAAATAATTTAAATAAAGATAATAAGATAATAAAAATAAATAATAATAAAAATAAATAATAATAAAAATAAATAATAATAAAAATAAATAATAATAAAAATAAATAATAAAAAAAATAAGTAAAAAAAATACAGTAAAACTATCATATAAAAAAAAAATACTGAAAACATTATCTTGAATAATATAAATAGATATTTAAAAAAAAATAATACAATCACCAGATTTTCCTAAGTGCAGCGATAATAAAAAAAGAAAAGATCGAGAGAGATAAAAATAGTAGCACAAATAAAAAGCTATAACTCATGAGTAGCTACATAATCCTTAAGCTTTCGCCTAAAGACCTGGGGTGAAAAAGCAAAACCTCTCAGGTATAGAGGTAGATCGTTCCATATTCTTGAAAGCCTAATCTGAAATGATCGCTCGTACATAGTAGTATGATGTGTTGGATAAACCAGTTGGGGGTTTCTTTCCGAGTTGGACAAAAGAAAGTTGTCAACTATATAGTCCGGAAACCCATTAACCATTGCTTTGTAAAAAAATATTAATAACCTCATACTTACATAATTAACAAAAGAGCACCCAAGAAATTGGATTACGTACGGAGTCACATGAGAGCGAAGTCTTAGGCCAAAAACATATCTAATAATTCTATTGAAAACCTTGGTAAACCTATTAAATTCACCGCCTGTGGTACCAGAAAATACCTCGACACAATATAATATATGAGGCATCAACAAGGCATGTGTCACACGCATCCTAATTGAGAGAGGCAGATATAAGTCAAGAGAATACAACCTTCTCAACAAGAATGATATTTTCGAAGAAACGTTATTAATATGCGATGAGAAATTTAAATGATTGTCAATTAAAACTCCAAGACATTTAATCTTCTCCACAAATTCAACTCTCATGCCATCGAGAGTAACCATTATATTATCAGTATCGAAACCAAAACCCATTAACTTCGTCTTTCTTGGATTGACAACAAAACCATTGCCAGAAGACCAAGATATAACCTCATGTATGATGAAATTTACACCCTCTTCCAAGACATCTACAAATTGCGAATCGGCATAGCAAAGAAACTGAACATCATCCGCATAAACGTAAGACTGACATGATAGACCATTCCCAAATGTAAGAAGATCATTCAAGTAAATCATGAACAGTAGTGGGCCAATAACAGACCCCTGAGGTACACCACTGGTTATTGGTTTCGTTAATGAAAAAGAATCGCCAATCGAAACAAACTGACTTCTACAACTCAGATAAGAGGATATAAGTTTACAAGCTTGTGATGAAAAATCAAACAAATTAAACAGTTTGTCCACAAGTTTCGAATGTATCACTCGGTCAAAAGCTTTAGATAAATCCAGTGAAAGAAGAACTACATTTTTACCATTATCCAAAAATTTTCTAATCGAATCCGTTAGACCAAGAAGGAGGGCACCAGTACTATACCCACGACGAAAGCCTGACTGAGATGAGTGTATTAAAGAGTTACTATCAAGGTGTAGGATCATTTGATCCTTTACAATATGCTCAACCACCTTCGAGAGAATCGGAAGGACAGATATCGGACGCAAATTATCCAAAGAGTTGGAAAGACCTTCCTTTTTTATGGGTATCACCCTAGCTTTCTTCCAATCGTTAGGAAACACGGAAGTAGTAAAAATAGAATTAACCAACCGAAGAATATGGGAAGACACAAACGGAAAAACTAAATTAATAAATTTCAATGGTAAATAATCATTACCTGCAGCATTAGATTTAATCTTCCCCAATGCTGCGCGCAATTCTCCCAGATTCACACAACGAAACGAAAAACCACCACCTAAAGTACCCCCTGAAAAATCCATTGAATTGGGATTATCATCTATCTGACACGAAACAAAATAGTCATTTACCTCGTCAGCATTAGCAGAGATAAACTGATTATCAGTCTCCAAACAACCATTTCCCCTTAAATAGCTCCACATTTGTCTAGGACTAAGATCCCTAAACATGCTTGAATAGGCACGCCTCTTAGCTACCCTAATAACTCTCTTTGCACGATTTCTGTGCTCACAATAAACAGCCCAATTCAGTGAACTTCTGTTCAGAAGGTAATATTTGTAGGCTAAGTCTCGTAAAGATATATGATAGACAATATTAGGGGAGTTAAACCAGTCAACAGACTTAAAAACTATCTTACGCCGTACGACAGGCACTAAGGAGTGTAAAACATAGAGGTTAGCCATAAAAACCTCCAATTGAAGATTTACATTATCCGTTGCATACATTCCACTAAAATCAAGAGAATGAACAGTTCGTTCTAAAACTTCCATATTCACAGAATTATAGTCCAAGTAGGACACATATTGTTGGGAAGTAGGTTTCGGAATATCGACAGCAATAAAAATGAGTGAATGGTGCGATACTCCTGGACACTGCATTTGACCAGAAGTACTCACAACAAGAGAGGGACTCATTAGAATATAATCAATAAGGTCCGTAGAATCCTTATTAATATCATAATGAGTGGGGGCTGAGTTGTGATGGCACACTAAGTCCAGCCTACTACACATTAGCCGAACCAAATTAGATTTCCTACTACAAAACATATTCATATTAAAATCACCCATAATGCAAACATTTGCATATTCAACAAGAATATCTCCCATAGATTCCTCAAAAACATTTAAATTACCATTAGGCAAGTAACTCACACCAATTAAAATTTTCATGCCCCGAAGGATCACTTCAGCGAATATAGATTCTGATTCCCCATACCTATCAGACCTAAAAACTACCCTATATTCAATCCTCTTCGAAATAAGTAAAGCCACTCCACCACCCCTTTTAGGCTTTGGGCGATCACTTCTACAAATATCATATCCCGGAATATTAACACTCTCGGACAATATATCAGGTTTAAGCCATGTCTCACTTAAACCAACAATATCCATAATATTTCCCTCAAGTATGTTCCTTATTTCATTCAATTTGAATGTTGAAGAAGAAGTATTAAAGCTGTTTATATTGTAATGACCTATCTTTAACTCTCTCTCAAAAGTTATAAAGTTATTACGAATTACAGAGTTATCACTGCAAACAGGACCTAAATTTATAAAGCTATTCATCTTAAAATGTATAAAGAAAAAAAGAAAATAAATAAAACTGGCAATTGTATAAAAGATAAAAAATTAAAAATTCGAATAAATAGCAATCTGACGCCAAGGAAATTAATTGCAAGAAATCATCAGATACGTTATTAAGAAAATTGGTTTAAAAAATTATAAATGCAAATAAAAATACTATTGTTAAAAAAAGCATTAACTAATCAAAAGATAACTTATGACCAAAGAAGACAAAAAAAAGCAAAATCCAGCTTGTTTAAAGGAAAAAATTACTCACGAAAAAAGTAAAAGTAATAAAACTTATAAAAACAACTAGTCTTAAAAAAAGCAGCTTAAAGCTCAATAATTTTAAGAAAAAGTTATTTTGGAGCAAAAAATCCAAAAAAAAAATTTAAAAAGAAGCAAATATGAGTAAAAAACTATCAAAAACAGTAAATTTTGTCTTCTCTGCTTCTGACAACAGATATAGCAGTAGAGTGCGCCAAAAGCTACTATATACATATATATATATATACATATATACACATACACACATATACATATATATATATATAATATATATACATACATATATATACATATACATATATATACATATATATATATAACATAATAATCCATACTTATAACAATAGACTAATAATACAAATAACATAAGAGCAGAAACTATCATGTATTTAAACCACGTCCAGGGCTGGATGCAATAACTGATGAAAATGAACAGTCGTTAAAGCCACCTTCACTATCAAGGAGATCAAGACACTGCTCAAGAGTAAACGTCTTCTCAGCATTATCTGGCATTATAACGTTGACTTTAGGCACATCATAGTTCTTGAAAGTATATCTGGTTATTTTATTTTTTCCCTTCAACCTTCGGCATACTTCTAGCAGTTTTTTAGCAGAATCAGTCAAATGATCGTTTAAGAAAACATCTGACTGAGATGTACCACCAATAACATCTTTTAACTTTAAATTCCGTTTTTTGTGATAATTAATCATAATCGCATCACGAGTTTGGACGGAGTTAAATTTCACATTTTCTGAATTTCAATTGATGTTTTCTGAATTTCAAATGATATTTTCTGAATTTCAATTGATATTTTCTGAATTTCAAATGACGATTTCTGAATTTCAATTGATATTTTCTGAATTTCAAATGATATTTTCTGAATTTCAATTGATGTTTTCTGAATTTCAAATGATATTTTCTGAATTTCAATTGATATTTTCTGAATTTCAAATTATATTTTCCGAATTTCAATTGATGTTTTCTGAATATCAATTGATATTTTCTGAATTTCAAATGATATTTTCTGAATTTCAAATGATATTTTCTGAATTTCAATTGATATTTTCTGAATTTCAAATGATATTTTCTGAATTTCAATTGATATTTTCTAAATTTCAAATGATATTTTCTGAATTTTAATTGATATTTTCTGAATTTCAAATGACGATTTCTGAATTTCAATTGAATTTTCTGAATTTCAATTGATATTTTCTGAATTTCAATTGATATTTTCTAAATTCCAAATGATATTTTCTGAATTTCAAATGATATTTTCTGAATTTCAATTGGTATTTTCTAAATTTCAAATGATATGTTCTGAATTTCAAATGGAAATTCTGAATTTCAATTGATCTTTTCTGAATTTCAAATGGAAATTCTGAATTTCAATTGATATTTTCTGAATTTCAAATGAAAATTCTGAATTTCAATTGATATTTTCTGAATTACAGTTGCAAAAGCTGTAGTAAGCAGACAACAGAAAAGTTTAAAATTTAAAATTCTTTATTGATAAAACTACAAGTATTTTTTTGAAAAAAATACTTCATAACTTTTAAATAAAACTCTATGATATTTTTTTAAATTCAGTAAAGAGTTCTAAAGATAAATTTATATTCTAGGAACTATAATAACCATTTCTTATAAAAAAGTTGGGTGGTTAGTAATTTGGAAAAAGGAAAATTTTTGCATTAATATATTCGCTTGCAGAATGTAAATCGTTGCCTGAGCTTTTTAATAAATATTTTGTATCATAAAGACTTTTTGCGTTCCACTATTATTTTGCAATTTTTTAAGTGCGGTTATTTTAAATTCATAATATAGGAACTATAATACCCATTTCTTATAAAAAAATTTAGTGGTTAGTTTGCAAAAATAATTCGAAAAAAAAATATTTTACAAAAAGGAAAATTTTTGCATCAATATATTCGTTTGCGAAATGTAAATCGCTGATTTAGTTTTTTAATTAATTTTTTGTACCATATACAATTCTCCACAATTGCGCGTTTTGAATATAAAGAATTAATTTATCGATCAAATTTACGAACACCATAAAAACTAAAGAACGCGAAATAGAAAATTTAGTTATAAAGTTTGTGTATGTATTTAGTTTTCTATTGTATGTTATTTCTTATTCAGTTAATCCATAAAAAAATTCAAAGAGTTATTTTTGACAAATTGCGAATTTTGCACACAGGACGCCATATAAAAATATTAAGGGTACTCACGATGGGTATTGCAAACGATGCAAACGTTGCAAATGATTGCAAAAAACAACGATTGCATCAACACAACAACAAAATGTATGTATTTGCAATTTGCTTTATTTTTCTTCATTTGCAATAAAAAACCCTTTAGCAAAAATCACTTTGCATATAAGCTAAGTTGCAAATAAAACAAAACGTCTGTTTTTAACATATCAGCCGTATTATGATTTATAAAATAAGATATTAAATAAAAAAATTGTTTGTGATTTTTTATTAACATAAAATTTTTTTTTATTTATTATTTTATTATTATTTTTATGATTTACAAATTTTCTTAAAAATACGATTTATTTTTACTTTTGACGTAAACAAAATCACTGTTGCCAATTTAGCTATTTTCTCGTCAAATCTAGCGATATTTTACCATTTTCAGCTATTTTCTAGTGATTTTTTAGTTTGATTTAGCGATATTTTTAGGAAAAAAGTTAGCAGCAGTGAACAAAATAGCTCATAAAGCAAATATGCAATTGATCTTAAAAAAGACACTCACGATATGTTACAATTTGCATAGCAAATTAGCAAATTGCAAATATGCACATGTACCATCGTGAATACCCTTATTAATTTATTAATAAAATTTGCAAACACCGAAAAAGTTAGAAAAAAATGCGAAATTGCTAGTTTAATTTCAAGTTTTGTGTATTTAATATTTTTTATTGTAGGTATTTAGGTTTTTATTTTTTCATTTTGAATTGTTCAAATAACTATTCAAAGAATTATTCAAACACTTGTTAAAAATAAAATTCTCTAAATTTTGAGATTTTTATTTTCCAAATTTAAAATTCACACATTTTTGGAATTTTTATTTTAAACAAAAATAAAATTTCAAATATTTATGGATTTTTAAATAAAATTCAGAATTTTTCCTTGCCTAGATATAGCGAAAAAATTTAAAAAGGAGTCTAGGTTCGGCAAAAAAATAAATTCGAAATTGCCTTGCAAAAATACTTTTAATTGAAAGGTGTACGGCACACTTTTTTTGCCTGTAAGGTGGTACGATCTATTGCTCATGCATATTTTATAAAGATAAAATACATTTTAATAAAAAAGCCATGAGCATCGATAATATAAGACCACACATTTACCCTACCATAAACATTACCACGTATTTTAAATAAATTAGTGATTGTGCATTATTTTAACGAAATGAAAGTAAAAGTACGGTAGCTAATATCTATAACTTTATATACTGTTTTTTAAAGATGCCGATGTTGTTGTTATTCCCGCTGGTGTACCCCGTAAACCTGGTATGACCCGTGATGATCTTTTCAATGTTAACGCAGGTATTATCAAGGATATTGCTAATTCAATTGCTAAGAACTGTCCCAAGGCTATGGTAGCCATTATTACCAATCCTGTCAACACTTGTGTACCAATTGCTGCAGAAATTTTGAAAAAGGTTCGTCTAACTTTTTTATAATCTTTAAAATAATTTTATCTATATTTTTTTAGGCTGGTGTATATGATCCCAAACGTCTTTTTGGTGTTTCTACTCTGGATGTTGTTCGTGCTCGCGCCTTCATTGGTGAAGCTTTGGGTGTTGATCCTCAACAAGTTAATATTCCCGTTATTGGTGGCCACTCGGGTGTAACTATCTTACCAGTTTTATCTCAGTGTCAACCTGCTTTCAAGGGTGATCAGTCTACCATTGAAAAATTAACTGTTCGTATCCAAGAAGCTGGTACCGAAGTAGTCAAAGCTAAAGCTGGTGCTGGTTCTGCAACTTTGTCCATGGCTTATGCTGGTGCTCGATTCGCCGGATCTTTGCTTAAGGGTTTGAATGGCCAAAGCAACGTTGTTGAATGCTCCTATGTTCAATCAAATGTTACCGAAGCCACCTTCTTCGCCACTCCTTTGGTTTTGGGCAAGCAAGGTTTACAAGAAAATTTGGGTTTACCTAAATTGAATGACTTTGAAAAGAAATTGTTGGAAGCTGCTATTCCAGAACTTAAGAAAAATATCCAAAAGGGCATTGATTTTGCTAACGCTTAAGTCGTGGTTCTTACATTCACTCTAGGTCTATTCACTTGTTATATTTTTTTGCAATATTCTATTGCCTCCTGGCGTCCCATAATATGGTAAACCCCATCCACCTAAACCAAGCTTCAGTTTGGTATTTTGCTCTTTTTTAATTGTCATTAATTACTTACTTAATTGAAATTGTATATTTAGTTTAATTTAATGTTTTCAGTCCCACCTTTACTACTAGTTGAATTTTTTCGTACTTGCAAAAATTGCAACGTTTCCAAAGATATTATATAATTAAGTATAAAACAGTGTTCAAATGAAGAGCAAAAAAGTTTAGTTGGAGTTTACTTGAAAAAAAAGAAGATAATTGTGTATTTATAATTAGTGACAAATAAAAACAAAATCATGAGTATAAAAATTCGGTTACAAAAAATAATGTATTTTATTTATTAAGGTCGAAACAAACTTATCTCAATACATATTCTCCCAAATTAAGATATAATAGTGCTACGTCTTTGAAACTTACATGATTTACTAATCAGAGCCCTAGGAACACGAAATTGAAGTATTTATTGCCTGTCGTCATATGATGACACTAGAGGAATATGAGTATGAATATTATTCCATTAAGGGTATAGAAGATAAGCACTATTTTCAAAAAATTAAAATATACTTTAATTTCTTAAAAAAAACAAACTATATTTTATTAAATAGCGATAAAGAAAAGTTATATATAAAAGTATTACTCTCGTAACTGGTATAATTGAAAACAAATTACACATAATCCAAAATCAATATCATTTGAAATACTCTGTCCGAACAGTGGATTTGATATTCAGGCCTGGGATTCGGGCCCAGGGTTCGTATTTGCAACCACATGTGCAATTATATCATAAGCAGAGCTTTGAAGAATTAATTCTTTTGTGAATGAATTCACTACCAATCGAATTCAATTTTCTCTAGAATTGAATGAATGAAGTAATTCACTGAATTCGTTCAACGCGTTCATTAAACAACAAATTCAAAGACTTAATTCAATTGCAATAGTTCTTTTTATTAAATCAAATGAATTAATTCACTGGTGAACGCGTTCAATTTTATAAATCGAACGGAAAAATAAGCGAATTAATTCCTTACTGAATTAATTCACCACTGAATTCGTTCAATTTCATTTAGTGAATTAAAAAAAAAATAAAATTACGTTCAGTGAATTAAAAAAAATAAAATTACGTTCAGTGAATTAAAAAAAATTAAATTACGTTCAGTGAATTAAAAAAAAAATACGTTCACTGAATTAAAAAAAAAATTAAGTTCACTGAATTGAAAAAACCAAAAATTAAGTTCACTGAACTCAAAGCCTGTTTTCTGCCGTTCAGTAAAAGAAAACATTTATTTACAAATAAAATTTCTAACCAAGCAATTTTACAGCGTTTGCTAGTAAAAAGCAACAAATTACATATATATTAAGTGTTAGAGAAACCCGATGCACTTTATCAACCTACATGATTAAAAAATAAAGCATTTTACTATTAAAAATAAAAACTTTACAGATACAGATGAATTTGGAAAAAATATAATGTGTGTGAAATTATCCATAAAAAAGTTATCCACAGATTTTTCTCGTGTGGAACTTAAGTGGAACACAATTTTGTTTTATAAAATAATTAAAATAAGTCCAATTTAGTCAATAAAATAAAATAAAACTTAAAAATAAATGAATTTTAATGTTTTTTAATTTGAATACAATGCAAGTGCTGTGGAAATTATATTTACTATTTTCCTTTACTTTGTAAATGGAAATTCAAAGTGCAACTTTCTTCGCTCCTCCGTTGAATTGGATGATGGGAGACATACCTATGGAATCTACAAGAGTCCGAGCATATTTTAAGGTATGTCACATATTGGGGAATCGCACCTGTGCAATACAAAGAGTCTTTCAAAGTCATCCATAGATTTTGAGTCTGACAAAGTTATCCATAGATTTAAATTACGGCCATGTAAGAATATATTTCAAGACTATTTTCTCGACTCCTCCGATGAATTGAATGCTGGGACACATAACCATGGAATCTACAAGAGTCCTAGCATATTTTAAGGTGTGTCCTATATTGGCGAATCGAACCTGTGCACTACAAACAGTCTGCCAAAGTCATCCATAGATTTTGATTTTTGGGAAATTTGAAAAATATGGCAGTACAATTTTCTTCGCTCCTCAGATGATTTGGATTATGGCACACATACCCATGGAATCTAAAAGAGTCTGAACATATTTTAAGGTATGTCCCATATTGGCGAATCGCCATGGGGCCCTACAACCGGCCATAAAAGTTGTCCATAAATTTGGTTTTTTATATGGTAAAAATTTTTAAATAAAAATTTTTCGTGCGCTTGCCATGAAAATATAGGAATGGGCAGGGTTTGAATAGTGCCTAGAATCTAAGAATGAAAACCGTAGATCCCGAAAAAAATTTCTTATCAAATATCGAATGTAGGTTTTAGAGAAAAAAATGTTTTATGTGTTAGAACCCAGATTTCTAAAAATAATTTATTTAATACGCAATGAAGGTAAAATTAGGAATGGTCAGAAGATAAACTATTTCTTTATAGGCCGAGCATCATCTGTAAATGCAAAAACACTTTTCATTTGAAAAATCGAGTGCAGGCTTTAAAATTTATTGTAATTTTTTAAATTGTACAAAATTGAAAATTTTTAACAATTATTTTCATTTTTGCATTAAAAAATACAAAAATTGTTTTTTTCAGACTTTTTATATTTTCATATATTTAGTTAGAATATAGCTGGTTTTACCAAATCAGACAGTTCATATACGAAAGTACAAAATTCTCGTCCCGTTGATTTTTTGTACCTTATGTAATGTCTCGGTTTGAGTAAGAAAGTTATCATTTTCTTATTGCGGACAACTGAAGAGTAGAGTAGGGTTATATAGTTGCAACAAAAAGTCGACTTTTTGACTATTTTAAAATTTTGAAAAGTCGACTTTTCGACTTTCCGACTTTTTATAGGTAAAAGTCGATTAATCGACTTTTTGACTTTTTTCAAATTTTGAAAAGTCGACTTTTCGACTTTCCGACTTTTTATAGGTAAAAGTCGATTAATCGACTTTTTATATGAAAATTTCTAAATAGCAAAAAATCATATTTTTTAGCTTATTTGGGGGTCAGTTAACTAGATTCGAAACGTAGAATTGCACCTTGTTGATAATGAGTATAAATTCGACTTTTATGCATATAAAATAAAATGTTTCCTTGTTTTTTATCATCGCACAGTGGTTTTAAACATAAAATGTAGCACAAAACTTATATACATTAAGGCTTATTTAACTACCTAATTTCGTAAAACACTTGGGTGAAGTGAAGGGAACTTTCAATGTAAATTGTTTTTGTAACAAAAACAATTTCTATAGAAATAACGCAACACTTCAACGAAGTGTTTTAGAAAATTACCCCCTTATTCTTATACATTTAAATGCATGGTGTAGCCATATGGCAACATACCAGTTTTTTTTAATAAAAACCCCCACTTGATGCATAAAACTGCATTTTTGGGCTTTGGAGTCCCTTCTATAGACAGTGTTCTTTTAGTTTTTTGAGCATCACCTTGGTATTTTAAACTGGCAGAGTTAAACTTTTAACTGTCCAGTTAATTTTTTAACTGTCCAGTTAATTTTTTAACTGACAAAAAAGCATCTTTAAACGATGTAGGTTAAAAGGTTGGATTAATTGTAATCAAGTATTTACAATAATTTCTCTGGCTAAAAAAATTGGGGAGCTATATTTTACGCACCTGTGAAAACTTAAAATTAAGTTCAAAAATTTTCTCGCTTTCAACAAATGATGAGCGTAGATTGCAAACACCGTCATAGGTACACCATTTTTCTAGGGGGGCTATAGCCTTTTAAATTTTTGGTTCCTCTGTTTTCATTATGATCATCAGTGCTATCGGCAGATACCTATTCTGACAAGTTCTGCTTTAAGCTTTACCCAATAAGCGCTACAAAAATTTAAGTGAAATCAAAGTCAAGGCTTACATTTTGTTTAAATTTCACTTTGATTTTATGACTTACTCCAGTAATACTAATACACTGAAAGAAATAAATCTGTGCAAATAGCAGATAATATGGATAAAAATGGCCCTGCAGAAAATAACTGCCGAATCTGTTTAGTAAATTTTAGTTAGATAAAACTACCCTTCTCATATTAGCAAAACAATTATCTCAATAGTAGACAAAACACAATGAAAAAACTGTTATTTCTATAAATTTTTTATTAAAAGTTAAACTTAGTTAAATGCCAATAATATTCTATCCTGCTGAAATTAACGAAAAGTTTTGTTGAAAAATTGTTATTAAGACCTGCTAACTTATCCCAAAATAAACTGAGTTTAGTGATTAACCATAGTTTTGAATCTCAAATTTATATGAAAATATCTGGGGTTAACGTTTAACCATGGTTACATTGGAAAAACGTTACTTGCCCTAAGTATAATTCAAAAAGTCTAAATTCATTGAAATCGACCGACAATTTAAGAAGCCAAGGATTCCGAAAGCTTGTTATCACTCGAGGTGGTCTACTTTGCACGCTGGTGCTAAATAAATGCCCTATTAATAAAACAGGTTGACCAAAAGACTTATTCCTACTCTACTATATTCTATAAACTTTGTCCAAATCGGACGATTAGTGTATGTATGTCCCATAAAGACAATCTGATGATAGTGAGCGGTGTCACTTGAAAATGCATTAATTGTCAACCATTGGTTCTAGGAAAGTTTTTTTCATAAGTTTTTCTCTATTGGCTGTAAAATAAAAATTGTAAATTCTATTTAGAATTTGTAATATTTGATCTTAAACCGAACAAAAACAACACTCATTGTAAAACTCGATTACTGTTAAAACACCGTCCGACAAAGTTCATCTTTTGGTTGTACCCATGAGAAAATGCACTTAATATATTATGAAAGCATGGCTAAATATAAAATATCCATGTCTTCCACTTTTTCTGGATCAAACAATTTAAATCGTGAATTAATATTTAGGTAATATATTTGGAAGGCCGTCTTAATTTTAAAAAACTCTTAGAAATATATTAATTAAATATTAATTCACGGTTTAAACGGTTAAACCAATTGATATTGAAAAAGTGAAAGACACGGTTATTTTATCTTCATCCCCTTTTTCAGAATATATTGAAATTGTTAATGGGTGCAAAATTGTGTCGGACCAGTTTTATAGTCAGAAATAAGATCGATTTGTTGCTAAAATATTTCTTAAATATGAAATCCAAAAATTTCTATTTCTAGATATTTTGTATCTTTCTATTCAGATTTTCAAAAGTATCCGTCTAGAATTATTTTTATAAAAAAGTTTAATAGTGACTATTTTTCACCCAAATTTTTAGGCAAATTCGCCTAAATCGTTTTATAAAAAAAGACACTACAACATTATTAAATAGTCTCTTAACTTTAATTGGGTTTCTTGTATAGACATTTTTTATGCCACAGATACTTAAAAATAAATTATTTAATTTTCGTATTTAGTGGCATTTTAAATTAACATATAAAAAAATCCAAAATAATTTTAAAAGGCATCTGATGGATTATTTTGAAAACAAATACATAATACAATTGAAATAAAGGAATTACAATTGAACTTAAAATTAAATTATTTTAAATAAAAGAAACTCAAAATACTTGTCAATTGAAAATATGAAAACATTACAAATTTTTTAATTTTAATGTCTAGGTTTTTGGAGGTATTTGGAACTGAAATAATGATGCTGGAATGTTGAATAAGGCTGGTTTACACTATGAGATTTTCGGTACGATTTTACTTTAGTACACATGCAAAACATATAGGCAAGGTTGCATAATTTTTCCGAAAATATAGTGTAAACCAGCCTATACAAATATTGCTTTATTCGAACAAAGATCATTTTAAAGAAAAAAAAATTTTCCGAAGTACAACAAGAATTTTTGTTGGTAAACTTGGTAATGGCTGATAAAATTTTTTCGGTTTAACTAAACAATGCTCCTTGCAGGAGTAAAAGGAACAAATATATATAAACCAAATTCAACTGGCATCTAAAAACAATTTGGCCTAATTCAGTTTATTTAATTTTAAATCGTATTTTTTTAATTTTAAATATTTTTTGATCAAATTAATTTCAAAAAAAAACAATGCTTTAAATTTAAATAAGGCTTCCAAAATTGCAATAAAACTAGCTAAAACTTCTGTAAAAGAATAAAATAATCCCGGGAAATCCCGCACAAAATTCCCGGGATTGCGGGATCCGAAAAAGGGCTGAATTCCCGGGAATACCGTCCCGGGAATTCCCGGGACAAAAACCCTAGTTAGAACCCAGATTTCTAAAAACAATTTATTTAATACCCAGTCCAGGTAAAATTAGGAATGGTCAGAAGATAAACTATTTCTTTAAAGGCCGATCATCATCTGTAAATGCAAAAACACTTTTCGTTTTAAAAATCGAGTGCAGGGTTTAAAATTTATTGTAATTTTTTAAATTGTACCAAAATGTAAATTTCTAAAAAGTTTATCATTATTTTCTTAGCTTGTCCGATCATTTGGAAAATGAGTCATATTCCAACGGACTCTACTTGAGTCCAAGAGTATTTTAAGGTAGGTATGTCCCATTTTGGCGAATCGCCGTTGTGTACTACAAAAGGTCTTTCAAAGTCATTCATAAATTTTATTTTTTGGCAAATTTAAAAAATATGGCCGTACATTTTCTCCGCTCCTCCGATGAATTGGATTATGGGGCACATACCCATGCCATCTACAAGAGCCCGACAATATTTTCAGGTATGTCCAATATTGGCGAATCGCCATGGGGCTTTCAACCGATCATAAAAGTTGTCCATAAATTTTATTTTTATATGAGAAAAATTTAAAAATAAAAATTTTACGAGCGCATTCCAGGAAAATATGGGAATGGTCAGGGCTTGAACTGTGCCTAGGATCAAAGGATGAAAACCTTAGATTCGGAAACTATTTTCTTATCAAATATTGAATGTAGATTTTAGAGAAAAGAATGGTTTATGTATTAGAACCCAGATTTCTAGAAACAATTTACTTAATGCCCAATCCAGGTAAAATTAGGAATGGTCAGAAGATAAGCTATCTCTTTAAAGGACGACTATCATCTGTAAATGCAAAAACACTTTTCATTTTAAAAATCGAGTGCAGGATTTGAAATTTATTGTAATTTTTTAAATTGTACCAAATTGGAAATTTTTAAAAATGTTGTTCTAATTTTTTTAGCTCGTCCGATCATTTGGAAAATGAGTCACATTCCAACGGACTCTACTTGAGTCCAAGAGAACATATATGATCATATATGGATATATATGTGATCATATATGCTCATATATGATCATATGTCCATATATGGAACAATATATGCAAATTATCTGCAGATTTTTTTAAAAATATTTAAAAAATAAAAAAGTAGGGTGTTTTTTGATAAATTGAGTTTTTTATAAAAACACAAAAAATCCAAATTCAGAACTTGTTCTGAAAATTTTAATTTAAAATTGTCTCTGTCGAAATTTTAACGAAGATCGATTAAAATGAAATCTTCACACAAATTTTGATTTTGTTCCCCTAAAACTTCACTATACATCATACTTAGGTAGAAGTATAGTATGAACGAAGTGTTTGTCATCTTATTCTACATGAAAATGCCTTTATAGTATATTTTCAAAAAACGTAAAATTTAGAAGTTATGGTGCAGAAAAGCTTTGAAGTGTTTGTAAGTAATTTTTAGGATCAAAAATATTTAAAAAATCAAAAGTTCAATACAGGCCAGTCGTGTATGCCCCCGATAGATTCAATTTTTGAACACATATTATTTTTTATGCCCAATCTATCGGAAACTTCTGGTAGAGCGAACAAAAAAATTTGAAAATCTCATACATTTCATGGGTGGTCTATTGTAGAGTTCTTAGTATTGTTAAAACGTATAAATGAAATACGTCATAGTCAAGCATCTACGGGGAAGCATAAGTTTGATAAATTAATAATTATATTTTTTCCAAATTCATCTTTATCTGTAAAGTTTTTATTTTTAATAGTAAAAGGCTTTATTTTTTAATCATGTAGGTTGATAAAGTGCATCGGGTTTCTCTAATACTTAATATATGTATATGTAATTTGTTGATTTTTACTAGCAAACGCTGTAAAATTGCTTACCCCCCGTTTCCACATGCAAGTAAATGGTTTCAAGTTGAGAATACGTATTATCAGCGAAAATTTCGAAAATTACCGAAAAAACATGAACATTTTACATGTGTCCACACTACTTGCTGCAAGTTCATTTTTAAAATGTCGTCGAAGGCATAGGTTGTCACTAAATAGCACGCCAGTATTGCCAAGTATTCAATATTCTAACAAAGCTGGGAAAAAATTTGTTCTTAACAATTTTTTTTTCAAAAACTTTTAAAATTTATATTACAATTAAGATATGCCGTTGTGTTCTTTTTTACTTTTTTCTTTTACAAATAAATACAAAATCAGTTGCATTACAACTTTTACTTTACCAAATACTAGTAAATTAATAGAAAACATTACTAGGCAACACTGTTTTCTTCATTCTGTCATTTCACTTGCCGCAAGTATCAAAAATCCACTGTCTTCAAAATTTACTTGCAAGTTGAGCCGCAAGTCGTATAAGTGTATTAGTGAAAAATGTGCGTGTATTGAGTTTTTCGAACTTGCACTTGCATGTGGAAACGGGGGGTTAGTTAGAAATTGTAAATAAATGTTTTCTTCTACTGAACGGCAGAAAACAGGCTTTGAGTTCAGTGAACTTAATTTTTGGTTTTTTCAATTCAGTGAACGTATTTTTTTTTTTTAATTCACTGAACGTAATTTAATTTTTTTTAATTCACTGAACGTATTTTTATTTTTTTTTAATGAACGAAAATGAAATTGAACGAAATCAGTGGTGAGTTAATTCAGTATGAAATTAATTCACTTTTTTTCCGTTCGATTTATAAAATTGAACGCGTTCACCAGTGAATTAATTCATTTGATTTAATAAAAAGAACTATAGCAATTGAATTAATTCGTAACAAAATAAATCGAACGAAAACAAATATGAATTAATTCCATTCAATATATTGCGCTTTGTGAATTAATTCATCGAATTTTTAATCCAGAATTGAAAATTGAATTAAGGAATTAATTCTACAAAGCCCTGATCATAAGGTGTAACTACTACAGGAGGCTTTATAGTAAGGCGACCAGATTTTGAAAAAGAAAAAAGATGACATTAGAACAAAAGTAAAAAAATTATTTGAATTCAACATTTTTTACAGAAAAATTTACACTCACATATGTATATATATATATATAAGTTCCCGTAGTTCCTATACGGAACATAGGACCACAACAAATTTGTTCCATTCCGATTTGTCCGATGCTAGTGTTCTTATCTCGTTCCAGCTCTTGTCCTGGTTGGCCGCTTCGATTTCAATTTGGCGGCGGCAGGTGTGTGATGGTCTTCCTTTTCTACGGCTTCCTTGCGGATTCCATTCTATAGCTTGCCTTGTGATATCGTCAACGGGTTTTCGTAGGGTATGCCCTAGCCAGCGCCATTTTATATATATTTTTTATATACACTCACATATGTAAATATGTATAATTAGATAAAAAAAAAACAAAAAAAATCACATTTACTTATAAATATATAAGTTAGTTAAAAAAAATAATGAAACTTAAAAAATAGGATAATAGAACTAAATGTTTGCAATGTATCAACCCTGTACTCATAAAGCTTATAGGAGCCCATACACGATTTTGCATGTGGCTGGATGGACGTGTGCATTTTGTTTTTGAAATGGTCGTCAAACAAGAACATACACGATCAAAATCGCATTTTCATCCAACAAATTGTACAGCATGTAGAATCGAAAAGAAAATAAGTGCTAAAATTTATTTTCAAAAGCGAAAGTTAAGTAAGAATATGAACAGAACAAGCACGGCACAACATTTTTCATACGATTTGACAGAAATTACCGGTTACCCGGCGTGAAATAAAATTTTTTGTAATTTTTAAAGGAAACCGTCCCTCGTGCCGTGCTTGTACTGTTCATACTATAAAGTCAATAATAAAAAATATAAATCATGCTTTAAAAAAAAAAGATGACAAAAGATGACCGATTATGAAAAAGATGACAGAAAGAGGACACAAATTTTAAAGATGACAGCGAGTGAAAATAGAAGATTGTCCTCCAAAAAAGATGACGTATGATCACCTTATTTATAGGCTATTTTCACACTGATTTTGTTAGATTCGATTCGGAGGTGAGGTACAAGTTCCAAATCTAGTGAAAGCACTAAATGACTATGTATATTACAAATAAATACAAATTAAAATTTTGCAATACAGCAGTCCTAAACATAAACCATTTAATCTTCAACTGCAGAATCATACAAGAAGCACAACTAACCTTACTAGGTGGAGTTTGTTTAACAGACCTCCTTAAAACCTTTGACATAGAAAATATCAATGCAGTGCAAAATATACTAAAACTTTGTAAAATACACCACTTTTTTATTTATTCTTCAATTACATAACCGAGCCCAAAGGTTAAGAAATAACTACTACACAAAACCACAATAACCTTATATGATATAAGTTATTTTGTTTTTTTTTTTAATAAATTAGGGTTAAAAACCAATGTCGTAGTGCCTTAGTCAAAGTATATTTAGCCCTGGTTTATGTATTACGAAAATACTCTAAACGAAAGCAAAGTAACGAAAATTTTTTTTTGTTTCCCATGTATTTTTGACGAAAGTGATTGTCAATTTCTTTCGTTTAGACTATTTTCGTAATAGATAAACAGGTCCTTACTTTCATAATTAATTATGCTAGTAAATTTTGTAAATAAATAAACAAATTTTGTACATTTTGTACACATATTCTCCTAGCGTCGTCATATGACACCCAAATTCATTTAAATATAAAAATTTTCCAAGTTTAGTTGGCTTTTAACGGTGGGTCTCATACTGTAGGTTTAACTTTAACTTAACTATAAACAAAGTTTGGGGCTAACTTCCAAGATGTTGATAAGCTACAACTATATTTCTTAAAGAAAATATTAAGACTCCCAAATTTCACGCCGTCATATATGTGACGCGCAAAATAGAAAGGGACCTAAGGATAGAAAGGGGCCTAAGGTCAGGAGAGCATGGGATCGGTCTCATTCGATGCTCAGATGTTGTCCACAAAAAAAAATTGATTTTTTTTACCCTTAGGTCCCTTTCTCTATGCGCTGTCACATATCGTTAGCTGAAATGCAAAACCTCGTAACTAACATTTTTACTATTTTACAGGAGAAACAAAAAATATTATATATTGAAAAATAAATGGAATTTTGGTAATCAAATATCGCAGATTTTCTAAATATAGACTGATTAATTCATTTCTGGAATAAAAGTAATAATTTATTAATGTTTCAAAGAGTTAAGTTAGTTACGCGCTTTTGAACTCGTATTTTCTTAAACAAAAACACGTAACTACAATGAAGTTTTTTTAAGTTTCAAAGAAAATTTTGTTTTGCATTCATAAAATGTAGAATAAAAGAAGTTGTGCTCTTGTTATTTAATATATCGCTTTATATATTTATTATTATTTTTTTTTTTTTTAAATAAGAAAATAAAAAATGATTTACAAAAGCTAAAGATAACACAGTACAACAGCCAATCTGGGGGGTGAGAAATTCTAAGTCAGGGTGATGGTACTAGGTCAGTATAGTAAAACCCTCAAAGGGTTTGGCGTTCGTATGTGTCATTTTTTTTATGACCTTTTAAATTTTTTCCTTATCTTGATGTTTTTTCGCTTAGTTGTAACATTTTGGCAAAAACGTAGTTTAACATAACTCGAGAACCACTTGTCCGATTTTGATGAAACAAATCTTTAATCCGTTCATATAACGTTTTTCTTTATAATCAACACCCAGCAAAAACATGGTAATGACAGGTCATTACCATACGGATTACCAAGTAATGATAGGTCATTACCTTTTGCCTTACTTTAAAATACAAAATAATGACTTACCGATAATAAGTTATAGAAGTACTTATATATTCGTGCAAAGTAATCACTTACTGGTAATTGATTAAATAAGTACTGATTAAGCCTTTTGTATTAACATTTTATTTATAAATTTGTTTTGAACTAAATTTTCCAAGGTAAAAAGTTTTATTTTGCCAATATGACCAACTATTTTACAATGTAGGGTAACCACTTATTTCCTAACTTCTGAGTAACCACTTATTCTATCTTTGTGAGTAACTACTTATTCTTTCACTATGGGTAACTAGTTATTCCCACTTTTTTTGTAAGCGAGAGGGTAATGACCACCCATGAATTTTTGGACATCGCGAACAAAAGTAATGTTGCGAGTAAATAGCCTGGTAATTAGTGAAACCCTTTGTGTGCTACTTACTCGCTTAATTACTCGGTAATGTCTGTTTTTGCTGGGCAGTTTTGCCGGTAAAAACAAATTTGTGGAGAAAAAAAAATATTTTTTTGCCTAAAAATTAAAATTTTTTTTTTTAAATTCATAAAAAATCCAAAACGGAAAAAAGGATCAAGTGTTATTAATTTCATGTAAAGTCACATAACCTATAAACAAAATTTAACGCGTTCTGCTTTTATTTACAATTAAGTGAAGGTATCCCATTTTGACAAGAATATTGATATTTGTTTTTATTCAAAAAAGTGTCATTTATCGCCTTTTTCATAAATTTTCCCCAATAACTCCAGACTTCTGGCCATAAACTACTAAAAAAATTAAGTAAACATTTTTATAATTTTTTATTTTTATTTTATTTATTTATTTTTATTTATTTTAATAAATATTGCCTAGACTTTTTCGATGGTGGTTGTTCGGGACTAGTGGCATCGCATTCATCGCTATCATCAGTTTCTGAACCACACATAATGTCAATGTGTGACTCCACCGTTGGCCCTTCTGCATCTCCTGAAAATTCTTTATCATCAAGATCATCCTTGTCTTGCCACACTAACTTACTCCACCAGCAAATTTCCGCAATTATTGCACTCGGCGACTTTTTGCCTCTATATCTGTAAGTTTTTGTTTTATTAAAATGAGTTTGAAAAAATAAAAAATCAGTATTACCTCATTTCAAATGGCATAGCAACTTGATGATAGCGTTCACCTTGTTCATCAGATTCGGTAGCCAATTGTTTGCTGAAGTAGTCCAGATGATGATGTAAATAATGGATTTTCAAGGACATGCGGACACCAATTTCCAAGAATGCTCTTAACATCCTTGCGACAGAAACATCGTAGTTGTTAGAACGATGCTTTCCCAACAAGCCTTCTATTACTTCTTTGATTGCCTGCCATGCATTCAATTCAGCGTCAATCAAAATATTGTTGAATGTGTCACTTTTAATCAGCTTTCGTATATCTGGACCATTTAGTACGCCTGATTGGAAAAAATTAATTTGTTAAGATGGAAAATCATGGGAAATGAATGTGATATTATAACTTACCTTCTTTAATTTTACTTTCGCTGAGTCTCGGGTAAATTAGTTTCAAACACAAGAAAACTTCATCTCTTTTGGCGACAGTTTTGATAAAATTCTTAACAATTCCAAGTTTAATATGCAGTGGAGGCAGCAATATCTTCTCCTTCGGCACTAGAGGCTCACGAATAATATTGGCCGTTTGTAACCTGCTGTGCTCTCTGAGTTTCCATCCGTGGCATGCATATTGGTCACCGGAAAATCGTGTGTCCCAATCGCACAAAAAGCACATATATTTTATATAGCCGCTTTGAAGACCGCAAAGCATTGCTACAACTTTTAAATCGCAGCATATGCGCCACATATGTTTGGCGTAGTTAACCATTTTTAAAATATTTTCCAGTGCATCATATGTTGCTTTCGTTTCTGTACTGTAGGCGATTGGAACTGAAGGTTTTTTATTGGTCTTATGCAGTAAAACCGCCTTCAAGCTGAGTTTTGAACTGTCAATAAATAATCTCCAGTCATCTGCTTCATATTTTATTTCCATTGCGTCCATCAATTTTCCTACATCCGGGCAATATGCAGAAGTTTTTTCATCATTCACAAGGAATAAACTTTGGAGTGTTGCCTGACGACTTCGATAAGCTGTGACTTTCACACCGGGTGCCAACAAATTGTTTGATTTCAAAATGGAAGCCAGCTCTTCCGATTTATGCTGTGTTAATTCCAACTTGGCAACAATTGAATCAAGCTTATTTTGATTTATTAAAATTGGTTCATTGGATACTGATGGCTCATATGGGGAATCATCACGTGCATGATATGTCGGAGCAGTCGTAGAAGAGAAAATATCTGGGCTAGAAGCTTTTGGCACAGGAATGTGGTCCGAATGAGGCAATGGTGTTGCGGCACTTGCAACACCAACGTAATTATACGATTTTCTTATCCTTTTTGCGGCTCCTTTATTCGCACATGCATAGCAATTCAATGGATTGTGACCTTCGCCAGGATTAGTCCAAGTCATTGGGATACCGAATGGCATACTTTCACGTTTTCTATTTTTCCAATCCATTAGACGGTTGTAGCAGCTTTTACACACTATATTTGGTACCCAATTTTCGTTCACTATAACATTTTGGTTGAAGTACATCTCGTATGTTTGAACAAAATCAGTACTGAAATTTCCCCTTTTTTATGTGTTGAGACATATTGACCGCAGCAGTAGCAAAAGCTATTTATATCTGGCTTGCACAGTTCCATATTCTGTTCTCTTTTGTTCACTTTTAAAAAACTGGAGAAAAATCACTTTTACTGTTCGCGTTCGTCGGCACTTGTTGAATGACAAAAATCACAGAACCAGTGTGAGAAAGAGAAGAAGTATAATGACAATGCATGTTTTATGTGAACATTACAGAACCAGTGTTGTCACATCAATATTTCTCTTTTAGTACAGTAGAAAAATATGAGAGAGTTCGGCTTGTGAGTGTCAATGTTTTCTCCAAATAATGTTGTGCATATCTGGAGCAAATTTTTGAAATTCATACATTTACCTAATTGTGAATAAATGAGAAACGCGTGCATCGATTTTCATGATCTATGCCTTTTTTTGCTCATGAGTTATGTGACTTTACGCGAAAGTAAAGAGTTTTGGCACTTTTTTCCATTTTGGATTTTTTATGAATTTTTAAAAAAAAATGTTTAAATTTTTAGGCAAAAAATACTTTTTTCCCTTCATACATTCATTTTTAACTTCGAAAGTGTTGCACATATAGGAAAACGGTATAGAAACAGATTAGAGAAATTGTAATTCTAAATTTTTCTAAATTTGTTTCATCAAAATCGGACAAGTGGTTCTCGAGTTATGTTAAACTACGTTTTTGCCAAAATGTTACAACTAAGCGAAAAAACATCAAGATAATGAAAAAATTTAAAAGGTCATAAAACTGACACATACGAACGCCAAACCCTTTGAGGGTTTTACTATACTGACCTAGTACCATTACCCTGACTTGGAATTTCTCACCCCCCAGACAATAATCCCAAAAATGTTCCATAGTGTAATTAACAACAATAACTACAATACAAATAAAAGAAAAAATTAAAACTTTACTTCTCAAATGGAATTTCATTGTAATAATAATGACAATCGGGTGGAAGAAATGGTTTAAGGTCCTGAAGATGTTGCCATTTTTTGCTTGAAATTTTTATTCTTTGTAAATGCAACTTCAAAGTTTCAAACGCTTTTAAATTGTTTCCAATTCTTTGTGGAAATTCCTTAAACTCATCTGTTGCACTTAATTTAAAATAAATTACTCCAGGGGATCATACGCTAATACACGAATCATATTGACTGTGGGATCTCCAAAAAAAAAATTTATTATAATTAACAAAGTAAAAATTTCAAACTATAATCACTATAATTATGAGAAAATAGGACTACGAGGGAGGGGAGCGTAGTAGCACTATCCGCTAGTGAAATATAAAAATTCAAATCCTACTATGAATAAATAAAATTCAATAGAAATAAATATGTGTTAGTTACTATTTTCAAGCAACAAGTATGTAGTTACGTGCTTTCGATTTTCGCTAATAATATGTCTAATTTTTATTATATGACAGTGAAAATTGGAGAAGACGTGGACCTCGTTGATATGTATCATAATCCATCAAAAAACCGATTTTGTATTTTTTGTTAGTTACGTGGTTTTGCATTTCAGCTAACGATATACTGTTGGCCGAAAATGGTATAGAAAATGGACATCTATATACGTTAGACCTTCATATGAGATATATGTGCAAAACAATGTTTCAATACAAAGAAGACCTTTTGCCGCACAAACTCACTAAAATATTGCTACAAAAACGTTTACTCTGGCTTGATGTACTAAATAAACTTGGAGCCGAGTTTGGAATCAGTTGGATTGAATCTAACATCAATATAAAACAATGGAATTGTAATCGCATAATCTCCTTAACTCTCTCAAGTCAAAATAATATGAAAATACCTTGTTACAAATAGCTTATACAAGCAGAATTTATAAAAAAGTTGATATACCGTTTGGAAGTAGATATATATCAGATGAATGTAGTCAAGACAATATAACATGGATATTTATATTAAAATTAAATGGAAACCGATTTCAAGTAAATGCATTAAATATTTGTACACTATGTACTCTGCAGAAATTGAAAACAGAACACTTTCTAGGTCGTTGTAGAACTTTAAGTGAGTTCAGAATTATTTATTTAAAAAAGATTGTTCTTAATGAAGACGAAATTTTACAGATACTAAATGGAATAACTGTTAGTTGGAATTCTTTAGCAAATTATATAAAAACTTGTGTAAAATACAGAAATTTTTTAATAATGGAATTTAATAACTAAACACTTATCTTGAACTGTTAGTATTAAACATTGGTTAAACGGCTGACGATAATATTCAGAGTCGTATATTTATATACATATATATTTTTTATTCTGTAATTATTTATATTGCTGAAAATAAAAATAAAATTACTACTACTATAAACAAAAGAAAATGTCAAAAAAATGTGCACAAAACAACAAATTTTTGGTTTAACTAGGTTTGTTCCACGTAATTCTGGGTAAAGTCTGGTAAAATGAGAGTAAACAAATAATTATCTCAAAAATGGTAAAATTGCTCACAATACCTGGAACGCACAAAACCACATTTCAAGCCCCAAAATTAACGTCAAAGTTATTCATATAAACAAAAGCTATTTTTAAGAATAAAATATCGAAGGGAATAAGGAAAAAATGTTATAAAGTGGTATTTGTTAACGATATTAATTATTGTTTACAAGTTTTGTTAATATTTTAATTATTTTTACAAATTTAAAACAGCTGATTTATAAACAACTAGTGATTTGACAGTTTTACCATTTTACCCGCAAAAAAAGTACGGGTAACTTCTGGTAAAAAGAGAAACAAATTATTCTCTCATCAACGCTCTCATTTACCCAATTTTTAACAATAGAAACGCTTTTTGGTAAGATTGGGTTCCCGCGGGTACCCGCGGTAACGTACGTGGAACAGAGCTACTATTAACTAGTTTAAACCTGCAGTATGAGACCCACCATAAAAAACTAAACAAGAAATATATCGATACCCTAGATTCAATACTTCATATCTGCAAAGATACAATTGTTTAGGAGAGCAATAAAACTGATTCACTTGCTTATAAGATTTTATTGAATCAATCTGTCTTCTAGAATATTATTTAAAAATGGCAACTTATTCCTATGTATACATATTTTGAAATTATTTGCGTTATTTACGTCGCTAATGTAGATATAAGGTCCGTTCCTTTACGTTACCGCGGGAACCCGCGGGATCCCAAACTTACCCAAAAAGCGTTCCCGTACTCGAAAATTGGGAAAATGGGAGCATTCAAGAGAGTGCATTTGCGTTTCTCTTTTTACCAAAGTTACCCAAACTTTTTCTTCGGGTAACTTTGGTAAATTGTAAGACTAACAGCTGATGCAATGATAACTAAAAACAAAAATTGAAAAATTAAATTAAACAAACCAATACGCAAAGAAATGTGTTATTTATAATAATTAATTCAACAAAATCAATAAGAACTTTTAAATGCAAATAAATATGTTTGTTTATTAATTTTTCAAACTAAAATTATACGCATTTTCACATTTTTCTTTGAAATGCATTTTTGGGCTCGAAAAATGGTTTTGTGCGTTCCTTTACTTTTGGTTAATTTTGTCATTTTGTGAGAGGATTTTTTGCTTACTCTCATTTTACCGAACTTTACCCAAAAAGTAAAGGAATGCACTTATAGAGTTCTGAAATAAAATTTTAATTTTATGATAATACTAGCAGATATGTAGTTTTGATAAATATAAAAAATATGCATTATTGATAAATATAAAATATATACATAGCCCTGTAAATCTCTCTATACTTTTTGTGGAACAAAATATAATGTGCCTTCACACAGGAACGAACACAGACTTGTTAATCAGGGATGGAAAAGGCTCGCCCGTTCGGTTTTTTGAAATTAATAATCCAAGGACTATTATACCCAAATCTTATTCCAAAAACTAATGGTTAGTTTGCAAAAATAATTGCGAAAAAATTTTCCAAAAACGAAAAAGTTTGCATCATTATATTCGTTTGTAGAATGTTAATCGCTGATTAAGTTTCTTACCCCCCGTTTCCACATGCAAGTGCAAGTTCGAAAAACTCAATACACTCACACTTTTTCACTAATACAATCACCCTAAGGGTGCGTACAGAGTGGCCGCTTGTTGCCGAGCCGAGCCGACTGACGCTTATTGCGAGAACTTGTTCATGCGAGAAACAAGTTTGGGTGTGCATAGTGGATGCGAGAATCAGCGCTGATATTTTATCTATTATTTGTGTTTTATGTATGTTTGTATGCATTTGGGTTTGTTGTTCAAACTGACATTGAGTTTTAAAATTTTACTTATTAACGCATTTCTTCAATTATTCTTGAAATTTTTATTACATTTTATTTTTTTAAATTTTGTTTATAAGTTTTTTTTTAATTTTTTTATAATTGTTATAATTTTATTTAATTTTTATTATTTATTTGAATTTTTATTTTTTCGTTTAATTTTTATTTTATTAACATATAACATAAACAATGTTTTCGGCGCTGAAATACGCTTTGGAACTGTTTTCTCGCATTCAATCAGCTTTGCGCTCTGACCAGCTCGGCGCCCACTATGACCTGTTCGCGCTTATTTGTACTAATTTGTATAGTACCAGTTTTTTTCTCGCATTGGTTCTCGCAATAAGCATCAGTCGGCTCGGCTCGGCAACAAGCGGCCACTCTGTCGCACCCTTATACGACTTGCGACTAGGGTTTTTCTTTTCCCGGACTTTTTCATTTCCCGGGACAGCGGGATTTTTTTTCTGAATTTCCCGGGATCCCGGGAATTCCCGCTCGTTACAAAATAAATAAATCCGACATATGTTGTACTTGAAAAACTCGATTTCTATTAAAACACCGTCCGACAAAGTTCATCTTTTGGTTGTACCCCTGATAAAATATAAATATGTCAGTATCAAAAAATTTTCAATTACATTGAGGCTGAAAACGCAAAAATGAAAAATCTCTGAAATTACTCTTTATTCAAAAAACAGAGTTACAGATTTTAAAGAACTATCATTTGTTCCTAAATGAGGGCACCTATTTTTTTCAATAAGTGTGAGCTTTTTTAACATCAGAACTATTATCCACCAAAGGTTTCAGGCGATTTCCACTTATGCTGAAAAAGCTATACACAAATGAGTTGAAAAACTATCGAAAGTTACAAGCAAAATTAGGGTAGTTTCTAATTGAGTAGAGCACATTAACAGCATAAATATTAAAATTTGAGATGTCCGCCTGATTAAATTCGTTGCCTCGAAAGTGCTGATACCATCAAAAATATTATATATTGTTACTAAAATTGTTTAAATCCCGAGTTACATGGAATCGCCCGGTTCCGTAGATTTGCCCATATATTTTTTAACAAGAATTATTATATAATCGGCGCTGTTCTCAGTTCCGAATCCACATAAAGAAATTCTAAAGTGGAACATTCCGAACATTTTTGCTGTTTTGTGATTCACATCCACAAAAATTTTTGTGAAATATTCCGTGTATAAAAAGCTGGGTGGAAGTGAAAACGAATGCACTTTTTTTCTATGAAATATTTATTAAATTATTAAAAAAAACATTTGTGAACAAAATTTTGAAATGTTTTCTTTGTATTTTCAATGCAACTGATTCTGTATTTATTTGTAAAAAAAGTGAAAAAGAACACAATGAAATATCTTAATGGTAATTTTAAATATCAATCTTATAAGTTTTTGAAAAAAAAAAAATTGTTAAGAACAAATTTTTTCCCATCTTTGTTAGAATATTGAATACTTGGCAACATATGCCTTCGACGACATTTTAAAAATGAACTTGCAGCAAGTAGTAGTAAAATTTTCATGTCTTTTCGGTAATTTTCGAAATTTTCGCTGATAATACGTATTCTTAACTTGTAACCATTTACTTGCATGTGGAAACGGGGGGTTAATTCATTTTCTGCGGTACAAATCCTTTTTTCCCACTCCGCCATTATTTTGAATTTTTTCATTGCGGTGTATTTTAATCTATAATCCATAGATTTGTCGAACCCGGTTTCCGAATTATTCGATAAACCGGTTTTTTACTATATTTCCGAGTTTTTAAACCGATTTTTGAAAAAGGACGGTTTTTGAATTATTCGACAAACCGGTTTTTTCGTGCCGAATAATTCGACATTTTCGAATATTTCTAAAGTGAAAATTTCAAATAAATTTCCTTCATTTGTTTATATGCATAATCACTTTTAAAATTTATAAGTGACTTATAAAACAAATTTTTCATACAAAATTGATTTTATAAGAATTTTCCTTTTGTTCCTAATGGAACCGTAGGACATGATATATACAGTGGTGGTAAATTTAATAGGAACGATTCAAGTTTTGTCTAATTTTATTCTCGTTGCCTTTATTTTTTTGGAATAAAAATAGTGGCTAAATTCGCCCCGAAAGGCGAATATGTAGTCTAAAATATTGTGCAGAATTTTGACGTAATGTCTGTTTTTTATTTTTCACTTGTTTTAAGTGGGCGTGGCTTTCAATGAAAAATTAGCGATACAGTAGACGCTCGCAAATTAGAGCTTTCAGTAATTCGAACGTCCAGAAATTAGAATCAATGTTTGCAATACATTAAACGCTCTGAAATTCGAATTTAAAATTCTAATTTCTGAGCGTTTTTTTTTTTTGGTTATTTGAATACATAGGAAATCCCCAATTTATTTTTATTCTGTTTGAATAAAGTAAAACTAAAAAGGGGAATCACCAAATTATATATGTTTTTCCCTATTTGTTTTTTTTTTGTCGCATTTATGTACATTTTTGGCTAGTTTATTTGTGAAATTTGATACGCGTGTACATATTATTTGGCAGTCTCTATTAAATAGTGAAAATGTATCATTTCAAATGTTAAATAAACGTAAAAAAACACTTTATCATTGGAAACGAAACGAAAAAAAACGTCCAGAAATTAGAATAATTCAGAAATTAGAATTGCCTCAAAAACAAAGCGGTTCTAATTTGCGAGCGTCTACTGTATCGACCTTTTATCAAATAACATAGTAAAATTTAGCGAGTACTGATCGGATCTATACAAACTGTATATTTTTGGAAATTCTACAAAATTTCCTTAACTCTTGCATTATTTTTATCTAGAAATGGTCGCCAGACTTGAAATGACAGTGTCTTAATCATAAAAAAATTTTTATTTGTTTTTAGCGATTTTAAAATAAAGTTAACAACACTGAAATTTAAATACGATATGCTTTATACTTAACCCGGTGTCTTCAAATGCAATAAATTATATGATATGAAATGTCAAAACCAATGCAGAGAACCGTCAAAATGATATCAAATGCAAAGTGGTGGAGAACACTTGACCATTTCATGGCTAAGAAATACCATAGATTTTTCTTCGAAAAACACAAAATTTTATCAAACATTAATTTTTATCTATAAATAATAAAAAATTAAACACTTTTCCATTCTTTTTTACCAAATTTTCTTTTGTTTTTTTATTACAAAATTAAAATTAAAACGAAAAGTGACATTTCATGGCAGGCATCATTGCAAGAGCCGCTTGCATGTCAGCGATATCATGATATTGCAATAAAATTGAAATTGAGTGTCTTCACTTGAGATGAGATCAATTTGACAATTGCTTGCTATCATTTTATTGCATGTCAAGACACTAGGTAACGTAGGAAAAACTTGACTTGTTTGTCATATTGTGGTAAATATAGCATAAAACTATTCACTTTAAAATTTCAGTGTTGTTAAACTGTCATTTTAAGTCTGGCGACCATTTATAGATAAAAAATAAAGCAAGACTTAAGGAAATTTTGTAGGATTTGAAAAAATATGCAGTTTGTACAGATCCGATCAGTACTCGCTAAATTTTACTATGTAATTTGATAAAAGGTCGATATCGTTAATTTTTCATTGAAAGCCACGCCCACTTTAAACAAGTAAAAAAATAAAAAAACAGACGTTCCGTTAAAATTCTTTACAATATTACCTGCTCGCCTTTTGGGCCGAATTTAGCCTATATTTTGATCTTTTAAAATAAAGGCAACGAGAATAAAATTAAAAAAACTTGAAACGTTCCTATTTAATTTGCCACCACTGTATATATATAAGGTTTTCAAATTATTATGCATAAGCACTCTAGTGTTTGTTCCCTACACTCTAATAAATTTTCATGTAAGATTACTCTATTTATAGTAGGTATCTTTTCTCCTACTATAATTACGGTAAGAATACATTTTGTATATAAAATGAAATATTTACATACATTGTGTGTAAATTGAATAGACATATTGTGTGTAAAAATATGTTTAAATGCCTAAGAAATGTTTAGCAACATCCTATTTTACTATTGGCGTGTAAGTTCTCAGTGAAAAAACGGTAATGACATATCATTTTTTTTTTTGGACTACCAGTAATGACACCCACTTACGTTCTGCGTTATTTTAAAACATATAATAACGAGTTACTGATAAAGACTTATTTTTATCATTATTTGAAATAGAATAATAATTTTCTAGATTTTTTTGAAAATTTTTTGAAATCTATTTTTAGACTCAATATTTTTTAAACACTGGTAAGGATATACATAAGTAACCACATATTTTTTGATTTACTTTTTGTTGTGTGCAGCAGGTCAATTATGTTTTTATCTATTAAATATTACATGTCGATATAGCTCAGATGGTAGATCTATTGACTGGCAATATGTAGACTAAAGACGTGCACTTGTGTATCTTAAAGTATTTCCAAAACAAATATACCATATACATAACTGTTACTATTGGTATAAATAAGAGAACAAGTGTAACTGATATTGTTATGTTTTGTTTCAACGCACTCACTTTATTCATAAACACAATACCAGTTATTTCTTGTTTTGCACTGAGTGAAGCATTTATTTGTTTCTTGTTCTCAAATACTTATTGTACCACAAATATTTTCAAGTAATTGTTGTGGAAACAAATAATCAAGTGACTAAAGATTAATGTATAAATTCATAAATGTTTTTTAAAATTATAGGAGGTTTACAAAACAAATTTTCCATACAAAATTTGCTTCATAAGCCTCCTATAACTTTACAAAGCATTTATGAATTTAAGCTACATTCACAGTGATGGAGTACTCCACTCTACAGAGTGGATTTTGTTCCTTTCTTTTTCGCACTTACATATTTTCTGTATCATGCCATCTCTATTTTAGTAAACTCCACTCTGCAGAGTGGTGTACTCCATCACTGTGAATGTAGCTTTACACATAAATTTGTTGTGAAATTTGTATTTAAAAATTAATAAAATTCAATTAAAACAAAAAATTGTATTTAATTTAAATAAAATTAGTGAAAAAGAGGTCGAAGGAAGACATGGGCACAGGGTATACCAGTGAAGACACGCACTAGCGCTGCGGCGGACGTTTTTGGAACTACCGAAATTTGCAACTCTGCAACTAACTAGCAGAGCTGCACCAAAAACGTAAGTGCGAGAGAAACAAATATATTACAACTAGTTCTGTCTCTCTTTGCCAAAAGTTTTCCAATTCGTCGCATTATTATTGGTTCGGCCCACTGGCTATTTTTGAAAATATCGAGTTAGAAAATTTATTAAATACCTACATAGTTTTCTTTATTGTTAATAAAGGGCATTAATGTGCACAAATTTTATAAAAAAAAAGTTTAAATTAATATTGTTTTATTCATTACAATGTGTAACTACAAATATATAATTATTTTGTGAGTTTGGCTGAGTTCCAAAACGTCATTTGCAATGCAACTGAACAAAGTCATGCATTCGTAAACGCAATTGATGCGCATATAAAAAGCAAACTGTGCATCACAAATGTTGTTGATGCTTTGTTGACATGTTTTTATTACAAAGTAAGCAACACACTTGTTTGCTTTGTATCGAAACAGTAGTAAAACCGCAAACACTGCAATGTGTTTTGACGTTTAGGAACTCACCCTTTGTAACACACCAGGGAAGTTAAACTGTTTGCCCAATACAACCATGGTGTGTATCTTCATACTTTCTAGGCTATCTTTTACTTTTTTTTGTGAACACATGTTTGAAAACATGCTGTATAGTTGTTACTTTTACTCATGGGTTTCGTATATATACTTTTTTTTAAATCTCCTTCGCACTTCGGTTAAAAATTACAACAACAACCACACCATACGGTTTCTGTTTACTCGTTTGACAGCTGTCACTTTTGACTTCACTGATATACCCTGTGCACGTGGGGTTGATTTGGTCGAAATTTTCACAATATATTTATTGGCAGCGTACAACAAGTATCTATTGTACAATCTTCATTATCTGTTTTATTTGTTTGAGCATACTATAGTAAAACAAATATATTACGCTCATTCTCTCTTTATTCATTTACACACAATCTACTAGAAAGAATAACAATATCAACTATACCAGTAGTGGGATTCTCTAACTTTTTAACGACAAAATTCGGTTGTTAAGTTGTCAGTTTACTATGAAAACTTGTCAAGTTAACAACCGAATTTTATCGTTAAAAAGTTACAGAATAGCCCTTCTGAAACACTATACTACTTATCAATACGTATTCAAATCAGTAGACATACCGAAACTTGTTCAAGCAGTTCTATCTGTGCACGTGTTTAATGCAGACCCAGGTTCAATTCCCGCACCAGCACCATTTTATTAAAAAAAAATACAATAAAAAATATTTTTTATATATAATTTATGTTTTTGAAAATCTATTTTTAGACTCATTATTTTTGTCAGTACTGGTAAGCACATAAGTAACGATATATTTTTTGATTTTTCGTATTCCGGTGTGTAACCAAAACTCATTTTTATCGCCATATAAAGGTAATAAGAAATGTAATAACAAAAGTAACTAGTTACCATTACCAAGTATGTAGTTACATAACCACATATCTAGTAATGATTTTCTACACTGGGTTGCATTGAATGTGCTTAAAACGCCCCTGCAAAATGAGCATTTAAAACGCTAGAAATATGCTTATTTATTTTAATGGTACTTTTATTGCTATAACATTTAAGTTTTAACTCTACTATTTTCTTGAGCTTAAGGTTTGGTTTTTATTTATAAAAAGTTTTTTCAAACTTTGAAATTGTTTATAATTTTTTCATTTAATTGTTATTTCCTGAAGATGCTACACATTGGAGTAGCGAAATATCGAAAATAAAAAACTTTTTATAAATAAAAACCAAACCTTAAGCTCAAGAAAATAGTAGAGTTAAAAATTAAAAAAGAACATTTAAGTTAAAAAAAAATATTTACATAATTTCACAAAATATTACGATACCGTAAAAACGGGAAGCAGTGAATACTTAAAGTACTAACATATTCTGTTCTCTTACATTTCTTTTTAAATCACCAAGTTTTCAAAGCCCTAAATGCAGGGGTATGGCATCACCAAAAACAAAAGTTATAACGACATCGTTATCACTAGATGGAACTTTGTTCACAAAATTGACAATTTTCTTTTTTTATTTAAATTGAAATAATAAAAAAACAAAAAAGAAAAACAAAAAAAAAAGGAATTCTCAAATTTAATTATTTGAACATATTTTGCGCTTGATTTTTTCTTATTTTGCGCAGTTTTCAGCAATTTTTGAGTTTTTAAATATAGGCTCAGCTGATACTAAAGTGATACTAAATAGTTGCTCAGGTGATACTAAATATCAGCGGCCCTACCGGTGAGTAGTGTAAGTTTTGATTTCCTATCTCTATAATTAATAGTCTCTGCCTAAATGATCTCTTAACAAAGAGCAACCGTGAAAAAATAATTACGATTGCTTTACAGCATTCACATCAGAGAACGGTTTGAGTGCCTTATTTTATGCTTTTGAATGCAATCACTAAAAATGTGCATATTGTTGTCAATACACATCATTTCAATAAAGCAATACAGACACAATTGAAAAAAGTGAGTATGACGAAAGCCATGCATTGCACTGCATGTCTTCTGTTAATCTTACCTAACACTCATAAAAGCAACGAATATAAAATGATTTGTATGAATACAAACCGATTGTTACGAATGGTCTCAATGTTGGTTGTATAAAAATTTAAATTTTTTTTTCTATCAAATATTTTAGTATATTTTTCGGGTTTATTTTTTTCACTTAAACATTAACAAAATGAGAAAATATATACATATTTCATATTTAAATAAAAAAAAATGGAAATTTCCTCACACTGCATTTTTCAAAATACTGCAACAGGTCAACGAATACTAAATGAATGTTGTGATTGATTTTATTTTTTAATGCGTCATCTCTTCATTTCGTTGCTTGACATGTAGTGGCATTATAAAAATAATGCGTAAAAACCACTCATCAAAAACAATGAATTTATATAATAGCAATAGCTTTAGCTATTGTTGTTGCATGAATACATGCCAAAAGAAATGAATGGTATGACTGCACAATAAAAACGAATGTACTCAAACCGTTCTCTGATTCACATGAACCAATTTTTATTTGGGAAGCCTCACTTGGGTGTTTTAAACAATATCGTATCTGCTTTATAAAATATGCTGATTTTAAAATTATAATCCGAAACGAAAAAGGACCTAGAAAGATTAAATATTACGTAAGAATCATATTACGCTAATTTAAAAAAATATCTCCGTAGTTACCTGCACTTTTTTACATTGTCCAGCTTGATTTGTAACCAATGTACAGTATCAGCTCCCGAACAGCCATCTAGATTTAGCGTATTTATTTTGCAATTTTTAATATTTTCGAACAAAAAATGTCTGTTTGTTACTTTTTTATTTTTAGTAAATATTTTTTGACAATCGTTTAATTACAAACTTAAAGGAGTATGATTTATATAAAACTCTGTACAATTAAAATTTACTACACTCTAATTAAATTCTGTTGAAATCTACCCAACTTATAGTAGGAAACTGAACTTCTACTATAAATTAGGTAAATTTACCCTATGTGTGTAATTGAAAAACAAATACGCACATCATGTTTAAGTTGATGCACAAATAATGTGCAATTTTACATTGAAAGTGTGTAAGCTTGTGCGTAAAAAAGCATGTTTTACGTGTAAATGTACGGATAAAATGCGTAAAAATCTACAAAAATACTTAAAATTCACAAAAAGTCCTTAAAAATCCTCCAAAAATGTGAATATAAACTACAGCGTTATTTACTACTATAAAATGGGTAAAATTTTGTTTAATTATAGGAAAATTCGGTAAATATAAACAAAAAATGCGTAAACTTTCTTCATACACACTTCCATACACAATAATACATACACAAGGTATTTTTAAACATTATGTGTTTATAAATAAACACATTGTGCCTAAAATTACTATTGTTTTGTTAAATAAAATTTTTACGCACAAAGTTGGTAAATATACTATCCTATAATAGTAATAAATACTCTGACATTTCAAATTGGAAAAAATTGAAAAAAATTATAAATAATAAAAAGAAAAAGTGAAAACGGATTATTTTTTGTGAACTACAACATTTCCACAAACACATTAGAGTCTGGAAATAGCAACATAAGCATTAAATTGTTTTTGGTAATTATTGTTAACGCATGTGGTAGTCTCAACTTCATTTCAAAATTGAAAACGTCGTAAGAGAGACACGGCCTACGCAGGAACAACTGGGTGGAATGACTCCTGCTAAACAAAATGCCTTCTTTGCAAGGGAGGTAGTCAACCAACAACCGTCAACAATAACGGGAGATAACGCCGTAAGAGAGATACGGCCTAGGTAAAACAATGGGTGCAATAACTCCTGCTCAACAAAGTCAGTATTCATTGAGTATTGTCTAACTTGCAAAAAAGCATTTTGTTAAGCAGGAGTCATTGCACTCAGTTGATCCTGCGTAGGCCATATCTCTCTTAAGGCGTTTTCTCCCATTATTGTTGACGGTTACTGCCTCCCTTTCAAAGAAGGCATTTTGTTGAGCAGGAGTCATCGCACCCATTCAATAGTTATAACGAATTTTTATATGAATTTTATACAAATGCCTTAGGATCCCAAAACGACTAATTTGGACATAAACGATTATGAGAGAATGACTCGGATATTATTATTAATAAAATACGTACTAAAAATTAATTTGTTATTTTATTTAAAAAAATTTTGGGTGGTACTTTAAGTTAGCACAACTGTTGTAAATGTACGCATTATATTTGATTACATTTGCACGTGAAACGTGCTTTTTTACACACAAATTTAGTAAATTAACACACTAATTTCAAAATTTCATTTAATTTTTACGAACTTTCAATGTAAAATTACAAATTATTTGTGCACCAACTTAAACACAATGTGCGTATTTTTTTTCAATTACGCACATAGAGAAGATTTACCCAATTTATAGTAGGAGTTCAGTTTCCTACTATAAGTTCGGTAAATTTCAACAGAATTTAATTAGAGTGTAAATAACCCAAAAATATTTTTTTTAAATAAAATTATAAATTAATTTTAAGTACGTATTTTATTAATACGTATAATTAGTTATATACAAAGGTAAATAAATTAAATAAAAATAAAGTATATAAAAATATGTATCTTTTTTTATCACCTGGAAAATATTTCTATTTAGTGATGGTATGGCGATATTAAGTCTTGTTTATTTCTTCCGGCAATAAATGACATAAAATTGTAGCGGATAGTTTGGAGATAATAAATGTCGCAGATTTATCTTCCCGGCTAAATTATGGAGAAATAAAATGTCACGGAATTATATTCCAGAGGAATTGCTTTCGTATTTCCTGGAAGGGTCGCTTTCGGGTAACAGTTGTTACCGACTGAAGAAACTTCCGCAATTATTGCCGGCAATACATGTTTTCTTTCAGGCGATATGATCAGGGAATCTTCTTGGTATTGCCATTCTTGCTTGGTTATGTTGATATTTTCAGATGAAAATATGTTTGTATAAATGTTTCACAAAAACTAATAGTACTTTTTAGTACTTTTCTTAAATAAATACCTTTTCACGTTACCTCTAAATTTAGATTTTGCAATGAAATTCTCCCAACAATTAAAACAAATATTGAAATTTTTATTTCTTTTAAAATTCTTGAAATTATAGATTGTTTTGTTAATGTATTTTTTTTTTTTTTGACATTTCGATTTTAATTTTTATTAGTTGTTTTTAAATCAACTAAGAAAACGTTTGGTGCTTACAACCGAAACCTTAGTTGATAACGATTATTATAGTTGTTTTGCATTTATTTCAAACCAACTATAGAATTTGTCAACTATTATACTATGGAATTTTATCGGTGTACTATAAGATAGTATATTTACCAACTTTGTGCGTAAAAATTATATTTAACAAAAGAATAGTAATTTTAGGCACAATGTGTTTATTTGTAAACACATAATGTCTAAAAATACTTTGTGTGTGTATTATTGTGTATGAAAGTGTGTATAAAAAAAATTTATGCATTTTTTGTTTATATTTACCGAATTTTCGTAAAATTAAACAAAATTTTACCCATTTTATAGTAGTGAAATTACAAACATTTTTTAGAGTGTAGGGTTTATTCATTTCGTCATTCCTTTGATGTACATTAGTGGACTATTGACAAAAGAACTAATTTTTTCCAAACAAAAATGTTAAAATTCGTTCAAGAGACTGTTTTTTGCAGAATTTTTATTGACAATAAGTTCAGTAGGAAAGATCTAAAAGTGTTGTCCTAAAATGCATATAATTTCCATTTCTTCAATAAATAAAAGTTCTGTCTTATTTTTTTAGCTTCTCTTCCCCTGTGATAAAATATTTTACGATTTGGAACCCTAAAATTGTAATAAAAAATTAAAGTCACAAATTCTTCAAATTCCGTCTAAAGCTACAATCTTTATAAGGCCAAATTTATTTTTTGCGACATTTTCAAATGGTTCTGTCCAGAGACTATTAATTATAGAGATAGGAAATCAAAACTAACACTACTCACCGGTAGAGGGTGCTGGAATTTAGTATTACCTGAGCAACTATTTAGTATCAGCTGAGCCTATATTTAAAAACTCGAAAACTGCTGAAAACTGCTCAAAATAAGGAAAAAAACAAGCGCGATGTATATTCAAATAATAAAATTTGAGATATACCTACGTTTGTTTTTTGCTTTGTTGTTTGTTATTATTTAAATTTAAATAAAAAAATAAAATTGTCAATTTTTTAACAAAGTGCTATCTAGTGATAACAATTTTGTTGTAACTTATTTTTTTGGTGACGCCATCCCCTGGGATGGCATCACCAAAAAAATAAGTAATGAAAAAATCGTTATCACTAGATGGCACTTTGTAAAAATTTTGACAATTTTCTTTTTTTATTTAAATTTAAATAATAACAAACAACAAAGCACAAAATACAAACAAATATTTCAAATTTTATTATTTGAATATATTCCGCGTTTGTTTCTTCCTTATATTGAGCAGTTTTCAGCAGTTTTTGAGTTTTTAAATATAGGCTCAGCTGATACTAAACTGATACTAAATAGTTGCTCAGGTAATACTAAATTTCAGGGCCATCCATCGGTGAGTAGTTTAAGTTTTGATTTCCTATCTCTATAATTAATAGTCTCTGGCCATACCCCTGGTTCTGTCTATTAACTATTAAGATATAATAAAATTTAATAATAAAACAAATAGTAAAATTTTACAACAAATATCCAGCAACAACTAAAATCAATTTATTTCATGTAATTTTTAGACCAAAATGAAGTTTAACCCAACCTGAAGGGTCTAAAATATACTAAAATGGATCCAGTTAGGACAACATTTTATCGATCACAAAAATAAAATAATTTTTTAAATCGTTTCCTTTCCATTTGAGTAGTAACTTTTTTTTGTGTAAAACAAGTTGTCAATTTTTCTGCGCTCCCCAAAAAATACACTAAAATGGTTCTAACTCGGAATCTTTGGAATACTGAGGAAATTTCCTTTCGTTTAAGTACCCACACGAAAATACGCCTCCCGGTTTTTTGGACTCAGTGGGCTTATGGGGCCCGCCGCCACTAATTTTTAATTTTGTTTTTATACCCTACACCACAACGTGGTCAGGGTATAATAAGTTTGTGCTGATGTAGGTAACACCAAAAATATTGGCCCTAGACCCACCTTATCGTATACCGATCGACTCATAATCACGTTTTATTTCGATTTAACGATGTCCGTCCGTCTGTCTGTCTGTCTGTCCATGCAGTCTTGTGCGCACTCTACAGGTCGCAAATATTAAGATATTTTGATAAAATTTGGTACACCGACCTATGTCGGCCCAAGGACGAAGCCTATTTATTTTGGTTAAAATCGGTCCATGTTTAGACCCAGTGCCCATATAAGGGTCCCCCCAAAATAGGATTGGTTACACGTTGCAGGTCGCAAATATTAAGATATTGTAATGAAATTTGGTACACCGACCTATGTCAGCCCAGGGAAGCGGCCTATTAATTTTGGTTAAAATCGGTCCATGTTAAGACCTAGTGCCCATAAAAGGGTCCCCCCAAAAGTCCCCGCAAATGCGAAGATATTTCAATGAAATTTGGTTAGCTGAATTTGGTCCCAAGGACAAAGTCTATAGATTCTAGATAGGATCGGTCCATTATTGCACCTATCACCCATATGGGCTATATTTACGATTTTCTCCTCTTTTATCATTTTATAGAAAATTTTGACACAATTCCCATTTTAACCCATTCAAATCTCGGATCCAAACATTAGTTGGATTTTAACCAGACTGGTGTAGGGTATTGTATAGTCGGCATGCCCGACTTTAACTTTTTTACTCGTTTTTTATTGCAGAGGGGGTCATATTTTTTTTACGTATGCACGCTAAACTGCATTTTTGACCATTATTTCTAAGATAGTAGGGGAAGAAGTCTTCTAAAGGATCGAGTGTTTCGCACCTTCCTTATACTATAAGGTGTCTACATCTATTATTTCTGGTAGTAACAAACATAAGCAAAACCTTATACCTGGAGTGTGCTGTTCGGTTTTAATCGAAACCGAAACCGCGGTTTTCCAAGCCTCAAAACCGAAACCGAAAACCGACAAAAATAAGTCGGTTTTTAACAAATACTTTAACCAATTAAAATATTTAATTAAATTGCATTTTATTAAGTGAGTTATTTTGTAAAACGCAACGCCTTGCGTTGCGTTGATTTATGTGTAAATTGTTATTGTTACAAAAACAATTTGTATGGAAAACAACGCAACGCAAAGCGTTGTGTATTACAAAATAACCCCCTAAATTTTAAATTTCGAAAAGTCTCAGCTCCTATTTTACAAAATTTTGTATTTAATTGTAATGAACATTTTCTTCATTAAAAATTGCTTTAAAGAATTTTTTCTTTTTGTTATTACGAATAATATAAACTGAGGCCTATAATTTTGTAAAAAAATTGCATCAAAAAGTCAAGTGGTTTAAGAAATATTGAGTTTCACATATTCTGTTCAGATTTTCACCGCGTATTTTTCAAAAAGCTATATTTCGTATTCCGCGAAATTTATAAAATTTTAACTTTATATTGTTTTAAACCAATTGCTAAGTTTTAAATTTAAACTCTTTAAAATACAAATTTAGTTGCCAAAAAAAGAAAAAAATTTAATTTATAAGGGGTTTCCGCGTTTATTTCTTCTCCCGGAAAGATTTCGAAATGGCATTATTGCCTTTAAATATAAAGTGAGAAATTCAATCGAATTTGAAAAGATATCTTGGACGTATTAAACTATTTAATTTATATGCATATTTAATTATCATATATTTAGTTAGAATATTGTTATATTTAATTATTTTAAAACAATTATATTAATATCACAAGAAAACCGAAAAATAACCGAAACCGCGGTTTTTATAATTTTGAAAAACCGAAACCGCGGCTTCCAAATTATCCGGTTTTTAGCAAACTCTACTTATACCCTCTCCTCGTAGTGCTGTAGGGTTTAATTAACTCTTTCACTACCCTTGTACACTACAGTGTACACATCTTTAAAAGAATATATAAAATTTAATTGTGGAGCAAAAACTTTATATTTTTTGCAAATAAGTTTATTAGGATCCTGGACTTCAAATAAAAATCATTATATGTATAAGGAGTTCAACATGACAATATGGTCGCGATATTCGTTAATAAAGTCTAATTTTTTTAATATATTATAATCTCCGTGAAAAGGGGGTTTTGGTGTTTCTCCTAAACTAATGAAGATAGATAATTTAAATTTGGAATATAGCTTCATTTTATGACGAGAAGAAAACAAACCAAAGGATTTTAGGCTACTTGAATGTTTAAGGGGTAAAACAGGGCTCAGAAGTTTGAAAAAATCGATTTTCGAGCGTCATTTTTTCTAATTTGAGGACTCTTAACAAGAATCTGAAGTCAAAATAACGATAAATCCGCAAACAAAAAGTAGGTAGTGGAAGGGTTAAGAGTGGTCTGTCAATAAATTAATTTGTAAACAATTCAATTAAATTAAAAAAAGCCGGCCGGCGTTTAAATAATACTAAAATAATTTTATTTAAGAATCAATCAAATTTTTTCACTTCACCGCTACTATTCGATATAATCAACATTTTATAATCAACTTTAATAATCATTAAAACTAATTATTGTACAATATCACAATAACTGTTAATGGAACATTTATACATCCATATGATGTTGTTGTAGAGTGCGGACTAGCCTTGTGAACCATACAAAACGACCTTGCACAATTTTAATTAATTACAAACAATTAAAAACAAAAAATATATGAGAATATAGTAAATACAAAAATTCCACCAACAACAAATTAAAAAAAAATCATTAACCCTTATTATCATAGCGTCGTCATATATCGATACAACTTCATGAACCAATATTTTCAAAACGATATTTGATATAGCAGCGCAGTAAAAAAATACAAGAAAGTATAAAAGTTTGCCTATAGCCAAGAATTTCAGATTATCATTACAGGGTTGCCACATACTGAGCACCTATTCCTTTGCCCGATTTCGGGAAAATTTCTTGCTGACATATATTTATTTATGAATTTATTCCTCCATGTTTTTTAAATAAAATATTTTAAATATTATTTCCTTCGTAAAACTCCTCATTTTTAAATCAATATTTCAAATAATCAATAATTCAAGTAAGGATACTTCGTAAAACTACGAAATGGCCATTTTAATACCCATATTACAAAATCTTACCTGTAGCCCAGAATAGTAGTCATAACTTAGTAAATATTTTTTGTACGATAGAGGACTTTTAGAATATTTGGCACCAAGATGATTTTCTGAATTCCCACTTCCCTATTGTTTTTCAAGCTGCTGCTGTGCAATTTTTCCAAATTTGAAAAATTTTTGACTTTTGAACCTCTAAATATCACCCTGGAGACGGTAAATTTTTTACGGAATATTTTTTTAAGTAGCCCTTTACCTATCTGTACATGAAAACAAATTTGCAGTACCACTTACGTGGATCTAACTAGATTTTTACTAAGATTACTCTGTTTTTGTTTTTGTTCCTAAAAATTGCTTATTACTTTTTTTTTGTTAAATCTTGATTATTAACGTAAATTTTAATTAAGAGAACAAATTAAAAATATAAATTTAAAAAAATCTAGATCCAAATAATCTCAGCGACTTTGGTTGAAAATATCTCCGCTAGAGGACGTGATGAGATAATTAAAAAATGTATAAAAATCTTATTTGGTGACAGGTCTTTGGCCATAATAATTTTCGTTGAAAAATCCGCACGATTTCTTAATTTAGGAGAATATGGGTTAATTGATGTTTGTAACTCTTTTAACGAATAAATAAATTGTTGAACTAACTTTGATTGAAATGAAATCAAAAAATCTGTACAGTAATTGTATTGAAGAGGAAACATAAGAATAGTGAAATAATAGTTGTGTTTTCGTACTTTTTGGACAAAACGAAAATTGTACATCATTTTTCTAGTCTTAAAATTACTCTTACTTCAAAGAAAGATATGAAAATATCTATAATTTTAGTTTGAAAAAGTGAAAAAAGTAAAATGCTGATGTTTTTTGTTTATTAAGCATCAGCTGCTCGTTTTACATTTTACCAAATTTACCAGAAAAACAATTCTGATACAAGATTTTCGAGCCCGAGAGCGCTTCTGAGTAAGTTTCGATAAGTTTAAGTTCCGACAGTAATGCACGGGAACACACTTAATGTGATGATTAGACCAGGCTTTATGCAATTCACTTAACTACTGTTAACCGTTCTCTCACTGGCTCTAACAGTTCAAGAAATTAAATTGCAGTTAATGGGTTTAGTTTTTTTTTTATTATATTTTTTTTTTCGTTTATGGGCACAATTTTAAATATTTATTAAAATATTATCATAAAACTTAGCCCGTCGCCCGCTATTAAAACTTCTTGAAATGGTGGACAAAGCCAGCTAACAGAGGTTGAGATGCATGTATACTAGAGCGTACCACCTTACAGGCAAAAAAAAAAGTTAGCCTTACACCCTTCAATATGAAGTATTTTTGCAAGGAGGTTTCAAAAAAATTTTTTTTTTTCTTTTGCTGAACGTAGGGGTGCCATTTTACATTTTTCGTTATATCTTTGGCATTTACAGTCGGATCTTAAAGTATGATACATCGATGTTTTTCTCTCGAGGGCCATTGACCTCAAGTATCCTGTTCTAGTAGTTAGCCACCAGATCTCAGTTGCTACCATCCTAATGTACACCCTAATGTCAGAAAATTAAAGCTCGCAAAAAATCTTTAAACTTTTGCTAATGAAGTTTTTCGATAATACCAGTAGAATTTTTTTTATATATTGGTTGCCGAACGTAGCGGTAGCGTTTTTAAATTTTTTTCATTGGATTTTTCCTTTATAGCAAAACACTGGTCTCCTCGAGGCAAAAAAATCGATATATCACACTTTAAAATCCGATTTTAAATGCCGAAGCTATAACAAAAAATTGAAAAAGGCGACCCCTACGATCTGCCAAAAAAAAAAAAAAAATTGTTTTTTTGAAATTGTCTTGCAAAAATACTTCACGTACGGCGAACTTTTTTTTGAGGTACGGTCTAATGTATACTCTTGAGATGCTATCCTCGTTGATTAGACTAACATGGAAGGTATCCCAATGGGTTATCTCCAATTTAATGAGATTCGAGTCTGTGATAGAGGAGAAAAAATAAGGTAAACCTATTGTTTTTGCGCCCCAATCTCACGTTAAGGGGTTAAAAAGTGGGGTCAAAAATTATCCAATTTTTGGTTTTTTTAATTTATTTCTAAGAATTTCAAATACAAATAGACAGATTGAAAAATAAGTTTTTCTGATTTTTTCTCCTCTAACACATCTTCAAATTTCATTAAAATCGGAGAGAACCCATTCGGAAACCTTCCTTGTAAGTTAAGACAAATTACAAGACATATAAAACAACATTGTTTTTAATTCTGAATATGAAAGGAATGAATTGATCAAATGAAATTCTAAAATCAATTAAGAATCTGCTAGTGTAGTTTTAATTTGCTTAATTTTGTGGGAGTATTGATTTCAATTACTGCCCCAGACAAGTGTACGACATAACAGTCAATTTCGTTTGGTTGGTATATCCCGAATGGATGAATCACACACATATTACTCATATTGGATGGAATGAGTTTAGTATGGCGTTGAGTCTGGACATTTATTACAACAGCTCACTAATTGTGGACAATTAATTTGAATTATGTCTATGAGTTTGATTTTTCCTTTAATTTTTGAATGAAGTTGTCTTAACCCTTTAATGACCATACAATTTCTGCAGAAGCAATTTTGTTCTTTTTTGATGTTCGTGATCATTGAAATTGGCTCACTATACCCTCTATACCCACGGTTCCCAAATGGGGGTCCGTAGCAGAATTCCACGGGGTCTGCGAAGAGATCCGACAAAAAACATAAAACAAGTTATTAAAAAAAAAAAAACTTTTTTTTATAATTTTTAAATTATTTAACAAAATGTTGATTTGAAAAATGTTTTTTCCTTATTCCTGCTTAGAATTGGCCATCATTTAAAATAAGCAGCTGCTTTTATTATTAATTTTGCTCCATAATTTATAAAGTACCTCTCGCTCAACACTTGTTTGGGGGTCCGTGAGCTAGTAGAAATGTCTCAAGGGGTCCGTGAAGCGAAACTTAGTGGGAACCGCTGCTCTATACAAATAAGCTCAAAAATGTTAACTAAATTAACCCTCTAACCGGCCTAAGCTTTTTTTCAATGAAATTTATACCATGTGTTCCTCACGAAAAATAAACAATAAGTTCTTCTACAAAATTTTTTTTCGTTGCCTACTTTAGGCGATATGGGCCAAAATAGTTTAAGGGTGAATCTCGAAATCTAGCAATAAAAAAAAATAAATTTTTTGTGCTGTTACTTAAGAGGATGTAGCGATTTTCGTTTTTCGAAAAACGTGAAATTGGGCGAAAACGCACTAAAACTTCAATATATATTATTCAAACTTATAAACTTTGGTACCTATACAAAATATATTATTTTTGCCAAATTTCAGAAAAATCCGTCCATTCGTTTTGAAGTTAAGGCGATGTCCTTTAAAGGCATCCTTATGGAATCCTGTGCGTCCTTGGACCAAAGTATGGAACTTTTTGAATAGCTTAAGCTCCAATCTTACTTCATGGTCACTATCAATTGTTTTAGTCAATTTAAATATGTTTTTAAGATTTTTGAAAATTTTGGTTGGTTTAAAATATTTAATTTTTGAAATTTTACGAAATTTAATCTTTGACACTTTCTCGTTTCCAAACCGTGCATTGTATACAAAAAAATTCTTCACAAAAAAATTAATAAATTTTGTTTTCTGTTGAAAAAGCATAATTTCTTATTATAAAATACTCCTTTGGCGCATTTCTGGTCAATTTAATATACACCGCCTGGAGGCGGTCTTGCCGGTTAGAGGGTTAAGCAAAAATTTTGCATGATGTAACTAAAATTTTCTGCTAAAATTTCGCTTAAAATCTGAGGTTTTGCACTCTCCGGATCTGAGCCGAGGTTTATAAGGGTTAATTTATTGGTAAGGAGTACCACTTTGCTCTATCTCGCTTAGTTTCCTAGATATAAGATATTTCATGATTATACAATAAAAAATATAAAAATATAGCGACATCTCTATGTGATATTAATAGCGAAGATACAAAAATATAATAATTTTAAAATAATTATGGTTTAATAGCTGTCATATTTTTAAAATTAAGAACAAAAAATTACTAAAAATTAGCATGCAATATGAGTTCAAATACGGATGAAATTAATATTTATGATAAATTGGAACTGCAAAACATATTAAGTAGTTCAACCCTAAATTTAAGACAAATTTTCATAAAAATAAGTTCAATGAAATCAGAACGCGTTTAACAGACTTTTGTATTTAATTTTTTTTGAGTGTACACAGAGGAAATAAATCATAGTTAAATTATTAAATCACATTTGAATTGACATCTTATTTTTTGCAAATATTTTTAAATTAAGTATGAGTCTTATTAAAGTACATATGATTCTAGTAAAACAAACTTTAAAACATTGAAAATTTTAAATCCTTTTGGAAACAAAATGCAACGGTCATTTTCACCCATGGAAAAATCGATATAAACGTTAAAGAAGAGACCGTGTATAGTAAAACTGCGTGCTCAAATTTTCACGATCAGGTCAGGTGTTTTGTTAAAAGGACTTTAGATTTTGGATGGCCTTTTGGCAACCCTTCATTTTACACATTCTACACAGAGAGAATTATATGCATGATATTCAAGAATTTTTGCATAAAACCAATGCAGTTTTACTGGAACTCGTCCATTAAAACCTTTCATTGCATTAGTGGATTTGTTCATAAAATGTTGTGAAAATTTTAATTTTATTTATTAAAAGTTTCATACACTCAACGAAAAAGTTTCATTAAAACTAGATTCATAAAATTATCGTATATGAAGCTTTTTCATCAAATTTAAGAAAGTTTTTATCTACTTTGTGAAGAAACTTCATTAGTTTCAAAAAGTAGATTTTGAATTTTTTGTAACTTACGGCTTTTTTGATTTCATATGACGATATGCTCTAAAATAACAATCCCTAATCGCGAAGAGTTCCAAAAAAATACTTCAAAACCAAAATGTTTTTAACTAAAATTGATAACTGACCAGTGTAGAAAATCATTACCAGATATGCGGTTATGTAACTACATACTTGGTAATGGTAACTAGTTACTTTTGTTATTACATTTCTTATTACCTTTATATGGCGATGTCGCGAAAAATAATGAGTTATGGTTACACAACAGCATACGAAAAATCAAAAAATATATCGTTACCTATGTGCTTACCAGTACTGACAAAAATAATGAGTCTAAAAATAGATTTTCAAAAAAATAAATTATATAAAAAAAAAATATTTTTTATTGTATTTTTTTTTTAATAAATTTGCTGGTGCGGGAATCGAACCTGGGTCTACAGATCTACAATAGCTCTACCATCTGAGCTATATCGACATGTAATCCCAGTGTATAAAATCATTACCAGATATGTGGTTATGTAACTACATACTTGGTAATGGTAACTAGTTACTTTTGTTATTACATTTCTTATTACCTTTATATGGCGATGTCGCGAAAAATAATGACCCAACTAAAAAAGTTTTTATATAATCTTATATGATTTGATATAACTTTAAATGTTTATATGCGTGGCTTTATATAACCATATACATTTATATTAACACTTTGGTTTTATAAATATGTTTGATATAACGTTATATATAATCATATGCGATTTGGTCTCCAGAAATATATTAAGAGATCTGCAAATATAGTTCATACATAATTATATATAATGGCATATAAGCTTTTATAAACCATATTATATCAAAATATATAACAAAATTAATAGAAATTAATTAATTAATTAATTAATTAATAATTATATCTGACATGATATCTAAGTATACAAAATTTTATAAAGTTTAATTGCAATTTTTAAATTTAAAAATAAAAATTAGAAAAACATATGTTGAAATAAATATGGTTTAAGTTCAGTTATTTTTTCCGTGAAAAAAAATTAATTCTGAAAGTTATTTTTTTTATTTTATAAGACTATTATATTATAAGCTATTTCCAAGTTTATTAACAAAAATTTTTCAAAATATTAAGCATTAGTATTTAATATGAATGAAAATAAGTGATCTCAACAATATTTACTAAAATTTTATTTGAAAATCTTCATCAAATTATATGTATTAATATATAATTTGATGAAGTTAGATAGACCCATTTTTCGGATTAAATTGTATCAGGTTAGATAACATGCTTATCTCGCTTGATATAATTATATATTCCAATATTCGGATCAAATTAGATATATGGTGATATATGATTATATAATATCTTTTTTAGTCGGGGAGTTGTCGTTACACACCAGCATACGAAAAATCAAAAAATATATCGTTACCTATGTGCTTACCAGTACTGACAAAAATATTGAGTCTAAAAATAGATTTTCAAAAAAATAAATTATATAAAAAAAAATATTTTTTATTGTATTTTTTTTTTTTTTAATAAAATTTGCTGGTGCGGGAATCGAACATGGGTCTACAGATTGCCAGTCAACAGCTCTACCATCTGAGCTATATCGACATGTAATGTTTAATACATAAAAACATAATTGACCTGCTGCACACAAGTAAGCTTACTCGCCAACATACAAAAAATCAAAAAATATGTGGTTACATATATCCAGTGTTTAAAAAATATTGAGTCTAAAAATAGATTTCAAAAAATTTTCAAAAAAATCTAGAAAATTATTTTCTATTTGAAATAATGACAAAAATGAGTCATTAATAGTAACTCATTATTATATGTTTTAAAATAATGCAGAAGGTAAGTGGGTGTCATTACTGGTAGTCCAAAAAATAATGATATGTCATTACCCTTTCTACACTGGGAAATGAAGACTTTGTGTGTCATTAAAAAATAAGATCTGATTTAAATCCTGGTAAATATGTCAATATTTTTCGTAAAATTTAATAAATATTCCTGTTTTAGTTGCTCCTATGGGAAAACGTTGCCTAAACTCCATTCATTCAAGATTATAATTTTAAGGTATTTGTAGAAAACCATTAGACAAAAGTACAAAATGTACCCAGCAAAAACATGGTAATGACAGGTCATTACCGTAGGTATTACCAAGTAATGATAGGTCATTACCTTTCGCATTACTTTAAAATACAAAATAATGACTTACTGATAATTAGTTATAGAAGTACTTATATTTATATAAAATTCGTTCCACCTCCTTTAACTTTAAAAGCGTTTATGAATTAAAGCACCGTAAGTTGTTTTTAACGTGGAAAAATTTTACTCAAACTTTAAAGGCCTTAAATAGTAATTTGAATTCTGAGAATGGACATTTTTTTATGTAATTAGAAAGCCACAATCACAATAAACACAAAATGTCACTTTTTGACAAGAAAAATAAGTCTTCTATATTGAACTTTCGTGAAAACAAAGTCTACACAATTATCACGTGAAACTCATTGTCGTGAAAAATTATTTTTTTTATATGGAATATAACAGTTTTTCACGTAAAACTTAAATAACTTACGGTACTTAAGGGGTTAGTCTATTTTAATATTTTTGAGAGATGTAATAAATATTTTGACATCTGAAATATTTGACATGTGAACATCGGTTTACCAAAGAGAATTTTGGCCGAAAAAAAATTATGAAAATTTTTTAAAAACTAATGAAACACTTCTTCATTGAGCGAACGAAAAATTTCCTAAAATTGACGAAAAGCTTCACATTTTATAAGAAACTAGATTTAAAATGGAACTTCTTCATTAATTGTATGAAACTTTTAATAATTAAAGTATTGTTCATAAAATTTTATGAAAACTTTCATTATCTTAATAAAAAGTTTAAACGGATGAGTTCCAGTGCGTTATACGAGGAAGGGGTGTACTTAATATTTCCCATGTATGGTACTAATGAAAGGGCAATTTCTTTTGTAGAAACTCTTCTTTAATTAAGTTATTGAAAAATCCTTTTGCCCCATTATAACATTAATTTAAAGCTAAAAGACAATGCCATATAGGACCCCTGAACCCTCCTAACATCTTCTCATCTTAATGTCATGATCTTTGATATCCTTGAGATGTTACAAAGTCAAATTTGTTGTTCCTACCAAAACATTGCAATCACAAAATAATATAGGGGCAATAAAATGAAAAATATCGTCAATACAATAATGCAAACAAAAACAAATAAAAAAAAATACAGACTAACAACATAAGGGAAAAATAAACAACCCATTTCACCACCACTACCAAATTATAAATGCAGTTTTCATTATATCAGTTATCCCATTGAAGAGATCAAGGCTTGCATGTGAGTTTACAATTCTTTTCGTTGTATTGAGTTTAATATATTATTTTACAACCCGCATTAACAAACCTGTGACTTGAAAAAAATTTTAAGAACATTTTTAGGAAAATATATTTGACATCTAACCGCGTTTAATAATATCAAATGTTACATGGTTTTGAGAAAATCATAAGAGAATTTGATGTGAAAAAGTAATTATTTATTATGTTGTTTGGGTGCTTGATGGAATTTTGTGTGAATTTTTTCGCATTTTCAGTTGAATGAAAAAATGCGGGATTAATAGGATTGAAATGGTTGCAAACTAAAAGAGATCGACTGATTTTTGATTGCGAAAATGTAGATATATTAACCCTCACGCATATAACCATAATGCAAATCTATCGTCGGTTTTTCTTCTCGCAATTGTAACCATTGGCGGCTACAGATCAAGTCTCTGGGGGGTTTTGGAAATTAAAAAAAAAATGTTTTCAGTTTAAAAACGTCACAATTTATTTTGTAGACTTCACAGACTATTTTTTAACCTTTCTTGGTTTAGCCCAGTCATCACTTATTGGGCATTTTTGGTCTCTACAGCGCGGATAGATAGATATGAACGACAATATAAACCCGAGTAACACATCGGCATGAAAAATCCTTAGGATGACACATGGCGCCACTAATGAAAAATCCATATGATTTTTTGGAACTACCAACCTTCAGATGATACCTGTCAAAATTTAATGACAATTCGTTTTATAATGCACAACCCAGTGTAGAAAATCATTACCAGATATGTGGTTATGTAACTACATACTTGGTAATGGTATATAGTTACTTTTGTTATTACATTTCTTATTACCTTTATATGGCGATGTCGCGAAAAATAATGAGTTATGGTTACACACCAGCATACGAAAAATCAAAAAATATATCGTTACCTATGTGCTTACCAGTACTGACAAAAATAATGAGTCTAAAAAAAGATTTTCAAAAAAATAAATTATATAAAAAAAATATTTTTTATTGCATTTTTTTTTTAATAAGATTTGCTGGTGCGGGAATCGAACCTAGGTCTACAACAGATTGCCAGTCAATAGCTCTACCATCTGAACTATATCGACATGTAATATTTAATAGATAAAAACCCAGTGTAGAAAATCATTACCAGATATGTGGTTATGTAACTACATACTTGGTAATGGTAACTAGTTACTTTTGTTATTACATTTCTTATTACCTTTATATGGCGATGTCGCCAAAAATAATGAGTTGTCGTTACACACCAGCATACGAAAAATCAAAAAATATATCGTTACCTATGTGCTTACCAGTACTGACAAAAATAATGAGTCTAAAAATAGATTTTCAAAAAAATAAATTATATAAAAAAAAATATTTTTTCTGTATTTTTTTTTTTTATAAAATTTGCTGGTGCGGGAATCGAACGTGGGACTACAGATTGCCAGTCAACTGCTCTACCATCTGAGCTATATCGACATGTAATATTTAATAGATAAAAACATAATTGACCTGCTGCACACAAGTAAGCTTACTCGCCAACATACAAAAAATCAAAAAATATGTGGTTACATATATCCTTACCAGTGTTTAAAAAATATTGAGTCTAAAAATAGATTTAAAAAAATTTTCAAAAAAATTTAAAAAATTATTTTCTATTTGAAATAATGATAAAAATAAGTTATTATCAGTAACTCATTATTATATGTTTTAAAATAATGCAGAAGGTAAGTGGGTGTCATTACTGGTACTCCAAAAAATAATGATATGTCATTACCGTTTCTACACTGGGAACATAATTGACCTGCTGCATACAAGTAAGCTTACTCGTCAACATACAAAAAATCAAAAAATATGTGGTTACATATATCCTTACCCGTGTTTAAAAAATATTAAGTCTAAAAATAGATTTCAACAAATTTTAAAAAATCTATAAAATTATTTTATATTTGAAATAATGATAAAAAGAAGTCATTATCAGTAACTCATTATTATATATTTTAAAATAATGCAGAAGGTAAGTGGGTGTCATTAATGGTAGTCCAAAAAATAATGATATGTCATTACCGTTTCTACACTGGGAAGTTACATCTGTTTTAGTGAAGCTACTTTTGCGATTTTGAAAACAATGGATTCAAAGTAATTGATTTATCATTACTTTTTAACGGGAAAAAATACCGTTCAAGCCAAAGCTTGATAAGTGTTATTCGGACTCTGCTCCATCGATAAAATGGTAGAAAAGTGGTTTGCTGACTTTAAATGTGGTCGTACTAACACCGATGACGCCGAACGCTCTTTGAACATTTGTCCAGGAGAAAGCTGTTTTCGAAATGGGTGCCGAGTTTGCTCACAGCGCACCAAAAACAACAACGTGTCGATGATGAGAGCTTTTTTGAGCTATTTCGGCAAGATAAAAAGGACTTTTTGCGTCGGTATGTAACAATGGACGAAACATGGATCTGCCACTTCGCTCCAGAGTCGAATCGGCAGTCAGGTGAGTGGACAGCAACTGGCGAACATCGCCCGAAGTTGCCAAAAACGCAGCAGTCAGCTGATAAATTTATGGCATCAGTATTTTGGGATGCGGCTGGAATTTTGTTCATTGAAAAAGGCCAGACCACCAATAGCGATCGCTGCATGGCCCAACTGGTGCGTTTAAAGGAGGAAATCACAAAAAAAACGGCCCCATATGTAGAAGAATAAAGTACTCTTTCACCAAGATAATGCGCCCTGTCACAAGTTGTTTGCTACCATGGCCAAATTGCACGAATTACACTTTAATTTGCTTCCGCACCCACCGTATTCGCCAGATTTGGCTCGCAGCGATTTTTACCTGTTTTCAGACTGCTAAAAATTGCTCGCTGGAAACAGATTTGCTTCGAATGAAGAGGTAATTCCCGAAACAGAGGCCTAATTTGAGACCAAAGATAAATCATTCTATAAAAAAGGTATCGAAATGTTAGAAAGGCATTGGAGTGATTGTGTTGCACTTGAAGGAGACTATGTTGATGAATAAAGTAGAATTTTGCTAAAAAAAATTGTTGTTTTATTGCTCCTACGGACTTTTCAGCCGATGTGTTATATAATATATAATTTTATATACCCACCCGATTAAAAAAATTAATGAGGTCAACATGCAATCATTATTTTTTTGTTTTTATATTGGCCAAAGCAAAATTTTATCCGAAAAATGGTGGATCGTGCCGTATTAATTTAGATCCACCATGGATCTAATATGATGAAATACGATATCACTCTGAAGCTTCTGAAATCGCGCTAAAAGTTGATTCCCAACTTATTCTTTAATTTGCAAATTTCTGATTTATCAATAAAAATTTTTTAAATTGTTTCTATCTTTTTATTATTGGAAGCCATTATTGAAGCTACGTGAATAGTTAATATTTTGAAGCTATTGAAATGCACTTTAATCATTTATCGTTATCAAAGATCTAAAGCAAATTTTTCTTAATACGCACACTTAAGTTTGAAAAATAGGGCACGGAATTAAGCTTAAACTGTGTAAAGGGTTTGCTTCCTGGAGCTATAGTTACTAAATTATAAATTTTTTATTGAAAAAATCGGTTGAAAAATGGAAAAAAGTAACATCGCGAATTTTGCAAAATCTAGAGCCAATTTGAACTAACTGATTGCAGATTCGAAATCAGCGCTCCCCAATTATCGTAACTAATTCCACTGCAATATCATTCACCTTTTTTTTTTAGAGCAGTGTTATTTTTATTTATATTCACGTTTTCTTATGAGAAGCTGATTTTTTATATTCCAGTTATAAATTTTAAATAAAAACTTATAATTTTTAAGTTTCGTGATCAACATTTCGTCGGGCGGCCAAATGTGACATGTGTTTTTTAATCGATTTTAAGGAGAGGGAAAAAACTGTTGCAAAATCTACTTTTAATATATTTTATTGCCATCATATGCCTTAATCATGATATTTCTAAATGAGGTCGTGAATCATTAAGGCATATGATGCCAATAAAATATCTTTAAAGTAGATTTTGTAACAGCTTTTCGCTCTCCTGAAAATCTATTAAAAAACACATGTGACATTTTGCAAGCCGGTCGACGATTTGGAAAACGTTGTATTATAAAATTTTCATTTCGGTTTTAATATAGCCGAGGTAGCCAGCTGCTGTTATTATTAAAAGGAATTACTGGCCAACTATGCTTTGACGATACAGCAAGATTAAATTTTTTTAAATCAAAACACTTTGCAGGTTGGGAGGAATGCAGGTCGCATGCAATCAGAATTTGGAGAGTATTTCAAAAGAGATTATTTTAGCATTATAACTTTATACTTTACTATATCAACGCGTATGCTCAGGATTTCCAAAAGGGATGACTGGAATAAGTTCAATACGATCCTTTGGAGATAACTAAAAAAAATGCACCGAACTCAACGCTTTCCAAATGAAATTTGGAGAATTCGAGTGAAATTAGTTTTTTTTTATAAAATTGTGAAAATTAAAAAAAATTTTCGATTTTTGATTTCGAATTGAGGAAATTCTAAAAGATATTGGCATTTTCCATTTAAAATTTAGAAAATTCCATTATAAATTCAGTTCTACCACTTTTGATGAAAAAATTCCAAATAAAATTTAAACTTTTTGGTCCTTACTATAAAAAAGTATTTTAATTTTTGCTCGTTTTGTGTATGAAAATCCTACAAAATTATTTATATTTTCAAACATTTTGATTGGTTGAAAATAAATTAACCAATCTGAATGCTCCAAAAAATAAACCAATTCAAAGCATACTGCCACCCAAAATTTAAATAAAAGTCGACTTTAACAAAAATATACATTCCCAGCAAAATCCTTCATTACCAAATAAGTAGTTATATAATAGAAATTCATAGCTCCACACAACTTATTTTTTCGCGTCTAAACTCATTATTTTTGTTTGGCGTGGTCGTTATTATAAGTAGTCACGCTTACCCGCTCGCTTACGAAAAAATAAGAAGTACGTAGTTATGAGATTTTGAATAATAAGTGGTTACACACATGCTTACAAAAAGTTGAATTATAAGTGGTTATCCGAGTGCTTACTTGATTCTTAAAAATAAGGAGTTACATAAATACTATTAGTTTAAGGAAAAACATTCAGAAAAATTTAAGTTTTTTCTAGTGTGTAATTTTAGGACTCGTCATAAAAATTTAAACATAAAACATATTTACATATAATAAATAAAAATGTAAAAAATTTAACTGTGTAAAAAGTACTTATTTAAACTATTACGAGTAAGTCATTATTTTATATTTAAAAGCAATGAATATAATAGGTTGTTATTAGGAAGTTATTATTTTATATTACAAAATAATGCAAAAGGTAATGATGTAAATTATTTGGTAATGCAGATAGTAATGAGGCGTCATTACCAATATTTTGCTGGGTTTGGAAAATTCAAATAGTTAGGGCGTTTATTTTTATCTGAAAAACATGGCTGGTAACCGAAACGAATGCGGTTATCGTTAGGGTAACGATATTTTATGTTATTTCGGTAACGGTATTTTAAGGGAAACGCTATTTCATTTATTTCGGTATCGGTATTTTAAGAATAACGGCATTTGAGTTATTTCAGTAACGGTATTTTAAAGATAACAATATTTGGGTTGTTTCGGTAACGGTATTTTAAGGTTAGCGGTATTTCAGTTATATCGGTAAGGGTATTTTAAGGGTAACGGTAGTCAGTTATTTCGATGCATCCCGCAATTTTTTTAAACAAAAAACAAACGAAATTAAAAACAGAACCAATTTATCAACTTAATGTACAAAAAATACTCAATAACCACGTGAAATTAGCAAAAGCAGAAAATTAAAAATAACGGTAACGGTATTTTAGGGATAACAATATTTCATTTGTTTCGGTAACGATATTTTAAGGGTATTGGTATTTCATTTATTTCGGTATCGGTATTTTAAGGATAACGGTATTTCAGTTATTTCGGTAACGGTATTTTAAGGATAACAGTATTCCAGGTATTTCGGTAACGGTATTTTAGGGGTAACGGTAAACAGTTGAAAGGGTTTTGAATCGATAACGGTATTTTAGCGGTATTGCCTGCCAATCCTACTAAAAAATGTTCAATTGAAATCGGAATTTTTTATTTGAAATTCCGAAATTTTCTATATAAAATTTTTAAAATCTAATTTTAAATTTACTGGGTGTTTTTGTAAAAAGAGTTCTTTAAAAAATTTGTATGAAAAGCATTAATTTAAAAACGTTTTTGTAGAATAAATTCGGCTAAAAAATTTCAAAGATAAATGTTTCTAAGTTTGTGTTTTTCGCAAAAATGTTTTAACGAATTCGTGTGATTCTTTTAATTAGATCTTTCAACTAAATTTCTGCACAAAATGTAATTGTTCTATAATCAAAACTATCAGTTTTATAAAAAATTTGTTAAAATGTCTAGTGAAGTTTGTTGCTTCTGCTGCAAAAGAAAATGTTAGTTACGCTTTTTGCATATTGAATAGGCAAAATCCCGAATCCCGGGATTTATAACATGAACCCAAATAAACAAAGTGAGCAATTTTAGTTTACCGACGTTTTTCCTTGAATTTTCTCATATTTACAAGAAATTGATGATGGTAAAATTAGAAATTAAGTACATTATTCGAGTAAAATATGCAAAGACTTTGCAAAAAAATTTTATAATTTGGTAAACATTATTAAGTTTTTGAGTAGTTCATGCGAAAAATTAAGTTTGTTTGTTATTTTACCAGTTTATTCTTCCAAGCGAAATTCGATTTCTGAAACCTAATTTTGGCTGGGACTGTAAGTTTGAGTTCTTCCATGAAAATATTTGATAACGATAACCAAATAACTATTTTGCTGTACTTACACGATTCAGTGGAAAGCGATGGTAAGGTACTTTAACAGGTGGTACAAGTGCTGGCAAAAATTGCTATGCCATTCCCAAAATGATAACGTCATTAGACAAAAGTACCGGCTGTTCAAAAAGTGCCGGAAAAGTACTGGAGAAACAAAATTTTTAACTTTGGTAAAACGCTGGCAAAACCAATAACTAGGTCTGGAATTATATTTTCCAAAATAAAATAAAATTCATATGTATATTTTTTTCGTCCTGCCGCGATATGAACCCAGTCCGTTTTTTTATAAACCACCGAAATGCAAATGCTGGCAAAGCGTCCCAAATAAGTTTTCTGCCAGCCATTTAAGGAGTGAGATCATAAAAATATTAACACACATAAAGTTAAATAAAAAACAAACCACTGAATTTTAAGACTTCAAACCAAATTTTAATTAAATGAAGTTTAATAAAAAATCAAACAAAAAAAAACCGCATGGAATTCTAACCATTATGAACAAAGTTATCCACTTTTGCCAGAAACCCTTCTATTAAGGCTTTTGTGGTAGTTTCTGTCACCTTTTTAGAGCAGGTGGTCCATCTACGTTGGAAATCTTGCATGTTCTGAGAGATATTTTTCATGCCCTTTAATTCTCTTTTAACAAGAGCCCAATATCTCTCCACTGGCCTGAGCTCCGGGCAGTTTGGTGGATTTGCCTCTCTTAGTACAAAAACCACATTATTATCATTATACCAGTCCAGCGCTTTCTTGATGTAGTGACAACATGCTAAATCGGGCCAAAAGTAAGTGGATACATTGTGCTGACTCAAAAATGGAGAAAGTCTCTTCTGCAAACACTCCTTGATATAAATTTCGCTGTTTATAGAGCCAGATGTCACAAATGACTGGCTTCTTTGGCCGTAGCTACATATGGCTTGCCATACTAGGAATTTTTTAGGGAATTTCGTTTGCTTTTTCGACCTAAATTTTTCCGCAACATTTCCTCGAACATCGGAAACATAAAATTTTTGACCAGGGAGCTGCGAAAAATCTTATGTCCTGACATAAGTTTCGTCGTCCATTACACAACAGTTGTATTTTTGTATAAAATTAGATTTTAATTTTCGAGCTCTGGTTTTGGCCTCCAAATTTTTAAAAGCGTTTCTATCGGGAATTTTTTGAACTTTTTAGGACTTTAGTCCTGCCTTACGTTTCACTTTATATACAAAAAGGTCCGAGCATTGGGCTAACCGAGCTGTTTTTCTGCCAGATGTGTCAGGAGCACTCTTAAGGATGCTTTTAACTTTATATGTTACGATAACCAGTCGTTGTTCCTGTTCCCGGCTTCCTTTCAATTGTTAGGTGTTCCAGATACCTTTTTATCACTTTTGAAATTGTTTGGCGGCATACATTAGTTTCTTTGCCAATTTTTTTGTATGTCCATGTTTGGTTTTGTTGAAAATATTTAATTATTATTGAACGCACTTTTCTTTTATCGTCCATTCTGTAAAAAATTGCAAACTAAAACTCATATATATATATTTGTTCCTTTTACTCCTGCAAGGAGCATAGGGCCGCGAAAAAACTAAAACTCATGATGTAAATTAATTTATTAACTGACATATTTTTAAAATGTAAACTGCCGGAAAATAAATATGAGAAGCTTTAAACCAAAGTTATAGGCAAAAATGTGTGTTAACATTTTTATGATCTCACTCCTTATTTTTAACACCACGTTTACCTAGTGGTATGCAGATACTTGATTTTTTGTACCACTGGCAATTTCTGATTGGGATGTTTCAATATTCATATAATGTACCAAATTATTAATTAACAACTATTAAATAATTATCAAACGCTTTATTCTATAAAAAAAATTAGTTACATAACATAAACATTTTTATAAATAAAGGAAAATTTAAATCCCGGAATCTCGAAAAATCCCGAAATCCCGTAAAATCCCGGGATCCCAAAAAATCCCGTAGTCCCGAACATCCCGGTATCGGGATTGTCAAAATTCCGAATCCCGGGATTTGCAAATATCAATTCCGATTGGCATTCCTAGTATTGAATGACGACTGGTAAAATGAAAATAAAGAGAAATTTTCTTATTTGATCTAATTAAGCATAACAAATTTTTATTTTTTTCGCTTTATCCTTTTTCTTTCCTTTTTTCCATCAAAATTTACTTCAAAATTTCAACTTTAAATTTTGATACGTATGGACTACTAGCCTAAAAGATTCCCAAACGATGGCGTATTGAATTTTGGGAAAATTATCAAATTGGCGTCTAACTTTTCTATAATTTTAGCTATGTGACCGCTTGATCATTTTTTAAATGAGCAAGAGTCGGAGCGAGCGAGCTAATTCTATCCCTTGATAAAATAGCGAATATTTATAAAATCAATATTAGCTGCATTTTGTCTTATGCCTATCAACGTTAAGTATTTAAAGCAAATCTACGTTTAAACGATTGTATTTAGTATAAAAAATGTTAAACAGGTTATGTTTATAATTTTCCCGTTACAATCGAACGTACGTCAGCAAAATATTTTAGGAAGTAACGCGAATAAGTTACGTTAGATGTGAAAATGTATAGACGTTGAGTTTTCAACGTTGATAATTATCCGAGTTGAAAGTTAACGTGCATACGAAAAGTAATGTGTTAGTTTTCGTCTTAAACGCGTTTTTATGCACTTTGAGTTTTTTTTATGAGTTAACGGATATAGTTAAGTCGAAAACACAGCTATTATTATTTAAAAATTTTTCTTAAAGCCTAAACCACATAAGGAGTGAGATCATAAAAATGTTAACACACATTTTTGCCTATAACTTTGGTTTAAAGCTTCTCATATTTTTTTTTTTTTTTGGCAATTTACATTTTAAAATAAAAATATGTCAGTTAATAAATTAATTTACATCATGAGTTTTAATTTACAACTTTTACACAATGGACGATGAAAGAAAAGTGCGTTCAAAAATAATTAAATATTTTCAACAAAACCAAACATCGACATACAAAAAAATTGACAAAGAGACTAATGTATGCCGCCAAACAGTTTCAAAAGTGGTAAAAAGGTATCTGGAATACCTAACAATTGATTGGAAGCCGGGAACAGGAACAACGACTGGTTATCGTAACATTGGTAAGGCATATAAAGTTAAAAGCATCCATAAGTGAGCTCCTAACACATCTGGCAGAAAAACAGCTCGGTTAGCCCAATGCTCGGACTTTTTTGTACGTAAAGTGAAACGTAAGGCAGGACTAAAGTCCTACAAAGTTCAAAAAGTTCCCGATAGAAACGCTTTTAAAAATTTCGATGCCAAAACCAGAGCCCCAAAATTGAAATCAAATTTTATACAAAAATACAACTGCTGTGTAATGGTCGACGAAACTTATGTCCTGGCTGATTTTTCGCAGCTCCCTGGTCAAGAATTTTATGTTTCCGATGTTCGAGGAAATGTTGCGGAAAAATTAAGGTCGAAAAAGCAAACGAAATTCCCTAAAAAATTCCTAGTATGGCAAGCCATATGAAACTGCGCCCAAAGAAGCCAGTCATTTGTGACATCTGGCTCTATAAACAGCGAAATTTATGTCAAGGAGTGCTTGCAGAAGAGACTTCTTCAATTTTTGAGTCAGCACAATGTATCCACTTACTTTTGGCCCGATTTAGCATGTTGTCACTACAGCAAGAAAGCGCTGGAGTGGTATAATGGTAATAATATGGTTTTTGTACCAAGAGAGGCAAATCCACCAAACTGCCCGGAACTCAGGCCAGTGGAGAGATATTGGCCTCTTGTTAAAAGAGAATTAAAGGGCACAAAAAGGTCTCCCAGGACATGCAAGATTTCAAACGTAGATGGACCACCTGCTCTAAAAATGTGACAGAAACTACCATAAAGGCCTTAATGGGAGGGTTTCCGGAAAAAGTGGATAACTTTGTTCGTAGTGGTTAGAATTCCATGCGGTTTTTTTTTTGTTTGATTTTGTATTAAATTTCATTTAATAAAAATTTGGCTTGAAGTCTTAAAATTCAGTGGTTTGTTTTTTATTTAACTTTATGTGTGCTAACATTTTTATGATCGCACTCCCTAAACGCAGTGTCGACCGCAGTGCGACGTTTTGTCGATAAAGCAGTTTTTTTATCTTCTCTGTTTGTCACTGCCGAGAAATTAGAAAAAGTTCTAAATAAACAAGAGCTGTTTTTAAACAAAACGCAATAAAAATTTTTTAAAAATATTAAATCGTTTTCGCGAAATTCAAGAAAGAACAAAGTTTGACAGCACTGCCACTGTCCACTGGCCCTTTCACTATGTGGTTTGGGCTTAATTCTCCTTTTTTCAAAACAAATTTTTTTTATAAACAACCAAGTCAGAAATCGCCAGTGGTACAAAAAATCAAGCACTGGCATACCACTGGGTAACCACGGTGCTAAAAATAAATGACTGGCAGAACACTCATTTGGGACGACTTGCCAGCGTTTGCAAAAAGCGTTTTTCCAGTATTTGTTTTACAAAAATTTCGGTGGTTTATAAAAAAACCACTGGTAGAGATGGGCTTCTCAACCGGTGGTTATCCAGTGCTACCTAGTCGGAAATTGCCAGCGGTACAAAATTCAATTCACTGGTAGAGCAATGATTTTATAAAAATGCTGACGCTTCGTTAAAAAAAGGTTTGTTGTATTCAGAAGGTTCCGAGCTCAAATACGGTTGCAAGCAAAAACAATTTTTTTGATTTTTTTAATTTAAAAATTTTTTTGTTTTATAAAATCAATTTTTCTGTTTGTGGAAAAGCTCCTTTAAGACCAACTTTCATTTTTGCTTTCCTAACGCTGACATATTAAATCCAAAAAATTGTCTTCCACTGCTGGCATTTTGGCACAGCCAGTAGTTGTCCAGCTGTTATCAGTCATTTATGTATGTGTTTAGCCACCAAGTACTATATGTCTCGTTAGCTCAGTGGGTAGAGCTGTCGTCTGCCAATATGACGGCCTGGGTTCAAACCACGGTAGGACAAAAAAAATACATATGAACTTTTTTTAAATTTTATTTTTTGAAAATATATTTCCAGACCACCTATTTATTGGTTTTGCCAGCGTTTTGCCAACGTTCAAAAATTTTGTTTCTCCAGTGCTTTTCCGGGGCTTTTTAAACAGCCGGTCCTTTTGTCTAATGATGTTATCATTTTGGGAATGGGAAAGCACTTTTTGTCAGCACTTGTACCACCTGTTAAAGTACTTTGCCATCGCTTTCCCGTTTGCATTTTTCTGACTGGGAATGTTTTTGTTTGTCAATAATAATTGTTTTTCATTACCATTGGTTCAATCAATGCCAATTAAAATAATGCTTATTGGCATTGAATTGTAACGAAATTTTATGGCACTGACATTGACATCAGTAATGCCAGTTAAATCTCAATGCCAATGAAATATTCTCAGGTATAATATAGAGTATATTTCCACAATGTTAACTTTGACCACTATAAAACAAATGACGTGATATACGAGAGTCTTGTTCGGTAATATAAAATAGATCGGGAATTTAAACTCGAATTTTTAAAAGTTTTTTATGAACTGTCGTATTTTCTGTGTGGAACAAAACCATATACTTAATTCCTTTGAAATACATTGCAAAAATATCTGTATAAATTCTAAAACAATAACTTCAAGATTTAGAGTGTCTAATATTATATTTGTATTATTACGAGTAATAGTGCATTATACTCGTAAAAAGAGTCCGTACAAATAGTTTAAATCTGAGATCGATAGCAAAAACACAAAAATAATATGAATACAAATTTTGAAAATTGATAAACACAAATTATTAAAAATAAGGATGCAAAATCAGTTCACATACGAATAAAATTAATTGTTATGCTAGATTGGAATTACAAAAAAAAAAAAAAATGGGCAAAATTACATTGAAATATTAGTTCCATTTTATTAGGAGACGTTTAACAGCATTTTTACTGATTTTTTTTATGAGTGTATCTATACGTAGGCATATTTATAGTTACTGTATACATATAGAACACATACAGTTACCATCAATTAAGCTTCATTAAAATCAATTTAAAATGTCCCGCATCATATAATGTTTGACGGAGTCTACTGAATACATGTTTTGGAATTTATTTTTTTATTTTTATGATGATGTTTTTTTCATATAAGTTTTTACTTTTTCTATGTAGAACAAAAGTTTATTGAAAATGTTTTGAAAACTCATCGTAGAAATTTTTAATGATGTTGCCGATGCTTTGAAGACCTATGCATGATACAATGAAAATGAAATGTGATCTAACAAAAATTCATAAGTTTATATCTTTCTTAATATGTGATAATCTAAAGACTTTTTAAGGAAAGTGCAGTAGTAGCTTTTCAGATAACACATTAAAAACAAAATCTGTTATTTAAAAGAAACTTTTTATACTAATACGTTGTTCTAAATTCGCTCCGAAGCGATCGCTCCGAATTCTTCGGAAGACTAATTGGCCTTTGTACTTTAAGAAAAATTTAAAAATCAGCATGGTAACGTAAAATTTTTGAGTAGAAATATATCCCGATTAAAATTTGTTATTGTTGCTTATATAAGGAGTTACTGCTTATAAAGTACAAAAATCGTAAAAGTTCACCTGAATTAACCCATATTCCCCAGAATTAAGAAATGGTAAAAATTTTTCGACAAAAATTGGTATGGCCAAAGATCTGTACCCAAATAAGATTTTTCTGTTTTTTTTATTATCGCACCACAACGTCAACCTCTAACATTCTTCAATGGTTTCAGACTTTTTTTAAAATTAACCCTTTGACACGGGAATTTTAATGGCTGGGAATTTTCCGACCAAATTTCGTGGAAATGTAGATCTATGCCCAAGAAATATTGTTTATTACTTTTATGGCTTTGCAGCACCCCCTAGCGGAGATATTCGAAATTAAAGTTCAAACATTAACATGCTGCCGGCCCCGAGCGGGTTAAAATTTTTTAAAAATTTTAATTTTATATTTTTTCTATTACTAATCTCTACATAAAACCCTTTGAATTTTTGAATTTGATGCATCACACAATTTTTGAGACTAAAATTTAGCCTTTTTTTAACTCCTAACTTTCAACACATTCTCTCCCAGTGTAGAAACGGTAATGACATATCATTATCTTTTGGACTATCAGTAGTGACACCCACTTACATTCTGCATTATTTTAAAACATATAATAATGAGTTACTGATAATGACTTATTTTTATCATTATTTCAAATAGAAAAGAATTTTCTAGATTTTTTTTTTAATTTTTTGAAATCTATTTTTAGACTCAATATTTTTTAAACACTGGTAAGGATATATGTAACCACATATTTTTTGATTTTTTGTATGTTGGCGAGTAAGCTTACTTGTGTGCAGCAGGTCAATTATGTTTTTATCTATTAAATATTACATGTCGATATAGCTCAGATGGTAGAGCTATTGACTGGCAATCTGTAGACCCAGGTTCGATTCCCGCACCAGAAAATTTTATTTTAAAAAAAATACAATAAAAAATATTTTTTTTATATAATTTATTTTTTTCAAAATCTATTTTTAGACTCATTATTTTTGTCAGTACTGGTAAGCATATAGGTAATGACATGTTTTTAGATTTTTCGTATGCTGGTGTGTAAGCATAACTCATTATTTTTCGCGACATCGCCATATAAAGGTAATAAGAAAAGTAATAACAAAAGTAACTAGTTACCATTACCAAGTATGTAGTTACATAACCACATATCTGGTAATGATTTTCTACACTGGGATGCAGCGTTGAGGATCTCAAGCCAAAACGCACTCTACTGATCTCATGTTATTTTAAAATTTCACAGCCTGCATAAAATTTTAATAAGAACAAAATAACGAACCGATAACAGTAAATGAATAGCGCTTTGGTTAAAATTCAAATCAGTGACGAGTTGATAAAATCGACGTACATTATAATGTACGCCACTCGCCAAAGGGTTATTATTTCAATTTGTTCTCTTAATTAAAATCTACACAAATAATCAGCAACTCTTTTATGAACTTTTATTTAATTTTAGTTTTATGATTTTTTTAAAGATTAAAAAAAGCCTAACATTAAAATTTTAAAATCAACATGTGGCGACCCTGTAATGATAATCTAAAATTTTTTAGTTTTGGTTATAGCCAAACTTTTAAACTATCTTATGCTTTTTACTGCGCTGCTATATCAAATACCGTTTTGAAGATATAGGTTCTTGAAATTGTGTCGTCAAATGACGACGCTAAGATAATAAGTGTTAAGTCCAAAATTTTTGTGAATTTTTTGGCCACTTTACAAAATGTCAATTGAAAACATTTATTTTTTTGATGATCCTACTAACTACAATAAAACTTTGAATGAAAATAAACTTTGAAAATATGTATTCTGCCCTGCTGGCCTTATCGAATTTTTTCAATTTTTTTATTCTTTGTAATTTACTTGTAAAATTTATATCATCTTTCTTTAATTTGAAAAATAATTTTAACAGAAAGAGATATTAATATATATTATCTAAAATCGAACGAAAAACATTCATTTACCAAATAAAAGATCAACTATACATACCCCTCATTCATCTTAACACAGAAGATACCGTGAAAAATATAATTTAATAATATAAGGTTAACGGTTCGTTGTCGTTCATAAATCTGTGTTATCATACACAGAGTTGAATAGAACCAGCTGCGGTACTTTAAGAATTAAAATTCAAAGCAAAAACAGTAATAACAAAGGATCAAAATACAGAAAGAGATATTCGGTACTGTTCTAAGTTCCGAATCCACATAAAAAAATTCTAAAGTGAAACATTCCGAATTTTTTTGCTGTTCTGTGATCCACATCCGAATTATTTTTTTCGTTTTATTTCGTGTAGAAAAAGCTTGGCGAAAGTAAAACGAATATATACATTTTTTACAACAATTAATTAATTAAGATGAATTTTTATCAAAAATTTGTTTAAAAATTTTAAAATTTGTTTTAGTTTTTTGACTTTTGTAAAAAATTTTTTTTTTTCTACAAAAAAATTTATCGATAATAATTTAAGTTCCCGAGTAAAAAAGTGTATATAAAATTATATGTGAATGGATATATTTGCAATATGTAACTGGATATAATTTCATCCGAAAAATGGTTATATTAAATTGTATCATATTGGATATAATTGTATTTACAAGGATACAAAGTTATATCAAATGATAAACTTATATCCGAATTTTGTCCCGATCAAATTGGATATAAGTTAATACAATACGATATGATTAAATTTAAATGATAAAAAAAAAACTTTGAATTGAAGGGCAGCAGGATTTCGGGTCCTACACACTCAGGGGTGTGATGAAAATCGAAAACGAACAGTTTTTCAATCTAGAATAATTTGTTTCGCGAAAATCAAATTGGCTTCAAATTATTATTTATCGTTTTATTTGACGCCGGACATGTAAATTAGGAAATAAAATATAATTGGTATTGTACAGATCCTAAAATATTTACCATTGAAAATCAGATCGTTTTCGTTTTCGATATTCATCACATGCCTGACTGTCAGCCGAGGGCTACTGTTGATAATGAGTAACTATTAAAGACGTTAATGTATAAATCTGTTATTCTTTAAAGACTACCCGAGTAAAAATAGTTATATAGGAAATTATATAATTTAATATGGACTAATATGTTTATATATAGTCAAGTGTAACACTATATCTTTGCGGATATAATTATGTATAGCTTTGAGTTTTTCCAAAAATTCCTTTGAAGTAATATATAGACCAGTATAAATATACATGTCCCCATATATATTTGTATGTGCCATATCTATTTACATATGCTATGACAATTTTAATACATCATTATATATAATTAAAAATGGCTTTATCGGAAAATATATAAAGTTTTATATAGCTCAATGTTAAATTTTTTTCTAAGTTGTTTTAGATATGTTTAAGTATAGCGCAATGTAAAAAAAATTCTATGTTTTTTTGAGATATATTTATGTATGATTTCAAAATATAAAAGGCGTACTCATTATAACTCCTAAATTCCTTGTAAACCTTGTATAAATACAAGCCATATTTTTATGTATGGAATTTGACATTAAACTTATAAACATACCAGGTTTACACAGTTTACGGGTAGAATACAAGTTTATATGAGAAGGCTTAAAATGCTTGGTTAGAATTATGTACAACTTCTTTTAAATTTTTATTTAAATTTTTAATTCTTAACTTAAGGGCGTTATTTTTCAGTACTTTTTAATAGTTTTTGTTTTGATCTTGAAGTATGAAGCGTTATATAATTATGTCTTTCTACATCAAATTAGATATAATTATATCGGGTCAAAATCCGGATAAGATTCTATATGATTCAATATATTTAGATCTTATCCGATATAATTTTATCCACCATTTTTCGGATCATAGCATATCTCCAATTATATTAAATAAGATATCATTACATATGACATCATATTATTTTTTTTACCCGGGTAGATAATTTTTTATCAAATATGGGAATTTTCTTTGGACTTAGAAATTTTTTTTAAATATGTTAAGCTTTTTTTATTTTAAATAAAATTTTAATGGTTAGCCCGGCAATGCACTTCTTTTTTGTTGGAGGCCCATAGTTCCCGATTTATGGAGCTGAAGATGATCTACAACAATATTCAATGGCTTATTTCTTATTTCTCCACTCAAAACTTATCGGACAAGAACAAAATATATATATCGCTGGCAAGGTACTTGAAATACCTTTTCAATGATATGTAACATGGCTAGACTTATTAACCCATTACGAGCCGGGCCATGATTTTAAATGTTAATTTTTTTAAATTGGATTTTTTAAATTAAAAAAAAACTTTTAGAAGTAAAAAAGTTCAGAAAATATTAATTTACTGAAAAAATTGAGTAAAGCATATAAAAAATTGTTTTTGATCAAATATTACATTAATCTCGAATATATTAGTTAATCTCTAACTTGGGTCTGATATTAACTAATATATCGTCGGCTTGCCTGCAAGAAGTGCTATGTTTTTGGTTTTATCAGGTTTTCAGGAGAGCGAAAAAACTGATGTCAATGAAATATATTAAAAGGATAATATAAACCAGTTTTTCGCCCTCCCGAAAACCTGTTAAAGAACACATAACACTACTTGCAGGCAAGCCGACGATATTGTTATATATAAAAAATAAAATTAAAAATATTTTTGTATCTATTTATATATACAATTTTGAACGGTTTTATCAATAATATATTCCTATATATACAATTTTCAATAAAGCAAATACTGATATATGATTTAATTTGATTACATATGAGAAAATTTCTAAAAAAAATTTCGAATATATCACCATATAAAAACATATAAGGTCGCACACAATATTTTATATTATCATATATTTTAATATTAAAAAATATATGTTATATATACTCTTTTTTACTCGGGTTATTAAAACTACCAGCATTGAATTTAAAGCTTATAATATGTATTTTTAATACGTAAAATTAAATGTATGTTAAGTTTTTACTACGTACCGGTATTACTGTTACCGATAACGGTATACCGTTACCGAAACAGTCTTAAATACCGTTACCTTTACCGTTACCGAAACAAATAAAATTGAATACCGTCACCGTTACCCTTACCGTTATTCGTTTCGGTAACCAACCTTGATTTTTTTTTAGTATTTATAATTAATTTGTTTAAATTCAATATTTTTTTTAATTTTTAAATTTTTAAAAATATGTATATATAAAAAAAATGGTGAGAACATGATTTTTATGTACCTGTAAAAATAGTACTGACACCAATATTGAATTGGAGTGCACCTTTTACACTTGTTTAATAAGTACTTTTATTGAAGGAAATAAGGAACAATATCTCGCATTAACAAAGTGGTGTTTTTATGCCAGTCAACTTTCATATCAAAGAATAGCTCAGCGACTAGCAATCGTGAGGTCGCAAGTTCGATACCCGGTGGCGGCAATAAAAAAACTTTTGTAAAATATAAAAAATATAATTTTTTTTGCGAAGAATTTTTTTTTTCAACTTTTAATTGGTGAAAAAGAGTTTCCTTTGCACTCGTTCAAAAACTACTGAAAAAATATTAAAGTCGAAGTACTCCTCTCCTATGACAACTCAATGTTAAAATCATTAGTGTTTATGTTAAAAAAGAAGTACATCTAGATCATCAATTGTAGTGCTTTTTCTACTGCTTTGGCATTTCTTTTTTCGCTGGGTTGTTCATTAAATATACTTAAAATTATTAAGATACGGAATTTTGGTTTCGCTGGATATCATTAACCCACTTTAACCTAGAACCGAAATGCCCATAAATTTAATAGAAATGCAAAAACGGCTTTTTTTATTTATTTGTCAAATTTTTTTTTAAATACACAATTTGGAAATGCCAAAAGCTATTTTTGTAATATAATAGTTATTATTTAAGAAAAATAATAAATTGAAAAAATTATAATTCGGGTTTTGTGTGGGGAGCGACTACTTTCCAGGACATTTTATGAAAATTTATTATTATGTCAAAAATTGTTTTCACTAAATTTTAGCAAGTTACCAATATTTTTGACCATGTGTGTGTCATATTCAAGGTTTTGCTAAAATAAAATAACATTGCAACATAAAAAAACTTGTAAAAATTGAGCAATAATACTGCTCGTCTGTGGCGCCCTTAAAATTAATAATGAATGAGAAAAAGGATATATGGGAGATAGTCATATCCTTGCACCGAATGAAACAAAATTTGCCACAGAGATAAAAAGTATAATTTTATAAACTATTGTAAGTTTCTAGTGCATTCTGATCTTAAATCTGGCCAAAATATAGTTTTTGAGAAAAAGGATATATGGGAGGTAGTCATGTCCTTACACCGAATGAAACAAAATTTGCCAAAGAGCTAAAAAGTGTTATTTTAGGAACTATTTTAAGTTTTCGGTGCATTCTGATCATAAATGTAGCCAAAATATAGTTTTTTAGAAAAAGGATATATGGGAGGTAGTTATGTCATTGCACCGAATGAAACAAAATTTGCCTAAGAGCTAAAAAGTATTATTTTACAAAACATTTTAAGTTTTTAGTGCATTCTGATCATAAATGTAGCCAAAATATAGTTTTTTTAGAAAAAGGATATATGGGAGATAGTCATGTCCTTACACCCAATTAAACAAAATTTGCCAAAGAGCTAAAAAGTATTATTTTACCAACTATTTTAAGCTTTTAGTGCATTCTGATCTGAAAAACAATATTTTGGCTACATTTATAGCCAAAATATTGTTTTTTAGAAAAAGGATATATGGGAGGTAGTCATGTCCTTGCCCCGAATGAAAAAAAATTAACCACTGAGTTAAGGGACATAATTTGACCGGCAGTAACCAATTTTCGACTTATTCTGTTTATAATTGTAGCTAAAATTAAAAATTTTAGATTAAGGATGTATGGGAGGTAGTCATGTCCTTGCACCGATTTTGTTGAAACTTCGAATTTTTCTTAATTTACATGTTCTGAACCAGCACACCGAACTTCATTCTTCTACGATAACTCCTCTAATTTTGCCGATTTGTTATATGGGGACGAACCACTGTGCGACGACATCCTTTGCACACGGTCCAGAAGCTCCAAAATAGACTTCGAAGCTCCTTCTCATATATGGGAGTTGTATTCCATCCTCGGTTGGATATAGGTGGTAAAAATAGTGAGTAAATCGGATGGAGTCAAAGAGTATACATAATAAAGAGATTGGGGGACTCTCTATCACTGAGAAAGCATTTGTTCTATTATGTGCCTTGGAACAGGATCATACTCAAACCAATATCACCCAGCAAACATGGCAATACGAAGAAGATTCTCCGAACATATCGCCAGGAAGAAAACATTTATTGCCGGCAATATCAATTTCGTATTCCGGAAGTTTCCTCCGTCGTAAACAACTGTTACACTAAAACATACTTCCAGGCAATATGAAAGCAATAACTCATATGGAAGATAAAAGGGATATCGCTAAATAAACTCCCGGTACAATAAAAAACCATTTAAATTTAAGCCTAAAATACAATATCTGCATACATTATGCATTGACCAACTTATAAATTATCTTGATGTCATCTTAGCCGATTTTTCCCGCGCAATTAATCTTAACTTAATTGTTTTTGTACAAATTTAGTTTTAATTTTTTCCAAATTGATAAAAGATTTCAAACAAATTTGCTTTATCATCTAAATGATACAAAAAAAGTTATGACAAAAGATAAAATTTTTTAATTATTTTTTTCCAAATATCGCCGAAGTGATAAAAGGAAGGCAATTTCAAAGTAAATACTACTTGATTGTTTTCATTCAAATGACAAATAGAAGATATCGCTTTAATATCTTCTTGGAAGGTATCTTTTAAATGTTTGCAGGGTCATTATGTGCGCTCTTTGTATGACCCAAAACATCGATTGTAACCAGGGATGGAAAATAATAATTTAGTTATAAAAATCAAGAATGGAACTATACTATGGAATTATACTATTCCAACAGTATTATAGCCCTAAATTATGAATTTTAAAAAACCATACGTAAAAAATTGCAAAATAATATTGGAATGCGAAAAAAGGCTTTGGGGTTCAAAAAATTAATTAAAAGATTTACATTCTGCAAACGATGCCAAAATTTTCTTTTTTTGCAACTAACCACCAAACTTTGTTTTATGAAATGGGCATTATACTCCGTAGATTATAAATTTAAAAAACCGCACTTAAAAAATTGCAAAATAATAGAGGAACGCGAAAAAAAGACTTTGTGGTAGAAAAAAATAATTAAAAAACTCAATCAGCGATTAACAATCTGCAAATGAATACAATGACGCAAAAAATTTCCTTTTTGCAAATATTTTTTTCGCGATTTTTTTTTTTTTTTTTGCAAACTAAGCACCAAATATTTGTGCATAAAATTTGTACTATAGACCTTAGATTACAAATTTAAAAAAACCACACCTAAAAAAATTGCAAAATAATGGCGGAAAGCAAAAAAGGGCTTTATGGTACAAAAAATTAATTAAAAAACTTAATCAGCGATTTACATTCTGCAAACAAATATATTGATGAAAAAATTTTCCTTTTTGCAAATTTTATTTTTCGCAATTTTTTTTGCAACTAGCCACCAAACTTTGTTGTATGAAATGTGTATTATAGTCCCTAGATTATAAATTAAAAAGAAACGTACTTAAAAAATTGCAAAATAAAAGCGGAACGCGAAAAAAGACTTTGTGGTACAAAAAATTAATAAGGAAACGTAATCAGCGATTTAGATTCTGCAAACAAATATATTGATGCAAAAATTTTCCTTTTTGCAAATTTTATTTTTCGCGATTTTTTTTGCAACTACCCAGTGTAGAAAATCATTACCAGATATGTGGTTATGTAACTACATACTTGGTAATGGTAACTACTTACTTTTGTTATTACATTTCTTATTACCTTTATATGGGCATGTCGCGAAAAATAATGAGTTGTCGTTACACACCAGCATACGAAAAATTAAAAAATATATCGTTACCTATGTGGTTACCAGTACTGACAAAAATAATGAGTCTAAAAATAGATTTTCAAAAAAATAAATTATATAAAAAAAAATATTTTTTATTGTATTTTTTTTTTTAAATAAAATTTGCTGGTGCGGGAATCGAACCTGGGTCTACAGATTGCCAGTCAACAGCTCTACCATCTGAGCTATATCGACATGTAATATTTAATAGATAAAAATATAATTGACCTGCTGCACACAAGTAAGCTTACTCGCCAACATACAAAAAATCAAAAAAATATGTGGTTGCATATATCCTTACCAGTGTTTAAAAAATATTGATTCTAAAAATAGATTTCAAAAAATTTTCAAAAAAATCTAAAAAATTATTTTGTATTTGAAATTATGATAAAAATAAGTCATTATCCGTAACTCATTATTATATGTTTTAAAATAATGCAGAAGGTAAGTGGGTGTCATTACTGGTACTCCAAAAAATAATGATATGTCATTACCGTTTCTACACTGGGTAGCCACCAAACTTTGTTGTATGAAATGTGTATTATAGCCCCTCGATTATAAATTAAAAAAAACGCACGTAAAGAATTGCAAAATAATAGCGGAATTTGAAAAAAGACTATGGTACAAAAATTTAATCCCTAGGTTATATATTTAAAAAAAACCCGCACTTAAAAAGTTGCAAAATAACGGCGGAATTCGAAAAAGGCTTTATGGTACAGAAAATGAATTAAAAAAGGTAATCAGCGATCGACATTCTGCAAACGAATATATTGTTGCAAAAATTTCGCTTTTTGCAAATGTTTTTTGTCGCAATTTGTGCTAATATTTGCTAATATCTAAATATTTAATTTTAATTTTTTTAACGAGCCAAAGAGGAAGCTATTTTCTAGTTACTTACATTTTTAAATATGTAAGAGCGATCTAACATTTTTTGGTATAAGAGCCCGATTAAGTGAGCCTTTTCCATCCCTGATTAACCAGTCGGAGTTCGTTCCTGTTTCAAGCCGCATAATATTTTTTCAAATAAAAAATATTGAGAGAGTTGCAAGGCCATTGATGGAGTGAAGCACTTCGTCCACCGACGTAAAAAACCTAGACACTTGAATGCTTCTTTCGACACCTGAAAAACATGCTTATTCCAGCAGACATCACACTGAATTTTCATTCCCAGAACATGAAGAGTATCTGATTCCTCAGTATCGATATCACCCATATGTACAGAACATCAAAGAACTGCAAAATCAACTTTTTTCTTGATTTAATTAAACACTAAAATTCTTATTCACATTTAGGTGCCTATTCCTATTTGTGACTCATTTTGACCGTCTTAAGACTATTTTTAAGACTGAGAGTCATAACTTTTCATACAAAACAACAATGAAATTCAAATTTTATTTGTCAATGTTATGATTGTATCCAGGATTGTATCGATACCAGGTCTTCATTTTTTTTTTTTTTAATTTTGAAACAAAAATTTGAATAAATATATTTTATTATGACTTTGCAACAACAAATACATGGGGAATACAGTCATAACTAAGAATCACAGACTTTTCGTAGGAATAGGAACCTTAATCACTCAACAATACTCAATGTTGAATAAAATCAATATCATGCTGCTGAACGCGTAGTTCGGATCAGTTTGAGTCGTCTGTCGAACATAATTTATTCACATTTAATCACTCAAAAAAACTCACAGTTGAATAAAATCACCATCGTGCTGCTGAACGCGTAGTCGGCACATCGCACATTTGAACTCACATGAATAAATCTAAGTATTAGTTGTTTTATAAAATAAAATAAATAAAAAAAATAAAATCTTATTGTTTTATAATGGGAATGTACACTGTACCATTCATTAAATGTGTTTCTACAAAATCTAATACGGTAAACCCCCTCTTTATTGTTATGAAATTATTTTTCTTTTATTTGGTTTCAATCATGAATAAACTCATACGCGTTAATTATTGTTTTTTCTGATTTGTTCTACAACAAAATAATCGTTGTTGATCCGAACGAATATGAATGAAATGAATGGTATGGAAACGACGAATGATTAAATCAAAGATGAAACAAAAATCTCTTGGTTTGATTGATTTAAAATCAGCAACAAATATCTGTATTTGAGTATATTCGGCGCTTGAACGTAAACGAATGTTTATTCAAGTGTTGATTACGTATGATGGTTTTGCAATCAGCAGTTGCAGTTCTCTGGTCAACATACTACATTGGGTCTTGCGTACATTAAAGTAGACCTTATTCGCACCACCCCACTCTGAGATTGTAGAAAGGGCACGATTTAGTGTGTCATTCATAAGCTGCCTTTTGCCCCCAATCTCCTCAGGGCTTGGCCTACGATCGAAGGAAAATTAATGATAAATGTTGCTGTCATCTGCGAAAGAGTAGATAGGAATGAAAGTCTGACCAAGAAGATCATTGAGAAAGATAATAAATAGGAAAGGAGAAAGGACAGAACCCTGCGGTACCCCTGAATTCAGCTAAAACTCGTCGGATAAGACCTCATCTATAACAACACGAATAGTGCGATCTCTGTGAAAGCTCGAATTAAAATTAATTTCGGCGGTAATTTTCAGGGTTGTTAGCCGCACCCTTCTTAGGGATTATCTGGACATTGGCAACATTCCAGCACGAGGGGAAACTCCCGCATGGTAAGAAGCGGCAAAAAGGCTAGCCAATGGTCGAGCTAGCGTCGAAGAGCAATGTTTCAGCACCAGTGCTGGTATACCATCCGGCCCGATGACTTATTTACGTTGAAGTCAGCAAGAAGCCTTTTAACTGCTCGAACTCGAAAGAATATCTTAGACATAGTACTCAATATTCTTTCAAGTTCGGGTAGCGGTTGATCGCTTTCCGGCATGAATGAATTCCCTGCAAACATCTCAGCCAAAAGGTTAGCCTTATCAACTGGTGCAGTGCATATTTGGTCATCTTTTATAAGAGTTGGGATAGCTGAACTAGCATTATCCTTTACTCTTTTAACGAATGACCAGAAGTTCTAACTACCCCGAGGAGCAGAAAGAACTTTAGTACGAAGACTTTGTTCATAAACAAACTTTGAAACATACGTATCTCATCCGCTTGCGAAGCAGATCAGTACTGGCGTTTTTGTTATCACGCCAATTATTGAACGCTAACTCTCTGGATCTGACTGCATTTCTGCAAGTCTGGTTAAACCAATATTTATCTTTCTTTAGCCTGAGCTAATACCGGTAAGATTTAGGCAACCATATTCTCCAATAACAATATTTTTTTACTTTAATACCAAAATACAATTAGGAAGTTCACAATGGATGTGATATCTGTTGTATCGTCCTAACAGACCTGGGAGTTGAAACCGCTTTCAATTACAAATTACAAGTAATAGTAATTGAAATGTAATTGAAATCCCCAAGGTCTGGTCCTAACAAAAAACAGAGTTAAAATTTTTATTTTACTTTAACAACGATTTTCTATTAGGTTTTCTCTCTGATAACATTCTTAAACATAGGACACTAAAGACACGTAAAAATGTTGTAACGTGCTATTCTTAAATGTTGTATTTTTTCAACTTAAATTTTAACAACTCTGTTTTTTATTAGGACCATACAACGATACAACAAATAGCACAACCCTTGTGAACAACCTTAACGTTGTAATATTATCATAATGTCTTTCACGTCAAAATTATGTTTGTGTACAAAAAAATACTATTCTGGAAGTATTAAGTAGGTACATTTAAGTATTGAGTACTCGAAAAAATGGTCTGTATTGAGTACTTAAAATACTCAATACTTTTCCAAATCAACTTGGTAACAAGGTTGTTTTTTAACAAACTTACGCAAAACGAATAAAAGGAGGGGTGATCTACTCTGAAAGATGTACGGTCGTATGATATTGTGTAACTTTCACATACATATATCGAAAATATTTGTTTACTCTAGAAATACTACTCAGGGATGGAAAAGTCGATAGACAATATTGTACTTTTTTTGATATTTAATTAAAAAAAAATTATGGTATTATCGCTACACATTTGATACTCTTACACATTTTATCCGGCTTATTATTGATATTCACTTATTTCAACATTTTTCTGCTTTAATTAATGGTAATGGCAATAAAATTTTTTAAAAATTCCATTTATTTAGGCGCTTTTACCAAAAATGTTCCCCAATTTGTGGGAAGTATGGATTCTTGGCTGGCTATGCCTATGGGGAGGGGAAAATATAAAATTTAATTTTCGAAAAATTTGGTCAGGAAAATTGTACACCATACGAAAGGAAAAACTTTCCATTTAGGCCTAATATGGCGCTATGGATTAAAAGGGTAAATACTGTAACAGCAGCATTTTAAAGAGCATATTTGAACTTTTGTCAAAAATTTAGATAACAATTAAGCCTTTTTTTAATCATTGGATTTATTTTTAGATTTATTTTATTTTGTTAAAAAATCCACAGTTTGTTTTTTAATTTTAAAAATCTAATATTTTTATCAAAAACCAATACGTATTCGATAATATAATGTGAAAGAAAATCATTAAATTTTGTAAAAATGTGAACACAGGAACTGAATTAAGCTAAATCCAAAATGGATTTAAAAAATAAATAAATCCGTTTTGGATTTAGCTTAATTAAATTCCAGAAATTGCATTTTCGCAAAATTTTTATTTTTTTTCTTTCATATTATATTAGCGATTAAGTGTTGGATTTGGATAAAAATATTGAATTTTGAAAATTAAAAAACCAAATGTGCATTTTCTAACAAAATAAAATAAATCCAAAAATAAATCCAATGATTATTTAAAATAAATGATATTGCAGTATTTCTAAAAATTATTAGTTTTAAAGCCTAAACCACATAAACGCGGTGTCGACTGCAGTGCGACGTTTTGTCGATTAAGCAGTTTTTGTATCTTCTCTGTTTGTCACTGCCGAGAAATTAGAAAAGTTTCTAAATAAACAAGAGCTGTTTTTAAACAAAACGCGATAAGAAATTTTTAAAAATATTAAATCGTTTTCGCGAAATTCAAGAACAAAGTTTGACAGCACTGCCACTGTCCACTGGCACTTTCACTATGTGGTTTGGGCTTAAATTTTGTCAACCAAAATCGACACGGTTGCCATTTCTTTATTGACCTTTTTAAAAAAAGGCAAAATCGGCTTCTTTAATTACGGGAAAATAAAAATGTAAAGTGATTCTTAATTCCGGATAAATTCTCTAGTCCTTATCGTGGCCCGATTTTTATTTTGTTTATTTTTTTTTAACAAAGTTGCTTGGGGATATGAAACTTATTTGACTAAAATTAAAAAAAGGCCACTATAAGGATTAGAGTTTTTTGTTGCCTACAAAAAACTGGATCGAAATCGGTTAACCCGGCTTATCTGTACAGTAGAGCGTACCACCTTACAGGCAAAAAAAAAAAGTGCGTACACCCTCCAATATGAAGTATTTTTGCAAGGTTTCAAAAAAAAATTTTTTCTGCCGAACGCCATTTTACATTTTTCGTTATATCTTCGGCATTTACAGTCGGATCTTAAAGTCTGATACATCAATGTTTTTCTCTCGAGGAGACCAGTGTTTTGATCTAAGAGCCATTGACCTCAAATATCCCGTTCTAGTAGTTACCCACCAGATCTCAGTTGCTACCACCCTAATGTCAGAAAATTAAAGCTCGCAAAAAATCATTAAACTTTTGCTAAGAAAGTTTTTCGATAAACCCAGTAGAAATTTTTTTTTATATATTGGTTGCCGAAAGTAGGGGTCGCCTTTTTAAATTTTTTTTAATTGGATTTTTCCTTTATAGCAAAACACTTGTCTTCTCGAGGCAAAAAAATCGATATATCACACTTTAAAATCCAACTTTAAATGCCGAAGCTATAACGGCAAAAAAAATTTTTTTTTTTTTGAAATTGCCTTGCAAAAATACTTCATATTGGAGGGTGTACGGCGAACTGTTTTTTTGAGGTACGGTCTACTGTACAGTGTCGGCCGATTTTGAACTCATGGTTGTGGGGAAACGTGTTTAAAGTTTAAAGTTAATTTTAGGCGAAAAAAACAGCAAAATTTCAAAAAAACCGTGTATGAATAAAATTTAGGTCTCCTAGTTTTCTACGTACCAAATTTCAGACGAATCGGTTAAAGGATATTTGGATATATTAACCCTAATAATCTTAAAAACGATGGTAGCAAAATTATTATACATCCCGAGTAAAAAAAATAATATGATGTCATATGTAATGATATCTTATTTAATATAATAGGAGGTATGCTATGATCCGAAAAATGGTGGATAAAATTATATCGGATAAGATCTAAATATATTAACTCATATATCATCTTATCCGGATTTTGACCCGATATAATAATATACAATTTGATGTAGAAAGACATAATTATTTAATGCATTATATTTCAGGCTCAAAACAGAAACTATTAAAAAGTACTAAAAAATAACACCCTTAAGTTAAGAATTCAAAATTTAAATAAAACTTTAAGTATTTAGAAGAAGTTGTACATACCCTACGGGAAATTTTAACAAACTGTCACCGAACTGGCCCCTTTCTATGAAATAAACTGGTCACTTTTACATGACGTTGTCATAGGAGGGGGAAATTGACCCATTGTGACATGTCACAAGACAAATCCTAGGACAGGTTACTAAACTCTCATAAAAAACAAAGTTCAGGGACCTGTCCTGGGATTTGTCTTGTGACATATCACAAGGATCAATTTCCCCCTCCTATGACAACGCCATGTAAAAGTGACCAGTCTATTTCATATAAAGGGGCCAGTTCGGTGACAGTTTGTTAAAATTTCCCGTAGGGTAATTGTAACAACCCTAGTAAAAATGATTTTTATATAATCAGATATGATTTTTATATAATCATTTATGATTTTATACAATTATAACTTGTCGAGTATTGTAAAACATATATTTTTATATGATTATATCAAAAGATATTTAATTATATAAAATTATATTAACCAGATCCACCATTTTTCTGATCAAATCATGTATGGGTTAATAAAATTATATAAAAAATATATTATCTGATCCGAAAAATTGTGGATCTGGTTAATATAATTTTATATAATTAAATATCTTTTGATATAATCATATAAAAATATATGTTTCACAATACTCGACAAGTTATAATTGTATAAAATCATAAATGATTGTATAAAAATCATATATGAATATATAAAAATCATTTTTACTAGGGCAAGCATTTTAAGCCTTCTCATAGAAACTTGTATTCTACCCGTAAACTGTGTAAACCTGGTATGTTTATAAGTTTAATGTCAAATTCCATACATAAAAAATATGTTTCGTATTTATACAAGGTTTACAAGGAATTTACGAGTTATAATGAGTACGCCTTTTATATTTTGAAATCATACATAAATATATGTATGTATCTCAAAAAACATAGAATTTATTTTACATTGCGCTATACTTAAATATATGTATCTAAAACAACTCAGAATAAAATTTAACATTGACCTATATAAAACTTTATATGTGTACCGATAAAGCCATTTTTAAGTGTTTACTTTAGGATTTTTAGTGCATATTTTTTGTTTTTATTGCACATTTCAATTTAAGTGAATATTTTATCGCATGTTTTGCATTTTCTATGCATATTTCAACCGCATATTTTCTATTTTTAATCACATTTAACCCAACTAATTTTGACCGCTTTCATATACCTATTTTTTTTACTTGATCGAACTGGTACAAAAATGGATACATACATATTTTGATGGACTTTAATTGCATTATTGGAGTCTAATTAATTTGGTTCTCTACAATATATAATGTACACATTATAAGGATTCTGACACCATCATTTTATTTCCAGTAAGTTCAACGGCTCCTGACTTACGGCGGAATTAATCAAGTTTTAAGTAACATATATCCATTAAAGTTTACCACTGTATCGTTGTACGATTTCCTACCTTATGCCCTACTAATGAATTTATCGGTGGTGTCACATACATAAATACGAACTACGGTTTTCTGTATTTTCTAAAAGATTGTAATGAGATTAATGTGTTTTGTAAAGTGAATAATTTTGATACATTTGATCACTTTTAAATATTTTTTTCCTGTTTATGAATTTTTATTTAATAACAATAGAAAAAAGTAAAACAAAAATTTTGGTACTATTGGGGTCAAATAAGTACTCTTCAACAATTTTTTTAATACCGAAATGAAAAACCTATTTTCCATCCCTGGTACTACTTGTACTTGGCAAACAACAATACGTAAGAGTTGGTTGGTTGTTTTTGTTTTTTTTATACCCAAAGCGATCTTTGGACAAAATATTTAATTTTTCTTCTATTTTTCACTTTTTGTATATACAACCATCAACGATTGAACTCGGTGACAGTAAAAGTACTGAATAATTTTAAATAAATGTATTTTTATATCGTATTTTTTGTACAATAGCATTTAAAAAAATATTTCAAACATGGCGTATTTAATGGCTGCTTTCAAGTATCACTTGCACAGTACTACATATGCCAGCCAGTCATCCATCCATTCCAAGATTTACGCTCACATACTCATACAAGTGAGGAGTACTATGCATATTATTCACTACTACATGAACAATCAATTAAGCTTCGTTAAGATCAATTTAAAATCCCGCATAAAATAACAAATAGTTTTGTTGTCTTCTTGAAATTTTTTTTTGTAACAACCATACAATGTTTTGATGTTAGTTTGGGCATCTCTAGTGTCCCATTATTAGATCAAAGCAGAGCTTAGAAAGAATCCAATACTTAATTCAGTCAAATTAAACCATAATTTATTGGAATATACACACTGAAGAGCAAAAGTGTTCACTAGAGCACCCATATGTGCAAAAGTGTTATTTTTCCAGCTCCCCTCTCATTATACCCTACACCACTACGTGCAGAGGGTATTTATTATAAGTTTGTGCTGATATTTGTAACACCAAAAAATAATGGTCGTAGACCCACCTTATAGTATACCGATCGGCTCAGAATTTTTTTTATTTCGATTTAACGATGTCCGTCCGTCTGTCGTCCATGCATTTTTGTGCACACTCTATAGGTCGCAAATATTAAGATATTTTGATGAAATTTGGTACACCGACCTATGTCGGCCCAAGGACGAAGCCTACTGATTTTGGTTAACACCGGTCCATGTTTAGACCTAGTGCCCATATAAGGGTCCCCCCAAAATTGGCTTGGTTACACGCTGCAGGTCGCAAATATTAAGATATTTTAACGAAATTTGGTTTGCTGACTCACATGGTCCAGAGAAAAAAGCCGATAGATTCTATATAGAACCGGTCCATATTTGGACCTATCGCCCATATGGGCTATATTTACGATTTTCTCTTCTTTTATAATTTTATAGAAAATTTTGACACAAGTCCCATTTTAACCCATTCGAATTTCGGATCCAAACATTAGTTGGCTCGTAACCAGACTGGTGTAGGGTATTTTATAGTCGGCATGCCCGACTTTAACCTTTTTACTCGTTTTCGGATAGGTTCAGAGTAAAAAATAACATCTGTGCAAAAATTGGTTTTCTGCGATTTAAACCGGCCAGGCCCGTTTACATTTATGTCCTCAAAATTACTCTAAAAAGGTTTATGGATTAATCCATCTATAACTCTTAAACCATTTTGGGTATAGGGTGTGTTCAGCGAACTTATGTAACACAATACGAGATACAGTTTTGTGGAACTATTTAACCCTCTATCTCTTCAATTAAACGGGCTTTTTTGGCCCCATTTTAAAAAGGGACAAAAAGACCCGTAAGTTGTAGAGTTAGAGGGTTAAAATGTTCCACAGAAATGTTCCTCATAGTGCTTTACATGAAATGGAAGATTCACATGGTCTCCTCCTAAAATTCAGGTTTGTGGGACATTTGAGCGCCAACTCTGAATAAGTACGAAATTAACCCTTAAACACGTTTTAAGTTTTGACTTATTGCTGGCATTGAACTTAAATTTTGCAACTTTGAGGTCTTCCGAGACTTATAGTAGAATTTCATGACAATTATTTTTGTGGAACATTTTAACTCTCTAACTCTTCAATTAAAGACTCTTTTTGACCCTTTTCAAAAAGGGTCACAAATGACGCGTAAGTTGAAGAGTTAGAGGGTTAAAATGTTCGCAAAAATATTTGTCATGAAATTCTACTATAAGTCTCTGAAGACATTAAAGTTTTAAATTGAGGTTCAATGCTAGAAATAAGTCAAAACTTAAAATGTGTTTAAGACTTAATTCCGTGCTTATTCAGATTGGCTTTCAAAGAGCACCCATATGTGCAAAAGTGTTATTTTTTCACCTCCCCACGCACTTTCCGGTAGATTTGGCTTTTAGCTCTAAAAATGGACTAAAATTAGTTCAAGGCTTCTTTTCGCTATTACTCTTAAGTAAAGATTTTACAGTGAAGTACTAAATGGGCAAACCTACAGGCAATAATGTGGCTAGCATTTTTCTCATACACATTTTTGACGTATCAATGACGCGTCATGGTAATTTAAGTGGTTCAAATCAAAGTGATTTATATGGCTAAACACAAATTTTGACTTTAATCACTTAAATTACCATGACTCGACTTTGATACATCCAAATCATATGAAATCGTAGGTGTCAACAGCAGTAGCATGGTCGAGGTTCGGTGCTACTTTTGCTTACATTAAAACAAAACGTTTACAGCATTGCTATTTTAGTTTGTGCAAAAAAAGAAAAAGGAAACGGAAATAAGCTTTGTGTAAGCGGAATTTATTTTAGTTGACAAAGTCGTGGGTAGATGTCTACACGACAAATATTGCCCTCCCAACCATGATTATGAAAATGAAAACCGATAATTTAAACATGATCCCATATATTTCCTATCCTAACTAGTAGGGTTTGGGGAAATCCCGGGAAAAGTTTGCCGGGAAAACGGGAAATTTTAAAAATATTAAGGGGGTAATTTTTTAAAACACTTCGGTGAAGTGTTGCGTTATTTCTATAGAAATTGTTTTTGTTACAAAAACAATTTACATTGAAAATTCCCTTCACTTCACCCAAGTGTTTTACAAAATTAGGTACTAAATTTTTTAAATTGTTTTTGTTTCGAATAGGATTTTTTAATTTTAGTCATAAAACACATTTTAAATACCAAAACAAAAATGTCATTGTTAAAATCTTTTAAAAGGGAATACATTCATTTGACACACAAATAAAATCTTTGCCAAGTAATTAGGAGCATTTCAACTAATAAAAATTTTTCGCATAACTTATTCAAAATTTAAGTAGTAAAACCTAAAAACTTGGTAAAATGTTTAAAAGAAATATGAAAAAAAGCTTTGTTTCTTACAAATAATCGCCCTTACTATCTAAATTTTTCAAATGTATAATTTAGGTAAAGTCGACTTTAGTTAAAATATTGGGTGGCAGTATACCTTGACTTGGTTTATTTTTGGAGCATTCTGATTGGTTAATTTATTTTCAACCAATCAAAATATTTGAAAATATAAATATTTTTGTAAGGTTTTCATACACAAAATGAACAAAACCGTTTGATTAAAAACAAAGTCGACCTTAAATTTAAAATACTCCTTTATATTAAGGGTCAATAATTTTATAAGTAACGTTTTCATTAATAAATGTGAAAAGAAAAGACTAATGGTTAACGGTGGTATCTAAATTTGGTTATCCGACATCTAAATTTGCTTCACAAAAAAAAAAAAAATTGATGGTCATGCAACTTCTCTTGAAGAAAGCAACAACAAGAATAACGTTTCAGCTAAAATTAGCAAAGTACCTGAAGAAAAAAGTGTAAGCTGAATAGGTATTAAAGGTTTTATGGTAGGGCAAACATTTCCTGAAATGGTATCCAAATTAGCTGCAGTCAATCCGCACCATAACTAGATCTTCGTTTATTCGAGAAAGTTTTTATAATAAAAACCTGGCATTGCAAAAAAATGAAACCGATGTAAAGAACATTATATTAAATTACTACAATCATGTAAAAGATATCAGATAAAAGAAATATCGAGCAATATTTCTAACAATAGGAGATTTACTATATTCTTAGATGAATGGACAAGAATATCACAAAAGAGATATTAGAACAACGGAAATAATTCATTTTATAACCTGGGGTTGGTTTATATATCAGGAAGATGTAATGCTGATGAAATAAGAAGAATTGTAGAAATAAGACTAGAAGAGTTTTATTTGTCTTTGGAAAATAACATTGTGGCCACCATATCTAATGGGCCAAGTGTGATGAAACGGTTTGTTTCCGACAGTCCAGTAGTAGGTGCTTTCTGCTGGAATCATGCAATTCATTTGGCAGTGCTGCGAGTAATCTATGTGAAATCAAATGTTCAACATTCTGATATTTTTTACTTTGAATTCTCACTACACTGAACTGTACTGAAATAGTGTTTTTTTTAACAAAAATTACTTATATAGGTGGTTTTCATTAACAATTTTGTTCAAAAATATTTTTTTAAAAAATATTTTTTTATTCCCGTTTCCCGGGAAATAAAAAAGTCCGGGAAATCCCAAACCCTACTAACTAGTTATCCAGGAATCAAAACCAAACTTTTTACCAACACACAGAAAACGAATTCATTATGTCAACCGAATTCGTTGCCAACCGAATTTTGGTAGTTGCATGAACTATCACATAATTCGGTTGCAGATGCCGAATTTTGTTGTTGAACATAAATATATGAAAGTTACTCCAACCGAATTGATTTGGTAAACCCAACCGAATTCATTTATTAAATTAAAACACTGTTTCCAAAAAATTTTTAGGTTTTAAGTTTTTTATTTATAAAATTAATAATTTAAGTTAAATATACAAAATATATCTATTTTATACGAGAAACGAGTTTACCTTTAATGCCAAAAAACTGTAAATGCTTTTTCCAATGGTGGATTTCGAAAATATTCCTTTAAAAATATCAGTTTCAGATGATACTTTCCTTTATTCATCTTAGTTTTCTGAAGGCTTTTATAAAAAGTTCCAAATATGTTCCACTATCTACATGGTATACACTTGTAATGCATTATTGTACGAGTACTTGCATTTATTCTCTATATATAAAAGAATAACGTGACTGACTGACTGACTGACTGACTCAACATCGCCCAGCCCAAACCGCTGAAGCTAGGAAGTTGAAATTTGGTATGTAGGTTCCTCTTTCGGGGTAGACGTCCACTAAGACGGGATTTTTGGAAATTCCTACCGGAACGGGCAAAAAAGGGGAAAGTGTCCCCCTTGACGGCCTGCCAAAACCCCTTTGGCTAGAAAGCTGAAATTTAAGATATGTGTTCCTTGGAGTAGGGGCTAACTTTTCTGGAAAGTACTTTCTAGAATTTTGGACAGGGACGTTGTAAAAATGGGGGTTAAAAAGGGGAAAAAGGCCCCCCTTGACGGCCTGCCCAAACCGCTGGAGGTAGGAAGTTGAAATTTGGTATAAAGGTTCCTCCACTATCGTAGACATCCACCAAGACGGGAGTTTTGGAAATTTTTACAGGGACGGGCAAAACGGGCCCTTGACGGCCTGCTCAAACTGCTGGAGCTATGAAGTTGAAATTTGGTATGTAGGTTCCTCGACCGGTGTAGACGTCCGTTGAGACGGCATTTTTGGAAATTCTTATCGGGAGGGGAAAAAAGGGGACAAAAAAAGTACCTTTTTCCAAAAAAGTACCTTTTCCCAAAAAAAGTACCTTTTCCCAAAAAAAGTACCTTTTTCCAAAAAAAGTACCTTTTTCCAAAAAAAAAGTACCTTTTTCCAAAAAAAGTACCTTTTTCCAAAAAAAGTCCCTTTTTCCAAAAAAAGTACCTTTTTCCAAAAAAAGTACCTTTTTCCAAAAAAAGTACCTTTTTCCAAAAAAAGTACCTTTTTCCAAAGAAAGTACCTTTTTCCAAAAAAAGTACCTTTTTCCAAAAAAAGTACCTTTTTCCAAAAAAAGTACCTTTTTCCAAAAAAAAGTACCTTTTTCCAAAAAAAGTACCTTTTTCCGAAAAAAAGTACCCTTTTCCAAAAAAAAGTACCTTTTTCCAAAAAAAGTACCTTTTTCCAAAAAAAGTACCTTTTTCCAAAAAAAGTACCTTTTTCCAAAAAAAAGTACCTTTTCCCGAAAAAAGTACCTTTTTCCAAAAAAGTACCTTTTTCCAAAAAAAGTACCTTTTTCCAAAAAAAGTACCTTTTTCCAAAAAAAGTACCTTTTTCCAAAAAAAATTCCTTTTCCAAAAAAAGTACCTTTTTCCAAAAAATTTACCCTTTTCTAAAAAAATGTACCTTTTCCAAAAAAAAGTACCTTTTCCCAAAAAACATACATTTTTCCAAAAAAATAACTTATTCAAAAAAAGTACCTTTTCCAAAAAAAAAAGTACCTTTTCCCAAAAAAAAGTACCTTTTTCTAAAAAAATGTTCCTTTTCCCAAAAAACATACATTTTTTCAAAAAAATACCTTTTTCAAAAAAGTACCTTTTCCAAAAAAAAGTACCTTTTCCCAAAAAAAGTACCTTTTTCTAAAAAAATTTTCCTTTTCCAAAAGAAGTACCTTTTCCAAAAAAGTACCTTTTTCCAAAAAACATACATTTTTCCAAAAAAAACAACTTTTTAAAAAAAAATACCTTTTGCAAAAAAAGTACAAATAAAGTACTTTGTAAAAACAAAGTATCTTTTTCCAAAAAATTTCGTTTTTCCAAAAAGTACCATTTAAAATAATATATAATTTCAAAAAAACTACTTTTTTTCCTCCACCCACGGATATCTCCACTAAAACAAGGTTTCTTGATATTCGGCATAGACGTGCGCTAAGACGGGATTTTTGGAAATTCCTACCGGAACGGGCAAAAAGGGGGAAAGTCTCCCCATAAACAGTCTCACAAATTGGAAAAGTGCCTGCCCAAACCACTGGAGGTAAGAAGTTGAAATTTGGTATAAAGGTTCCTCCACTGTAGTAGACATCGACTAAGTTTGTATTTTTGGAATTCCATACAGGATATCCCAAAAGGAAACTCGGTATGTGAGTTCCTCCTTCTGTGTAGGTGTCCGCTTAGACGGAATTTTTGAAATTCCTATCGGGAGGGGAAATAAGGTAAAAGTCTCCTCCTGACGGCTTGCCCAATCCCTTTTGGCCAACCTAAAATTTTAAATATGTATTCCTTGGAGTAGGACTAACTCACCGGCAACGTAATTTTTCTATTTTGGAACAGGAACATAGTAAAAATGGTGGTTGAAAGGGAAAAATGTCCCCACTAACGGCCTGCCCAAACCGCTTAGGCAATGCAGTTGAAATTTGGTATGAATGTTCCTCATCCATCGCAGACAGCCGCGAAGATGGAATTTTTGTAAATTCCTAAAGGGAGGGGCAAAAAGAAGAAAAGCCTCACCTTGGGGGCCGGTAAAAACCCCTTCGGCTAGAAACCTGAAGCTTAAAATGTGGGTCCCTGGAGTGAGGGCTAACGTATTAGAAAGATACTTTTTGAATTTTGGACAGGGTCGTTATAAAATGGGAGCTCAAAAAGGGAAAGTTGCCCCTTAACGACCTGTCCAAACTGCTGGAACTAGGAAGCTGAAATTCGGTACTTAAGTTCCTCTCAGCCTGCTCAAACTGCTGGAACTAGGAAGCTGGAATTCCCTGTCGATGGATTTTCGGAAATTCCTACCGACAGGGGCACAAATAGTAAAAGTTGGCTAGAAACCTGAAATGTAAAACATATGTTACTTGGAGTATGTGCTCACTTACCGAGACGGTGCTTTTTGGACAGGGACATTGCAAAAATGGGGATTAATGAAGCGAAAAGTGCCGCTTAAAGGCCTGCCCAAACCGCTGGAGGTAGGAAGTTGAAATTTGGTACTAAAGTTCCTCCTCTATTGTAGACATCCGCTAAGATGAGATTTTTGGAAATTTCTACAGGTAGGGTTAAAAACAGGAAAAGTCTCCCCCTTAACGGCCTGGCCAAACTGCTGGAACAAGGGATCTTAAATTGGGTTCCTTCTCCAACGTTGACGTCCCCTAAGATGGTATTTTTGGAAATTCATACCGGGAGGGGTAAAAAGGGAAAAAACTTCCCCCTTGACGGCCTGGCCAAACTGCTGGATATAGAGACCTAAAATTATGTATGTAGTAGGTTCCTCCTCCAACGCAGACGTCCTCTAAGACGGAATTTTTGGAAATTCCTACCGGGAGGGGTAAAAACGGAATAATTCTCCCCCTTGATGGCCTAACCGAACCCTTCGGCTAGAAACCTGTAATATATAATATATTTTCCTTGGAGTATGGGCTAACTTATCGACAAGGCATTTCTAGGACTTTGGACAGGAACGTGGTAAAAATGGTGGTTCAAAAGGGGAAAATTGCCCCCCCCCCCTTAACGTCTACGTCTTTAGCTAGAAACCTAAAACTTAAAGAACAAGTGTATATGAAACACTAAAATTAAGAAACTAAATAGGAAACGAGTGGAATTGAAACACTACACAAGTGGAATGAAATGGATATAAACGTTGAACGAGTGGAATTGAACTTATAGACAATGCAAATGGATTGGAAGAGGGAATTACCTTTTCAAACACTATCAACGGAATATGAAACTTATGTAGCATTGAAACATACTCCCCAAAAAGTTAAACAAATTTTCTGAAAGAGAAAAAACCTTAGAAAAGGAATGGAACTTATATATTCCGATATTTAAACTTCATGTAACGAAGCACCGGTGGAAGAAACCGACGCAGTAAATTTTCCAACTGAATTTGTGAATTTACTTGAATTGCCAGGTCTACCTTTACATAAACTGGAATTAAAAAAAAAAACTTTAAGACACGCTAACAACGTAGCTTTGCCCGCTATTTTTAATATTATAAAATGCTTTCCAACCCTGCTTTACGTTATTTATTTTCATTCAAAACACAAATGAACAAAACTACTTACGGGTCTATCTACCTAAGTTCGCACTTTACCAAATTATCTTAACATACACACGTATATTGCAATTTATTATGGATTCATTACTAACAATCCACTTTCATGAGAAAAAGTGATCAAATATTTATTTATTTTAAACCCATTGTTGTGCAGAATTATTTATTTGTGGTGGCTGGGTGAAGGCTTTAAATAAAAAAACTTTAAATAAAAAAACGAATTTAAGAAAAATTGTGGAGGGCGCAGCCCCCCCCCCCCCTTAACCTTTAAGGCACGCTAACAACGTAGCGGGCTGCCCCCGCTAGTTATACATAGTTCGCTGATACTTTTTCAAAATCCAAACTAAGGCTGTTCAATTCGCATTTAAGAAGCAATTTATCAAAAATAATGTACTAAGAGATGATATATTTAATAAGATTACCTGTACTTTATTGAATCGCCAGGATGAAATCATTACTAAATTTCTGAATTGTATTTATTTATATAAATTAGTAAATTTTATTTTGTTTTATTGTTTTTTTTTTTGTATTTTTAATTGTTGACATTGAATTTAATTCAAACAACACTATTCGGCTATGTTGGTGTTGTTTTGGAGATAGTGACCAAATTTATTAGAATACTTATTTTTAGATCGGTATAGACAACCATCATTCGGTAAAAAATAAAATTAGTAAAGCATTAGTAAACAATTATAAATAAAATATTGGCCATTACAACTAAAATATAATTGTAGTTGTAAATTTATGGTGAAAAATTCACTATTTAAAGATTTTAAGAATGTTGTGACTACCGAATTATCTTATTAGTTTTATTTTTATATGAATTGGTAGGGAAAACAGATTTATATGACATAAATAACCCTCTCTTAGTTACGATTCCAAATTATGAATCATAAACCAGTAATTTTTATTAATACAATTGATTTTATGTAATTGAAATAAAAACTATATTGCAATAGTAAAATAAGTGTAGATGTGGTCGAATTCCAGCCAATTTATTTTCTGTGTGAATTCATATGAAAATTCAACATTTTTTATACTGATTAAACTATTCTGCTTAAAGCAACGTGAAAAAACAATTAAATGAAAAATTAAAGAAAATTAACTATTCACAATAAAAAATTTGAGAATTAAAAATTAGCAAAAAAAAACAGAGAAACTCGCTACAATTGATATGTAGCACTTTATGATTATTTTAATCTGGTGAACGATGCTACTTTTCTTTTTGTTTTAAAATAAAAATATTTGTAGAGGGTTCTTTGATTTTCTAAAATTTTTTATTCCTTTATAATTATATTTGCACATGTTAATTATTCTTAAAAAAAAATATAAAAAAAGAGTAAAAAAGCAAGGTTGGTTACCGTTTCAGTTATATTATAACGGTAATTGTCATCCATGCCGAAACCAAACCCCATATGAACGTTTTAAAATGCTGATACCATTAAGAGTAATTGTCTTTATATTTACCCGTTTTTATTTCGATATTTTATTGGTTCAATTGCGTAATATATGCGTATTACCGTTATAATACCGCTAAAATACCAAAACAGCAAATTATAACGGTAATTTGGGAATAATAAGAAATTGAACCGGCAAACCAAGAAAATGAAAACGCTAAAATATGAAGACAATTGCCCTAACTGATATCGAGGATATAAAATATTCAAATAAATTTTAGTATCGGCGTGGTATATAATTACCGTTATTTTAAAAATGAAACGGTAACCAACCCTGTAAAAAAGTCTAGCTAAAAATCGACATAAATGGATCCATACAGGTTTAATGTACATATGTATACATATGTGCATGCTCATAAACATGCATTCATGACCATACATGGATACATAAATCTCCATACATGACTCATATATGGCCATACATGTGCATTAACGAAATTTGAGGTAATATCTACATATGTGTACATTAGAGTCGTCCAAAAAAACATGAAAGTTGGAATTCCCGATCTCCACAATGTTGCCCCTATTCCTTAATGTCTAAAAACTCTCTGTGCCAAGTTTCAGCTGAATCCGCTGTTATTTAGAGGTAGCACAAAAAGTTGTCTTTTAAGAATTAGTAATTTGTCTCTAGAGTAATTTATACAAAAAGTAGGGTTGACTTTAAATTTAATTATTTCTTAACCTGTACGCTATTATTTAACAATTTTTTTTAAATCTGATCTTAATTATTGTGAATATAAGGAATTTGAAATCAAAACTTAAAAAAATTAAGTAACTTTTAAGTAATTCGCGGTTTTTTTTAAATTTATGCAAAAAAATATATATTTTAGTCAAATTTTCGAAATTTTCCGAAAAGATGTAATTAAAAATTTAACTTGTTTTTGCCTTGTATGCGCAAATTTCTCAAATCTGATCTATATTTTAACGCAGATTATGAATCGGCAATCGAAACTTAAAAAAAATTTGTGGTTTATGAATTATTCGCGGTTTTTGAAAATTCAAAAAAACTCAAGTTTTTTGAGACATTTTCCCAATTACCTGTAAACGGTGTTATCGAAAAATGCAATTTGTTATACTTTTGCAATTTACTTACCAAGGACCTTCATTATATATAACACTGATTTTAATTTTAAAAAGGATAACAGATATCCTTGCAAATTAAGTTAAAATTTGACATTTTTTAATATTTCGCTATTATTTAGATTGCTATAATTTTATTGCTACCAAAAACCCTATCCCACATAATAGGACATTTAGCAGATATATATTAATGCAAAAACGAAATTTTCATATTGGTAAATATAAGAAAACATCCTGATCGAAGTTGATCCTTTTTTGTATGAAATTTTAAAATTTCGCGAAATCCGAGACTCCGATTTCAATTTTGATTTCATATTCGTAATGTACGCCTAAAAATATATTAAATGTGATATGTCGCGATCATAATAATTATATTTAATTTTTCTCATTTTTTCCATTATTTTTAATTAATTAAAAATAATAGAACACCCAGTCAGAAAAATACAAACGGGAAAGCGGTGGCAAAGCACTTTAACAGGTGGTACAAGTATTGGCAAAAAGTGCTTTCCCATTCCCAAAATGATAACATCATTAGACAAAAGGACCGGCTGTTCAAAAAGCGCCAGAAAAGCACTGGAAGAACAAAATTTTTAAACGTTGGCAAAACGCTGGCAAAACCAATAAATAGGTGGTCTGGAGATATATTTTCCAAAATAAAATTAAAAAAAAGTTCATATGTATTTTTTTGACCCTGCCGTGATTTGAACCCAGGCCGTCAGATTGGCAGACGATTGCTCTACCCACTGAGCTAACGAGACATATAATATTTAATGGCTAAACACATAAATGAGTGATAATAGCTGGACAACTACTGGCTGTGCCAAAATGCTAGTACTGGCAAACAATTTTTAGTAACTAGTATGCCAGTGTTTGGAGGGCAAAAAGAAAGTTGGTCTTGAAGGAGCTTTCCCACAAACAAAAAAATTAATTTAATGAAACAAAAAAAATTTTAAATTAAAAAAAATCCAAAAAAATTTTTTTGCTTGCAACCGGATTTGAACTCGGAACCTTCCGACTACAATTACATAAAAGTACCAAAGGGTACTTTTATGTAATTGTTGCTTTCAAAAAGGAGTTGATTTATAACTGGTTTTACCAAATCAGACAGTTCATATACGAAAGTACAAAATTCTCATCCCGTTGGTTTTTTGTACCTTATGTAATGTCTCGGTTTGAGTAGGAAAGTTATCATTTTCTTAGCGGACAACTGAAGAGTAGAGTGATGTCTACGAAACAATTGTATTGTCTATCATGAAAATGATCAACCCTTTTTGAAACAACAAATAAAAATCTAATATGACAATATCATATTAGAATTTGAACTAAATATATGAAGCGTCATCATTTTTATAAAATCATTGGTTTTCCAGTGAATTGATTTTTGTACGCCTGGTAGCATTGGCTAGGTAGCACTGGATAACCACTGGTTGCAAACCTTGGCATATCACTCTAAGCCAATTCTTTGCCAGTGGTTTTTTTTATAAACCACCGAAATTTTTGTAAAAAAAATACTGGTAAAACGCTTTTCGCAAACGCTGGCAAAGCGTCCCAAATGAGTGTTCTGCCAGTCATTTATTTTTAATACCATGGTCACCCAGTGGTATGCCAGTGCTTGATTTTTTGTACCACTGGCGATTTCTGACTGGGACAAGTACAACCTCGAAACTTCAATTGCGATGTGCTACCTCTAAACAAAACTTTTTTGGTGATTTTTTTGATCAGACTACATTTTTTTTCAAAGTGGCATATTTGTAGGGTTGTGGAGCGTGAAAATTCCAACTTTTTTTTTTTTGGACCACTCTAGTGTACATGTATGAACATACATGAACACACATGTGCATGCAGTGGCAGTTTATTCTACCTAAATTTTCTATGGGTACAATGATACAAATAATATTGTATGTTAGTGCGAATGCATAAAATTGTGCAACATATTCTGATGCTTTAAATAAAGTTTAATTTGATTTGAAGTAACTCAAGAATACATTCATTGAAACTCTGGAGCAATCGGACAATTGCTATACAGTAAACTCCGCATAACTGAAATATTTCTAAATTTCTGTTGAAAATATTAGTGAAGTTGAATTCAAACGACTTTTCTTAACCCTTTAGAGAAACGTGTAAATCCACACAATGTATTCGATTTCGTGTACTTCACATTGTACTTACGATATGGGATAATTGTATATAACAATTGTATATGAAACTTAAAAATTTGAAATTTTCTAAAAATGTTGTGTAACTTATATGCCACTATGCTTGTGTGTATTTACGAAGTATATTGGCTTGTGGGCTCTTACAATGCGGCCATACCCTGGGTAAAGTAAGCCAGCTTGCTCGGAGTTTTGAAAAAATAACTTTTTCGTTCTATTTATTCATTGAAAATATGGACTATCGGATAGAGGTATGCCACCGAAACCGTGGCGGGCATTTGGTCGATTTCAAAAACCATATTTATTACTCGACAGAGTTTGCTTGATAATCCGACGCTGACCAACAGATGGTAATTAACGTTTGATATATTGCAGAGGAGACGAAAATAAGACACACGTAGCGGCCCAATCCCTTGTTTAATTGTTATTACAAAAATTAAATTTATTTGTCCACAGCATTAAGGTAGTCGGGAAAACAAAAATGTTGATGCTCATATTGCCTATGACGTGGATACATGAAAATATATTAATATAGGTGAAAAAATCTCTTCGGGGAAAGTCGTTTAAAAGCCGTAAAATTTCGAATATTGGATAAAGCTCAGACACCCCATCTATTAAATTAAATAAGCATTTATATATGTACATGATATTTAACTAAAGACAATCAACACTCTTTAAAAAAGGCCAGATTTATTGTCGATTAAAAAACATTTTTACGAATACATATAAAAAATAATTACAGGTTCTCAAACATGTTTATATACCAGTGTCTATAATTTTTTTGAAACAGAACAAATAAAACGGAAGCATTTTTTAATACATTTGTAAACCATTTTTTGTTTACTTGTATTTAAATCTTATTTTTAACTTTTAAAAAATATGTAAAAATGCAAAAAATATGCACTTAAAGATAAAATATGCATTTATAACATAATTTTGCAAAAATATTCAACAACAAATCGATGCAACTTTGTTGTAAATTCTTTGATTCGGAAAAGTATTTGGTCAAAATCGTTTTTGGGTTACTACAAACATGCATTTCCATGAAAATAGCTGCCCTGGTTATAAGTAAAGAAAAAAATAAATAAATTGAAAAAATGTTAATTAGTGTTTTGTGTGTGAAGTGACTCCTTCCCAGTGTAGAAACGGTAATGACATATCATTATTTTTTGGAATACCAGTAATGACACGTACTTAATTTCTGCATTATTTTAAAATATATAATAATGAGTTACTAATAAATGCTTACTTTTTTCATTATTTCAAAATAAAAAATAATGTATTACCAATAATGACTTATTTTTATCATTATTTCAAAAATAAAATAATGTTCTAGATTTTTTTGTAAATTTTTTTGAAATCTATTTTTAGACTCAATATTTTTTCAACACTGGTAATGATATATGTAACCACATATTTTTTGATTTTTTGTATGTTGGCGAGTAAGCTGACTTGTGCGCAGCAAGTCAATTATGTTTTTATCTCTCAAACATTACATGTGAATATAGCTCAGATAGTAGAGCTATTGACTGGCAACCGAGAGTCCCAGGTTCGATTCCCGCACGAGAAAATTTTATTTAAAAAAATTTTTACATTAAAAAAATATTTTTTTTATAAAACTAATTTTTTTGAAAATCTTTTTTTAGAATCATTATTTTAGTCAATACTGGTAAGCACATAGGTAATGACATATTTTTTGATTTTTCGTATGCTGGTGTGTAACTCCTTATTTTTCGCGACATCGCCATATAAAGGTAATAAGAAATGTAATAATAAAAGTAACTACCCGAGTAAAAAAAGTTAGATGTTATATAATACAAACCCCTAGTAAAAATGATTTTTATATAATCAGATATAATTTTTATATAATCATTTATGATTTTGTACAATTATAACTTGTCAAGTATTGTGAAACATATATTTTTATATGATTATATCAAAAGATATTTAAGTATATAAAATTATATTAACCAGATCCACCATTTTCCGGATCAAATCATGTATGGGTTAATATAATTATATAAAAAATATATTATCTGATCCGAAAAATGGTGGATCTGGTTAATATAATTTTATATAATTAAATATCTTTTGATATAATCATATAAAAATATATGTTTCACAATACTCGACAAGTTATAATTGTATAAACCCGAGTAAAAAAGTGTATATAAAATTATATGTGAATGGATATATTTGCAATATGTAACTGGATATAATTTCATCCGAAAAATGGTTATATTAAATTGTATCATATTGGATATAATTGTATTTACAAGGATACAAAGTTATATCAAATGATAAACTTATATCCGAATTTTGTCCCGATCAGATTGGATATAAGTTAATCCAATACGATATGATTAAATTTAAATGATAAAAAAAAAACTTTGAATTGGAGGGCAGCAGGATTTCGGGTCCTACACACTCAGGGGTGTAATAAAAATCGAAAACGAACAGTTTTTCAATCTAGAATAATTTGTTTCGCGAAAATCAAATTGACTTCAAATTATTATTTATCGTTTTTTTTTGACGCCGGACATCTAAATTAGGAAATAAAATATAAATTGGTATTGTACAGATCCTAAAATATTTACCATTGAAAATCAGATCGTTTTCGATATTCATCACATGCCTGACTGTCAGCCGAGGGCTACTGTTGATAATGAGTAACTATTAAAGACGTTAATGTATAAATCTGTTATTCTTTAAAGACTAGATAATTTTTTATCAAATATGGGAATTTTCTTTGGACTTTGAGTGGAGAAATACCACTCAAAACTTATCGGACCAGAACAAAATATATATATCGTTGGGGAGGTACTTGGAATACCTTTCCAATGATATGCAACATGCCTAGACTTATTAACTCATTACGAGCCGGGCCATGGTTTTAAATGTTAATTTTTTTAAATTGGATTTTTTAAATTAAAAAAAAAAAAACTTTTAGAAGTAAAAAAGCTCAGAAAATATTAATTTAATGAAAAAATTGAGTAAAGCATATAAAAAATTGTTTTTGATCAAATATTACATTAATCTCGAATATATTAGTTAATCTCGAACATGGGTCTGATATTATTCTGATATCGGCTTGCCTGCAAGAAGTGCTATGTTTTTGGTTTTAACAGGTTTTCTGGAGAGCGAAAAAACTGATTTATATTATCCTTTTAAGATATTTTATTGACATCATATGCCCTAATGATTCACGACCTTATTTATTACAATCATTATTAAGGCATATGATGTCAATGAAATATATTAAAAGGATAATATAAACCAGTTTTTTCGCCCTCCTGAAAACCTGTTAAAGAACACATAACACTACTTGCAGGCAAGCCGACGATATTGTTATATAAAAAATAAAATTAAAAATATTTTTCGTATCTATTTATATATAAAATTTTGAACGGTTTTATCAATAATATATTCCTATATATACAATTTGCAATAAAGCAAATACTGATATATGATTTAATATGATTACATATGAGAAAATTTCTAAAAAAATTTCTAATATATCACCATATAAAAACATATAAGGTCGCACACAATATTTTATATTATCATATATTTTAATATTAAAAAATATATGTTATATATACTCTTTTTTACTCGGGAAATCATAAATGATTGTATAAAAATCATATATGAATATATAAAAATAATTTTTACTAGGGCGTATCTTTTTTTTTGGTATAGTCTCAACTACAATTTGATCCGAAAAGTGGTGGATCGTACTGTATTAATTTAGATACACCTTGGATCTAATATAATGAAATACGATCCGAAAAATGAGGTTATCTTACTATATATAATTAGATTTAGTGCAATAAAGCTACATTTTCTTTGATACCATTAGACAAAAATACTTCATTGAAAGTTCGCTCATATTGCATTAAATCATCCATTCTATTGAAATTAGTTTTTGATTGTCATTATGTCACATCCGATTCTATATAATTAGATAAACCCATTTTCGGATCGTATTTGATCATATTAGATCCACGGTGCATATAAATGAAGACAGCATGATCCACCATATTTCGGATCAAATTTTGTTTTGGGCAACAGCAGAAAAAGATATAATTGCATGTTGTACATCATTAATTTTTTTAATAGGGTAGTTACCATTACTAGGGATGTAGTTACATAACCACATATCTGGTAATGATTTTCTACACTGGGATTTCTAGGACATTTTATGAAAATTGATTATTTTGTCAAAAATTGGTAAGAATTTGCCTGTTTTCATCAAATTTTGCATGTCCTAATATCACTTTTATTATAGCCTTAAAGGGACAACGTTTTTTTAGTCTTCGCAAAAAAAAAATTATAAATTAATATTTTAATTATTCTGTGAGAAAAATTACTTATTGTAGATTCTAGACAGGTGTAATATACATATACATATTGGGAAATAAAAAAGATACTTTTTTAAAATTTTATTGTCGAAATGATGTTCAGTCATTTAAAATTCGTTGAGTTATCCGATTCATTTACTCAATTTTGCAATATCGCGGCTCAAAACTGAAAAATTTTACGTCACAATACCAAAAAAAAACCTTTGCGAAAAGGTACTTTATGCATTAATGCGTTAAGAAAAGGTTAGAAAGTTTCGTTTTTAATTAAGCGTGTTACCATTATCTGTAGAGTGCTGTACATATCGCACAATATTTTCAACTTAAGTGTATGTAAAAAAGAAACAAATAAACATTCAAAAAACAACCCACGGAATAGCAGCAGTCAATCCGGCCGTCAGCAGTTATTTGCGTTTTTATTATTTTCAGTCAGTCATCTGTAGTGATCCCTTTTTTAGCGACCCCTCACATATAACGTTCATGAGGTTACTTTTAACAAAAAATTGTATTTCGTTGACGATTATAGTCAATAGTCATAATGTCGATGATAATGGTGATAACTTTACGTGTAGGTACATGTATTGTACATTATGACAAAAAGATATACGAGAACTTTACAGATTCTTGCCTCTTTTGCCATTAAAAGAAGTTAAAATACATTTATAGTATAAAGTGTAAAATCCGCCTTTTAAATTGAAATGAATCTATGATTATTTTTCATGAAATTATTTCACTTGAGTTTAATGTGTAAATTTCTGTAATATGGGATTTTCTTTGTGATTTTAGAATCTAAATAAATTAAACTATTGTTACGAAAATGTAATTTGGAAAGTAAATAAATGCCAACCACACTTCCCAAAAATGAATTATACAATTAACTCTTTTTTGTAGAGTTACATTTACACTAAGAATATGCAAATCGCTTTTCAAAATTAGCTAATATCAAGAAGGGTATAAGACTAGGAGATGCAATCAGAATCGGACCGCACATCGGGCAAAACAACACAGATATGACCGACTTTTCGCTGAATAAAAAATTAAAAGTGTGAAGAATGAAGAATGAGGCGAAAAAATCTAAAAATTATGAGAAAATTAAAAGTGCAGTTATTTGTGAAATACATGAAATTAAAAATTTTTTAGAATGAAATTTAAACATTAATTTTTATTTTATCGTACATTTTAGTTGATCTGGAGATTGTTCAATGAGTGTTATTTTTGTTCGGTTTTAAGATCAAATATGACAAATTCCAAATAGAATTATTTATTTTACAACAAATCGAGAAAAACAACTTATAAAAGAAACTTTCCTAGAACCAATAATTGACAATTAATGCATTTTCAAGTGCAACCAAACACTTTCATCAGATTGTCTTTATGGGGTTCTCTCTAGGTTATTTTACTTAATTTTTATTTCAGATAATTCAATATTTTTATACCCTACACCACTACGTGGAGAGGGTATTATAAGTTTGTGCTGATGTTTGTAACGCCAAAAAATATTGGTCCTAGACCCACCTACCGATCGGCTCAGAATTTTTTTTTTATTTCGATTTAACGATGTCCGTCCGTCTGTCTGTCCATGCATTCTTGTGCGCACTGTACAGGTCGAAAATATTAAGATATTTTGACGAAATTCAATAGGACGACGCCTATTGATTTTGATTGAAATCGGTCCATGTTTAGACCTAGTGCCCATATAAGGGTACCCCCAAAATTGTCTTTTTTACACGCTGCAGGTCGCAAATACGAAGATATTTAAATGAAATTTGGTACACAGACCTATGTCGGCCCAAGTACGAAGCCTATTGATTTTGGTTAAAATCGGTCCATGTTTAGAATTAGTGCTCATATAAGGGTCCCCCCAAAATTGGCTTGGTTACACGCTGCAGGTCGCAAATACGAAGATATTTCAATGAAATTTGGTTCATGGTCCCAAGGAAAAAGCCTATTGATTCTAGATAGGATCGGTCCACATTTGGACCTATCGCCCATATTGGCTATATTTTCGATTTTCTCTTCTTTTATGATTTTATAGAAAATTTTGACACAAGTCCGTTTTAACCCATTCAAATTTCGGATCCAAACATTAGTTGGCTTTAAGTCAGACTGGTGTAGGGTATTATATAGTCGGCATGCCCGACTTTAACCTTTTTACTCGTTTTATTATCTTTTTTTATTTTAATATTTTTAAATTTTTCTTCAGTTTTATGCGATTTTTTTTTCTGAAAAAATGTTTCCTTTTTTCTGTCCTATTTTTACAAAATGTATTTATGTGCATACCCAGTCAGAAAAATACAAACGGGAAAGCGGTGGCAAAGCACTTTAACAGGTGGTACAAGTACTAGCAAAAAGTGCTTTCCCATTCTCAAAATGATAACATCATTAGACAAAAGGACCGGCTCTTCAAAAAGCGCCGGAAAAGCACTGGAGGAACAAAATTTTTAAACATTGGCAAAACGCTGGCAAAACCAATAAATGGTGGTCTGGAAGTATATTTTCCAAAATAAAATTTAAAAAAAGTTCATATCTATTTTTTTGGTCCTGCCGTGATTTGAACCCAGGCCGTCAGATTGGCAGACGATTGCTCTACCCACTGAGTTAACGAGACATATAATATTTGATAGCTCAACACATAAATGAGTGATAATCGCTGGACAACTACTGGCTGTGCCAAAATGCTAGTACTGGCAAACAATTTTTTGTAGCTAGTATGCCAGTGTTGGGAGGGCAAACAAAAAGTTGGTCTTGAAGGAGCTTTCCCACAAACAAAAAAATTTATTTTATAAAACAAAAAAAATTTTAAATTAAAAAAAAATCCAAAAAAAAATTTTTGCTTGCAACCGGATTTGAACTCGGAACCTTCTGACTACAAACATTTTTTAACGAAGCGTCAGCATTTTTATAAAATCATTGGTCTACCAGTGAATTGATTTTTGTACGCCTGGTAGCATTGGCTAGGTAGCACTGGATAACCACTGGTTGCAAACCTTGGCATATCACTCTAAGCCAATTCTTTTCCAGTGGTGTTTTTTATAAACCACCGAAATTTTTGTAAAACAAATACTGGTAAAACGCTTTTTACAAATGCTGGCAAAGCGTCCCAAATGAGTGTTCTGCCAGTCATTTATTTTTAACACCGTGGTTACCCAGTGGTATGCCAGTGCTTGATTTTTTGTACCGCTGGCGATTTCTGACTGGGTAGAAACAAAAATTAAATATAGGCAAATTAGGTATCAAATTAAAGGTATTTCAAAGAACTAAGGAGTGTAATGTTTCAAATCTGGAAATTTTAAAGTAGGCTATGCTCCAAATCATTAAAACTAAAATGAAAAATTTTATAGGAAAATATTCAGTAACTTCATAAAATTGTGTCAACATAACATTTTGATTCCTTTGAGTGATACTTTTTTTAGCAATTATGAATCAATTGGAACGACGAAAATTAATTATCGACAAATGGAATGAAAATCCATACCGAGCAGTACATTTTATTTCAAAAGATTTGAAAATGGCAAGAAACGTTATTTTGAAACATCTATCGGCATTGAAAAGTTTGGTTTGAAGTATCTCGTTTGGCATGAAATTTGCCAATGCGGCGAAAAGACATCTTCATATATAACAACAGGTACAATTAACGGAGATGTGTACAGGGAAGAGCGCCTAAAAATAAGATTAATACCTTTTATAAAAAAACACGTTAGATCTACTCTATTCTGGCCTGATTTGGCTCAGCTCACTATGCTTCAATTACCGTAAATCTGCTCAGAGCTAATAATATTAAATTTGTTGAAAAAGACATAAACCCACCAAATGTTCTACAATGTTGACCCATTGAAAGGTATTGGACTCAAATAAAAGCGAAGTTAAAGAAGACCAAACAGACTGCTAATTATATAAAAGATTTTGAAAAAAAGTTTAAAGTTGTATCCAAAGCAATAACAAACAGCACTGTCAAAAACTTAATGGAAGGCATTCGGAAAAAAGCTAAGATCGGAGTGGACCACAAAATGAAATGTTTTTTTTTTTGTTCTTATATACTTTTAATGCCCCAGTGTAGAAAATCATTACCAGATATGTGGTTATGTACCTACATACTTGGTAATGGGAACTAGTTACTTTTGTTGTTACCTTTCTAATTACCTTTATATGGCGATGTCGCGAAAAATAATGAGCTATGATTACACACCAGCATACGAAAAATCAAAAAATATATCGTTACCTATGTGCTTACCAGTACTGACAAAAATAATGAGTCTAAAAATAGATTTTCAAAAAAATAAATTATATAAAAAAAATATTTTTTATTGTATTTTTTTTAAATAAAATTTTCTGGTGCGGGAATCGAATCTGGGTCTGCAGATTGCCAGTCAATAGCTCTACCATCTGAGCTATATCGACAGACATGTAATATTTAATAGATAAAAACATAATTGACCCGCTGCACACAAGTAAGCTTACTCGCCAACATACAAAAAATCTAAAAATATGTGGTTACCAGTGTTTAAAAAATATTGAGTCTAAAAATAGATATCAAAAAATTTTCAAAAAAATCTAGAAAATTATTTTCATCATTATAAGTAACTAATTATGATATGGTGTCATTACTGGTAGTCCAAAAAATAATGATATGTCATTACCGTTTCTACACTGGGATAGTATATGTAGATGGTCCATGCGTTAAAATCTACTTTTGCTTTTTAGAACAGTTATGTCCATATACTGTCGAGTTCGATTTATTGAATTAATTTTTTTTCAATTAAAAATAATCACATGTGTTCATGTATGATTGTTTATGGAACTTCATATATGATTCCATAAATGAACATTAACGAAAATTGAGGTAATATGTAGAGATGAGCGATCCGGTGATTTTTGAATAACGCTGCTACCAGTGATCGTGATTTTCAAATCACCGTTCTTTTAAACAGTGACCGTGATCACGGGTTTGTAATAGAAATGGGCGATCCGGCGATTTTTCAGTAACATTGTTCTCAATGAATGTGATTTGCAAATCGTTGTTCTTTTAAACTGTGATCGTGATCACGGTTTTTCTATGGAAAAGACTGCGATTTCCTGATAAATAAACGAAATAATATTTATGGCGAGTTTTTAAGATGTCAGTTAAACTTGGTTTAGTTAAACCGAAAACGAATTTTGTCAGCCATTTCAAAGTTTATTAACAAAAATTTGCCGGAAAAACTTTTTTTCGAGTATAATTTATTTCTTTATTGAAATAAAACAATAAACCACATTTTAAAAGCAGTATTCCAGTTACAAACTGCGTTAAACTAAGTTTAAAGATAATCCACTTCTAAAAACTGGGCCTTAAAAGAAGAATAGTTGCGACCGGTAACAAAGACATGATAGAAGGAGACATTTTATTCAGAAGAGTGTGAAAGCAAGTCACTGTCATTGAAAAAAAACATGTATTACTGTGCACAATGAAGTTTGCAAGAAAGAATAGTACAAAAATATTAAAAGAACGACATTCCGAGTAACTGCGACTTGAAATATTTGATCACTGCCGTTACCAGTGATATCAATAACTGTGATTAAATCACCGGTATGAAAATATCACTCATCTCTAGTAATATGTAGATATATGATCATATTTGTGCACACATGATTGCAAATTTGAATTCATATACGTCTGTACATTTTAGGATTTAATATATTCTTGTCATTAAAATGTATTTTTATAATTTATATATTAAAAATCTTATTATTTTATTTATATCATCTTAATACATTATATGCTACTTATGTATGTCGTTACTGTACTTTGCCGAGGTAACCAACAACCGCAAAAACAATAGCAATTTATACATAATTTTTATTGTAGGATGACTTTTGAGCTGTTATAGATAACGCGGTAAAGTACAAGAACACACTATTTTAAATAACAGAAAATCTAAATTTAATACGTTCAATAAAGAGCTAACAAAATCTAAAGAAATCTGCGAAATTCCTACTCAAAAATTTTAGGACTGAATGTGTCAATGTTATCTCTTACATCCCCTGATTTCAATCGTCAATTAGCCAATTGACAAAAAATCCCGATGCAAATAGCTTAATACCATTGTTGGAGATTCTGAAAAGATATAATGGTCAATAAGTCGCGGGCATGATTGATTGAAACGTTTGCAAATATGTAGTGGATTTCAGTAGAAATTACCTGATCTTTGGAACGGAAAGCTGCCTTTCTTTAGTAATGGAAAAAAAAATTGATCAAACTAGCTTGAAAGTCAACAACTCCTGCCTGCCTTATTCGAAAAATTACGTAATAATACTTATTGGAAACCACATTTTTGTAAAACTTATGTCTAAAATGAAAACAGGATAAAACAAGACAACTTACATTCGCATTACATAATCTTATAGAAAATGATTTTGAACTTACTTGGACAAATACAATTTAATATTTTATGAAACAAATTGTTAAAAATAAAAAATAAATAGAAACTTTTTGACATTTTAATTTTGATATATTAATCAAACAATTTACAAATTATTAAAGCAAAATAAAAAAAATGTAAATAAAATCAAAATACATTGTGAGAAAATTAACAATTTTCTTTTTATATTTTGAGTCAAAATTTTTCTACATCGGTGACTTCATATTAGTATTCTCTATAACTATTTTGAGAGTTTTTCAAAGTATTCCAGCTTTCTACTCTCAAAATTGTTCGAGATAGCGTTAATATGCATGCCACACAAAAATATTAAAAAATTTACAAATCTTGAAAACCAAAACTACAGAGGTGTGAGTTTTGCAATAATTTAATTTGTGAGAATATTTTGTTTATTTTTATATTTGAAAAAATCTTAATGAAACAAATATTCCAAAGCAAAGGAATTGAAAAAAAATTAATTCAAAAAATCGAACTCGACAGTATATGGACATAATTGTTCTAAAAAGGTAAAGTAGATTTTAACGCATGGACCATCTACATATACTATGTTTCCATAAATTTCCATATATGTGCTCTTGGTTTGAATGTATGGACAGATATACATATGTATCCATATAAGGCATATATGTATGTAAATATATCATACATATGCGATCATACATTTAACCACACATGAGAAAATATGAACATAAGTGATCATATATTTTTATTTTTAACCGGGGGGTTACAATTTTGGAGAAATTACCACATATTTTTGCAATTGTGAAAATCCCGGGATTCGAGCTTAAGAATCCCGGGATTCGGGACTGATTTTTATTGAATAATCCCGGGATTTCGGGACTCGGGATTTCGGAATTGGCATTCCTAGTTTTGTAACAATTTCTTATAAATCGTGGTTTTTGACATAAAAACTACATTTTTCTGGAACAAACTAAAAGAAACTACAGCCATATGAATACGGCAAAATTTTTTTCCAACATACATTCATTTTCCCCAATTTTATCTTAATGATGTTAAAACACTAATCAACAACAGTCGAAAATACAACAACACACTAAAACAACAACGTTTTATGTTATATCAATCGAAAGTAAAAATACAAATAAGTCAACCTCTCGAAGACCCCTCGGATCAATTGCGATCGGAACAGTTGTTTAGGACAAAACTGGGAAACAAAATTGACGTTATAGCTATGAAAAATCCTGTATTTAAAAAAGGAATGTTAAAGAAATATTTGTTGAACTCATGTTAATGTCCGAAAATTGAACACACATACCCCTATATATTAAAAAAAAGTTATTAAAAGCCCATATTTCACACACACACGACAAAAATGAAAAGGCCCCCCTACGCAAAAAAATATATTCAAATTTTGTCCAGAAAAAGAGTACCAGCATAACATACCAGAAACAAAGGTCGCGATCAATGCGACAAGGAAAGTAGCGAGACACGCGCTAATAAAACAGATCGCAAGTAAAGAACAAAAAAAAATAAATCACCCTTAAAAAAGGTATACACACAATCCTTGAGATGCACTAAAATGCACACTTTTCTCGGGCCTTATTGGTGGTTGAAATTGCGATGCTTTAAAATGTGTAAAAAGAATTGAAAATTATGAAACATAATACAAGTTCTAACACGTGTCCCACATGAGAACAAATGACAATAAACAGTGTTGAAATATTTTAATAATGTTGGGTATGACTCTCCCATGGAAATAATTTTAAACACAATAAACCAAATATTAAGTATGACCCATGAAATAATTTCTATGCAACTTAACAGATGGTCAGTATCGTATCATTTAGTTACAATATTTCATTAAATCAAACCTGTTGTCCAGCACTGAAACAATTTTTTTTTCAAAATAAAAAAAATTAACTGAAAGGATCTGTATTGGTTTTATAACAATGCTATTGGGCGAAACCAAAGAGCCTAGATAATAAAGAGAATGCAATCCTCTCATTTAATGTGTTTACTGAAATTGAAATTTGATATTTTGAATGTTTCTCCTTATAGTTTTCGTCATATATATTATGAATTAACCCTTAAATGCATGGTGTAGCCATTTGGCAACATACCGGTTTTTTAATAAAAAAAAAACCCACTTGATGCACAAAACTGCATTTTTGAGCATTAGGGTTCCCTTCTGTACATAGTGTTAATATAGTTTAGCGCAGAATTTTTAAACAGTTAGAGTAAAAATCTTGGTTTTGCCCGTATATTTGTGAAAAATCTAAAACACTCGTTTTTTTACAAAAAGTGTAATATTCAAAAATATTTGTTTATTTAAATATTTAAAGTGGTATTCTCGCAATAAACTTCATTTTGGCGACAATAAATGTATAAATTATACTTTATAGAATTTTTTTTTGTTTTTTTTTACACACTTTAATCGCAATTTGGCTTTTTGGCAAAAACCCATATTTTTCAATAAAAATCACCTTTTTTTAAAAAATAAATTTGTTTTGGTATTTTTCTTGAAATGTATACATACGCCTTTAGAAATCATATATAAAAAAATGGTTAAAATCGAAGAGATCATGCATTTAAGGGTTAAATACATATAAAATTGATCATATCACCTTTGGTTTTCATTAAAAATAACCCATTTCCTGCTTGGAGACACAAGCTGTTAATATACGGAGGGAATTACATAGCCATTGGAGAAACTATATCAACTCAACACAAAAGAGTGACATTTTCGGATTTACCATCTCCCCTACAAGAGCTCAATGGAGCATTCATTTCGGTTTTCGGAATAAGACATCATGGAAATTGGAAAAAACGTTAAAAATTGACTTAAGTATCGTTACAAAATTGCCAGTCAGTTAAAATAGACCAAAAAAGGGGTAAGTTTACAATAATTCGCATAGATCTAAAAATTGGCACAGGTCTTAAATACACTGCTACGAATAAAATGTCAAAAGTCCCTACCGATCCCACATGTGCTAAAAAATTTATTTAGGGTCAAAGGTCAAAAATATCGTTTTTTTCATTTTTCTCGTAAATGATAAGTGTTATCGTAAAATTATGTAGGCAAAAGTTGTAGATCATGTAATTCTCTTTCTCCTACGTATCAGCATCCCTGAGATATCGCGGAAAACAAATGTGTGCATTAGGGTTTACCTTCGTCATGTGGGCAAAAAAATGGCGAATTTTTGGCTTTTTTAAAATACTGGCTCTTAAATAACTGTTAACTGGAAAATGTCAACAGAATCTTAATCTAGACTGAATTGCTTTTCTAACGAGGCATAAAAATCCAAAATCGCTTGGAAAATATTTAAGTAATTGCAATTCACCCATATCGTTGTAGGCTTAAAATGAGATAAATTATGAAAATCGTAAAAAATTAACCCATATTATCCTAGCGTCGTCATATGACGACATGAAAAGGCCTCTTTTTAAATGTGCATAATATCGTTACTTTAAACATGGAAGGACTTCTGTTAAGCGTTTTGTAAACAAAAAATGTCAAATATTCATTCTGTGTTTATTTTATCCACTTTGGTTGTTGTTTCTGATTCGAAAATCACGTCGAAAAATTCCAAAACTTCAAAAATTATGATTTCTTTCAATAAAGAAGGAAAAAAAAATGAAATTTGGCATGTGATGGAAAACGATAGTTTTTGATTTCGATCGATTTGGTTAAAAATCAAAAATTAAATGATGAATATAAAAGGCAAAGAGGGTTGAAATTGTTTTTAACCGCTATAGTTGTATCAGGTATATCGATTTACGATTTCTTATCGCTTTTAAATTAAAAATAATAAGAAATATTCAGGATTGAAATTTCAGAAACGATCGATTTGAAACCGATCGATTTTCATCACATGCCAGATTATTATATATTTTCTTGTTTGGTTTTTCTAAAAGTCATCTAAATTTGGTCCATATTTTTAAAACTGCAATAACCTCATCGCAATTTGTAAAAATTTTATAATTTAATGAATTTGGGTGTTGTTATATGATGACGCTAGGAGAATATGTGTACAAAATGTACAAAATTTTTATTTGTATTTATTTTTAAAATAGTCATTTTATGCTGTCTTCGACAAGGTTTGGAGCTTCGTACCTCACCTCAGAATGAAATCTCCGTCAGGAAAATAGCGTAAAAGTAGAAAATTAGCCTAAAATTTCCAGTAGTGGATACCTTAAGTCGAACAGATCACTTTCTAAAAAGAACCCACAACGAAAAGCAATGACAAATTCCAGGCCTCGATATCAAATTGACAGTTCAGGCAGAGGTTCCCAAATGTGATGCTGGATCTTCCTTTTATGTATGCCACTTACGAGAGTTATAATTTTTATTTTCTATCGCTATTCAATGAAATAATGTTAGTTTTTTAAGAAATTAATGTATATTTCAATTTAATTTGGAAAATAATTTTAATTTTCTATACCTTAAATGGAATAATGTTGTTGTTAATAAATATTCCTTTTATTCTTAACAATTTTATAGATTTTTTTATGTAAGAATTGTACACATATTCTCCTAGCGTCGTCATATGACGACAGGTAATAACTCCGGATCTATAAGGAAAAATAAGATCAACTTCAGTTTCATGTTCCTAGGGCCCTCAGTAATAAATATGAGTTAAGAACCAGTATTTTCAAAAAAACCAAAAAAGTAATTTTGACTTCAGGCTAATGCGGCACGTGTTCACTAGAGCACCCATATGTGCAAAAGTGTTATTTTTGCAGCTTCCAGCTCATTTTCGGATAGGATGAGAGTAAAAAATAAGATGTGTGCAAAAATTTGGTTTCTGCAATGTAAACCGGCCAGGCCGTTTACATTTATGTCCTCAAAATTACCCTAAAAAGGTTCATGTATTTATCCATCTATAACTCTTAAACTAGAAGTTTCTGATGATTAAGTTACATAGCTGTTGTTTACACAATGAAAACGCAAACATTTTCTTTATACAAACTTTTAACACTCCCATGACCGTTAGTGGTGTTTTAAGCGGTAAACATAAATTTGTTTGTCAAAACTAAACTTTGAATGTCTCTCATTTAATTTTGGAGACTTGTAAATACGTATACTCTTCATCATATAATAGGCAATTTAGCGTAGAATAAAAGCAAAATAAGTTTTTTTTTAAATATTTCGTCCATTCCATGACAAAAAGCCTAAAAACTGATAAGTTATAGATTTTTTACATATGTGCACTAGGAAGCCATGTGAATCTTCCATTTTGGGTATAGGATGTGTTCAGCGAACTTATATAAAATACTACGAGGTACAGTTTTGTGGAACTATTTAACCCTCTAACTCTTCAATTAAAGGGTATTTTTTGGCCCCGTTTTTAAAAGGGACAAAAAGACCCATAAGCTGAAGAGTTAGAGGGTTAAAATGTTCCACAGAAATGTTCCACATAGTGTTTTACATGAATAGAAGATTCACATGGTTTTCTCCTAAAATTTAGGTTTGTGGGCATTTGAGCGGCAATTGTGTATAAGTACGAAATTAGCCCTTAAACACGTTTTAAGTTTTGACTTATTTCTGGCATTGAACTTAAATTTTCAACCTTGATGTCTTCAGAGACTTATAGTAGAATTTCATGCCAAATATTTTTGTGAATATTTTAACCCTCTAACTCCTCAATTAAAGGTACTTTTGTACCCTTTTAAAAAGGGCCACAAACGACCCATAAGTTGAAGAGTTAGAGGGTTAAAATGTTCCGCAAAAATATTTGTCTTAAAATTCTACTATAAGTCTCTGAAGACATCAAAGTTTAAAATTGAGGTTCAATCCCAGAACTTAAAATATGTTTAAGAGTTAATTTCGTGCCAATTTGGAGGCGCTCAATAGAGCACCCATATGTGCAAAAGTGATATTTGCTCACCTCCCCACGCCCTTTCTGGTAGATTGGGTGTAAAAAATAATATCCCCGCGAAAATTGATCCTCTCGGATTAAAACAGGCCAGTCACCCGCGGCTTTTGGCCCTAAAAATGGACTAAAATTAATTTTTACGCCCAATCTACTGGAAAATGCGTGGGGAGGTGAAAAAAATAACACTTTTGAAAATTCCATATATTTCATGGGTGTTCTAGTGTTCACGTTATAAGTTCACCTTAATTTTTTGCATGATGTATTTTTATACCCAAACGAACTTTCCCAAGGGGACGACGTCCTTTAATTGCATGGTGAAAAATAGGGTCACCCTAGTGTGCATTTTATATATGTATGTATGTATGTATGTATGTATGTATGTATGTATGTATGTATGTATGTATGTATGTATGTATGTATGTATGTATGTATGTATGTATGTATGTATGTATGTATGTATGTATGTATGTATGTATGTATGTATGTATGTATAATACGGCTTCTTCAAATTTTTTAATCCCAATATCTCAGGAATAACGATCCTTAGGAGAAAGTTTTTTAATATTTTTTGTTAACAATTACATGATCAACAAATTTTGTTAACTTAATTTTACGATAGCGCCGTTTATGAGAAAAATTAAAAAAACCATATTTTGACCTTGAATAAATTTTTTATCACAAGTGGGATCGGTGGGGACTTTTGACATTTTATTTCTAACTGTGTACTCAAGACCTGTACCAAATTTTAACTCTATGCGAATTAATGTGAACTGAAATATCCATTTTGATTGGACTATAACTTTAAATATACAAGGTGGAGCAAAAGTAATGTCATAATGTGAACTGCCTAAAATTTTGTTAGAAATGAAAAAAATGAGTTCTCTTTTCACGAAAAGTTTATTTGAAGATGTAAAATTTATTACATTAAGGTCGGCTAACTTATCTAAAAGAATGCTTATTTTAACACTATTTAGAGTTGTTTTGATGAAAATCTTACTCTTGGTTAAGGTACTGAAGTTGGTCTTTAACCTTAACCACGAATAAAATAGGCATTCACATGAATATGGATACCCAAGTAAAAAAGTTTTGATATAGTCATATATTATCATATAAGTTTTTGTATAATTTTATATTGGAACATATATACCAAGATATAATTATATAAAATTTTACGAAATTATATCCTAAATATATAACTATATCTTGTTATATATTGCACAATATATAGTGCAACATATTACAATATCCAATTATATATAGGCATATATGTAGTTACATATGCCTCATATAATTATGTATAATTGTATCGAATTATATACCATTATATCTAGTTGGATATGATTATGTTATATTTGATACATTTGGATGAGGACAAAATCCGGATAAAATTCTATCGAACCATATCTTATTCCATAAAATTAGATCTAATTGTGTCAAATTAGATCTAATGTGATCATAATATGATCTAATTTGATACAATTAGATGTTCTCATTTTTCGGATGTAATTATATATAATATCAAAAGTCATATAATTTTTTTTAGTAGGGTAGTCTTAAATTAAGCGTACTTTTAGATAAGTTAGCCGACCTAGGTTGAAAAATTTATATCGGTCAAATGACCACCTCCCGAGCTTGTTTTATGGCATTTTGCACTGTTGCTCGCAAAACATCTGGCTCCAAATTGGCGATTTCTTCTTCAATGTTAACTTTCAACTCTTGCAAGGTTTGTGGTTTGTTGTGGTAAACGCGAGATTTTAAAAAGTCCCAAAGGAAGAAGTCTGGCGCCGTTAGATTTGGCGATCTGGATGTCCAGTTCAAATCTCCAAAACGGGAGATTACTCGTCCCGCAAATTGGTGTCTCAAAATCTCCATCGTTGCTCGGGCTGTGTGAGCTGTTGCTCCGTCCTGCTGGAACCAACAATTCTCGATACTCAATTCAACAACTTGCGGAAAAAAGACCTGTTTAATATCCACCTGTAACGATCACCAGTTAAGGTGGTTTAATTGGCGTCCTCAAAAAATAAGGGCCAATCACTTTTTCACTGCAAATGCTACACCAAACAGTCACTTTGAGGGGATACAATGGCTCTTTTTGCATTTCATGTGGGTTCTCTGTGCCCGAGAAACACATGTTTTGTTTGTTAACATAACCACTTAAGTGGGAATGGGCTTCGTCGCTCATTATGATTTTGGACACGAAATCATCCTCTTCTTGCAATAAGTTTAACAGAGCATGGGAGTAAGTTAATCTCCTTTGACGGTCAGCAGGCAGCAATTCGTGAAGGGTTCACACTTTGTACCAGAACATCTTTAAGTCTTTTACTAAAATTCGTTGCAACGAACGCCTGATGATGCTTAAATTGTGTGCATCGTCATTTCGTCGATGTTTATGGATTCTCTGATGTCCTCGGTCACAGCAGTGATGTTCTCGGTCGAACGTGCAATACGAGGCAGTCTACTTCTTGTGACATCTCTAGTGGACCCAGTTTGAACGAGGCGCTCAGCCAAACGCTTAATTGTTCGCGCACATGATACACAACGACGAGGGCAACGACGACGAAATTCACGCTGCGTTAAAACAACAAACAGAAAATGGTCAAATAAGCAGTAACAATAATTCCACGTTCTTCAGGTGTGTATCGCTCGATTGCTTGTTCTCAAATAATTCTCTATCTGTCTACAACATAGATGTTATAGCATAGTAACATTTGACGCCATTTGCAAAAATTAAAGCACATTCACATTATGACATTACTTTTGCGCCACCTTCTAAAAGATACAAAATACTTTTTAGTCTTATTTTATGAATAAAGATTTTTTACATGGAAGGATCAAAGGTAATTTTTGGCAGTCTTGAGTTTGATTGGCTAGGGTGATTAGCTTTGGTACAATACATTCTAATTTACATGGACCTTGCTTATATAGAAATCGTCCCACACTCAACAAAAAAAAGTCCGGCTAGTAAAAATTTTGCTGTTATTGGAAATTTACCTATTTTGAGCCCTGCTAATTTTAGCAACGCATGTCTTCTCATTTGTAGTGTAATGAAATTTGTAGACAAAATTAGTAACCGCTACTAAATTTTAGAAAAATTTTTGTAAACTGTAATTTAAGAATTATTTTCTAAAATTAGACACAAATTTTACTTTTACATATTTATAAAAAGCTTCATAAATGTGATAAAAAATAAAACTTGATAAATATGATAAAGATTTGTTTTAAATGCAAAATAATCGTGGTCTTTATGAAATCCGTACCGAAATTGGATTGGAAACGGAATTGGATACTGTAAACCGGTTTATAAAAGTTAACGGAAATGCCATGAAATCATAAAACTTTTTAAATATTTATGCTTCAGAAAATGTATTAAATATGTGAAACAAATAAATAGCTCCAAAAATTGGCTGGCAAAATTTGATATTTTAAGAAAAAAATGTTAGTCTAATCGGAAATTTCCTCATCAAATCCGCACAGTGGATTTATAGTATCCAATTAGAAATTTCCGTAAGAAAAATGTAGAAAATTTTCTCATTCTTTTTTCAAGAAATTTTCAATCTGATTAAAATTGTTTTTATTGAATTAATTAATTTTTAAAAAAGTTTTAAGTGTTATATATTTATTACACCCAGCATAATTATTTTGAACTGGTTACCTCTGAATCTGTTCTAGAACAGGCCTTTTCATCACCGGTTTCATAGAACAGGTTCTAGAACTAATTCCTTGGAGTCAAAATGTAAGGTTTCAGTCGCAGAACCAGTTATGTAACTGGTTCCAAAGCAACCTGTTCTAGTTTGGAGGAAAAGAACTTGTTGCTTTTGGGACAAACTCAAACTAAAATCATCGATGATAGAACATAGAGTAAAACATGTTGCATGCAAGTACAAATTGTTCTACAACCGGTTCTTTGCATCCCACAATTTCGCTGGGTACGTTTGCATTTAATATTTAAAACTTAAATACATTAAAAGATTTATGACGTCATTGTAATGACCAGGGTATCAAGTTGTCATCTACTTAGACATTTATATTGAATCTAATTTTTAACCAAACGCTCCCGAGTAATGAATATGATTTTTAAAAATCGATAAATTTAAAGTGCATTTTTTGGTTGAAGCATTTATTTTTGGATTATTAGTGCATATTTTTAAATTTTTAGTGCATATTTCCATTTAAGTGCATATTTTGCATTTTTACTGCATATTTTAAGCGCATATTTTCGATTTTTAAGTGCATGAAAGTCGCTGCCCTGGTAATGACATTTCCGTTTACAAAATCCAATTCCGTTTCCAATGATCTTTCACATAAAGACCACGAATGACATGTTTCTTTATATTTATGAAATGATAGTTTCCCATGTATTTGTGACGAAAGTAATTGTCAATGTCGCTTGTTTCGTAAAAGATGAGCTTTCGTTTCATGAAATGCAACACTGCTCCGCTCAAGTACCATCTGTTAAAAGACTACTGTCAAGTTTTCAGCAAGTTTCGTCATTAACTTTGCGTTTAACAGGTGTTCAAAGCATACAACCTCGATAATGTTTGTAAAAAGTTCCACAGAAGGCTGAAATAAAGCAGTTTTGTAGGTTTCCTCACAAAAAAGAGTTTCCACAAATAGCTATTTTCTTAGGCGCAGCGGCGACTAGCCACGCTGAACTTTCTGGACGGCCAATTGAGGTTAGTACACTCGAAAATATCGAAAAAATTCACGATATTGTGTTGGAAGATCGGAGATATGTTACTGTGGTTTCGATTTTAAATTATCAGTTGGGTTTCAAAAAGCTGAGTTGACTAGTAAAATTTGAGAAGTCTGAAATAGAATATTTTATGAGTCATAATTTCTGAGGGCTCAGAAATACGTCACCTGGGTTTTGTAATAATACAACACTCTGATTTTTGCCTTAACAAAATGGTTTTGGTTTTGACTCTTTTTTATTCTGGAAGTTTTGTTTTTTTATTAACAGCGATTATGTGTTTATATGGTGGAGTTCTAAGAAAGTTAGATGTATTGGCGTCTTTAAGTAGGTACATATTAGGGTATTCAAATTACTCGGTTTTGACTTTGTTCGAATAACCGAGTAACTCGGTTTTGATGTTTTGAACTTACTCGATTAATCGAGTAAGGTTTTAGAATTACTCGAGTGCCTTAAAAATTATTTAATTCCAATTAATGTAGAAGTAGATCTGGCAATTCAAGTAAATTCACAAATACAGTTGGAAAGTTAACTGAATATGTTTTTCCACTACTTTATCAAAGATAACTTGCGAGCCCATTGCTGCGTTACCGGCAGTTTTAAAATCGGATTATATAAATTGCATTATTTTTCTAGAGTATGTTTCAATGCAAAGTTTCAGATTTCTGGCATAATTAGATTCGTTACCCCATATTGCCCCTCCCTGTAACAATTACCAAATATATATAATCCTGCCTCAGTGATTGTCTATGTTAAAGGTAGAGTCACATGCACAATTTCAAGTACCATACTCCAGCGGTTTGAGCCACTGAAATTCCATTCCATTTCGTTCCAGTTATCCAATGTTTCAATTCTACTCGTTCCATTCCATTTTCCAAAGTTAGTGTTCCAATGCCACTCGTTTCCCATTTCATTCCATTTCGGTACTACTGCTTTGTGTTTCAATATCAGCCTTTCCTCTTTACATTCCATTTCTTTGTACTTGCTCCGTTTCATTCAGTTTTTTTACTTTAGTGTTTCAATTCCACTTCTTCCCAATTCCATGCTATGCTCCCCGCTCCATTCCATTTCTCTTATCTATTGTTTCAATTCCACTCATTCCCATATCCTATCCATTTCGTTCACCATTCCATCGTATTTCGTTCCCACTGTCTACCGTATCAATTCCACTCGTTCCACGTTCCATTCAATTTCTTCTCCCAATTTAAGTGTTCTAATTCCACTCGTTTCCCGTTTCATTTCATTTCGTACCAAATGTCTTGTGTTTCAATATCAATCGTTCCCATTTCCATTCTATTTCTTTGAACTTGATCAGTTCCATTCTGTTTTTTAATTTTTGAGTTTCAGGTACACTCGTTCCCTATTCCGTACCATTAGCTCCCCGTTCCATTCCATTCCGTTCCACATTCGATTTCATTTCGTTCCCTGTTCCATTTCATTTCCTTTGTCTAGAGTTTGAATTCCACCCGTTCCCCGTTCAATTCCATTTCGTTACACTTGTGTAGTGTGTCAATTCCACTTGCTTCTCGTTCCATTTCGTTTCTCAGTTTTATTGCTCCAAATACACTCGTTCTTTAAATTTCAGGTTTCTAGCCAAAGAGTTTTGGGCAGGCGTTAAGGGGGGCAACTCTACCCTTTCGAACCCCCATTTTTACCACGTTTCTGTCCAAAGTTCCAAAAAGTACCTTGTCAGTAAGTTAGCTCATACTCCAAGGTACACATAATATAAATTTCAGATTTATAGCCAAAGGGGTTCGTGCAGGCCGTCAAGGGGAAGGCTTTTCCTCAATTTTTCTTTCCCTAAAAGCCTTATTGCGACTATTACTAACATTGAAAAAAAAAATTAAAGTAGATTTTTTTGCAATTTCTTTTACAGAACGAATTAGGAGGGTAATTAGGAATTTTAGATATATCGGAAAAAATGGGCGTAAAGTGGGCGTGATCAATTTTTTTCTCTAATAACCTTATTCGCACTATTACTAACATTGGAAAAAATAAAAAAAAAAAACAAAAAAATAAAAAAATTTTTAAAAAATTTTAAATTTTATTTTTATAGAAAAAATAGATATTCTGAATCAGAAACATTTATTATATTATGTTTATATTTTAATTTTTGGCACAGACATAATTATCCATGCATAAATATACGAAATAAATGTCAAAACAACATTTTTCGTATTTTTATGCATGGATTATTATGTGTGCAGTTCTCTAAAGTTAATGAGACTTTAAAGACGCATGATAAAAATGGGTTAAGATCGGAGGGAAGCAATTAGGATAGTTTCCTTGACCTTAAAATCTTTTGATTGATTAATTGTAATCCATCAAAAACTCGACAATAAAAATTCCTTAAGTAGCAAAAAGTCAGCGAATTTATTGCCCATTAACTTCTCTCATATAAAGGACTTTATAGAACTTTCCCAGGATATTTATGCAGGCATGTTATTGTAAGCAATCGAAAAAATGTAAAACACTTGGAAGAATGCAGGAAGTATTATAACACTAGGAACAAAACGAGTCTCACGAGCCAGCATAGCCTAACATATTATGGCTTTCATATTAAAACACACACGATTATCAACCATCTCTTTCTCTTTTTTAGTTGGATATGGTAAAGCAAAGCAAACAATATTATGATTCGTGGTTGTAAAATTTCTCATACACACATAGATTTTAGACACTTTTGTATGAAGCACAGCGGGTAAACAGCCATTACTGCAATGTGATTGGTGGAAATAAATTGGAAAACATAAACTAACTAAATTGGGTATAAAAAGACAATCATCACCGTTTGCGGATTCAATTAAGGGCCTCGTGTTCAACGTAGAAGAACATCGCAAACGTATTGTTAATAAAAAAAAAAAATTTAAAAAGAAACGAATAGACAAACTAATTTAAAATAAAACAACAAGTGTTTTTGCAAATTGTGATTTTTATTACAAAAAAAAATAAATTTAAACAAAAAAAAATTATTTACAGGAATTAAAAAAATAACATTTAAATTTACTAGAGGATTGTAGTAATTGTGAACAATTTTTTTGCGTTTGTGATTTTAATGCAATTAATTAATTTACATACACAAGTTGTATGCGCCAGCCAATATCATCAATTTGATTAATTGAATTTGATTTAGCTTTTACGCGCTCTTTCATTGATTAAACAAAATGGATTAAGTTACGACAACAATTTAAATTAAACCAAAACAAATATATAAAAAAATACTTAAATAGACGTGCGAAAATTTCAATTAAAAATTTTAATTGAAATAATTTTGTTATTGAAGAATAAAAACAATAAAATACAAAACAGTTCCTATTACTTTATATAAACCATATTATAAAAAAAAACATGGAGCATTCTGCATTTGAAGATGGAATATTTAGTGAATTTACAGGACCTTTAAGTCCTTTAGATGGTAAACCTTTAACACCTACATCATCAGCCATGACTACTGTATCACATGGTATGCATTCGGTAATGTTAAGTTTACCACCGGGAGCTACAGTGATGCATCAAAACAATACAGCAGACTTATGCTCACAACGTTTACCAGATTGTCAAACTTTACTATCCGCTGGAGGTTCACCAAAAATGGATCCTTATAAATCATCTACACCAGATTATGAAACAAAAATGGAATATGTTACAAAAATGGGTTGTTACTCGCCTACGCAAAAATATGAATATTTAACGGGACAAAAATTAGAAAATCATCAACAATATTCTCCTCCACCTCCATCTACGACAAATCATCAAAATCCTGCAAATGGTTTACAACAACATCATCATAAACAAATGGCGGCTCATCAGCATCATCTTCATCATCAACATTTACATCAGAATCATCATTCTCCAAATGCTATGTTAAATGAATACCATCATCATGCTTTACATACTAATGGAAAATTGGAATATGATCCCCATCATAATCATCAACAGCACCAGCACCAACAACATATTGCCCATATCTATGGTACTCCCCACCACAATCATCATAACCATGAACTCATTAATACCAATAATAATGAGCACAATATGTCATTATCCGCCAATGGCTTAATCACTAATTCTTTATCTTCGTCTAATGGGAATACCGACGGGGGTCTTTTACAGCCCTCTTTAGGAGGTGGCGGCGGCGGTGGTGGTGGTCCTTCAGCATCTACACCCAATTCAAATACCAATAGTTTATCAAGTTCTTCATCGAATAATCTTAACTCACCTCCAACGAGTTTATCAAATGGTATTAAACTTAATAACAAAGGTAAACATGACGATATGTGTTCACCCCCTAATACGGATGGTACAACAAATGGAGCTAATAATGGGGGTAATATTTCTTCAGTATCGAGTAATACACCACCTGCTGTTAAAAAGAATGACAAAAAGAAAGGAGATCCAAATGGTATCAAAAAGAAAAAAACGAGGTAGGTTGGCCAATGCTTTTAAAAGTTATCTTGAGAATTTAAACAGTTGAATTTCAATTACAAGAATGAATTAAAGTGGCTACAGTTCTTCAAATTACAAGCGAAGATATTTGAAAATTGTTACATTCATGAAAGCAGTTACAGTTGTTCGTATAGTAATAATCGGCAGTATTTGTTTTTAACTGCAATTATAATAAGTGTACTTATTATAAAAATAACTAACGAAAACTGAACTAAGAGAATTACATATGTCAGAAAAATTAACTGCAAATGCAGTTAAAAAAAGTGTACACTGCAATTGCATTTAAAATTAAATGATATTTTCAACTGTAATTGTAGTCCATTCAAATGCAATTGCAGTGTACACTCTTTTATTGACATCCTTTTTTGAGTGTACTACATTTTGGTTTTATTTTTAAAAATTATACACCTCTACAAAAGGAGAAAAATCGCCTTAATACACATATGATCATAATAATAGATACAGCTAAATATATATTTTACAAACAAATAAAAACTCTATATTAAATATAAATAAAAAAATGTAGTCCAATTTTATTAATTATAACAAAAGAAAGTAAATATTGTAAATATTTTACATAAATAAAATATATCTAAAAATGTGAAGGTAAATACATAACATACGTATGGAGGTTCATTAGGTGATCATAATTATGGATACATTTAGGAAAAAATTAAATAAAAAACAAATTTAATTTTTTCTTTAAAATAATTCATGAATATTAAAATATGACTAGTATGAACAACCGACTTTGTTTTGTACAACTTTCTGTACTCTTCTATACACACCGGATACTAGCTTCTGGCAGTTTTTTTTTTGTGGAATCTGGTACCAAATTTTTTGGGCCTTTTCCCATATGTGCTCCTTATTTTTGAAAACTTATCGGCTCAAGTTTTTTCTGTAACTCACTCCACAAGTTTTCGATTGGACTCAAGTCACGTGATTGACTTGGCTAACTTAACCCTCTAACCGGCAAGCCCGCCTCCAGGCGGGGTATATTAAATTGACCAGAAACGCGCCAAAGGAGTATTTTATAATAAGAAATTATCCTTTTCCAACAGAAAACAAAATTTATTAAATTTTTTGTGAAGAATTTTTTTGTATACAATGCACGGTTTGGAAGCGAGAAAGTGCCAAAAATAAAATTTCGTAAAATTTCAAAAATTAAATAATTTAAAACAAACAAAATTTTCAATAATCTTAAAAATATTTAAAATCGACTAAAACAATTTATAGTGACCATAAAGTAAGATTAAAGCTTAAGCTATTCAAAAAATTCCTTACTTTGGTCCAAGGACACACAGGATTCCATAAGGATACATCGCCTTAACTTGAAAATGAATGGACGGATTTTTCTGAAATTTTATAAAAAGAATATATTTGGTATAGGTAGCAAAGCTTATAAGTTTGAATAATATATATTGAAGTTTTGGTGCGTTTTCGCTCAATTTCGGATTTTTCGAAAAACGAAAATCCCCTACGGGAAATTTTAACAAACTGTCACCGAACTGGCCCCTTTATAGGAAATAGACTGGTCATTGACCCCTTGTGACATATCACAAGACAAATCCTAGGACAGGTTACTGAACTCTCATAAAAAACAAAGTTCAGGGACCTGTCCTGGAATTTATCTTGTGACATGTCACAAGGGGTCAATTTCCCCCTGGTATGACAACGCCATGTAAAAGTGACCAGTCTATTTCATATAAAGGGGCCAGTTCGGTGACAGTTTGTTAAAATTTCCCGTAGGGTCGCTACATCCTCTTAAGTAACACCACAAAAAATGCAATTTTTTTATTGCAATTACATCTTGGTAAGAGAAATAATTTGTGCCTAAACCTAGTAATTTTTATGCGCTAGTTTTCGAGATTCACCATTAAACTATTTTGCCCATATCGCCTAAAGTAGGCAACGAAAAAAAATTTTGTAGAAGAACTTAATGTTTATTTTTCATGAGGAACACATGGTATAAATTTCATTGCAAAAAAGCTTAGGCCGGTTAGAGGGTTAATACTAATTAGGTGCTCTACTTCGAGTCGTTATCTTGCTGAAAGACCGAAAATAGAGGCATATTCTTTAGAATATGGAAGCATTATATTTTGTAAGATATCTCTGTATTCTGCTGCATTCATAGTATCTTCCATACGATATATCGGGCCAACTCCATACCAGGAGAATCATCCCCAAACCATTATATTTTCGCCATCATGTTGTTTTTGGTAAAGTTAACGTGAAAGTTTTTACCTTTCTGCCGACGCACATTCCTTTGGCAGTCATTTCTAAACAAATTAATTTTGGTTTCGTCACTACATGATATTTTTCTCCAATTCTTTTCACCCTCAGATTCTGACCAGAGTAAGTGTCCTTTTCCAAAATTTATTCTCATTTATTCGTTATATTTTGTTTACGCATGAGTGGAAACTTTCTTGCAATTTGTCCGAGTAAATTGGCATGCTAAAGACGACGGATTGATTTTATTTCCAATCTCTGCAGAAATCGTCTTTGAAGATATGAAATGATATTTTTTTGCAATAACAATAATACGTTTAAAAGTTCTACCATGATCGTTTTATTTTTTTATCTTTTTTGTCAATGCATTTTGGACAAAATTCAAAGAATGACCTAAGTTATCAGATATTTCCTTCAAACTTTTTCCTTGTTTTCTCATCGTTTGAACTATTTTTCGTTCTTCAGAGCTACAATGTTTTTTTTTTCTATTTTATTAAAAATAAATAAATCAAGTGTGTCTATTATTTTGATTATACATGCCATAGTTTTATTATTTTCATTGTCATAATAAACTGCTGAGAAAAAAGTTTAACTTCGATATTTACGATAGGGTTTCCAAGAATAATATCAATTTTTTCATAAATTGACGAGGTGTATCTATTATTATGATCACGTGTGTAAATGAATTGTATATCATAAGCGGTAAAATTACTATTCGTGAATTTATGTTTTCATAGAACGAAATAGCAAAGCATGCATATCAAAAAATTAAATTTATTACAATTATTCCAAAATTTTGTGATACCTCACTTCTCCATAACTATAGATTATATTTTCTTCCCAATCCAAAAGTTTCAGCTTCTTGAGAATTCCGCGCACTCAAACTGGATATGACTTTAATAACACTTTTGAAAATATATTTCTACCGTATTCTAGCGGTGTTTGATGCAAGAATGCTGCTATTTGTATTTTAAAATCAAAAATTTTTTTACTGAAAAATAAAAACTGTTATCTTTGAGGTCAATAAGGTATCCTGCTGAAATATTCTTACATAGATGCAATTTATATCCTATCATATCCTTATAATAGAACTGATATTACCCCTGCAATGCTGCGTGACCCTACATCTACATTTGAGAGTTTATGTAATAATTATATCCTTTATTATAGTACTAAATTTTAGTGTATAAAATAAGAGAACAATAGAAGAAAAAAAGATTACCAGGTTTTTACGATTTTTGTTAATTTTCCTTTTAACCTAGCAAAACCACACATTACCAAATAATGTGTAAAGTAATGTGTTGCCATTAGGGAATGCATCCCGGGATTTCCCGTCCATTTTTCAGTTCCCGCATTCCCGGGATTTTGGACCGGGAATCCCGGGATTTAAAAAATGCTATTTAAAACAATAAAGTTAATTATCTCAAATTTTCATATGCAAAATTTTCCTACGTTTTGAAAATAGTAAAAATTTTACACTGTCTTGTTCGTTTACTTACTAAAATTTGCTACTTTTACCACAACTGGAAAAATTAAAAAGTAAACCAAATTTTCCAATTGTAATAAAAGTAGTAAGATTTTTGAGTAAACGAACGCACTGATTAATTTGTGTACTTCATCGAACATTTTAAGTGCCTTTTAGTAGCTCTTAAAACAGGCACTAAATGGAAATTGAAAAATATATTTTTTAAGAAAACGACTCAATTAAATAGTGTTTTTATAAAAAATTTTGAATCGCACTTAATATATACAGAATTATTTAAACACAAATATGTCCATTGATTTTAAAAAATTTTCAAGTAAATGGGGGAATATTTAATTGATCTCTTATTTTCAAGTAAATAAATGTTCCCTTCCAGTTTGACTCTAGATCATAAATGAATATCACTTTCTGTTTAAATTATTTTCAAATCAAAGAAAGATGTTACAATTTTTACAAGTAAATTACAAAGAATAAAAATATATTTGAAAGAATTCGATAAGACCAGCAATACAGAATACATATTTTCGGCTTTCGCTACAAAGCCATCATCAGTGTATTTCGTCTTTAGTGGGCTAATATTTTAATGATTGTCTACTTATGTGACCGCTGAAAGAAAATCGAATTTCTTATCAACAACTCAACTTAGACTAATATCAACGAAATTTAACAATGCTATTTTTATCCTTTGTTATTATTACTCTATTTTGCTTTGAACCTTAATTCTTAAGATATCTCAGCTGGTTCTATTCAAATCTGTGTATGATAACCACAGACCTTTGAATTACAACGAACCGTTAAATTTAAATGTATATTATTTAAATTCTATTTTCGAACCGTGTCAATGTGTTGAAGATGAATGGGGGAATATTTAGTTGATCTGTATTGCTGGTCTTATCGAATTCTTTCAAATATATTTTTATTCTTTGTAATTTACTTGTAAAAATTGTATCATCTTTCTTTGATTTGAAAATAATTTAAACAGAAAGTGATATTGATTTATGATCTAGACTCTATAAACATTTTCACTGGAATTCAAGTTGAAATCAAGTTCAATTCCAGCCCTGTTTTCCAGTTTCAAGGCTTGAATTAAACTTTTATTACATTTTATTTCAATAGGATACTCCAGCAAAATGGAAACAAAAATTCAAGTTTGAAATATTTTTGTTAAAAAAACAAGTGCTAGAATTTGAAATATACTTTACTTCAAGCAAAATTTAAAGCACTTGAATTTTTAAAACCTATGTGCTTATTGGGGAGTCACACTTTAAAATCCGACTTTAAATGAACGAAAAATTGAAAAAGGCGACCCCTACGTTCGGCAAAAAAAAAAATTGTCGAAATTACCTTGCAAAAGTACTTCATATTGGAGGGTGTACGGCAAACTTTTTTTTGAGGTACGGTCTACTGTACAACAAATGCGGCTAGAAATTTTCAAAGATAAATGTTTCAAAGTTTGTGTTTTTCACAAAAATGTTCTAACGAATTCGTGTGATTCTTTTTATAAAAACAGGCAGTTAAATTTATAAACATATTTTCAAACTTTTTTACCAACAATTCATTATATTTTTCAAAGTTTTTTAACATTAAAGCACAGTAAGTTGCTTAAATCCATATAAAATAATAAAATTTTTCACGATAATGAGTTTCACGTGAAAACTGTGTTTTTGTTTGTTGCAAATTTATTATACGCCTCCTTTATAATAAAATTAAAAAATTATTAATTTTCAGAATTTCAATTATAAAAAGTTAAGTTCGAGCGAAACTTTTTCACGCGAAAAACAAATTACGGTGCTTTACTTTTAAATATTTTGCTTTTGATTTTTTCTGTTAACAGATTTGTTGTTTTGTGATAAATATTTTAGCGGAGTCACATTTTTATATTTTTTTCAGTCCAAAATACAACTCTGAAAATATCGAGTAATAGTTTAAAGTATCGAGTATCCAAAAAAAAGACAAATACTCATTACTCATATTTTTACCAGCACTACTTGCTTGATCCTCTAACTTAAGCTTATTTTTGCAACTGAAAATAATTTGCACCAGTTTTTAAAAAAATCCTATTTGGAAAGAAAAGTGATTCCTTTGTGTCTGTTAAATTTTTCAATAAAAATGTTTTCTTCTTCTTCCTGTAAATGAGTTTTAGAAAAAAAATTCTTTAGTAATCAATTCTAATATTAATTACGATTGTCCTATGCGACGGTTCCAAAAACACTTAACAAAAAGAAAAGTTTTTGTTTAGATGGTTTTTTAAAGTACTAAATGTAATACATAATTCAATGGCAAAATTTATCGGAATTTTTGTTTTTGATGAATTAACGATAACAATTTGCTCACTCATCAAAAGTAATTTATTTATGTAGCCCTTGGATCTTACATCAATACAGAGTTCACATAAAATATTTGAAAATTTCTAATTATATCGAACTAGGAGAAAATAGGTTTTTCATACTGTATGCTTTGGTTCTTTCGCGGACTGTATATAGTAGCCCAGATTCCATATCATGAATCTTGTGAGTTGCCCTAATAGTGAAATCGCGGTTGCTGGCTATTTTAATATTCACAACTCTACATGTCTCAGCTATTCGATTGAGACAACTACCGTTGGCACTTATATTGAACTTTTCGCCGCGTACTATCATTTTCAGCAATTAGTGATAGAGCCAATACACATACCGTGTATTGGAGGGCCTTTTCAGAAAATCATCGAACTTTTCCTTACTTCACATCCCAACAAGTATGAAATAAAGGACATTCGCGCCTCCCGATAACTCGGATCACAGATAAAAATGATGGAAAGTGTGATTTTGCTAATAATGAAGACATGGAGGTCCAGTTTTATAGTCAGAACTAAAAACGATTTTTTCTTAAATATATCTTAAGTTAGAAATATAGTTTGCAAATTTCTGACTTAAGTAAAAATTTAGAATGAATTCGTTCCTAGTTCTTACTATAAAACTGGCCCTTATTCCTTTAAAGCATAGTTCAGCTTAGCCTACGCTCAGATAAAAAAGTTTGTAAAAAAATTTGTAAACAGTTTCCAATCGCGCTATACTATTTTTATACTGATTATTAGTACAATTTTTATTTTTAGTAATCATTTTTGCTATTCTCTTATTACAAATTACGGATTTTTTTTACTAATTTTCGCTTCTGATTTCAGCAAAACATTTTACTAATTTTTCAAAACCGAGTGCTAAATTTAGCAGAAAAATATACTAATTTAAAAATATTTTTTTTTTATTTTTTACAATTCTTGTTTAGTTTATATTTGTTACTATTGATTACTGAAATTTAGTAGCTGCAACTAATTATTTATACTAATTTCATTGTACTAAAATTATGATATTTAGTAAGTTTTTTAACTGATTTTAGCAAATCGATTTTGAATTGCATTTTACATAAATTTTACTAAAATTTAGTAGCGGCTACTAATTTTTTCTGCTAATTTAATTGTACTACAGATCAGCAGATATGTGTTGCTAAAATTAGCAAAAAATACCGCTGGCCTCAAAACAGTTAAATTCCCCGTAATAACAGCAAAATTTTCAGTAGCCATTACAGACTTTTTTGGTTGAGTGTAGACGTGCAGAAATGCAGTCAGATTCAGAGATTAAGCATTCTGCAATTGGCGTGCGAATAGTTGTGAAAACAGGCAAGAAATGAGTGTGCCAAAGTACTAAGAGGTGAAAAACTTCTGCACTAATAGCATCTAGGTGCTAGTGTTCTTGCTGCTATTCGGGACAATACCCTGATAACTACCGCCCCATTGCTGCTCAGCATTCTCGAAGCTTATGGAGAGCATGGTTAACTACCAACTTGTTTATTATCCTAAAGCTGGCCATACACTTGCAATATTAGTGTACAACTTCTCGCTTTTGTTCTTTATTATATTACCATGTGTGGTATTAGATTAAAGAACTAAAACTTGAAGTTGTACAATAATATTGCAAGTGTATGGCCAGCTTAAGTCCAATTCACTTTTAACGGTATGGCCTTCGTATAAGCGGTTCTAGTGGAGACCTGATGACGTTTCTTTCAGAGCGTTCGAGTCGGTCAATTCACAGATTCGGTGAAAGTAAAGTAAAGCTTATTGCTTTTTGATTTCTCTCGATTCATATCAAGTTTTCTCAGGAATCGCACTTTTAAAGTTGTTATAGAAGTGGTCTCATCGATTGAGTTTCAGTAAAATGTAGGATTACCGCAAGTTTCCATTGTTTCTCCTTCTCACTTTCTGAACGACTTTCTTGGCCAGACTTTTAATGCTAACTACTCCTTATTCGAGTACGATAGAAACATTTGTCATTCTCACTACTTCGATCATAGGCCAAGCTTTGTGGAGGTTGGGGACAAAAGGCAGATTATGAATGACACACATTAAGTGGTGTAGGGTATAATAAACTGTAAAATCTAAAAAAAAATTAATAAAAAAAACTTTTTTTCTTTGGATTGTAACAAGCGTATAATTACTTCATCGTACTTGAAATTTGGAGGCAAAATTGTAACGGTTCTCCAGTTATTACCTTTTTATGCATTGGAGATGCAATAAAATTTTCTGGGTGTTATTTCCAAACTAAGAATATATCAATAGTAACAAATATAAACTAAACAAGAATTGTAAAAAATCGAAAAAAATATTTTTAAATTAGTATATTTTTCTGCTAAATTTAGCACTCGGGTTTGAAAAATTAGTAAAATGTTTTGCTGAAATCAGCAGCCAAAATTAGTAAAAAAAAATCCGTAATTTGTAATAAGAGAATAGCAAAAATGATTGATAAAAATAAAAATTTTTAGTAATCAGTATAAAACTAGTATAGTGCGATTGGAAACTGTTTACAAATTTTTTACTAACTTTTTTATCTGAGTGTGGTACACGAAATGATTTGAAATATCGTTATTGTCACAAACCATATATATCGTTTGCCAACCCTATTTTTATGGATATCCATTTTGAATATTTGACCTACAAAGTGCTTAATTAGAAGAAAATCTCAAAAAACAGTTTGTTTTCTGCATGCTTTAAGCCGGATTCACAATGCATAAGTGAGAAAAATAAAGGAACAAAATCCACTATGCAGAGTGAAGTACTACAGCATTGTGAATCTGGCTTTAATATTCCCTATTAAACTTAAATATTCACCATATTCGGCTCTAAATCTTAAATGTATTTAAATGTTTTCTTTTTTTTTAGAACAACATTTACTGCCTATCAACTGGAAGAATTAGAGCGAGCATTCGAAAGGGCACCATACCCGGATGTATTTGCTCGCGAAGAATTAGCAATAAAATTAAATTTAAGCGAATCAAGAGTACAAGTCTGGTTTCAAAATCGTAGAGCTAAATGGCGCAAACATGAACCGCCACGTAAAACTGGTTACATCAAAACTAATACTCCGCCCACGTCGACAATGAATACAACTTTAGCAGCACCTTTCGCAGCATTTCCACAAACAACAACTGTAACACCGCCCGGTAGTATGGATAGCTGGACTAGTTATCAGCCACCATACGAATTGAGTCCACAATTTAGTTTATTATCGCCAGCGGCTAGTCCCTATGGGACATATACCAGTCAATATGGTACTTATGTACATGAATCACAAATCTTTCCTATGCGCCACTTTGAATACGGTTCACCACCTAGAGTAGAAATGGCAAATGCAGGAGCTCCAGAAGATGCACAAAAAATGCATACACATGATGGTTCATCGTATATAGGGCAATCAGCAATGATAGGCGAAGATAATGGTACTCCCACACATTTACAAGACCCTGCTTCCATACAATTAGTACACCAACAAAATGGTTCAGAGCCTAAATATATAAATGTTGGTGGTAGTTCTGTACAACAATCAATAAATCCATTAGATAGCAATGGTTCATCGGTTTGTCATATAGCGCATGATCCTCAACAGCAATCCGCACAGCAACCACAACAACATGATGATGGTGTTAGTGTCTTAAAACAACATAGTTATACAAATGTTGGTACCCCGACTGCAGCCGATGACGAAACAGGTTTACAAATCAAAAGTGAAGAATCTTCAACGGCGCATCATCAACAACAGCAGCAACAGCAGCAACAACAACAAAATGGTGGAGTTACTCATAGTTATGTATTGCCCCCTTTTTTGCATTAAAAGAAATGCTTGCACATCATTATAAACAACCGTCGTTTATTGTGACTAATCATTTAACGGAAATACGTAAAAGATGGCAACAACGGAAACAAAAGGAAATAAATTTTAAATTTAAACATTTCCGTCGGCCATTATAAAATTGGATTAAACTCAAAGTAGATGACAAAATAGGTCTGTTGGACGTCGTTACCGCGGGTTCCCGCGGGAACTCAATTTACCCGAAACGACAAAAATTTACACACAATTTTGACAAAAGAAACACTTTTTGCTAATATTGGGTATCCGCGGTAACGTACGTGGAACAAAGCTAATGAAGTTAAGTACTATTGTTATATTGTGTTGTTGTACGTTGTGTTCGAAAATTTTAATTGCAATGAAAATTATGAATTTGTTTAAAATTACTAGTATGAATTTGATTCGTTTCGTTAAATTTTTGTTTTCAAGTACACTCATAGAAATAAACCTGTACAAATAGCAGAAAAATCGACTTAAATTAAATACTTAATTTAAAATGGTCCTTTCTAAGGCCCTGCAGGAAAAACTGATATCAGCAGAATCTGGGGGGTTATGTAATTCGATTCGAAAAGAAAACGCTTTCGAAAAGAATTTTCACATTTGAAATTCAGTAACAGAAAATAGTTTTTAGTGAAGGAAAATGTTGAAAACGTGTAGACAATGTCTAGTAAAAGTAAAAAGTAAAAAACAATTGGACTTTCAAGAAAGGATATCTTTTTACAAGAGTTTTAAAATTTCCTAATCCGAACAATATTTTTCGAATCCGCTTACGTAATAACGTTAAATCTAAAAAATTTTAGTTACATTTGCCCTGATGAAATCAACAAAAAAATTAGCAGAATTAAAAATTAAATTTAGTTGAATATAAATAACAACTATCCTGATAAAATCAACAAAATTTTTTGCCGAAAAATATGTAGTAGACTGCTGAATTCAAATTGATAGATTTTTATTCGCACTAAAAATATCTAAAAATATTTTTGAAAATTATTTTAATAGAAAATTCTGTAAAATTCGTTGTTTATTAGTTCAAACGGGCCTTGCAGAATAAATTGCTAAAATTAAAAAATTATGTTTGCTAAACATTAGTAATATATAAGCAACAAGAAAATTTGGTAAATTTACAAAATTTTAGCTATATTTTAGTAAATTGCAAATACCAATTCAAATTCACACTGCAGAAATCAGAAAAAAAATTGCTAAATATTAGTAGACTAAAAAATCACAAAGAAAAAAACAAAATTTCATCAAAATATATTAATATTTGCGACCTGTAGAGTGCGCACAATAATACATGGACAGACAGACGGACATCGTTAAATCGAAATAAAAAGTGATTCTGAGCCGATCGGTATACTATAAGGTGGGTCTAGGTCCAATATATTTTGGTGTTACAAACATCAGCACAAACTGATTATTTCCTCTCCACGTAGTGGTGTAGGGTATAAAAACTAAAAAAAATATTTTTGCCGTGACGGCGATTTGAACCTCAAGCCTCAAAACTAAAAACATCGATATCACCTACACACCATAATCGATTTTAAACTGTATGTACTTAATTTGAATTTAAAAAAAATCAAATTTGAAAGGAGCATTCATATAAAATTAATATAATTTGAATTTAATTATAGGAAGATTCAAATAAAATTTTAAAATTTTAATTTGAAAAATGGAATATTAAAAACTTTACAAAACTATTTGTATTATGGTTTAGGTGAACGGCTAAGGCGATGAATTACAAAATACAATGCTTCTTGTTCGAATCTTGGCGGGTGTGGTACCAACTGAAAAACTTTGCATTTTTAATAGAAGAAAACTAACTACAAGGAAATGAAAGCGAGAAAGAATAATTAAGTATTGGAACACTAATAGAAATAAATCTGTAAAAATAGCTGAAAAAGTTACTAAAAATTAGTTAAAAATGATGCTGCAGAAAAAACTGCTAAAATTACCATACTTTTTGCTAAATACTAGTACAATAAGAACAGAAAAATTAAAACTGTTAAATATACAGAATTTTAGTTATACTTGAGCTAAATTTTTGTTAATGGAAAATAGCAAATTAACCTGCTAAAATCAGCAACAAATTTTGTTAAATACTTTGTAGCCTAAAAAATCACAAAAAAATTTAAAATTTTCGAAGACAGAAGTTTACAAATTTTCTAGCAAATATTTCTTCTGATTTTAGCAGGATACTCTGCTATTTGCATTCAACTAAATTTAGCTTAAAAATAAAAAAAATTTTGTAGATATAACAGTTTATTTCTGCTATTTTTAGTCTACTAATATTTAGCAAAATTTTCTGCAGATTCTACAGTACAATTTGATATTTTCAATCAACTAAAAGTTAACTTAAATATAACTTAAATTCTGTAAATTTAACAGTTGTAATTTTGCTGTTCTTATTTTACTAGTATTTAGCAAAAAAATCTGCTAATTTCAGCAATTTTGTCTGCAGCATTATTTTTAACAAATTTTTAGTAATTTTTTCTGCTATTTTTACAGATTTATTTCTATGAGTGAAGTAGGCAGGAAAAAAAATGCTAAATTTTGTTTTGCGGTTTTAAAATTGAGGTGGCTAGTACAACTTACTGATCTGTGCTGGAAATGTCGACTTTCTAAAGATATGTTATCAATTATTCATCACGTTGATCTTGTTCTGATGACATTTTTGCATTTGTATTAAAATGTCAGCAATGACAACGACATGACGCTAAGCCGTCATGAAAACATCTTTATAACATTTCCATTTTCATAACTTTTTAAGAAGAGTGTATTTCTAAAATCACACGAAATTAAAAATTTCGGAAATTTGCTTTTTCGAACAAATTTAAGAATGTATAGACAACTCAGGAAAATTTTTTACAATCAGTTGCCAACCACACCAATTCTGCCACTGGTTCCACTGCAACCGATTCCATGGTACTGGTTCCGGAATCAGTTCCACGGTTTTTCAATGAAAACTATGACTGATGTAGAATCAGCCCTACAACTAGTTCCAGAACCGACTCTAGGGCAACCGGTTCCACTTTAAGAGCTGTACAAGCGGTTGCTTTTGGTACAATTTCAAACAAAAATCATCGGTGTTAGAATTGACAGTAGAAGGAGTTTTAAGGGAAAAGTTGCTATTCTAAAGCCGATTCTTTGGAAAAATTTTCCTGTGAAATGTTAAGATATTATTTTTGTATATTAATTGTTGGAAAAAATATTTATTTGTTTACAATTATCTTAATTTTTGCATTAAAAATACGAAAATTGTTTTTTCGGACTTTCTATATTTTCATATATTTAGTTAGAATATTCTTCTACCTCAAGTCCAAATTCTAATATGATATTGTCATATTAGATTTTTATTTGTTGTTTCAAAAAAATTATCAACCCTTTTTGAAACAACAAATAAAAATCATATTAGAATTTGGACTTGAGGTAGAAGAATATTCTAACTAAATATATGAATTTATTTGTTTACTTTAAAAAATATTATGGAAAAAATATTTATTTGTTTACCTTAAAAAAATATTTATTTGTTTACCTTAAAAAAAAAATAATTTGGATGTCAATCACAGAACAGCAAAAAAATGTTTTTTTTTTGTGGATTCAGAACTTAGTTTACTAATAAATAGTTTACTAATAATAAATAAAACAAACATTTTTCTATGAGTGAAAACGTGATAATGAAAATCGTGACAATTTCAATAAATTTGTATTCACTATACTGAGAGAATTATCTGCATAATATTAATAAATTTTTGTGAAGTTTCACTAAAACTCGTCCAATGAAATTTTTCATTGAACTAATGAAATTTTTTATAAAATGTTGTGAAAAATTTCATTTTGTTTATTAAAAGTTTTATTCACTCAATGAAAAAAATTCATTAAAACTAGATTCATAAAATATTTGAAGCTTTTTCACCAAATTTGAAAATTTTTTCATTTACTTTGTGAAGAAAACATTATTTTTCCGAAAAAATTTCATTAAAACTAGTCCAGCAAAATTAACAAAACGCTTCATACATTATATGAAACAAGATTTTTAATGAAACTTCTTTAATAATTAATGTGATATTTTTCATAAAATTGTATGAAAACTCGCATTATCTTAACAAAAGGTTTCAATGGACGAGTTCCAGTGAAATTTTATTGATTTTATGCAAAAAATCATTAATATAATGAAGATAAGTCTCTCAGTGAAAAAACAAATCTACGGAGTTGTGACGAAAGAACCATTCTTGGGATTTTCACATTTGTATATAAAATGTTTATATAAAACATGCATAGAAAACCGCTATTTTTTAAAATTAATTTTTTTAATTTTTAAGTAATTTTCCTAAAAATCAAAAAAATTATACACAGAAAAAAAGTAAGCACCTATAATGGAATTTGTAAAAACAATTACATTATTTTTTAAATTTAAATTTTATTTCCAACAATTTTTTTGTTTTTAATATTTGAAAATTGTTATTTTTCATATGAAAATTGTTTAAAAATAATAATTCAAAGTAACACCAACAATGGATTTACAAATTCCATTTTAAAGTTTTTTTTTTTTTTTGTATTTACAAAAGCGGTAGAATTTTTTAAATTATTTCTGTGTATAACAATATCCAACGAACTCTTCAAATTTCATTGAAAAAGTGTTTAATCCAACCAAAAAAGTTTCTGAAAATTTAATTTTGACAAAATAACTCAATTCGATTAAAATCGCGTTGTCAAAAGTCTGCAATTTTAAGTATACATATGTATGTGCAAAGCATTTCTGCTGTTTAATAATAGCTTTAAGTTTATATTAATTTTATGTAAAGATTACAAGAGTTTTAACAACAAAATCCAAAGTCTTGTCCAAAAAGTAGTGGTAAATATTATTTAACAAATTAGTTGTAAATTTAACCAAAAACTGCATTCCAAATGTGCCTTAAATTAGTTTTAATTTAAAAGCCTAAAAGAGGTTTTCCTGCTTAAAGAAATTTTGACAAAAGAGAATGATTTTTTTAGAAAATAATTTTAATTAAATGAAAATATAAAAATGGTAATATTGCTGTATTTTTGCCTAAAAACAATAGTTCCAACATTAAGTTCAAATGTTAAAAACTTACTTTAAAAGTATTTAAATTTTTTTGAAAAATTTTTGTATTTTCCATATTGTCTAAAAAAATTTTTTTGTTATTGTTATCTTTAAGTCTTAAAGTTCCATTGTTAGAAGTAAGTTAGAGTTAGATGTAAATATATTGTTGTAAATCCAACGCAATGCATTCCAAATGTGCCTTTTTTCAATATTTAATAAATTATTTTTTTTAAGTAAAATGGTTAAAAATAAAACTGTTGTGTTTGTTTGTGACAATAATTACATTTATTTATAAGAAATACGTATGTTAAAATTTGGGACCAAAAACAGTCTTATACATATTTAAATTTATACTGAAAGAATTACGTAATTTTATTAAGGATTCGATTTAAAGCAATTAGAAAATAAAAATAATAATAATAATAATTTTTACTTTAAATAATTTTTTATTAGGGAAAATTGTAGAAATTTTTTGTATTGAATAAAATAATTTTGAATTATTTTTTTTTGTATAATAATTTAATAAGGGAATAAAAAAAACTTAACAAAAAATAGAAATAAAACTTAATGGGCACGTTTACCAGACACTCAACTGTTACTAATATGGTACTCATCAATTGGGTAAGCGAGTGAATACTTACGAGTAGTGCTAAGAAAACATGTTAAAGACCGTATGATACTAGCTTTATTTTGTACCCAGTGTAGAAACGGTAATGACATATCATTATTTTTTGGACTACCAGTAATGACACCCACTTACCTTCTGTATTATTTTAAAACATATAATAATGAGTTACTGATAATTACTTATTTTTATCATTATTTCAAATAGAAAATAATTTTTAGATTTTTTTGAAAATTTTTTGAAATCTATTTTTAGACTCAATATTTTTCAAACACTGGTAAGGATATATGTAACCACATATTTTTTGATTTTTTGTATGTTGGCGAGTAAGCTTACTTGTGTGCAGCAGGTCAATTGTGTTTTTATCTATTAAATATTACATGTCGATATAGCTCAGATGGTAGAGCTGTTGACTGGCAATCTGTAGACCCAGGTTATATTCCCGCACCAGCAAATTTTATTTAAAAAAAAAATACAATAAAAAATATTTTTTTTTATATAATTTATTTTTTAGAAAATCTATTTTTAGACTCATTATTTTTGTCAGTACTGGTAAGCACATAGGTAACGATATATATTTTGATTTTTCGTATGATGGTGTGTAACGACAACTCATTATTTTTCGCGACATCGCCATATAAAGGTAATAAGAAATGTAATAACAAAAGTAACTAGTTACCATTACCAAGTATGTAGTTACATAACCACATATCTGGTAATGATTTTCTACACTGGGTATTGACGAAAAACTGGTAAATTTTCTTATGGAAAAATAATGTGTAAGAAGAGTTCAACTGCAGAAATGCAGTGCTCCCATTTGATTTACGTTGCTGTCAATACAAATCAACTCAAATCAATTTAATAACAAATAAAGCTAGTGTCATACGGGCCTAGGTTTGCGCCAAAGAAAAACAATTCTTTTTTACAAAAATAAAAGTAGCATTATTAACCACCCTACGGGAAATTTTAACAAACTGTCACCGAACTGGCCCCTTTATATGAAATAGACTGGTCACTTTTACATGGCGTTGTCATAGGAGGTGGAAATTGACCCCTTTTGACATGTCACAAGACAAATCCCAGGACAGGTCCCTGAAATTGAGAGTTCAGTAACCTGTCCTAGGATTTGTCTTGTGACATGTCACAAGGGGTCAATTTCCACCTCCTATGACAACGCCATGTAAAAGTGACCAGTCTATTTCATATAAAGGGGCCAGTTTGGTGACAGTTTGTTAAAATTTCCCGTAGGGCATATTAGGAAAATCATAAAGCACTACAACTCAACTGCAGCGGCAACGAGTTTCTTGGCTTAACCTGCCCAATATAACGATAATTTAGGAAAAATAAATAAAAAAATTATATAAGAAAAAAAGATTTAACTATAGCAAACCACTTTTGTATCCTTGAGTTGGTCTTCTTTTTATCGGGAAGATTTAATTTGAAATTTAATGAATTAAACAATACTTCTTAGTCCTTTATCATCGGGAAGAGTTTTTTAATTGAAGTGATTTTTATTTGACTAAGCCAATTTTCTAAACCCTTGAACTGATTCCTGTTCCATCCTCGCCTTTCTTCTTACTTTTCAACTATATTATAACCTTTTTGTTTGACCTCTTCCCAATTGGTTCCTTCAAAGAATTTATGTTGTCTTATTTGATCATAATCCAAGCGTTCTTCTGGCATTTGTCGCAGCAATTTTTCCAATAAATCTCGAGCTGTATCCGATATTTCGGTATTTTCTGGATACTGCACATAACCGTATAAATCAATTTGTCCAGGATGAGCAGCTTTAAATGACTGAACAACAAAGTTTATCATTACGTAAATAATTTTAGATAAATTTTTAGATATATATGTATATATTTTTAACATGCTTGTAATGAAAACTATAACGATATGAACTAATATCCCAGCAAAATCTTTCATTACCAAATAAATTTTTATATAATGAAACTAAATATTTTTTCGGCGTCAGTACTAGTTATTTTTGTTAGGCGAAGCCGTTTTTATAAGCAGTCTAGCTTACTCTCGAGTCGCGACTACTTATTTATTTATAAAGATAATGTGAATTTGGTAACTACTTATTTTTTAACCACTAGTAAGTATATAAGTAAGTCGTATTATTTAACTTGTAACCACTTACTTGTTAACTGCGTATAAGCACACGAATAACTACTTATTTTGGTAACTACTTATTTTTTATACTTTTGTAATGCAGCGGGTGCACAAATTTTGTGCGTTTTTTCATGCAGCGAATGTGGACAACTACTAACAAAAACGACCTTGTCGAACAAAAATAATGAGTTTTGACACCGAATTATAAGCAGTAGACCCTAATTCTTTAGGGTATTATTTAGATATTAGTAATGAGCACCCATTACTGAAATTTTGCTGGGATATTTATAAATATAGCAAAATGAATGTAAATTTGACCGGCCCAAGAACATTTTTTACAATCGGTAGCCAATCACACCAATTCTACAACTGGTTCCACTGCAACCGATTCCATGGAACTGGTTCCAGAACTAATATGGAAGGTGAGACTGACGAGGAATTAGTTCTACAACTAGTTCCAGAACTGATTATATGGCAACCTGTTCCACTTTGGAGCAGAAATCATCGGTGTTAGAACTGACAGTAGAAGGAGTCGTAAAGAAAAAGTAGCTATTCTACAACCGATTCTTTGGAACAGAAAATGTTCATGGGGGTCTAGATGTGCCAACGTAAACATCCACCACATGAAGTTAATGATAACATGAAAATAAAAAAGTTTTTATACCCTACACCACTACGTGGAGAGGGTATAATAAGTTTGTGCTGATGTTTCTAACACCAAAAAATGTTGAACCTAAACCCACTTTATAGTATACCGATCGACTCAGAATCACTTTTTATTTCGATTTAACGATGTCCGTCGGTCCATGCATTCTTGTGTGCACTCTACAGGTCGCAAATATTAAGATATTTTCATGAAATTGGGTACACCTACTTACCCGAGGACGAAGCCTATTGATTTTGGTTAAAATCGGTCGATATTTAGACGTAGTTAGATATTTTGATGAAATTTGATACACCGACTAATGTAGGCCCAAGGATGAAGCCTATTGATTTTAGTTAAAATCGGTCCTTGTTTAGACTTAGTGCCCATATATGGGTCCCCCAAAATTGGATTGTTTACACGCCGCAGGTCGCAAATACGAAGACATTTCAATGAAATTTGGTTCGCTGACTCACATGGTCCCAAGGACAAAGCCTATTGATTCTAGATAGGATCGGTTCATATTTGGACCTATCGCCCATATGGGCTATATTTCCGATTTTCTCTTCTTTTATCATTTTATAGAAAATTTTGACACAAGTTCCATTTTAACCCATTCGAATTACGGATCCAAACATTAGTTGGCTTTTAACCAGACTGGTGTAGGCTATTATATAGTCGGCATGCCCGACTTTAACTTTTTTACTCGGTAAAATCATTGTAAAAATAAAAACTACAAAAATAAATTGCAATTTAAAAACTATTCTATTGGAGCTTAAGTCGGGGACCGATTTTAATGGGATTCGGATATGTGATAGAGAAGAAAAAAAAATAATGTACAGGTATTTTTTAGCTACCCAATTTGATGTTTAGGGTCATAAAATACCCAATTTTTTGTTTTTTATATTTATTTCTTATAATTTCGAAGAAAAATAGACATATTGTGTATTAATTTAAAGGTTCAATTAGACGTGCCATAACGCCATAGCCGTAACCATAACGCCATAGCAGACAACCAAAATTCAATTGGTATCTACGGTTATGGTTATGGCGTTATGGCATGTCACCTATAATCGAATACATTGTAGCCCATAAGATTGGTTAGAACAGCTGTTTTATATGGTTATGGTTATGGCACGTCTAATTGAGCCTTAAGGCTGTTTTAGAGACGAATCTACAATACTGTTGTTGGTCTTAGTTAGAATTTACGTATTTTAATGCCTACCCTACTAAAAAAATTATATGACTTTTGATATTATATATAATTATATCCGAAAAATGAGAACATCTAATTGTATTAAATATATTAGATCTAATTTGACACAACTAGATTTAATTTGATGGAATAAGATATGGTTTGATACAATTTTATCCGGATTTTGTCATCATCCAAATGTATGAAATATAATATAATCATATGCAACTACATATAATGGTATATAATTCGATACAATTAAACATAATTATATGAGGCATATGTAACTATATATAGGTCTTTATATAATTGGATATTGTAATATATTGCACTATATACATATGTATTGTGTAACAAGATATAGTTATATATGTATTTAGGATATAATTTCGTAAAATTTTATATAATTATATAAATATGTCCCAATATATAATTATACAAAATTTTATGTGATAATATATGACTATATCAAAACTTTTTTACTTGGGTATTTAATTTAGTCGAGGGTTTTCTGAGCTTTTCTCGATATTCGTTGTTTGGCGTTAGGACGACTTTTCCTATAGCGCCTTTTCACCGATATTTAAAATATTTCTATTAAGTGGCAACCCTGGGTCACAACATGGGAAATGTGGGTTTTAAATTTTTTATTTTCTTTAGTACTTTAACTCTATGAACAAATAAATCTAAATTTCGTAAAATTTTTGATTCCACTTTCTTTAATTGAAAAATAATTTAACAGAAAGTGATATTAATTTATGATCTAGAGTCAAACTAAAAAACATTCATTTACTAAATAGGTGTCTCTTATTTTTTTTCTCTTCTATCAAATGTCCGAATTTCATTAAAATCGGAGAAACCCCATTGTATGACACCGATTTCAATTTAAATTTTTTCGTTGTCAAAATAATTAATTTAGAATCACAAATCTTTTCGTGAATCTTTATGTTTTCCATCAAGGTCTTAGATTTTTCTATAGAAAGATCTTCGTTAAATCTAAAAATTGAGGAAACATCCGCGGGTTCCAATTGTTACCAAAAAGCGTTCACGCACTCGAAAATTCTGTAAATAAAAGATCGCATGCGATTGTATTTGTGTTACTTTTGGGTAATTTCGTCGTCTTGTGAGAGAATTTTATGTTTACTCTTATTTGACCGAGCTTAAACCAAAAAGTAAAGAAACACAATTATTGTATATGTTTCTTAATCTTCAATTGAATTTTTCTCAAACCTTTTCATTTGAAAAGTTGCTCCACTGCGTATTAGGGATGCCGAACGGGACTGGTTTTTACAAATCCCGGGATTCGGGATTTTGAAAATTTAAATCCCGAGATCGCGGGATTTTTCGGGATCGCGGGATTTTTCGGTATTTCGGGATTTTTCGGGGTTTCGGTATTTTTTTGTTTCATCATATTTTTAATTTAAAAAATAAATAGCTGAAATAAACCCAACAAATTAAAATAATTTATTATATAAATGAATGTTATTTTAGTTTGACTCAAGATCATAAATTAATATCACTTTCTGTTTAAATTATTTTCAAATCAAAGAAAGATGATACAATTTTTACAAGTAAATTACAAAGAATAAAAATTATTGAAAAAATTCGATAAGACCTTATCTTATCGACCTTGGTCTTATCGAATTTTTTCAATAATTTTTATTCTTTGTAATTTACTTGTAAAAATTGTATCATCTTTCATTCTTTGATTTGAAAATAATTTAAACAGAAAGTGATATTAATTTATGATCTTGAGTCAAACTAAAATAACATTCATTTACTTAAAATAACACATCAACTAAAAACTTTTCCCCCATTCATAATTTATTATAAATCTACTTATTATTTCTTGTAGTATCAAGAAATAAACAAATTAAGCTGGATCCACAATGCTGGAGTACTCCACGCTGCAGAGTGGAGTGGGTAAAATAGAGATATCATGATACAAAAAATATGTAAGTGCATAAAAGAAAGGAACAAAATCCACTCAGAGTGGAGTAATACAGCATTGTGAATCTGGCTTCAAACAGAAACTACACTCATAGAAATACGTATGTAAGAATAGCAGAAAAAGCTACTAAAAATTAACAAAAAAGGTTCCGCGATTAAAACTACTGAAATCAGCAGAACTTGTTTGCTAAATAATTGTTAAATTTTCGAAATATAAGAAATATAATTATGAGTTAAATTTAAGCAAATTGCAAATTACAATTTACCTCTAAAGAAACTTTTTAACCAAAACTATCTAAAACAAAGCTACCTAGGGGGTCAAAGGAAATTATTTCCAAATGCCAACCTCACCCACAGTCCACCTTGGACATGGTGTCCCCTGTTAACGCTGACGAGGCTCTGACGACCGAGTATGGGCGGTATAACCCGGTTCCCACGGCAATCGGACTATGTGCCGGAAAGATTCGGATGTATTCGAATTTTCGAATTTATCCGAGCAAGGATTGCCACTCCGGCTTTAAATGAGAATTATTAACTACAAATTCTCATTTTAAAGCCGTTACAACAACAACAAAACAAAGCTATATTTGCCTAAAATCAATTGAATGTAAATACAAACTACTCTGCTGAAATCATCAAAAATATTTAGTGACTATTAGTTTTTTTTTTAAATCAATTAATATAAAATATTAAGCACATACCTCAGCTGATTTCAGAAAGGCAGATTGTTAGATTTTTGTAATTTAACAAAAAAATTCTGTTTTTAGTCGGCAAAATTATATAGCAAATCATCAATAAAATAAATATAAACATGTCCGTTAAAAGATTAAATAAAGCTTAATTACGATTTTCAAAAGTTTCACAGCTGAATAAAAGTTTTTAAATTATTAAGGTTTTATTCAGATTTATTTAATCTGTAATCTATTTTAATCTATTATTTATGAATGGGAAAAATTTGTTATTTAATAACATTTAATAAGATATTAGATTTATGTGATTTAAGTCGAATATAACAATAAAAACAAATACAAAGAGAGATAAAATATGCCAAATAATCAAATGGGAAATCCCGGGATTTTTTCAAGACCAATCCCGGGATTTCGGGATCGGTATCCCTACTGCGTATACGATTGAAAGCCCAATTTTGATCCAAATAAAATAAAAACAAGAAGTACCTACGTTATTAGTAGTGTCCGACCGATTAATCGGCTTCGGTATCGGCTTCGGCCAAAAATTCACAATCGGCCAATAATCGGCAAACGGCTATAATTACCAATTATTACCCAAAGCAATCCGAAACAGCGATAATTTTCAATCAATTTTCAGTAAGGAAATGCTTTTAGGGTGTTTTGAGTTACCAGGATAAATAATTGCTTACAATGTATTTTTCCCGTATTTTACCATGGTAACCCAAAACGGTTCCCGTACTCAAAAGTGTGTGTATACTGCTTTTTGGACCTAATAAAAATAATCGGCATTTTCTTAAATTTGCCGATGTTCGGCATTGTATTGATCAAATATTTGAGAACAGTGCAAATCTATAGCCATAGGAAAATTACACAAGTACAAAAAGTACAACCATACTTAAATATCAGGAAAATCAATAACTGACAGTCAAAAAAATTTTCAACTTTAAAATGACATTTAATCAGAGTTAAACTATAACCACAGATATTTCCATACAAATTTGACATTCATAACTATGGTTAAGCATTAAGCTTTGGTTATTTCCAATTAAATTAGCAGGTCTTAGTCATTATTTATCTGTTTCTACACTGAAAGAATTATCCTTCATGATATTAATGATACAATTTCATAGCATTTTTTTTCTCATGATCAATGAAGAATTTCATTATATACAACAATAGAAAAGTCTGTAAAAAAATTTAGTTAAAAGTACTAAAAATTAATTAAAAATAATGTTGCAGAAAAAACTGCTATAATTAGCAGATTATTTTTGATATATACTCGTATTAGTAAGATAGGAACAGCAAAAATAAAACTGTTAAATATACAGAATTTTAGTTATATTTGAGTTAAATTTTTGTTAACAGAAAATAATAAATTAACCTGCTAAAATCAGAAAAAAATTCTGCTAAATAATTCGTAGCCTAAAAAATCACAAAAAATTTTCGAAGTTTTTTTTTCAGATTTTTTTTAAATGCAAATAAAAATTGAGCCTTTTGAAAACAGCAATTTATAATTTTTTTTAGCAAATATTTCTGCTGATTTTAGCAGGATATACCGCTAATTGCATTCAACTAAATTTAGCTTAAAAATAACAAAAATTTTGTACATATAAAGCCTAAACCAGATATTCACAGTGCCACAGTGAAATGCAGCAGTGCTGGTTAATTTGTTTCTTGAATTTCGAGAAAACCATTCAATAATTTAAAGAACTTTTTATTGGATTTTGTTTGAAGTCAGCTCTTGTTTATTTAGAAAATTTTCTAATTTCTCGGCAGCGACAAATAAAGAAAATACAAAAAAATACTGCAGTAAAACACTGTCGTCGACACTGCGTTTATCTGGTTTAGGCTTAACACTATGTTGTTGCTATTTTTAGGCTAAGTTTTTCGGATGTCAGTTAAACTTGGTTTTTTATTATTTTATTATTATTATTTAATTGCATTAAAGGAATTAAATATGATAAAATCCCAAACGTATTTTACAAATTGTGAAAAATAATCTGTTGGAGGCATGTCCCTATCCGGATTTCATTCTTGCCTAAGGAACTCGTCAGGGGATGATGTTTTTAGAACTCCTGGAAATATTTGTTAAGTTAAATTACAAACTCAATGAGAATTTCTTGTTCTCGTCTAGGAGCGTTATTAAAGATTCAAAATATCAAAGAAAAAACAAAAACAACAACAAAGAATTTGCCACAATTTGTTTTGTCATCTTCCGGTTTAGTTAAACCGAATTCGAATTTTGTCAGCCATTTCCAAGTTTACAAGCAAAAATTTTCCGGAACAAATTTTTCTCGTTTAGAATTTCGGTGTAATATTAAGAAATTTTTTGGAACTTTTCTTTTACAAAATTTCATAATTTCATTAATAAATTCATTGGATTTCACAAATTACCTCTCCATAAATTTAAAGATAATATTTTTTATATATGGGCAATTCCATAGTCACATACGTGACAGCCGTACGTTTCAATGAGATGAAAAACAAGGAATCATTTTTTAACTTCTTTATATTTTTGCATAGCTTACGTACTATATATTGTATGTGTATTTAAGCCCCGTTTAGATTATCACACAAGTGTGTTATACATGTCAGAAATGTGTTGTATAACGAAAATGTATAATAGTGTGAACAGTGTTCGTTACACACATGTCAAAATGGGTGCACACATTTTAAAATACGGTCACACTTTTTTGACAAGATTTATTTTTTGTAATATTTCATAAAGTTACCACTTGTCTCAACACAAGTGTTGTGTTATTCACAAATAAATGTTAAACAAAGATTAAAAACAACTAGTGGTAAAAAAAAGTAATAATAGAAGAAAAAATAACTGTTTTAATTTATTTGTTGTGTGTGTCGATAACAATCTGAACACTGAAAAGATTTTCTTTTATACTTTTTTGACAAACATACATTTTCATGACAAACATACATTTTCATGACAAACATACATATTCATGACAAACATACATTTTCATGAAAGTCGGTGCTATGGTGATAATAATACTAAGTAATACATTAAAGCCACCTCTAATAATGTTAAATTGTGTACATTTAAAAAAACAAAAATATTTGCACTTACCAGACCCAAAAATAGTTCAAATAATATAACGCCATAGCTCCACCAATCTGAACGGAATGTTAATGGACGTTCAGGTGCTACAAAGTGTTCTTCTAATGCTTTTGGACTTAAGGCTTTATGAATGCAACTATCTGAAGAAACACCTTCATTTTGATAGAAATACGTTAAAAGTAACTGTCCATTTTCGTTTAATAACAAATTATCAATATGAAGATCACTGAAAAGAAAAATGCATGTATAAGCGAATGTGTGGAATAATAAAAACTGCCTAAGACCCGGCTATGTCTGCTTCGAAATCCCGAGATTTCCATATTCACCGCCGAAGAAAAGCCTAAAGAAACAATTTCAATTAAAACACACGTAGCCCAGCAAAATCTTTTTTTTACCATAAAAGTGGTTATATAATAAGTCAGCAACTCTCACAACTTTACATATCAATGAACTGATCTCATAATTTTATCTACTTTATTTTTTTTCTCATTTTTATCTTATACCTCCACGCAGAAAAAAACAGGGGGAATATTATCTAAGTGCTATGTAATTATACAACTACATAATTTTCAAGTTAGTTTTACAAAGTTCTTGTAAAGTATGCACATTTTTTTGTAAAATATATACAATCCTTGCAAAATATATAAATGTGTAGTGGAAAATATCCGAAAAAATGCATATATTTTGCTGGAAAATTGTAAAACTTACTTCGAACTTATGTAGTTGTATAATTACATAGCACTTAGATAAAGTACCCCCTGTTTTTTTTCTGTTTGTCTGCTTGATAAAGGTTTTTGTAATTTTTTTTCCTTCCGTTTAATAATAATGTACATAAATTTCATAAATTAAAAAAATATATTTATATATCTAAGTAGAAAAGGAACGAAGTTCCTAAACTCTTTGCTTTTAAGTCAAATGAAAATAATATAAATATTATAAGAAATAAATTGAATTGAATAATAAATCTGTTCGGGTACTCAACATTGGGATCCCGCGGGATCCCAATTTTACCAAAAAGCGTTTTCTTACTGCACAATTGGGTAAATGAGAGCTGTCATGAGAGAGTAATATTCTTGTTCTTCTTGCCCGAAGAAGCCCAGACTTTTTTTTCGTGTAAAGGTAGAATTAGCTATACGTGAACGTAACGTGACGGGTCTCCTTATGGAAAATCTAACAAGTCAAAAGCATAGGCTCATTTAGCCATACGTAACGTGACGAATCAGCTGATTCAATCTAAAATAATGAGTAAAAAAGAAATAGACTGTCAGCTATGCTCTTTTGACTCATTAGATTTTCCATAAGAAGACTCGTCACGTTACGTCCACGTATAGCTAATTCTACCTTAAGTTTGGGTAAATTGTTTTTATCAGCTGTTATATCATCTGTTGGATTCAACTAGTTCAATTGAACTATTAACTTATTTGAACCAAAGACCTAGTTCACAACTAATAGCTCTTTTAGTTCAATCGCTCATTTTATCCATTCAGAAAAATACGTGTATCATTTACAAAAATTAGCGTAAAAGTTGCAAAGGCATATCGGTAATGTTACAACCCCATAAAATTACCGACAATTTTTTGAAGACGCTTGTTTAAATGTGTTAAAGAGATAAATATGTAAATAAATCGAACCTTTGTTTAATATTAAATTTTTTTCCAGATTTAATAAACTATGTATTCTTTTTGTATATAAAAATGCCTGAGAAGGAAATTTTTTTTTTAATTTTTTATTTAAAAAGCGGTTTAACAAGAAAAGCTATCTAGATTTTTACAACAAATTGAACAAGAACTAGAAAGAGCGCTCACCAAATCGAACTATAATGCACAAATCTATTTACGTTTGTTTTTTGGGCTTCAAATATGATTTTTCGCGTTCGTTTTCTTTTGTGCATTTTTGTCACTTCGTGAGAGTATTTCTTCTTAACTCTCATTTTACCGAACTTTACCAGTATAGAAACTGACCTAATGAAACTAAAATTTTTTACTACCCTGCGAAATTTTTTTGAACTGGTTCCCAGCAAAAATATGTGTAAGTCATTCAAAACAAACAACTTTTAAATTGGTTACAATTGAGCGATAAGTGCTCTTTTTCTGCTTCGAATGTATGTGCTTTAAAACAACTTTCAAAAATGTATATATAATGTTGTTTTTTTTTTTGTAAATGAATTTGTAAATTACAAATTTATTAGAGATTCCATTATTTATCTCTAAAAAAACAAAATAGTTAATTTTATTCACATACTTTATTAATTTACGATTATTTACATATTTTTTAATTATTCGTACATATTTTAAAAAATACTTCAATTACAATTCCCATTAAAAAAGGGAAGGAAATAAAGAATTGAACCCCATTGAATCTCCTGGACTATGACCCAAATATGAATTATTCTTTTCACCAAATGCAAATATATAAAACTTAACAATTACAATGTATTGTCAAGGCTATGTAAATTTGTTTCATTGTTAACACATTTTATTGTTTAAAACAGACCCATCAGAGGTTGGTTAACAGAGGTTGAGTATCCTACAATCCCTTACTCGTTGCTTATACACAAAAAAATTTATAAATGTCACCTGCTTTAAATGTCGAAATGCTTTAATTGACACTACGCCTTATTATTTCTTCAACTCAAAAAAAAAAAAATAGATCTTAAAAAAAATGGCTGTCGTCAACTTTAAAATGTCAAGAGGATTTTGCCAATTAAAGTTCCAAATTTTAATTAAAGTTAAAATGACGACATGGTATTCCCCTTCGAAATATGTCTGGGGAAAAACTGTCATCCAACAGTTCTCGGATTCTTTAATGAATTTAATGCTAAAATTTCAGATCTGCGGCTTGAGCAAATTTATAATCAAGGCCTTATTATTGTCGATGCTTTTCTTTTATTTATTTGTTAAAATGAAAAAAAAAAAAAAATTGAGATAAATAGTTTCCTAGTACGCTGTAATATTCTGAAAATTCCTTGAGTAATGTTTTTAAAAAATTTAATCAGAGTAGGTTACACATAACTTTTAGGCCCAGTTTTTAGGATGTAGATTATCTTCCAACGTAGTTTAACGCAGTTTATAACTGGAATATTGCTTCTAAAATGTGATCTATTTTATTTTCTTTCAATGATGACCGAAATTCTTAACGAGAAAAAGTTGTTCAGGCAAATTTTTGTTAATAAAATTGAAATGGCTGATATAATTCGTTTTCGGTTCAACTATACCAAGTTTAACTGACATCACAAAAACTCGGCCTTAGTGTATTAATCTTATTTAATTCAATATCGTATCTGTTTTGAATTTAAAGACTGAAGTAAACATGTTACAAACTTATTTAAAAAAAAAACTGTTGAACAATTAATTAAATTAAAAAAAATGTTTGGTTTTGTCTGATTTTGACTTAATCGAATTGATTCAGATGCAAAAGAAGTGTTTCCTTAATATTGTCCTACAAATAATAATAAATTGAAGCTTTGGTTACACAATAGGTTCAGAAATGGGTTCTGTAAAGGCTAAACATTAAAATTGCATCTAAAATATGATATTTCATACATTGAGAAAAGCACATTTAAATCACTTTTAAAAATGTATTATATTATATATTATAAAGAGTACTTCTAAATCACTCTAAAAATGCAAACAAAATGTACTACCTAAAAACCATACTTTATTAACCTAATGTATGTACTTTTAAATTACAAACAAAATGCTCAAGTTAAACTACTGATAACATGGGACACCACGTGTAAAATAAATCAGTGTTAGAGCTGAATTGTAACTACTTCACAATCAGTTGATGCTATTCGGAGTGCTTTTAAAATAACTTTTTTGTAATGACTTTTTTTGCTGGGTTATCTTTGAATCTTTTCTAGAACAGGTCTTTTTACCACCGGTTCCATGGAACAGGTTCTAGAACTGATTCCTGAGAGTCAAAATGTAAGGTTTCACTGTCGGAGAATCAATTCTATAACTGGTTCTAGAACCGGTTCCAAAGCAACCTGTTCTAGTTTGGAGGAAAAGAACCAGTTCCTTTTGGGACAAACTCAAACAAAAATCACCGATGATAGACCATAAAGTAGAAAAGGTTGTTTGCAAGTACAAGTTGTTCTACAACCGGTTCTTGGCATCCGACAATTTCGTTGGGTATGTACTACTTATAATTCAGGGTGAATACTATTTAGTTTTGTTAACCGAAGTCTAGCTTATGCGTGTATACTTATTTAATTGCAAAAATTATGTGATATTGGCTTATTTTTTAACTAATAATAAATACATGAGCAAGCATTATTATTTAACAAATTATAACCACTTATTTTTTAAGTAAATTTTTCACAAACATTGGAAGCCTGTATTCAGAAATATCTAAATACGTTAAATCGAAGGAAAAAAGATAATATGCTTCTACCACATTATTTGTTTCGCCGGTTCTCATGGCAATCGGGCACTTCGACTTTAATTTTATAACAACGACAACGGAACTCATTATTTACATAGAAATCCCTAAGTTAATCTTTAAAATTAACTCACAAAATTTAAGCAATACTTACTTTAAAATAACACTTTTCTCATGTAAAGCATGTATGACTACCAATAACTGTTCGGCCCACTGTTTTATTTGGTTTTCAGGAATTTTTCTATGGGGTGCAGGAATTTTTCGAGGACTTCGGCGAGGAGATTTATCAGGAGATTTAATAGAAGATTTGTTATCTAAGCCATTAATAACTTGCAAAGTATTGGAGACGGATTGTAGTAATTGTTTCGAATTTTTTAGCAAGTCAGTAACACCCAAAGAATTTCTATTTTTTTCCTTAGAGCAGGAAACATGAAGACTTGAATCATTAAAAAGTGCTAAGCCTGCATCCTTGGATGTGTAATTTATGGAATGAACGAAATCAATAAGCTTACCTCCCAAAGCCAATTTGAGTAATAAAAAGATTTTTTGCTCAGATTGAAAGAAAGCCAACAAATCGACCATATATGGAACATGTTGTGGTAGAAACACCGTTTGTGTTGGTGAGTTACTAGAAGGTTTTTCAATACCTTTCATAATATAATTGGGTTTAAAAGGCTCTGTTATACATGTTACATGCAAGACTTTATTATCCACTAAATTATTAACTTTATATTTAGCCATATGATTCCAAGGACGTTCTAAATATAAACCCGAAGAATCGGAAGCGGTATTTCCTGATACATCTAAAGCTAACTGAAAGTTATTTTTAGGAGATGATGTTAAAGTTTTATGGGAATTTTTTAAGAAACGCTCATGTATATCATCAGCCCTGGCTAGATATTTTGATATTTTAGCTTTGGCAATAAATTTTCTTTCTTCATTACTATCATCTTTGGAGCCATAGAGTAGGATATCAACACCAGTCTTATAGCGAGTATGAGCCTCAGTATATTCCAAGTTGGCTTCTGCCTGCACAGCTTGAGAAAATTCTAAAGCAGCTTCATATATATAATCGCTATCATCACTCTCTATAGATGCCATAGGGGTCAAAAAATGTTTTGGATGATGATTAACATGTGTGGTATATTCTATTTTAAGACTTTCCTCCTCCTCCTCCTCGTCATCTTCCTTATATTCATCATTTTCTTCTATCTGTTTAAAAACAATCGCCAAGTTTTGTTTTTCATGTTCATCTTCATTTTTGGTATTTATAGCGATTGGTTTCTTATCATCCAGTTGTTGTTTTGTATAATCTACCTCATCATCTATTAACTCCAAATTACGATTTAATCCTCTAACAGCTTTTTGCACAAATTTTTGTATTTTATTTGTAGGCGTAGTTTCATTGAAAAATTGGACAAAAGCATGACATTTATATAAAGCTGCATGTTGGGCGATAAAGTCTAGAAGTTGTAATATATACACCTTACGTTTTTGTATAATATCCTTATCGAAACGTTTGAAAAACGAACAATCTATGGGTTCCGGCAGATAGCCTGGTAATTGTAGACTTTTATGACGTCTCTTAAGATCACGATGTAAACGTTTGATATCATGAAATCTTCGCCATACTACAATTTGTGTTAATGCTTGTGGTACAGACCTGGGAAAGACCTATTAAGCAATACGAATAAAAAACAAATGCATACAATTGCAATTGAAATATCTAATTAGATTCACTTACAATTGAGGTAATTTTATATAGCGTATAACCCCCCTTGTGTGTTTGGGTATCAGTGACAGTGAAATTATGAATCCATCCTCCTAAATCTGGTGCCATATTGTAGTAAATTTTAAATACTTTTGTTAATTAATATTAACATTTTTATTAAAATATGTATTAATTTCACTCGTTTTTACTATATTTTTACAAAAATCTTGTCCTTTCCCGTCTTTTCAATGCAGTGCTGCCAGACATTTTGGTCAAAATCGTCAGCAATATACAAATAACAGCGTTTACATCTGTTTTCAAATCCCGAGATTTCAATGCAAATCCCGACCCGAAATCTTGACCGTTTACATCTGCACTTTGTGACAGTAGCGAGATTTCGATTTGACAATTGCATATTTTTTGTAAACAAAGTACCATAAAAATAACCTCAAATTAAAAATATTTCTAAAAACCATTTTATTCATTGGCGGAGTACAATTTGCATTATTTTATGTAAAGATCTAACGCTAAATATGCTAGTAAATTTTTTTTTGTAGGGACGACAAGGTAGAAGCCAGATTTTTCAATATTTTGGTGGAAGGAAGACATGCACTTCCCAATACTTTCTTCATAGTTATGCTTCGCGGAAAGTAAAAATTAGAACCACGCAAAACTTCTTATAATCATAAGTACATTTCCATTACGTCTAAAGTTATTTTTATTATATTTATAATAATTTTTTTATTTCATTATTTTGTGTTATTTTTAGGTTATTTTTTTAGTCAGCTGTTAACAATAGTTGCCACTTTTTCATGCAAAAACTCTACAAATTAAGCGAAACACAGTGTTGTATTCTGCAAAAGTCTCCAGAATTGTGAGATTTTCATGAGATTTCTTAGAAATCTCGCAAATTTACGGGGTTTCCTTTGTATGGGGAATCTCGGGATTTCACATTAGATTTTCACTGAAATCTCAATTTTAGTCGAAATCTCGGGATTTGGGAGCAGATGTTAATGCAACATTAATTGTCATCAGTTACCCCCCGTTTCCACATGCAAGTAAATGGTTGCAAGTTGAGAATACGTACCCAAGAAACTTTTTTACGGCTCTTCGACACGTACGGAATCATGAATCCGTTGTTTACGGAGCGTTGACGGGCCTTAATATACGTATCCGTCGAAGCTGGTATGTAAACGGAGCATTAACGGACCGTATAACCGTTTTTTCAAAAACTATACGTTTTGACTCCGTTTTGCTGTATCCGTTTCCATTCCGTTGAATACTGACTTCACCGTTTTTCATCAGTTTTGATTCCGTAACAAAAGGTGTTGTTTGTTTTTCTTAAATACAAATACTTAATTAATAAAAAATAATTTAATAAAAGACAGCATTACCATCGCGCGACCCACCCGTTAATTGAAAATGTATGTGCATGAAGTGCGAAAACAGTAACCTGAAGTACTTTTACGCGGTTTATCGAAAAGTACTTTTTACAACATGAAAGCGTGCATCAACACAACCAGCATACATCAACAAAGCACTTCATGTGTCATTTATTAGATGGTAACTATTTAAGTAATTCGAAAGGTGTTTTCACGATGTATATGCCATGGTGTGGCCATGGTGCAAAAAGAAATGCTTGCTGGCTGCCGCTAATAGTTTTGGCGAGAGACAGTACGGAAATTTGCATCACGTGCCATTGTGATTACCACCAGTTTAACCTAAACTAATTAGTTTTTTGTTTTTATAAGGTACTAAATTTTATAAAAGGCCAAAACTGCATGCAACGCGATGATGGATGAAGACATAATTTGCGCGGGGGAGGAATGGGATACATATATATATATTGTTATTTTCTTTATTGTAATAAATCTATAAAAAATATAATATGTACTTCTCAAAATTAATGGAAAATAGGCTAAATTTAGGTAAATTGTAGCGGTGCCAGAGTTGCACAGAAGTGCACGTCTGCTGTACCAGGTTGACACTTCAACTTTCCAATAGCAATCAGCTGTTGATTGTTATTGTTTAGAAGGTGGGTGAATAAACATAAAATAAATGAGGGTAGAATGGGGTGAATGAAAATAAATTAAAATGTAATGAAGGACAAAGAGATTGGTTTTTTTAAAATAACCGCCAAGTGCTGATTTTTCTGTTCGCCTGGTATCAGAGCCAGAAGAACATGAATATTTGGCCAGGAATCTAATGCGATTCATGGTCAAATATTTCGGCGGTTATTGACCTGAGGGTGCCATCTTTTTGTTTATGGATAATATTTTGTTTTAATTATGAAGGAAAATATTGACAAAAAAGATGGAGGATTTAAGAAAAATGGTATAGGATATAGGGCCAAATAGAGAGTAGAATAAAAGATACACAGAAAAAGATAGATATAGGCAGCTAACTTTAAGAATTAGGGGCGGTGCTAAACAAGTTTAGCTGAATTTGTTTAGAACAGCGGCTTGGCACAAAGTTAATTGTCGCGGTAAATTCATTACTGCTTGAATATTGGATGGAAGCACTGGCTGCTGGAGAATTTTCCTGTCGTTTTTGGATAAAGTTTTTTGTTGGGCAACCGAACTTGTGTGCCAAGCCGCTGGACACCGCTTAAGTAGCTACTGCCGTGGAAAAGGTGAGTGGTACCATAAGTTTTTTGGTAAATTTGTATATAATTCAAATGTTTGGTAGGAAAAGGTAACGCCATTTTTTTGTGTACGTGCGGAAGAAGGGCTACAACCCATCAACTGCCAAGGGAGCAAGGACGGGTTGTAGTCCACAACTTTATTTTGCTGTACATAATTCCGTGTTTATTTTGCTGTACAACGTTGCGGTCGTTATTTTCCGATACAACATCCTGCCTCATTTGTTTTGGAAAACGTTATCTCCTTTTCAACATTTTTTATCTTTGGGTCAATCGTTATTTTTGGTTCCTCAACATTTTGCCGGGATGGCCGCGTAAAACCAACCAACTGGGGTAACTTGTGGCAGTACAGAAGAGTAAAATTGGTTTGGTGAGTCCGTAAAAATTAATTGGAAGTGAATTTATGTAGTTGAGAGTGAAAAAGAAAACATAATATCCGGCGGTGAATATTAAGCGGTGGTAGTTTTTTTTAGAAAAATAAGGAATTAGAAAAATTTTAATTGAAAAAAAGTATTTAAGAAGCTAAAAAAAAAAGAATTTGAAAGAAATTAATTAAGAAAAAAAAATCTAAAAATCCAAAGAAGAAGCAGTAATTATCAAAAATTTTATTTAGTTTAGTGTCAAAATTTTTGTAGTGTTAAGTGTTTTTTTTTTGTTTTTGTGAGCCCAGAAATTTTTGTGAGAAAATACCCTTTATTTTTTTTAATAACCCGCGTATACGGTCAATTTAGCCGTGAGGAAAGAAAAATATATTAGAGAGCTCTCTCATATAGGAACGCGTTAGTTTTATTTTTAGGGAATATACCAAAATTTGGTTAGGGTATTCAAAAAAATTATTTTTGGGAGATAGATTAGGATTTTATTTTTTTTTGTTAATCATTTAGAAAATAAGATAACATCGTTTTTAATTAATACTTAAGTTTAAAGTTTTTTTTGTAGTACTTACTTGTTTAATTTAATACCTTATTAAATTTTTATCAGCCATGTTTTTTTTTGGTATCCATCTTTATAAATACTTACGGTTTTCTTTATTCCATTTTTAAAATCCTAAAGTTTTTTTTTGGTAAATAAAACAAGATTCCTTTTTTGTATTTTAAATTTAAATTTCAAATGTTTTTATTTAGCTGACATTGATAAGATAATGTCTGGTTAATTATTTCAGTGAGTGTGTTAATGTAAGTATGTAGGGTGACCAGTGACCGTGTTATTGGTGGGATAGCCTAGTAGAGTTAGGATTAGGTTATCATGGAGGGGAGGGCGACTAGCGGGACATATACCATCCGTTGTCCCTATAAAATCTATTGTTTGTTAAATATTGCTTGTTTTTTTTTGTCTGTCGGTTTCGTAGGTTAAAGTAACTTGTACATTTGTGGGTTTTTTTTTGGTTTTGTGGGACTTGTAGTAAGTGCCCATCGTTAGTTTTTTATTGGTTTTTTTTGTATATAAAATGTATATACAAAGGTTTTTGAGTTTTTATTTATTATAGTTTTTGTCTGAGTTTTGTTAGTTTTTTTTAGAAATTTTATTGTTCTGCCCTCTTCCCAGATGATCGGTCGATCCCCCCCTGACGTCCCTGAGCTAGGCGGTCAGTATGGGTCATTCTGGGAAGCTTTGGTCAAGGGTTTTGCAACAATATGGCGCCCAACGTGGGGCTAATCATTTTGTTTACTCCAAATATAGTGGCTTGGCTATTAGACCAATTGCATGAAAATTTGGAGGCAAGCAAAATGAGGATCTCTAATGGATATTTGTTTTAGTATGTGATATTGTGATTTACTTTAGCGTTTTTCTATTGAATATTAAAGATGAAGGCCGTAGACATAGTTACAGCTACGTAGCTTCATCGAAATTTAGGGATTAGGAATCCAGGCATTGTTTTTTTTTAGATATCAGCATGATTAGTGGCTTGGTCATTATCATGGGATAATAGTCCAATAGCATGAAAATCTGATGGTTGAAAGGGGCAATGCCAATGGAAAATAAAAATATATTCGCTGAAGTTCTTGTTTCTAGGCTTTCCTAGTATAGTGGCTTGGTCATTGTCATGGGACAATAGACCAATTGCATGACGACTGGGGAAGCCTCGTAACGACGACATCAGACGAATACATCAGTGGGTTTTAAGTTTTTTTGTCTTGTCTGTGATTATTGGTTTACTTGTCCGTCAATGTTAGATTAAATAGTTTTAAGATAAAGGCCGTGGACAGGAACAGAGCCACGTAGCTTTATCTAAACATGAAAAAAGTGATCTTTTGCGATTAGAATAGCGGATGTTCTCACTGTTTTTCAATTTTTGTGGTTTAATTTAAGTAGAATAGATAATTTGGGATGGGTAAGGTGCAATATTTAACTGTGATAATAGATTTAGGATACTAGTTAGTAAAATAGGTTATAGTAACTTATTTTCAGAATTTTAAATGGTCACCCAAAATATACTTAGATTAACACACAGTCATGTTTATGATACAAGAAGGAAAAAATAACAGAATGAAAAGGATTTTAGTTACAATTTAAAAAAAAATTTACCCAAAATATATTTCGTTTATTTAATCATTCCTTCCAATTATGCTGGCAAATTCAATCTCTGAGGCAGTAAGTTTTGAGAGAAACCGGGTTAAAAGGGAATGGCAGCTCGGTGCGATTCGGCAACCACCAGTGATACAATACCTAAGGGGAAAGAGGAAAATAAATATTAATTTAAATATGATTCAATTTTTAAACTAGGTAGGGTAATAAAGGTTATTGGAAACAATACTTATATGAAATCATATAATTATCATGCAAAGGACTTAAAGCAATAAAATCTGTGATAGTAGTTTATAAGGGATAGAGCAATATTTTTATTATTTTAGATTTTAAAGTTTTTACCTGTTTGTATCGTCCCTTATTTACATAATTATTTGCAAAATTATGCACTTAAATGTTTTTGTGGAAAGTCCTGTTTAATATTCGTACACCTGTGATATTCTTTGGTGATTGCCAACAAAATCGTTACAAAAGATTGGTTATGTAATGGAACCAGGATTGCTTCTAATTGTCTTGGTAGGAGTGAAAATCCATCATTAAGATTTTGTTGGAGTGATCATGGAAACGTATTGGAAAATGCCAATTTTCACTGTCGAACGATACCTAAAATAAAGAAAAATGAAAAAGAAATTTTGAACAAAGTACCATATTTTAAAAATTGTATCAAATAAGAATACTTCCCGTAAGTCAGATTGCGAAATTTTATCTCTCCTTTTTTGTAACTCTCTATCGGCACTCACAGAGTTCCAGTGATGGATAACTCCTTCGTTGTTCTTATTTTTCATCATTGGTCCTGAAATCCTAAGTTTTACTTGAGAACCAATTTTTGTATCACTCTCAAAGCTTGGCAGCAGTTGGAATTGCTTAATATTCTCTATTTTAAGCCTTTGTTTTTACGCCTAACTATTCAATGGAATCTGAAAGCAGAAGTAAATAAATATTTTTGTTAGATTTCTCAATTTATTGTAGATGGAAATATTTTGAATTTTTTTTTTGATTGTTAAATTCTGGAGGGGCACTGCAATATACAGTGTGTTCGTTTACTCGAAATTCTTACTACTTTTACCACAATTGGAAAGTTTTTTACTTTTTGTATCGATTTTTCTTCAGCTGGGGTAAGGATAGTAACTTGTAGTAAGTAAACGAACACACTTTTTGACTTTTAGTGTGAATGTTTTGATAATTTTATTGGTTTAGATGGTGTTTTTGTGGTTTTACGTCACACAGAAAATTATTCATTAGTCATAAATACATTAGTTAATTTATGTTAGAGGCATAAAAGATTGACGCTGAAATGAGTAAATGAAAATGAAAAAGTACTTTTGATACTGATTTTCTTCCTATATTATATGTATAGGCGGACATCTTAGGCAACCATATCTCTTTTACTGGTTTATAAGATTTAATGGTTGTACTTTTCATATCCTGAAGATTCATCAACAAATATTGGTAAAACACAATATTTGATTGAAAGGAATCTTTAGTTACATGAAAGTATAACCGATTCGTTTAGAAATATTTTTATTATCATGGGAGATAAATGCGTTGCGTTTGCACACAAGTGCGCTCGATTAACTGTTTAGCTTATAGCTTATGTTTTAAAAATGGAATAAATAAACCAACTATTGAACTTGTTTTTTGTTGCCTCTACTGTGTGACGTCACTTCCTGTTTTAATATTTGTTTCTCCTATGAGTTAGGAACGTTGGGATGAAATTATTGTGTACTGTACTTATCTGTTTGTACCGTTGAACATAGTACATTTACTCGGAGCTAATTGTGATTTTTTTTTTTATTTAATCCCACAAGTAAAATTTGAGAATTTTTACGCGTGCCACCTTAAGTTAAGGCTTGCACTGATAGAAATAAGTCAAAAACAGGACAGCAGAAAATTCTAAGATTTGGTCATGTAGGATACTATCCGTCCTTTAAACCATCAATCTCTAGCTCAAGTTTTTGTGATTCGATTGGCAAAACTTATTTAATTATTTTCTGTCTGATTCGATCGATGTCCGATCAAGAAATCCATTTGATTTTTTTTGTCGATTCATATCATGGAATCAAGAATTGATATTTTTTGCTAATCGAATTGATAAACAATAGAATTTAATAGAATTAAAATTGAATCAACTGGAATTTGTACTTTGTTCAGTATAAAATCAGTGATTCATAACATCTGATTCACTGATGCATAAAATTGCTAGTTTTTGATTCAGATACGTAGGAAAAATGAAGGGGCCGTTAGGCGTGTATATTTAAAACCTTTTGAATATTAACAGAACAACAATGATCTTTGAAATGGTGTTTCTAGATGACGTGTTGCTGCACACGAACAAAGATACAACAAAGTACCAAAAGAACAAAATACATGTATGTAGTCAATCATACGTGTAACAACGAATGTCTTCTAGAAACCTCATGTTAGCCGCTAATTGGACTAAGTTTTTTTTAGGAAATAATTACGTCCATTTTAGCTAGATTTAGCAGAATGCATTAGGAGAAAAATTGCATTTATTTTTTTTTTCAACGAAATATACTAGTTTTTTTTAAACATATTTCGTTTTACAAAATCAAATTTTTAGCTGAATGTGTTCACGCAAGATTCAGTTTTGATTATTTTTGTATTGACAAGGATGTTAATATTTTTTTTTATAAATGAATTAACGCGTATACGCTGATAATACAGTCAGAAATATTTATCTAATACTTACCCAAAATTACGGCTAAATTCCAATAATTTTTGTTTTGACGCGGCAGATTTTTAGCATAATTTTGTAAGTGGTAATTTAGCAGATTTTAGCATAATGAACCGTTCTTTGTTTTTTTTGTGTTTCGATATATTTTTGTATATTTAATTTTTTTTACGATTTAGCATAATTTTGCGGTTTTTTTTGTTAAGTTAGCATATTTTAACGAACACGATATTTTTTTTTACTTTGAGCCGCCGATAACAGTTTTCATTTACCGCCGAAAACGATTACGTGCCGTAAACGTGTATCTGTAAAGGCACTGTGTTGTTAAGCGGCCCATATACAATCAAGCATGCTGTCAAGCACAGAACTGCAAAATCAATTTTTTTTCTTGATTTAATCATACACTAAAAATTCTATTCACATTTAACCAATCAATAAAATCACACTGTATAATAAAGTCATTTTGATCGAACATTTGAATGCACGTGAAGAAATCAAAGTATTAGTGGTATTATAAAATGGGAAAAATTTTAGGGGCATGTGCATAACCAATTTTATAAATTTATAAATGGCTTATAAAACAAATTTTTCACACAAAATTTGTCTTATAAACTTGTTATAAGGTTTTTAAATTAGTATGCATAGGCACTACATTGTTTTATAATGGGAATTTACATTGTACCATATATATTAATAGTGTTTCTACAAAATCTGAGACGGTAAACACCGTCTTTATTGTTATGAAATCAGTTTTCTTTTATTTGGTTGCAATCTTAAATAAACTCATACGCGTGCATTTTGCTTTTCTAATTGATTATACATCAAAATAGTTGTCGTTGATCCGAACGAATGTGAATGAAATGAATGGTGTGAAAACGATAAATGATTGAATCAAAAAAGGAAACAACATCACTGGGTTTGATTGGAAATCAGCAGTGGCAGTCTCTGCTGGCAGACTTGATCTTCTATGGATCGCTTGACACGCGTTTTTTTTTACGATTTCTTTTTACATAGTTCACTTTTTGTTTTTTTTGCACATATTTTGTTTATTGTTTTTTACACACATTTTTGTATCCATTTTTCACCCATTCTTTTTGTATTATTTCTACTGGTTCACATTTTTTTTTGTTTCACACATTTTTCTTTAATTCTTTTTTGTTGCACAATGGTTCTTGTTAAGGGGCATATGGACGGTCGGGCGTGCTGTACAAATTGGCTTGATGGTTCCATGTGTTTTATATTACCATCAAACAAGGCATGTTGTACACCATGCTTGACCATCTACAGGCCGCATTACACCCTTTTTATTTCATTTTTTTTCTTAAGCGGAGAATACACAAGGGTACATTAGTGAAAAATGCGCATTTTTTTCGAATGTTCGTTTGGGGATATTAATATGTCGTGTTAACATTCTTGTTATTTGTGGTATCAAAGTTTTTTTTGATATTACCTGTTCAAGAACTCAATGTTCCTTCGTGTATACTCGGCGTTCTGACCACTGCGTTTCTTCTGCACTCTGTTTTATTATTTTTTTTCTTCGATTTGGTTTGTACACATTTTTGTGATTTTATTCCTTCGTTCATTATTTTTCACACAATTTTTTTTTAAGAGTTCAATTTTCTTTTGTTACCCTTTGAATATTTTTTTTTATGTAATTATTTTTATTTTCTGGTTTAACTTTATTTTGCACGACGTGACGTGTAGCACTGAAATTGTTATTAAAAATTCCGACCGAACGTTATTTAATTTTTTTTTAGCCCATCGTTGCTTTTCACGTCGTCCACTTTTAACACTTTTTCCGGAAATAGTATTATTGTTCTACCAGCGTGTTTGGCAATGACAGCTGGTGTTGCAAAGGTGTTGGTTACTTGGGTACCCGGTACTAAATACCGACTTAATTTGCAGAGTTGCCAGATCTGAATTTGTTAGAAACAGGGGAAACGTAACGATTTCAGTGTTGCCAAGTTTTGAATTTAAATTCCACCGTTTTTGAGAGTGAAGATTGCAAATTTTTGGTTTGTTTAGGAATTTGTTGCCCGGTTAGTTTTACGGTAGAGCATGGTATTGTTCTCAGGGTGTGGGCGTTTGCCTACGTTGGGCATAGGATTCGTAATCGTGACCGCTCTTTCACTTTCCTGCAGACGGGCATTGAAAATCGAAAGATTTGTAGCGGTGCCAGAGTTGCACAGAAGTGCACGTCTGCTGTACCAGGTTGACACTTCAACTTTCCAATAGCAATCAGCTGTTGATTGTTATTGTTTAGAAGGTGGGTGAATAAACATAAAATAAATGAGGGTAGAATGGGGTGAATGAAAATAAATTAAAATGTAATGAAGGACAAAGAGATTGGTTTTTTTAAAATAACCGCCAAGTGCTGATTTTTCTGTTCGCCTGGTATCAGAGCCAGAAGAACATGAATATTTGGCCAGGAATCTAATGCGATTCATGGTCAAATATTTCGGCGGTTATTGACCTGAGGGTGCCATCTTTTTGTTTATGGATAATATTTTGTTTTAATTATGAAGGAAAATATTGACAAAAAAGATGGAGGATTTAAGAAAAATGGTATAGGATATAGGGCCAAATAGAGAGTAGAATAAAAGATACACAGAAAAAGATAGATATAGGCAGCTAACTTTAAGAATTAGGGGCGGTGCTAAACAAGTTTAGCTGAATTTGTTTAGAACAGCGGCTTGGCACAAAGTTAATTGTCGCGGTAAATTCATTACTGCTTGAATATTGGATGGAAGCACTGGCTGCTGGAGAATTTTCCTGTCGTTTTTGGATAAAGTTTTTTGTTGGGCAACCGAACTTGTGTGCCAAGCCGCTGGACACCGCTTAAGTAGCTACTGCCGTGGAAAAGGTGAGTGGTACCATAAGTTTTTTGGTAAATTTGTATATAATTCAAATGTTTGGTAGGAAAAGGTAACGCCATTTTTTTGTGTACGTGCGGAAGAAGGGCTACAACCCATCAACTGCCAAGGGAGCAAGGACGGGTTGTAGTCCACAACTTTATTTTGCTGTACATAATTCCGTGTTTATTTTGCTGTACAACGTTGCGGTCGTTATTTTCCGATACAACATCCTGCCTCATTTGTTTTGGAAAACGTTATCTCCTTTTCAACATTTTTTATCTTTGGGTCAATCGTTATTTTTGGTTCCTCAACATTTTGCCGGGATGGCCGCGTAAAACCAACCAACTGGGGTAACTTGTGGCAGTACAGAAGAGTAAAATTGGTTTGGTGAGTCCGTAAAAATTAATTGGAAGTGAATTTATGTAGTTGAGAGTGAAAAAGAAAACATAATATCCGGCGGTGAATATTAAGCGGTGGTAGTTTTTTTTAGAAAAATAAGGAATTAGAAAAATTTTAATTGAAAAAAAGTATTTAAGAAGCTAAAAAAAAAAGAATTTGAAAGAAATTAATTAAGAAAAAAAAATCTAAAAATCCAAAGAAGAAGCAGTAATTATCAAAAATTTTATTTAGTTTAGTGTCAAAATTTTTGTAGTGTTAAGTGTTTTTTTTTTGTTTTTGTGAGCCCAGAAATTTTTGTGAGAAAATACCCTTTATTTTTTTTAATAACCCGCGTATACGGTCAATTTAGCCGTGAGGAAAGAAAAATATATTAGAGAGCTCTCTCATATAGGAACGCGTTAGTTTTATTTTTAGGGAATATACCAAAATTTGGTTAGGGTATTCAAAAAAATTATTTTTGGGAGATAGATTAGGATTTTATTTTTTTTTGTTAATCATTTAGAAAATAAGATAACATCGTTTTTAATTAATACTTAAGTTTAAAGTTTTTTTTGTAGTACTTACTTGTTTAATTTAATACCTTATTAAATTTTTATCAGCCATGTTTTTTTTTGGTATCCATCTTTATAAATACTTACGGTTTTCTTTATTCCATTTTTAAAATCCTAAAGTTTTTTTTTGGTAAATAAAACAAGATTCCTTTTTTGTATTTTAAATTTAAATTTCAAATGTTTTTATTTAGCTGACATTGATAAGATAATGTCTGGTTAATTATTTCAGTGAGTGTGTTAATGTAAGTATGTAGGGTGACCAGTGACCGTGTTATTGGTGGGATAGCCTAGTAGAGTTAGGATTAGGTTATCATGGAGGGGAGGGCGACTAGCGGGACATATACCATCCGTTGTCCCTATAAAATCTATTGTTTGTTAAATATTGCTTGTTTTTTTTTGTCTGTCGGTTTCGTAGGTTAAAGTAACTTGTACATTTGTGGGTTTTTTTTTGGTTTTGTGGGACTTGTAGTAAGTGCCCATCGTTAGTTTTTTATTGGTTTTTTTTGTATATAAAATGTATATACAAAGGTTTTTGAGTTTTTATTTATTATAGTTTTTGTCTGAGTTTTGTTAGTTTTTTTTAGAAATTTTATTGTTCTGCCCTCTTCCCAGGTGATCGGTCGATCCCCCCCTGACGTCCCTGAGCTAGGCGGTCAGTATGGGTCATTCTGGGAAGCTTTGGTCAAGGGATTTGCAACAAAATACATAATGCCATTTTTCTTAAAACAAAACGGTACGGATATGAATCCGTTTTTCCACGACATAACGGTCCGGAAACGGTCCGGCATTGACGGACTTTCAACGGACTAGACCGTTTTTAACATGACATAGCGGTAAACGGTCCGTCGATGTTCCTGAAGTTCCGTTTTCTGGTCCGTAATACGGATAATTAAAATAACAGTAGTTTTCTATTATTCTAAAATCAATCTGTTAAGAACATTTTTAAATACCAGAGTGCCGCTACTACACACTTTTTTCGCTATTTAGCCGGTTTAATTTCTTAAAGCAATAGCAATTTATAGCGGTGATTTTCTTCTCATGAAATTTTGATATCGGCTTTGCGAACGAAAAATTACTGTTATTTTAATTATCCGTATTACGGACCAGAAAACGGAACTTAAGGAACATCGAAACTAATTCGAATCCGTTGAAAATCCGTCAATGACGGACCGTTTACGGACCGCAATGTCGTGTTAAAAACTGACAAGTCCGTTTAAAGTCCGTCAATGAAAAATTACTGTTATTTAAAACTGAAACGACACAAAACACATTTTAAATAACATTGTATAGTTTGAATTCCGGATTAGTTTTTCACCCATTAAGACGTCTTGAGAATGTTGCAATACACATCACAATATTATATCTAGTGTTTGATGTTGTGGTGGTTCATTATAATTTTGAATATGCTTAGATGCTAGTGTGGCTAAGATATGTATTTTTTTGATATTTAAAATAAAATACAATTCATCATCCCATCCTTATAACGATCTGAAAAATCAAACAACAGTAATGTGAACTCAAATGTTTTCTATAACAATTACCAATCCTTTACCTTATTAGCCTTTTCCATATTTTATTTTTTATGCGTACATATTTTGTTTTATACAAATAAATATATTAAAATAAATATATCAAAAATAAATTAATATTGAACGTTAGGAAAAGAAAATTAAAATCATATAATTTTAAATTGTGACATTTCGAAATTTTCGAAGAGTTGCCTAACTTCATTAGTTGAATTTACAATGTGAATAGGTAAAATAATTACCCTTTGGCACAGGTAATAAAACTATTTTTATTAATAACATACTAAAATAGGGCACCTATGCCAACCAAGGCAATATGACCTCTAATATTTTTTTGTGTGTGCCCGGTGAAAAATGTTCATATACGCACAAACATGTTCATATATGGTTTATGTATGGACACATATGAACAAATATGGATTTTTTATGAACATATATGGAAGTATATGTGATTCCATATATGGAAAAAATTTCATATACAGACATATATGGAAGCACTGTTATTTCATATATGGAAATGGCACTCATATATGGACAAATATGAAAGTATATGTTATTCAATTTATGCAAAAGGGACTTGTATATGAACATATTTCGAAGAATACATTTTTCCATATTTGCATAAATATGGAATTATATTTAATGCCATGAATAAAAAAGGAACATATGTAGCGCCTAATTTGAATGTCATACATAAATTTATATCTATAGCTGCCTACACACTAGGGAACATACTTAAAAAAAGAGAGCATTTTTTGTGAATGTGTGAGTGCGTTTGTGTGTGTGTGAGTGTTGAGAGCGTGCATTTCGTGTTTACAAAATTTTTTGATATTTTTTGTTCCCTCAACCATGTTCCCTAGTGTGAAGGCAGCTTATCGTACAACCTTATAATAAAGGACAGCAACGTTCGCATGTATTCGCATATATTTAATAAATGTATATGTTCATATATGTCCATATATGAACATATACTTAGGTGTTACCTCATTTTTCGGATCCATACATATATGGTTGAACCATAAATGTTCATATATGGACATTTTTCACCGGGAGTATACAAATTTGCGTGAAAACAAAGTCTACACAATTTTCACGTGAAACTGATAGTCGTGAAAAATATTTTTTTTATATAGAGTATAAACTCAAACAACTTACGGTGCTTAAATCTCAACTTCCCGGTGAAAAATGTCCATATATGAACATTTATGGTTCAACCATATATGTATGGATCCGAAAAATGAGGTAACACCTAAGTATATGTTCATATATGGACATATATGAACATATACATTCCCGGTGAAAAATGTCCATATATGAACATTTATGGTTCAACCATATATGTATGGATCCGAAAAATGAGGTAACACCTAAGTATATGTTCATATATGGACATATATGAACATATACATTTATTAAATATATGCGAATACATGCGAACGTTGCTGTCCTTTATTATAAGGTTGTACGATAGATATAAATTTATGTATGACATTCAAATTAGGCGCTACATATGTTCCTTTTTTTATTCATGGCATTAAATATAATTCCATATTTATCCAAATATGAGTTCCTTTTACATATATGGAAAAATGTATTCTTCGAAATATGTTCATATACAACTCCCTTTTGCATAAATTGAATAACATATACTTTCATATTTGTCCATATATGAGTGCCATTTCCATATATGAAATAACAGATGCTTCCATATATGTCTGTATATGAAATTTTTTCCATATATGGAATCACATATACTTCCATATATGTTCATATAAAATCCATATATGTTCATAAAAAATCCATATTTGTTCATATGTGTCCATACACAAACCATATATGAACATGTTTGAGCGTATATGAGCATTTTTCACCGGGTTTATTAAATATATGCGAATACATGCAAACGTTGCTGTCCTTTATTATAAGGTTGTACGATAGATATAAATTTATGTATGACATTCAAATTAGGCGCTACATATGTTCCTTTTTTTTATTCATGGCATTAAATATAATTCCATATTTATCCAAATATGAGTTCCTTCTACATATATGGAAAAATGTATTCTTCGAAATATGTTCATATACAAGTCCCTTTTGCATAAATTGAATAACATATACTTTCATATTTGTCCATATATGAGTGCCATTTCCATATATGAAATAAGAGATGCTTCCATATATGTCTGTATTATGAAATTTTTTCCATATATGGAATCACATATACTTCCATATATGTTCATATAAAATCCATATATGTTCATAAAAAATCCATATTTGTTCATATGTGTCCATACATAAACCATATATGAACATGTTTGAGCGTATATGAACATTTTTCACCGGGAATACACTTTTTCTATAGTTTCCTTTTATTTTTTTAAAATTTTTGTTTTCGAATTATATTTATATGTTTTTATTTGTTATTCTTAAGGCACATGTACACGAGATATAAAACTGCTAGAGATGGAGCAAAAAGCAGCCCTAAATAGCTTAAATCATTCACAATAGAGCTATTTAGATATGTTTTTGCCCTATCTTTAGCAGTTTTATATCTCGTGTACATGTGCCTTTACAAAACAATTTTTATTATAAATGAACAACAACAAATGTATCCCTTATTGATCAAAAGTAGCAAACATTTTTACGCTACCAAAATATGACAGCGCTACCTGAGCGCTCAGACTGAGCGATTAGTGATCAGGTCGTTCAGCAGATAGTTGTACAACAGTTGTAGAACTGTTGACTATTAAATTATATCTGCCGAACGCACCCATTGTCATTCTATTCTTAATTTGACTGCATTTCGCAAATACAACTCTAAAAAATGCTACCAATTTTTCAAAAACCATTGCCAACTATATCCACATTACGTAGGCTGCAAAACTACAAAAGGGAATGCCACCAATAAGTAACTGTCAAATTTAAAAATTTCCCCCAGCGAATACATGCGTTAAAAAGAGTACACTATATAATCAGCATTTTAGGTGCGGCCATATTGATTGTAGTAAGCGACAAAAGAACGAAAAACTAGTGTGACGACGATTCGATACAAATCGAAAAAAGCAGCGGCGGCGTAAAGACGACGGCGATATCAACCATCTAAAAAAGTGTGTATTTTTAACCATAAATTATTAAAAAAAATTAAGAAAGCGAATCAAAAAATTTCGTATATAATTGGCAAACATATATAAGTGTTAAAAAGTTATTAGCGAAAATAAACAAATTCTTTTTCTTTTTTCTACTCTGACCAGGAATTTATTAACAGCGACGACCCCTGCGTACACCCAACGACATTGAAAAAATTAAAAAAAAAATAGAAGCGGCGCTTGTCAGAGAATTATACTAAAAAAGAAGAAAAAACGTAGTAGAGAAAAAAGTTGGGCAAAAGCTAAAACAGAAAGAAAAAAATTCGGAGCGAAGGCGACGAACAATTTTTTTGAAATCACAAAAAGAGCAAAACGACGCCGGGATTAAACGAAAATTTTCTTAATTTTTAAATTAAAAAATCTGAAAAAAAGGATAATTTTTAAAACAATTTTTTAAATCTACTAAATAAATTTTCTTTGCACAATGTCTGAACGTGAAAATAATGTTTACAAGGCTAAATTAGCCGAACAAGCAGAGCGCTATGATGGTGAGTAATAATTTAGGAAAAAACTGAAAATTATAAAAATTACTATTTTGGAATTTCAATATTTGCAAGCACAATGGATTACAAAAATCGGATTTGGTTTAAAATATATTTTTTTTATTAAAATGATTTTTCATTTTGATCATGATTTACTAAAAGAAAAAAAGTGTGTATGTATGAGTCTATCAGTCTCGAGGTGCTATTGTTTGCTGTTATTCCCTTTTTCCAAAATTTTGTGCGTCAGCACAGCAGCACCACCACAAGACATGGTCTAGAAAAACGAGCAAATTTTTCGTAGAAATTGCTAAATTCAATATTAAAAGCAAAGTTTTTTATGCCGGCTTAATTTTTGTTTTTTGCTCCTTAATTTTTTTTGCAATTTTTTAAACAGCTCAAAAAATTAATTTTTTTGATAATTTTAAATTGTGATTTTCCTTAATTTTTTCTTCAAAAAAATCAAGTGTATACATAATTTTTCCAAAATGCTAAATAAATCTATATGGGGGTGGGGGTTAGAAAATTTAAAAAAATGTTTAAGGTTGTGTCTTAATTTTTTTTTTAATATTTCTCTAATTTTTATGGAAATGTCTTAAAATATGTTTTATTCATTGTTTTTAATTAAAAATTGAATATTTTGTTTCTAAAAACAGTTCATAAAAATGTGGTTTTTACTTTTTTATATTATCATTATCTTTGCAGTCATCGTAATAATCATGTTTAAAATTTATCTTTCATTTCACTTGTTTTTCTATTTGCATCCTGTTAGCGTGAATAGCACGACTAGTTGTGTTAAGTTATTCGCATATATTTCGCCTTATTTGTGTTACCTTTTTTATTATTTATTTAATTACTTTCTTAACCTTCTTTCCTTTGTTACTTTTATTTTCTTATTCTTTTACTTCTTTATTCTGCAGTGTGCTGAATATTTGTCTTTTTATTTTATACAAGCGCGAAAAATCGATGAATGAATCGATCGTTGTTGCTCTGCGCGTTGACAACCATTTCATATAAGAGTTGCCATGACGTATTGTTTTACCAGCTATTTTTGGGTAGGAATTTTATTAAGCATACATAATATAAAAGATAACAGCTTATGATGATTATAAAAATGAATCACAGTATCCATTTATAATTTAAATTAAATATAGATAAATTAACCATTTAATGTACAGGGACGCCTAAAAACAATGTTCAATTAAATTTTTTTTTCTAAAAAATTTTTTGGAGTATATCTAGGGTAAAATAAACAACACAGAAAAGGCGAGATTTCTATTATTGGTAAATATTTTAAATGACTCTCCATGTTAAAATAAGATGTTATTCGGTCTTGCGATCAATGGCTCATATGAATAAAAAAATAAATATTAATAGAGGGAAATACAGGTTTTAAAGCAAATCACAAATCTAGTCTGCTTGGGAGAGACTAGAAATTTAATTTTTTTTAATTTTTGTTTACATTTTATGCTATTCTACTAGCCAATTGGTAAATTTCGAGTTGAAAGCCATTCCTAAGCCCAAAGTAATTACTTCAAAGTAATTGCTAATTTTATTTATATGACCCAGAGCTTTGAAGAATTAATTCCTTTTTGAATGAATTCACTACCAATCGAATTCAAGTTTCTCTAGAATTGAATGAATTCCTTTTCTTAAGTAATTCACTGAATTCATTCAACTGAATGCGTTCATCAAACAACAAATTCAAAGAATGTAATTTTATTTTTTTTTAATTCACTAAATGAAAATGAATGAATTCAGTGGTGAAATAAATTCAGTAAGGAATTAATTCACTTTTTTTTCCGTTCGATTTATAAAATTGAACGCGTTCACCGGTGAATTAATTCATTTGATTTAATAAAAAGAACTATTGCAATTGAATTAATTCGTAACAAAATAAATCGAACGAAAGCAAATATGAATTAATTCCATTCAATATATGGTGCTTAGTGAATTAATTCATCGAATTTTTAATTCAGAATTGAAAAACTGAATTAAGGAATTAATTCTTCAAAGCTCTGATATGAACCAAAGTTTTTTCGGTCTTGCGATCAAAATACTAGTCACAGATTACACACAGATGTGAAACGAGTGACATCAAAATTTTTTCATATCAAAAGTAAAGTCGAGAGCGAGATGGAAACGAAAATCTCCATAAGCTGGCCATAAACTTACAATATTATTGTACAACTTATCGCTTTAGTTCTTTAATTTGTTACCATGTGTGGTAGTAGATTAAAAAACTAAATCGAAAAATCGTAAAATAATATTTAAGTGTAAACTATGTGGAATAATAGATCTATGCCAAAGAAATATTATATTTATAGCTTTGCAGCAACGCTTAGCGGAGATATTTGGAATTAAAGTTCAAACGTTAACATGCTGCCGGTTCCGAGCGGGTTAAGATTTTTAAACTCTACATTAAATTTTTAGAGTTTTTGAATTTTATTCAAAACATAATTTTTGAGACTAATTGAAACAAAAATTTTATTTTGCTTTAAACTTTAATTTGAGAAAATAAGTGTGGGGACAGTATGAAAAAACAGCTCGCAAATAAACACTTGTAAAGCTTTTGACATTGGCTCGTATGAATAAAAAATAGATATTACTAATAGGGGGAAATACAAGGGTTTTTAAGCAATTCACAAATCTAGTCAGACTAAAAATTTAATTTTTTAATTTTCGTTTACATTTCATGCTATTCTACCATCCAATTGGTAAATTTGGAGTTAAAAGCCAAAAGTAATTACTTCGAAGTAATTGCTAAGTTTTATTCATATGACCCATTGAATATAATCAACGAGCATAGAATCTCAAGAGGATGCATGCGCTCTTTCCCTTAATTCAACTTGGTTAAATATAGTTGGGCCTTTAGGTTTTCCGAAATTACACTCGCGCCAGCCTTTATGACTAGCTTCTTTCTTTATTTTTTGGGCATTTTTTCAGGGTTTTAACAAAAACCCCAAACAAAATCAAGCTTTTTATTTATCTCAAATGAATTAGTCGAATTTCGCACAACTGCATAATATTTTCGATTTTAAATTGTTTGTGTGTTTAATTTTTATATTCCTTACTTTTTTTATTACAATCTATTTTATGACATGATTTTAAGTTGGAGTTTCGATTGAAAATTAACTATAGCTGTGTTTTCGCCCTAGCTCCATATATCCGATAACTCATAAAAAAATTTAAATGTGTTCACATTACTTTTCGTATGCATGTTAACTTTCAACCTGGATAATTATTAACGTTGAAAACTCAACGTTTATACATTTCACCTCTAGCGTAACTTCTTCGCGGTATTATCAAAAAAGTTTTTTTCACATACCCAACAAAACTTTCTATTACCCGGTAATGACTTTGGTAAAAAGAAATAAGGGTAGGTAACCCAGGTAGAAATTATGTGTGGTAACAAAAAGAAAGCACTGGCAAAGCACAAGTAGACCGCGGTTTTAGAAAAAGAAGTACTAGCACTTTATCAATGCTTGAAAAAGTTGACTTCCCAGTGCTTGTTTTCCTAAGGGTGCGTACAGAGTGGCCGCTTGTTGCCGAGCCGAGCCGACTGACGCTTATTGCGAGAACTTGTTCATGCGAGCAACAAGTTTGGGTGTGCATAGTGGATGCGAGAATCAGCGCTGATATTTTATCTATTATTTGTGTTTTATGTATGTTTGTATGCATTTGGTTTTGTTGTTCATTCGTGTTTGTGAAAAAAAAATTTTACTTATTAACGCATTTCTTCAATAATTCTTGAAATGTTTATTAAATTTTTTTTTAAATTTTGTTTATAAGTTTTTTTTAATTTTTTTATAATTGTTATAATTTTATTTAATTTTTATTATTTATTTGAATTTTTATTTTTTTGTTTAATTTTTATTTTATTAACATAACATAAACAATGTTTTCGGCGCTGAAAAACGCTTTGGAACTGTTTTCTCGCATTCAATCAGCTTTGCGCTCTGACCAGCTCGGCGCCCACTATGACCTGTTCGCGCTTATTTGTACTAATTTGTATAGTACCAGTTTTCTCGCATTGGTTTTTGCAATAAGCGTCAGTCGGCTCGGCTCGGCAACAAGCGGCCACTCTGTACGCACCTTAAAACATTATTTTGTTTTTGAAAAGCAGCTCCCAAGAAGAGTGGATATTGTAATAATTTTTGACTCTACAATACAATACAATAACTATAAGAATCATCTATTTTTAGAGTAATTAAAATTTGACAGTGATGAGGGCTCATAATTTGGTGCCAGAGAAAACACTTGATTTTTGTGTTTCTTTGTGCTATTTCAACACTGCAAAGCATTAAATAGATCGGTGTTATCATTTGGTTGTCAGGAAACACTTTAATTTTTTTTATTTGGGCGTTGGCAAAGCATTTAATTTTTATGTTTCTGGGTGCTATTTCAGGGCATTGTAAAGCATTGGCATCACCGTGGAAGCAATGTTAACAAGCACTCGTATCACCCATTTCGGTGCTTTGCCAGTGCTGGCCCCTTTGTATTTTTCTACCTGAGCTCTTACTTTTCTATAACCAAAGCTATTATTTTAACAAGGGCATTATTTTAACAAGTTACTAGGTAACTCCTTACATAGTAATATGTTATTCTGAACTTACATGTTACGCTTACCTATTACTTCTAGGTTACAAAAAACCTTAAAATACGTTTTTTTTTTCTTAAAATATCAAGTTTTATATTGACTATTAAATTAAGAATTACATATTTTTAACAAAAAATTTTGTAAATTTTTTTTTTTTAAGTTTTGGTTATAAAAATAACCATAAATAGAATTTATAAAATTTTCTAGAAAAACTAATTATTTATACCAATAAAACATCCAAACGTATGAATTTAGTATTTACAAGTAATGCAAGGGTAAGGTGTAAGGGTCGAAAGTAATGCAAGGGGAAGCGGTTTGATATATTACCAGGTAATATGCATAGTAGTACCCACATATTACCAAGGTTTTGCTGGGATACGTTCGATTATAGCGCTAATATTATAAATATTAACTGTTCAAAATTTTAGCTAAAGTGCAGCTTAGGGGCATAACTCCGATCACTATAAATTTTTTATCATAGGTAGACATTTTTATTGTGTGTCGGAAAATAACACTGTTTTTTGTGGACACACCCCCTTTCGAATGGGTGGGAATTTAAAGTTGAAAATTAAAATTTGAATAACTCTGGAAATACTTATCCGATCAGGAAAAAATGTACACTAGAGGAAAGTCTTTGAAATATCTTTTCATAAAGGTCTTATATATATTAATCAAGGTTGGTTACAGTTATCGTTATAATACCGTTGTCGCTAAAATACTGTTTCAAATTGAATACCGTTACCAATACCTATAAAAAAATTCCAAATACTCTTATCGTTACTGATACCGTTATTTTTATGGGTTACCGGTATTTATTACTTTATAAAAAAAATGAAAATTTTTTAACTTTTTTATTTTATAATCTAGAGTTTTCTTACAAAAAAATTTGTAGATAATAATTTTACTTATTAAAACTACCAGCATCGAATTTATAGCTAATAATCAGTATTTTTAACACTTAAAATTTAAAAATAGGCTAAGTTTGTACTTGTTTTTATATGTTTTCAACGTAATTTATTATACCGGTACGTACCGGTGTCGCTGTTTTAAATACAGTTACCTTTACCGTTATCGAAACAAACAAATTTCGATGCCGTTACCTTTACCCTTACCGTTATTCGTTTCAGTAACCAACCTTGATATTAATCCATTGTAGACCAGTTGACATATTATGTCTGTTCCCGTACTTTACCGAAGTTACACAAACTAGCCCAAAGGCGTTCCCGTACTCAAAATTGCGTGTAAATTGTTGTTGTTTGGGCTGTTTTGGGTTCCCGCGGGTAACCGCGGTAACGTACGGGAACGCACATATTTTCATTTTTTCATTACTTTTTTTGTGAAAATCCGAAAACCCTGTATTTCTAATTTAATTAAATCTTTTTGGCAACTCAAAATCTATTCCCCATATTTTAAGCATGTATCGGAAAATTGTTCTTTTTGGTTTATATATACGCGATGGCGATGATGATGTAGTGGTTTATTAGTGTTAAATACTTATTGTTGCTGGTGGATTTCTCTTGATCACACGCATAGCCAAATATATGCTATAGTGGCAATACAAAATTTTTGCTTCGTTGTTTTGCCATTGTTGTACTTGTCACTGCTTGGCGTTTGTACATTTTTTATTGTAATTTGTTGCTTTTTAGTTTTCTTTCTTTAACAACATCCCAGCCAGGTAACACAACTAAAGTAATCACTATATTCTGTTGCTAATTTTATTACTGTTGCTGTTATTATTAAACGCTTTATAGATGTCGTCTGGTTATCTGGATTAAGTTTTTGTCTGACTGACTGTCTGGTTAACAGTCTGACAATTTGCAAAAATAAATGCGCGTTTATTGTATTTTATTCCTATTGTTTGCTCATATACACATATAATTTTGTTTAACGGGTTGTTTATTATTTTTTTCAATTTCAATTGATTTTGTTTGAGGTCGTTTGATTTGAATTTAATTAAGCATTTCAATTTTCTTTAAACATTAAAAAAATTAAAAGAAATTTAAAAACTGAAACCGCAGTGCAGCTTAATTGACCATTTGACTCGGTCTAAAAGTTAATCACGAGTTACGTCCAAAGTTTCAGATTTTTGAAAAACAGTATTTTGTTTTTGAAAAGGAAGAGTAGGAGTTCTGTATTTTTATCAAGGTCGCACTGTTTTATTAGAGATAATATTTAAAATAATTAGGTTTAAATATTTTTTTATTATACCACAGATTTCAAATAAATTTCAAAAATGGGTCCTTTAATTAATATTCAAAACAATTAATATCTATGTATATTTTGAATTATATATTTTTGTTAAATTAAAAAAGTTTTTATTTGAAATCTGTGGTATCAAATCCGCAGATTTCTTATTTTTTTTGTAACTAAAAATACTTTACCTAATTATTTTAAGTACCCTCTAATAACACGTGGGCCCACGATAAAAATACACAACTCCTAATATTCCTTATTCTCCCAATCTGGGTACATAGGGAGGTTTTTCTTTTAGCTTAGTGGCTGTCTCGGGAGCTCGTGTTTGATCCATCCTGGTTTATATGGTCATTGCTGATATCACCCATTTCAATGCTTTGTCAGGGCTGGCCCCTTTGTATTTTTCTAACTGGGAATGATAAAATAAGTCAATATTGGTAACGCATTATTTTTTGGTTTGAAATAGAGGAAAAACTACTTATTAGTGTAACTTATTATTTTATGCTCTAAAATAATGCAGAAAGTAAGTCGGTATCTTTATTGGTAATCCAAAAAATAGTGATATGTCATTACCGTTCCTACACTGGGTGTTTTTTTTAATCTCAAAAAACTTATGATTAATAAAATTAATATTTGAAATTTATGCCCGTATTCTGGTAAAACTGTTGTCTGTGACAATTTTTGGGCAGGTCTTAGAAGCATATAAGTCTAGAATAGAATAGAAGTCTTAGAATAATATAAAATATAAAAAAAAATAAAATATGCTAAAAAAACATAAAGTCCACGTTTTTCGGTATTGAAATATAATTTTTTCAAAATATTTAGTTTCTTAGTTTTATATGTGCATTAAGGTTCTTCAAAATCGCATGAAACACGTGAGGTACATCGATTTTGTTTGCTCAGGGCTGGATTGTTGTGTATAGACTACAGCAACCTCTGTAAGAAATTGTAAATCAAGGGAAAATAATTTCAAATGCAAACCTCACCCACAGTCCACCTTGGACTTGGTGTCTCCTGTTAAAGCTGACAAGGCTCTGACGACCGCGTATATTGGCGGTATAACCCCTTCAAAAATTAAATTGTCCGGCTAAAAATGTTCATATATGACAACATATATTACCGCATATATGATTCCATATATGGTTCTATATGTGGCTCCATATATGTTCGGATCCGTAAATTGAGGGTATATGGACATATATGCTCATATATGGACATATATGGAATTCATATATGGGAAAATCTACGAAACAGGTCGATTACAGGTTTTAAAAATGAAAAATTTCAAATTAGTGGCACACATTTTTTTTCTAGATTAACTTATTTAAAATACATTAAAAAGAAGTAATCTGTCCGCGTGAATAAATTATTTTGAGTACTGAAAAAGTTATAAACAAAAAACCGCACACATTTTCGCTAATAAATATTTTAAATTTTTTGGATTTTTCGGGCATGCGACCACACATTTTCAAGTAACTTTTCCGTGCTGAGTCCGAATTTGGTTTCCATATTTTTCCAGCACATCTGGTTTTTAAGCAAATTGTCAAAGTTACCAAAAACCTTTATTTTTTGGCTATTTTTGAGTTGTTTTTACACACTTTTATCTCGATTTAATGAAAAAAGATGACACAAATTTTTCAATCACCGTTGTATTTTTATTCGAAAATGCATAGTCGCGCTATATTTCCATTATTGATTACAAGTAGGGCAACCAAAAAAAAGCTCTAAAAGCAATGTTTTAAGCTCTTAAAAAAAACTTGAAAAAACAGTAAATAAGCAGTTAAAATGCAAAAATAAACCCTTAAACTTCATCACTTTTTCATTAAAATCCTTATAAAATTAAAATTTTTTATTTAATACAATGCTACATCCCTTGGAACTTCAGGAATCAGACAAAGTTGTGACATTCTTAAATTTAATTTCATCGGGAAATGCATTAAAGAAATAAATGTGCTAAAATCATTATTGCCTAAGGAAATCGTCATTGTCATATTTTTACTATTAGAATTCAGGTTGGAAAAATACAAAGTTTATTTTAGCAAGAGATTTTTTAATTTAAAATAAATTAAAAAAAAACAAATTTTAAATAAAAAAATTTATGTCGACTTAAAAAAATTTTAAAAATTACTGATTTTATGAAAAAAGCAAAAATATGCTCTATTTTCGCATTAAAAATCTAAAATAAGCTAATTTTTCAAAGAAAATAGCAAAAATAAGCCAATATTTACAAAATAAGCAAAAACAAGCAAAATTAGATAAAATAGCAAAAAAGCTCTAACAAATATAGCTTAAAATTCTTATATTTTTAAGATCAGAAATTGCATTTATTCTAAACTGTTCTATCTCTTCAAATAAAAAACATGCCCTGACTTCTTTTTGGTTGGCCTAATTATAAGTAATGTTGTTTTTTTTAATTTTTCCGTCCGTCTGTCTCTTCATGTCTTGTGCGCACGCTACAGGTCGCAAATATTAAGATTTTTTGATAAAATTTGGTAGACCGATTTATATCGGTCCAAGGACGAAGTCTATTGATTTTGGTTTAAATCGGCCTTTGTTTGGACTTGTGCTCATATAAATTTCCCTCAAAACTGCAGCACAAAATTGAATGGCACATCCACGGTTTAAAGAATTATGGGATCAAATATGTCTTGAATGGTACATATCTTCATTACTATTATTATCTGAAAGTGCTAAACGGATCGGACGAATTTCGTATTCTCTACAACATATCTTTCTCCAAAATTCGCTAAAAGGTTAAATTCAAATTGAAGGCACATCCACAGTTTTAAGAATTATGGAGTCCAATCTATCTGGAACGGTAGATCTTATCATAGTTGTCATTATGTGAAAGTGCTAAACAGA